>JAEQBH010000755.1:0-600000 GCA_016808115.1 Tetrastigma voinierianum
AGTGAGCTCGTGCACTTTGTTTGAAGGAGGCTACGTCGATAGAGGAGGAACCGTCTGTTGATGTCTGAGAGAAGGGCCGTCGGTAATTTAGTGAGCTGATGCTGCTGTTTGAGGAGGCTCGTCGATGAAGTTGGGAGGGCGGAATGGTGATGTCTGAGAGAGGGCTCGTGCGTGAAACTAGTGGGGCTCTCGTGCACACGCTGTTTGACTCGTCAATGTGGGAGGAGCCCGATGCATTTGATGTGAAGGGCTCGTCTTGATAAACTAGTGAGCTCAATTTGTTTGAAGGAAGCTCGTCAATGAGGAGAACCCGCTTTGTTGATGTCTGAGAGAAGAGGGCTGCGTCTTATTCAAGCTAGTGAGGCTCGTGCACTTTGTTTGAAGGGAGAGCTCGTCAATGAGAGGTGGGAGGAGCCCGTCTGTTGATGTACAGAGAAGGGCTCGTCTTGATGACTAGTGGGAGCTCGTGCGCTGTTTGGAGAGCTGTGTGATGTGGGAGGAGCCGGGTGCGTGATGCCACGAGAGAAGGGACGATCTTGTGAAACTAGTGAGCTAGATCTGCTGTTTGAAGGAGGCTCGTCGATGAGGAGGAGCACTTTGTTGATGTCTGAGAGAAGACGATCTTGATGACTAGTGAGCTCGTGCACTTTTTGTTTGGAAGGGAGAGCTCGTCAATGTGGGAGGGGCAGTGCGTGATGTCTGAGAGAAGGGCCTCGTCATGATGATACTAGTAGAGCTCGTCTGCTGTTGGAAGGGAGAGCTCGTCAGTAGGAGAGCCCGCACATTTGATGTCTGAGAGAAGGGCTCGTCTTGATGACTAGTGAGCTCGTGCACGCCGTTTGGAGGAGCTGGTCGATGTGGGAGGAGCCCGCACTGGTGATGTACGGGAGAGGGCTCGTCTTGATGACTAGTGGAGCTCGTCACACTTTGTTTGAAGGGAGAGCTCGTCAGTAATGGGAGGAGCGATCTGTTGATGTCTGAGAGAAGGAACCGTCTTGATATTGTGAGGCTTTCGTCTGCTGTTTGAAGGAGAGCTCGTCGATGTGGGATGAGCCCGCTTTGTTGATGTCTGGGAAGAGGGCTCGTCTTGATGACTAGTGGGAGCTCGTCTGCCTGTTTGAAGGGAGAGCTCGTCAATGTAGGAGGGCAGGTACGATGTCAGAAGGGCTCGTCTTGATGTGTAGTGAGAGCTCGTGCTGTTTGGAGGCTCGTCGATGAGGGCCCAGTCTACGATGTACGGAGAAGGGCTCGTCCTGGTAATTAGTGAGAGCTCGTCTGCCTGTTTGAAGGGAGAGCTCGTCAATGAAAGTTAAGGAGCCCGCTGCATTTGATGTACAGAGAAGGGCTCGTCTTGATGACTAGTGAGAGCTCGTCTGCCTGTTTGAAGGGAGAGCTCGTCAATGTGGGAGGAGCCCGCCTGTTGATGTACAGAGAAGGGCTCGTCTTGATGACTAGTGAGGCTCGTGCACTTTGTTTGAAGGGAGGCTACGTGATGAGGGAGGAGCAGGTACGGTGATGTCTGAGAGAAGGGCTCGTCACAGTAATTAGTGAGCTTCGTCTGCTGTTTTGAAGGAGGCTGTCAGTAGGGGAAGTTAGGGCCCGTGGTGTGCGAGGGCGTGCTGTAGTGTGAGCTCGTGCCTTTGTTTGAAGGAGAGCTTCGTGATGAAGTTAGGAGGAGCGATGCGATGTCTGGGAAGAGGGCTCGTCTTGATGACGCTAGTGGGGCTGTCTTGCTGTTTGAGAGAGCTGGTCGAGCGACAGCTATGCTCGTAGCGTAGTGGCGGCAGTTTCGTGTGAGTATTCCCCCTTGTGGGGGGCGCGCAATGGTAAGCGCTTTTGTGAGAGGCCGTTTAGTGTGTCAGCCGAGTTATTAGAAAAGAGGAGTGCGAGCGCTTTTAATGCCGATTTGATGGGGGATTTGGAACGGTTGCGTGTGCATTCGGATGCTTTCTCTATAAATAGGGGTTACCATTATACATTCCACTTCGAAGATTTACGTTTTCTATCTTTGGGCGGATGAAGTTTGTAGAAGATGGTGCTTGATGTTAATTTTGCCCTTCGTTGAAGTTCTTGGCCAACCTGGACTGCTTTTAAGATTTCTCAGGTGGCCAGGGTATGTTTTCCTAGTTTTCCCTTTATGGGAGTTATGTTATTCCCTAGCCCTTGGCTAGGGGATGAGTCCTAAGGGTGGGGGGTAGGTGCGTCCCTTGCCCCTTACTCCTCGTTCTCTCTTCTTTCTTCCTCTTTCCCTGCTATACCTCTCCTCTTTTCTTTTCTCTTCTTCTTTCTATCTCCACAGCTTTCTTATCTGCTTCTTCTTCTCTCTCTCTCCTCTGTCCCCATCTTTTTCTCCTCTTCTCACTCCTTTATTGTCTTCTTTTCATTATGTCTTTCTCCTTTCTCCCTTCCCTTTTCGTTTTTTTTTTTTTTTGAGAGGTCTGCTTGTATTGAGTATCAAATTGCTTGTCTTGTATGTTTACAGACACCAACGGTTTGTAATTGAATGCGATTCATTTGTAATAAAAAGGGACTTTTATTTTCATGAATTTTTTTCGTTGTGTATGTTTATATTCGGACTGTTTGAGATACTAAATTGCCTGCGTGTGCTCGACTCATCACATGATACCCGGTCTGGTTTTGTTACGAATCGATGCCTATTGATAGAATCAGCAGTGCTCCGCGATTCCATGTATGTTGGATTTTCCCTCCTCCACGTTTAAGGAGCTCATAGTTGCGTCGTGACTCGGGTTATTATGTAAGGACCTTCCGGTTGGGACTAGTTTCCACGTGCGGCTGGATTCTTCCTTCTTTGGCGAAGCTTTTAAAGTTAGAAATCCCGGCATGTAACCTGGGCTTGACTCTGGTTATAATCTGAGAGTTTGTCTTCCTTTGGTACCCTTCTATGCGCTGTTGAACATGTTCGCGTTTTTCATCCAAGAGTTCCAAATTCAGAAGCGGGGCCTCGTCATTTTGTTCCTCTGATGCTAACTCGACTCTAGGAGATTTTATTC
The DNA here is from genome assembly GCA_016808115.1 of Tetrastigma voinierianum. Classification (NCBI taxonomy): domain Eukaryota; kingdom Viridiplantae; phylum Streptophyta; class Magnoliopsida; order Vitales; family Vitaceae; genus Tetrastigma; species Tetrastigma voinierianum. Next base: position 3,012 of record JAEQBH010000755.1, read on the forward strand.
CAACCTCAAATTTGGGACTGCCTCTGTTCCCGAGAAGCTAAGGCAAATGGGGTCTCGAGTTGCCGACTTATGGTATCCTGCCAGGCCCATAGTACCTCGGGAAGTGTCGATAACTTCTTTGAGATCCTCTAGTTTAGTTTCGAGGCGGCCGGGGTTCGATGGTGACTTGGCACAATCCATTTAGTGTGGGTGGCGGTGTGAATAAGTAGCACAATCAAGGCTCGGCACAAAAATCCTTTGAATTCCCGCGTTATCAAAGCTTGTCTTCCATTATGCGACCAAGGCTCTCGGGATGCCGTCGCATATGATTGCTCGCCATCACAGTTGCGTATCTTCGCTCTGTGATTGGCGTAAGGGCTGGCCTCGGTACTTGGTGAAATGTCTGCTCCAGCGACTATAAATTTACATTGGCCTTTGCCAATGGGCGAGAACTGATATGTCCAACCCCCTTCTTTGGAAGGGCGGGCGGTGATTGATGTCGGAGCTCTTTGGGAGCGTGATATTTTAGGCGTGTTCTGGCGGATTAATCTTTGACGGGTTGGTAGCATCTTTGAGCATTGTGGGCCAATAATATCCCTGCCTCAAAACTTTCCCGGCCAATGTTCGAGCTCCGATATGGTTCCCACATATGCCTTCGTGCACTTCTCTTAGTACGTATTCAGTGTCTTCTCCGGCGATGCACTTTAGGAAGGGCGTGAGGAATCCTCGCTTGTAGAGGCTTCCCTTGTGATTGGTAAACCTGGCGGATCTCACTCTTATCTTTGCTGCTTCCTTTGGGTCGTGCGAGTAGGTTCCGTCATTATGTAATCCCAAATAGGGTCCATCAGTTTGAGTGCAGACCCTATTGGGACTACTATCTTAGTAAGGGTCGCGAGGGCTCTGCGAGGTATTCGATGGGTGCTGATCCCCCAATGTCTTCCTGCAAGGCCGTAGCCAATTTTGCCAAAGCGTCGGCACGGGCATTCTCCGTTCTGGGGACATGCTTGATCTGTACTGATACAAACTTTTTTAATAAGTCACGGACTTTGCGAAGATATAGGATCATCTTCTCCCCTTTGGCCTCGTATGCGTCTTATGCGTAAGGCCACCGGTTGGAATTGTATGGATCTCTAGGCGATCGGCCTCCTAGCAGATGGGCGAGATTGGGCTGCTGCACGGCCTGTTCGGCCTCGTTGTTGGAGCGTGGAACCGGCTGATGCATACTCAATGTCTATATCTTACGGTGAGGGTCGGGTTAAGCACCTTTGCTTCCTTGCGCATTTGAGGGCTGCATCGAGCTTCCATATGTGAAGGTCGTCCCTTGATTGGGCGGGCTCGACAAGCTCTACTGGGGCGAATTCCATGATGAAATCGGCTAGGATCTGTCCTTTTATGGCTGTTTTTAGCTTGTCTCGGATGTCGGGTCGCTGGAGTTCTATGGCCCATTTCATGACCTCCCGAAACCTCACAGTTTATCACGACCACACCTTCATTGGAATTATTCGGTCGGGACTTCTATGGTGTGAGCACGGAAATAAGGGCGAGTTTCAGTGATCTGAGCTAGTATTAATTTTTCCATTTTGGATACCTCTCTCTGCTCCCCTCGGGGCTCATTGATGAGTATCACGGGTGTTGTACCGCTCTTTGTCTCGGCGAGCAAGCTAGTTGAAAGAGTCGATCTTGCTAAATACAATGTGAGGGGTTCTCCTTCTATCGGGCTCACTAGAATGGGTGGCGAGCTCAAGTATGTTTTCAAGGTTACGGCGCCTACTTCACATTTCTCATCCCATTGAAAGGCTTTCTTCGAAACTTGGAAGGTTTGCACATTTCATCCACTGCCACGGACCGAATCGACTTAGAGGCTGCGATCCTCCACATTGTCGTTGTACTTCCTTTATCACGATGGGATGGCATGTCAAGCGTGCTTTTATTTTATATGGATTTGCTTCAATTCCCTGTGGTTGACTATAGAAGCCCGAAATTTCCCGACACGCGGCTGTTCAGCCGGTCGACTTCATGTGCAATCCCTCGAGATGCAGGCGTCTCGGAGAGGTGCGCGATGTGGATATCGGCTGTAGCGGACTTTACCAGCATGTCGTCTATGTATACCTCCATCGTTGCACCTATCTGTTTCTGAAACATCCGGTTCACTAGCCTTTGGTAGGTTGCCTGCATTTTGAGCTAAATGGCATTGCAGAATGCTTGATGAGATCCCTGTGCGGGTGGCAGATGGCGTCTTCTCACAGTCTGCTTCAGGGTTCATGCTTATCTGGTTATAACCGGAAAAGGCGTCCATGAAGCTAAGAAGCTCATGGCCTGCTGTGGCATCTACGATGAGGTCGATCCTGGGTAGGGGGAAGCTGTCCTTTGGGCATGCTTTGTTTATATCGGTGAAATCAATACAGAGTCGCCACTTTCCATTTGCTTTCTTGACGAGCACAACATTGTCCAACCATCTTGGGTGACACCGCCACTGATTGCCACCTTGGAAGACTTGCCGACTTCTTCGTTGATATTTTGTCTCTCACAGTGCGAAACCTGCAACCTTAGCAGGTCTACGAAAGATGGGTTGGTGTTTGAATCTGTGAGTGATGATGCGGAGTCGATGCCACTCATGTCGGCTGCTTCCATGCAAAAACTGATCTTTGTTACGTCTTAGGCATGTAGGAGACCTTTGAGGCCTTACGCTATCTGAGCCGATATAAGCGAGATGCGGTGTGTCGATATTCTTTGGTTCAGTTCTTCCCGAGGGCTCGGGCCAGAAGTGAATACTTCATCACGCATATCAAGCTCTCCATTACTTACAAACATCGGCCGCTTTGTTTCATAGGCGGTGTAGCATTCTCGTGCCACGATCTCCTCGTTCGTCCAAACAGTTTCTTTGTCGGGAATTTGATTACAGTGATATCTTGAGGGGATGCTTCAATGGTGAAGAGGAGCTGAGTAACATATTATAGGCTGACGGGGCATCCACTATAAGAAACCTTCTTTGTCGTCGGTAAACGGTGGGGCTCCCCAAGGTTAACACTAATTGAATCGATAATGGTAACACTTTTTCCTCACGAAGCAGGAGATGGGTGTTGGCGAGTTAGCTTTCTCCCGATTCCCATTTGTGGCCGTCAAAAAATGATGTCGGTAGAGCCAGTTGTCTACTAGGACCCGATGGACATTGTGTTGCCACGATTACGGTTACGATTAGATTCGTCATGAAGTCTTGACACCCTTCCAAATCTGAGTCGAATCTTGATAGTGATGTTCGATCACGCGATACATTTTGAATCTGTTGGCCTCCCCATGTCTGTCGATCTTATCTTTGCCTTGAAGTATGCCTTTGGCCAGAGACTAGATTCTCCCCCTCCGGCGATGAATCCGTGCGTTCCCGAGGGTTCTTGCGATCTTTGGGTCGTCATTGGCTGGTGAGTGGCCTGGCGGGGCACAGTTAAGCTGCGGACACAGTCTTAGTTGACTCACGAGGATATGAAGCGCAGTGAATATCAGCGTTGCCATGGAATCTCTATCTCTCTCCTCAATTGTATCACGATTGTCGTGTGATGTCCATAGTCCATGGAACTGTAATGCCAGTGTTATCTGAGTAGCGGGTTTGACTTCATACCTTGCTGGCCATCTTAGGGCCTCCTTTCCAGTGCTGTGGGACTTGATGTTGGTGTTCAAGGGTGAAGTCTTTGCTCAAGCTGATGGCGTCGTCGTCTCGAGGCGGTGTGAATGACGATCCCTAAGGTTCCTTTGTCGCCAGGAGCAGTTCTGCTCATCTGGAGTTCTCTAGTCGCCTCTTGGGAAGCAAAGTGTCGGCTTCTCAGTCGTCTTTTTGTCTTCACTGTGGAAGGAAACCTCCTTCTTTGGCAGGAGAGACTCCTCTCGATTATCACCATTTATATACTTTGCAAAGAACCTCAAGCCATGTTAGCTTGAGGGTTCTTTGAGGTAAGAAAAGCGTGGATCTTTAGGTACTTTTCTTATAATGGCGTGACCAGTGAACTTTATAATCGAGAATATATCTATCTTGAGACAAGCATTATAAGCAAGATTCTCTACGTGACTTTAATTTTCTGTTCTTTTTGTGATGGTTTATGGGATGGTAGCCAAACTACTGTATATCCCAACCCCGTGAAGTGAGAAATGAGCCGAACCAATAACTCTGAGATAAGAAGAAAATGTTGAAGAGTTAATTGAACCAGGCCATAAGCCAGGGCCTTTTAAAGTGGTGGCGAGCATGAACAGGTGCAGATGCCCCATGCAACTCATCACAGGGATTCTATAGGTATTGAGATGATCTGCGGATCTTGCCGCATGAGCCACCTGATGAGAGCGTCTGTTGGCGGGAGCGGGTAGCTCGGCTTCTCAGGGGTGAAAGGTGTGATTCTGTTTGTTTATTTGGGGTACTCCGCTAGTGTCACAGAGTGCATGCTAACTCTTTCTTCTGGCTAACTGAGTGGGATGCTGAACCTTTGCTCCCATAATACGCTCTCTTGTGATCGGGGAGGCTGGCGTTCCATGTCCTAGCCTCGTCCTCCACATCTTGCTCGATCCTCTTTAGGGTGTTATGGGCCTCGTCCCTGGCTTGACTGAATTAAAGTGCAGCCGGTATTTAGGATTACCATAGCCGGGTTGTCCCTCGTGTGGAGGAACATTGTAACCTTCCTGAATCCGTCGCTCTTCTCGGGGGTGTTGTATTTGTCTGGTGAGTTGTTCTATTTCCTCTATCAAGCGCTGGTTGACGAGGCGGAGTGCTTCCACCTCGTTTGCGTTGGCCTGGACCGCCTGGCTGGCCACGGTGGCTGTATCTGCATCTGGTGGGTGCGGCATCCTTGTAGGATTAGTGTTGCTCACCTTGTGTTCGGGTGTCGATACCATCGATGGCTGAAATCGAGTTATATTTATGAAGGCTGTCGGTTCCCTGACGGGCGCCAGCGTGGTATTTCTCAGCGGGCTGGGATTTGGAGGCGATGGTCGTCGTTGGGTTGAGTAGGGACGACTATGGGGTCCAACCGATGGTCGTCGGATCGTCTGGGCCGGGAGAGGAATATTGCAATGCTAGTCCCACTTTGGGTCGGCGCGGCTACCGTTCTGCGGGAAAACAAAGAAAGGAAAGGGGGGCGGCGAGGGCTTATCGAGGACCGCTCAGATGCCTAGATGAGTCTGTCACGAGAGAAGGGAGAAAGAGTGTCCTCTTTGCTTAGTATCGGCGTACCTTTTAGCGTTGGAGCGGTCTTGTATTTGTAATGGGTCGTGATGCTGAGCGATGATTATGGGTTCTTCCTTCGGAGGATAGGTTTGCTGCGTGATCGTCGCCCAGATTCGTGATGGATTAGTCAAAGGTATTCACTTGAATGTCCTCCTTCTTTGTGGGAGATGTTGTTATTCAACTAAAATGGTTTTTCACTGCTTTTCTTCCCTTTATTATAGGACTTGATAGGACGTCTCATAAGGAACATTCTATCATTTATTATTTGTGAGGGTGTAGTTTGTCTGGCCGTATATGGGCCTTTCTGTTCTTCCGATTCCATGTTAAGACTGCAGATTTGGGCTTTTGTTTGAGGTACATTATGGAAGGATATGTACATGGTACGACCTTTACTGCTCTCTTGGGCTGGTGAGTTAGATGCCTGACCCGGTTTCTATATCCTTATCCATATATTCATTTGAATAAATTAGACTTAGAGTGGTGTTTGTTTTTTTTCTTATCTTAAATATAGCTTTTGAGGCTTAATCTTTGAATGATCTTAATAGCATTAAGTATGAAGTTGTTTGTTTTTTAATATTTGGTAGTGAGTAAGGATAGCAATGGAACAGATTATTTCGGGTTCTCGTCCTGCCTCGTTCTTAATGAAACGGGTTTGGTTTAATTGTAATCGAGTTTTTAGCAGGTATTGTTACTTCCACCCCGCTTCGATTATATTTTTAAAATAATTTATTATTATTTTATTTTATAATTTAATATAAATAATAATAATGATTAGAATGTTTTTTAATAAATAATTTATAAAAATTCATAATATTTTATTTTTATGAAATATATTAATTTTAATATAATAATAAAAAAGCAAATCTAAAATAAAAAATAAACACAAAAATAAAATGTAAACGGGACGAGTTTAGGAATTTTCTTATGCCTGTCTCGCACCGTTTAATTTTTTTAAATGAGACAAGTTTGAGAATTGAAAAAAAATAAACGAGCCGGGTCGGGATGGGGCTGTCTCATCCCAAACCTTCATGTTGTCATCCCTAGTAGTATGTATTGCTAGCCCTTCTCCTTGTTGGGTAATGATGAAGTTTTTCTTGTTTTAGTGGAAAACGAATTTTCTTTTAATAGAAAAAGCAAAATATTTTCACTTTTTTTATTCATAATTTTTTTAAAAATTTTTAGCAATAAGTCGTGAAAATTTTTAAAAACAAGCGATTTAATCTTGAGAAAATTTGAATAAACTCAACATTAAGTCAAAAAAATAAATACCACCTTATACTTTTTTTTAAAATTAATTCTAGGTTCTTTTTTTCATTATTTCCTTATTCTTTTTATATTATATTTTATAATTTTTATTAATAAAATTAGTGAAAATTATGGATTTTTTTGGATAACATTAAATATATTAGTTTTATTTTTATATATTATATTACAATATTAATTTTTTATTCGGTTTTTAAACCAAACCCAATCCAACCGATTTAACTTACTTAAATCGGTTAGTATCTATAAATCGAATCGATTTTATTGGTTTTATATTTCAAAGTTTTCGATTCGGTTAGATTTTTATATTCAAAACCAAACCGAATAAACCGTGCACAACCTAGATGGATACAAATAAATAAAAAAATTCTTATATATATATATATATATATATATATATATATATATATATATATATATATATATATATATATATATATATATATATATATATATGTGTCTTCTTCAAACTAGACATTTATTTATATTTGTAATAAATAATCTAAATGAAAAACAAAAACAAGTTTCAGTTTTTGGATTTAAGAAAACAAAAAGCACTGTCCATTTAGATAATGATTTAGTTTATTTGTTTCACTTTAATCTCTATCTTGATTTTCAGCCTTTATTTTCATAACAATTTTTGGGTCTTCTGCATTAAATACATTTAGCAAAGACACACTATTATCAATGCAATTGGATTTTTATGACAACAATTTATAACGATTCTTCTACTTATATAGATATTAATATTTATATTGGAGAAAACTATTACAAAAAGTATTAAAGTCGATTTTAATTTTATTTATTTATTTTGAAAATTGATAAATTTATTGATTCATGTGAGTAATAGAATCGATAAAAGCCAGCATGTCAAAGTGTTAAAAGCTATAAAAGATTAACGTAACATCATTGAGTTTAAAAAAGATTAACTCAAGGCATATACTTTTGATAATTAAAAATGCGTAGAATCACCAAGATTAAAATCTACAGGTAACATGCTTGAAAAGTTTGTCATTTAAACCGCTAACACAAAAACCCACGAAGAAACATTATCGATGACACAACTAATCGCTGTAATAAGTCGATAACAAAACACGTCTATGAGTCGGCAGCCGAGAACATGAAAAAGCATGTGGCTTCCAGTTAGTGTAGAAAAAACCACTTTCTTGGCAATCTAGATATGGGGAAGAAAAAGATGAAAATGATGATTTCATACAAAAAATAACAAAAAAATCACTCCTCATCTTTAATGAAAAAGGACCTAAAAAATACAACGGAGTAAGAGACTATTGACTATTTTCCTCTTAATTTGCCAAAGGTATTTTCCCATATGAGCTCGCAATCCTAGCATCCCATCATCTGCTATATATATATATATATTTATTTATTTATTTATATAAGAATTATTAATAATAATACTCCACATCTATTAGGGGAAAAAAAAAATCTTACATGCATATATAAAAATATTCGTAATCATAGATATGGATTCTCAAGCTGTGAGGCACTAAACCTCCTTGGATTTAAAGCAAATATTATCTACTCAACTAAATACACGTGGCCATTATTTCAGATTTTTATAAGTTTGAGATGTTATTACACAATTTTGATTTTTTGAAAAAAAAAGTAATTTTATTGATTCAAACTAACTAGACATCCATATAAACATAAATACAAAATCATTAAATATCGAGAATGAAATAATATCTGATTAATAATATAATAAATGCGACTCAAATCATGTAAATTTGATGATCTTATATTAGCTAGAATCTTTTATGAGTTTAGTGCTATGCTTGTACTAATAACCATAATATGATTTTTTGTCTTTATCTGATATAATATGTTTTATTCGTTTGAATTGCTTGCACATAAATAAAATGCCATAACAAGACGACAAAAAATAAAACATCGTAACAAGACCACGACGCAAAACCAAAACGCTGCAACAAAATAAAATTCAGAACACAAGTTTTAAAGTTATGTTTTATTCTTAGACATTGTGTAAGAATAGAAAATTAAAAACCACATTACTTTTATACTCTCATATATTTGGTTATATAATATTCCACTAATGTCTATACAAATTACAAAAAAAAAAAATTAAAATATTCAAATTTTAGATAAAGAAATATAATATATGTCCATAGTAGTTAAAATTTGTATATTATAATAAGAAGAGCATGAATGATGTTAGGCAATTACTTTTAGGGTTGGAGTAAAGTGAATTTAAATGAACTTTTAGGGTGGAGGTCATATGATGAAATGTAATTGATGGCATTGAATATGGAAATGTAGTTTAATGGTTGAGCCAACTATGTGGGCTTAATTGAATTAGAAATAACAACCAGTCAAACCTCCTCTTTTTACCTCATTTACCTTTTTACATTCCAATGTCATTAGTAAAATAATTGTTTTTTTTTTTTAATATACTAGTAAGTTGTTTTTACTTGGACTTGAAACGGTGAACACTTTATCGCTTGAGTCGGGCATGGCCAATTATTAGGAAAATAGTTTAAATGGAAATCTTCTTTTACCCTACCATTATTCATAATCCAAAATGTGATTGTCATACAAAAATAAATTAAATAAATAACAAATGAAGTTATGCAATGATGCATGGTATTTGAATTTCATAGTATGTTATATTTGTATGGACATCGCATTGGCTATAATCGTTTCCCATAAAAGGTGGAATTCGTTTTATATTTTTGGCTTAATTTAGAAAATGGTTTGGGTCATACTATTTTTGTTTATTTTTTAAAGGGAAAACAAAATAAAAATAAAATCTAACATGACTAATTTTTAAAAGATAAGTCTTAGAAAAAGCCATGTTAATTGGAGGTCATATTAACACATTGGGAAGATGCGGTAGTGGTCAGTAGCACCTTTTAAGCCCACAAGTCGAGTTCTCTTAATCAAGTTTAAGGGGTGTGGTGATCGATTGATTAACTAATAGATATCAATAATTATCTTTCATTATTACACGAGTGTACATCAAACCATCAACAAATAAATAAATAAATAAATAAAATAAACAAGTAAAATCAAAGAGGAAAGAGTATATACCTTGGTAGAGAATCGTAAGCGCTATCAATAGAAGACAATGTTAGTGTAATAACAAATATGAAAGTATTCATGATCAAATTAGGAAATCAAATTGTATATCAAGTGCCAAATTATTCAATAAGGAGTACATAAGATGTCGGGGCCCTCATCAAGGCCCATTTATTTAGCGCACGAGTCGACTCCATACGGTTCCATTTTATTGGAATCATAGAGTAAACAGTGCTTTTAGAAATTTGAAAATTATGTTAAAAAAAATCAAAATTTGAAATACTTAGAAGATTGGACTTTAGTTTAAAAGCTTACAAAATTATATTTTAAATAAAAATGAGTAATAATAATAATTAGCAAAAATGATAAAAAATAATAATAAATAAATAATGAAAAAAACACAAATATATAGTGGGGCACATCATTGGTTTACACATGCGTAGCGTTCCAGATCACTTCTCATTATCACGCGACATTATTAGCACTAGCGTAACACTAGATTACTTCTCTGCACTGCATACCACTATCATACACCTATACTACATTGAATCACTCCCTCTTACTACACAATATCATACCTACATAGCAATGGATCACTCCCTTCGTTTGCACCACATATATCATACCTACGAAACACACAGATCGCTTCTCCTTGCTACACAACACTATCATACACTTGCATAGCACTAGATCCTCCTTACACTACACCATACTATCCCCATACACCTACATAACACTGGATCACCCTCTCTCATATAGCACTCTCATGCATCTCCCTAACACGATATCATCCCTCGTATCATCTTCCATATTTGTTCTTCAGGCCATTTTCTAGAGAGAAGAAAACCCAAAACTCAAATTTTAGAATTTGTATAGTAACTTGAATATAGCCTTTATTACAACTTTACTAATCCTGTACAAAATCAAAGAATATAGTCTTCTTTTTCTTTCTCCCTCTTTCTCCTTTCTCTCCTCCCTTAAAAAAACATTCATTTCAAAATAAAAATCTCAATCATCTCAAATCGACTCAATCATGCAAGGTAAAAAATCAAATAAAATATAAAAAAAAGATAAATTAAAATCATTTCAAATTTGGGATCTACAAATATGCTTATATTCGAAAGAGTTCGCAAGTGTAGCGAAAGTGACAAGTGAACTCTGTCAAAGAATAAGGAGACCCCTTAGACGAATTGGGTTAAACACAAACCTAACTCAAAATCAAAACAAAAGCAAGATGACTCTAGACACCCTAAGAGCAAACAACAAAAGGACAAGACAACCTATAGGCCAATAAAGTCATGATATAGATCCAAGCTGCCTCTAAGAAGGTCCTCTAAAAGGTTAAACCGCATTGAAATTTGAAGCAAATGGAAGTCGGCCCGCATATGGGTGCTAGAATAGTCATGTGCATTGAGGTACCATTCGACACTCGTCATGTTGACACAAAATCGTGAACGCTCAGCAGAATGGTGAAATCAATAAGTGAATGAGCTATGAAGGCAAATGATATGTTGATGAGAACTCTATAATGGTCAGATGTAGACTCGTAATAAACTCATAAGCAAGCAGGTGTAAAGTAAGACAACCGAAAGAATCCATGTGATCAAGATGGGCAATGTTATCGGCCGTGAATACTGGTATCATTATCTCTATAAAGGCGCGGAGTAGGGAAGAAGCTGAAACCTCGTGGCTTGAGCCAACGGGGCTTTCAGAAACAACATTGAGATGAATGACAATGAATGTCAAAGAGTCACGACCATAACATAATAAAGATGAAATCTCGATATCTGAACTAAGGTGGAGGCATGATATAGATAAAACCTGAATGCTTGATCCAAGATGAAAAAACATAAAGGCGAAGTCGGAACGCCTAATCTGTAGAAAACAAAGTCGAACACATGTGAACTTCTGATGTAGGAAAGCAGTGGAATGAAATCTTAACAACTTATTCATGTAAAGGCAAAGTCTGAACGCCTAATCTACAAAAGACGAAGTCTAAAAGCTTGAACTACGATTTAGGAGAATGTGATGCTGATGAAGCCTGAACTTCTAATCCATATAAAGGCGAAGTTTAGATATCCTGATCCAAAATAAATAAAGCAAAGGCGAAGTGCGAGCATGATGCAAAAATGAAGAGTAGAGGCGAAATATGAATGCATGAAATACGGAAAGCAAAGGTGAAGTTTGAACACCTGATCTATAATGAAGACAACAAAGACGAAGTTTGAACGCCTAAAATCCATGAAGCGAAGTTTGAACACATGATCCAAAAAATGAAGAGAGTAGAGGCGAAATCTGAAAGCATGAAATACGGAAAGCAAAGGTGAAGTCTGAACACCTGATCCATAATGAAGACAGCAAAGACGAAGTCTGAACGCCTGAAATCTAAACTGAAGATAGTAATGGCAAAGTTTGAACGCCCGTAATTCGAAAATGAAGAGGGTAGAGACAAAGTCTAAATGCCTAAAATCCATGAGGCAAATATAATGTAGTGTGCCAAATCCTCAAACTCCTAAACAATTTGCTATGAAATCCTCATCTAGTACACATATATGTAAAAGGTTGAATGATATATGTATGATTGTGTATCTTAAAGCGCTACAGAGTGGATATCTGAAGCAAGTCTATGTAGTCAACACTATGCTTAAAAGTCGAACTACCCATATCATCAAAAATAATACAAGTATTCGTATCTATCATGAAGGCCTAATAAGAACTCAAAATATGCCCCTATACATCCAAAATGAGTAACTCCTACCATCAACTCAAAAAAAAAAAAAAGCCCTACCGTAAACATATGTGGAATTTGACTCTAAAGTCTAGTGACACAAGAGATAGAGTGTCCTACAATAACTCTTGCAATGGGTGATAAATAACATATAAGAAATATCCGCCAACTCGCATGGTCTAACAAAGATCCACTAAATAAATAATACCGAAGCAAAAATGTCTCCATGAAGATCATCCTTAGGAAAAACTACCTAATCTCTATAAGGAAATATAATCTAGGATGGCATTTGCCTGAAATGTCATATGAGGCTTTTCCTCTCAATAAAAGTTGTCTACACAAAACAACCAGCTCCATATGGTCTAGAAAACTAGGGGTATGCCCCAGTATGACATATAACAAAGACATGATGAAATCTCAAAATATCAAGGCATGACTCAACATCCTAGCAAGACACATTTGTATAAACGAAAAACTCGGATGATCGAGCATATAGGAGGTATACTTGATATGACATTGATATAAACATGATGAAGTCCAAAATGTCATAACAAATCCTTGATAAGAACTATCTGCACAAATAAACAAAATATCAAAATATGCTCAAGTATGACGTCTAATGGAGACGTAATGAAATATCAAAATATCAAAGCATGGATGAACATCTCGGCAAGAACTGTGTGTACAAACCAACAAACTTTATATGATCCCAACAAATATAGCATATGCCCTAGTATGGCATCTAATGGAGACGTAATGAAATCTCAAAATATCAAAGCATGGATCAACATCTCGACAATAACTGTGTGTATAAACCAACCAACTCCAGATGATCTCAAAAGATATGGGATATGCCCCAGTATGGCACCTAATGCTCCATAGCGTCGAGAAATCAATTAAAACTCATGCTTCCATCAGTAAAGAGAGTGATCCTCGGATCATTTAGACTACCAGCCCAGAAACAAATTCAAACACCAGTAATCCCCATAAAAGTAGCATGATAATATCCAGATATCAACCAAGTCTTAGATACCATCCAAGTAGATGTTATCAAAGAAAATGTTTGATCTCATGGCCTTAGGGTGGTCTTATGATACGGATCGTAATGTAAGCTTAGGGTGATAAGGTAAAAGAAATGAAAGGAAACTAAGCTCAAATACCCAATGATTAAACTCATACCCTTGTGTACAAGATGTAATACATGTAAAATCTCATAAGCCATGGACTCAAAGGCAACCAATAGAAGCACTGATGAAAGAAATAAACAAATGAGAAGATGCTAAGCCAATAATGAATCACAAGAAGGTGTGAAGGAGTTAGGTGCAGGCGAATATCAATGCAGGGAGGGAATGTAATGGTGCGTGAAGTGTTAAGAAAAAAGGTGGTAATAAACACAAAAAGGTAGGGAAAAACAAAATGATCAATGGTTGATGAGTCTAAAACTCATCTATTTTTAAGCCAATTTTTCAAGTATATTTCAGGCTTAAAAGTTCAGTTTAGTGTAAAATCATGGAGCTTTCACTCATATTTATGTTTTCCAGCAAATTAAGGAAAATAAGAAGAATCAGCTTAAAAAGGAGCATAAATCAGCATTGTGCAAAAAAGGGGTGAATGTTTGCGAAGACATCATGTTCTATCTGGTCGACATTATGTGGAAGTGCTTGACACTACTGCACGCAATATCATGACGCCAGTGACCATTATGAGAGGAAAGAGACAAGATATGCCAATGCCGCGACATCATAGCGACATTGTCCGCGACATCAGAGTCAATGTCAGCGACATCACAACTCAAATAATGACATCAAAAGCGACTTGGTAATTAGAGCTACGCCAAACATCACATCAATGTCGCGACATTGTATGACTATGCTTCACGACATTGTGTAGTAAGCCCCGAAATGTAATGTCGTGACATCCATGACTCGATGTTGCGGCGATCGCGAGGATTGTCAAGTGGTGTTATCAGTTAACTAATGTTGTGACATTACCATGACATCGTGGCGACATCAGAACAAGCCTTAACCAGTGAAGACATCAGCTGAACGCTGTTAGGACATCAAAGCAATGTTGCAACATCAAAGCAATGTTGCGACATCATATCAAAGCAGCCTGAGGTGAGGTTTAATAGACCAATGTTGCAACATTGACATCAGGACTTACAGGCAATGTTGCGACATCAATCAAGGCTTGAACACTGGAGATCTAAACATCCAATGTTGCGACATCAAACCAGTAATGTTGCGACATCAAACCAAACCAACGTGGTGATCTTATGAATAATGTTGTGACATCATACGACATCGAATGAGACTATAAGTGTAATGTCGCGACATCGACAACAGGACTAACATGCAATGTTGTAACATCAGCTCAAGGTAGTCAAGATAGAAGTTAATCGACCAATGTCACGACATCAGGTAAGCAATGTCGTGACATTATTGAAATCAAATCAAAACTCTGCGGAGAACAGCAGTGACGCATCAACAGAGTGAACTTCTGGTAATGTCGCGACATCAGGGCAAGAATGTAAGAGTAAAGACATCAGTTAACAATGTCGCGACATCAAATCAGTGTCACGACATCAACTAAACGTTGCAACATCAGAACATAGAACTAATGCAATGTTGCGACATCAAACCTAAGAATCCAAGTTGAAACATTGAAGAGCCAATGCCCTGACATTGAAACCGATATTTAACGAACATCGGCGAAGTAGGAAGAGGTAAAAATCACGATTAACCGTGGCGGTAGAAGTAACCTCGACATGCAAAAGCAATGCGTAGCGACATCATCCACGTGACATCATTGGAAATTGAGAATTGCCCATGGACGCGCAATGTGGCGACATCGAGATCCCGATCCACGACGTGACAACTCTGATGTCGCGACATTACCACGACATCAACAGCTAGGTCAGAATGTTTGGACTTTTCGAAGTGCATGATTATTGCCTCGTTTTTAGGGCCCAAGACCCGAGCTTATAAATAGAAGCTCCTAGGGAATAGTGCCGAGCTTTCAACCGCTTTTCATCAAGTTTTTGTGCTTTTTGGGTTGTATATATTTTTCCTTTTCTTTTTATTTTTCTAGCTTGATTTTTTGGATTTGGTTTTCTTATTAGAGTAGTGATCTGAACTGGAATTCGGAGTTGGATGAACGAAAATCGAAGCTTCATTTATGTATGAACTTTAATGGAATCTAGGAATTTTTCTAGAATTCATTTTTCTTCAGTTTTGAGTACAATTTCAATGAAATTGTTTGATCAACTAGTCATTGTCATTTGTGATCCAGATTTGAAAGGATAAGCTCCCTCTTGGAAGAATATGTTGTTGAGATTATTGATTGAAAATTTTTAAGGATGTTTTGGGTATGAAAATTGGAGTGATTTAATTGGTATTACTCCTACATTAAAATGTTTTGAATATCAGTGTTTGGGACCCAGAAAGAGCTGTATCATTGCTCTGATTTCCAGGAATCCCTCTGAGACATAGAGATGGACTACCTAAGAGCAAAGAGCAATCACTTAGGGGTAAATTATACTAATTTCATTTGAACTAATGCACTCTTTGGATCAATTTGGTATATTACTGGTGAAAATCTAACCTCTGACTTCAAGGTTCCTTCCTATGTGACAGCAAGAGTGTGTTCCCGAGACAAATGATCCACCTACTAATCTAGCAGTTTAATTCTGAGAAGTTTCACCTCAGTAGAGAGGAACAATCTCAACCTTGTGTTGGCAAAGATTCTAATCAAGGGAATTCCTATCTAATTGATGGTTGAGGTACCATTTAATTTGGAGAGTGTTTGCATTACCCTGTCTATGAGGGTAAGAAATTTTAAATCCTAAGAGACGACTGTGAAGTACTGAGGAGAAAAAATAGTTAAATCTTAAAGAGTATCAGTTCATACAATTAGCTCTTTAGACCCATTGTCTAGAGATAGGAGTGTGGTAAGCTGGAGAGTGAAATGTGTGGTGTTAGGAGAAATCCATTGCTATACTAATTTTCTCTTGGACAATTTCAAGGATCATATCCCATACTTAATATTTTATTTGGAACACAGTGATAGTCACAACATTGTTTTCATTCGATCCCATTTTGGTCGATGAACTCTCTAATCATGTATTTTAGAATTTCATTATTTCTTTTATTCACTTTACTTTAGAAGATAAATCTATTATGAAATTTGTAAGTTCAAATGATAAGGATCTTTAGTAATTGAGTAATCTTTAAATTTTAATCAATCGTCATTGAGAATGATATATGTTTAAAATCAAATTTATTACTTGTTTGAGACACAATGCACTTCAAATTGAAGTAGACCAAAATATATTTAAATTACAGAATTATTACTTAAAAGCGAAAACATATTATATGGAGTATGCAGGACAAACAAGTTTTGGCATGAAGCTGGTGGGGATTAGACAATCTCTAGTGGTAGTGTCAAGAATTAGTAGTTGTTTTGGTCTGTGTTTAAAAAACAAACCATATTCAATGGATTAACCCATATCAGTACAATAAAGGGAAAGTCATGTCACAAATGATGGAATGATAACCAAGACAATGATCTGAGAAATCTTAGCAAGAAAATCACTCAAAACTTCCTTCTCTGGACATCAACAACAATCCAAGAAATAAAGGATCTCTCAAAACTCTCGACTCTCAAAATACATAATAAGAAGCGACCAGAATAGAAGCCCTCATAGAAATCATACATAAATCCTAATAATAAACACACAGTAAATAACTCTCAAAAGTCGATCTCACCCAATAGAAAAATATACTATACAGAAATGCGTTATTACCCTTCATTTTTCTTTTCCTTTTTTCTTTTTTTTTTCTTTTTTCGAATCCGATCATCAATGACTCAATCCTCAACAAGGAATATAAGTAATGAAATAACTTTCTAATAACTAACGAGAATGTCTAAATCCTACTCTCACAAGTAACCTCTCAATCCAAAACCTCTGAATCAATGTGAATGGTGGAGTGAATGGAGTGACATAACTTTAATAGAAATATAATATTAAAAAAAACGATTTAATACTTAATATTGTTAAGCCTTATTCAGCATTGATCGACTAAATAAAAGTTATATTCAACATTAATAAAAATAAACAAAACAACGCCCTAAATGTATATTTAAGGCAGTTACCAGGAAAAAAAACTAATAAAATTGATTTTCTCTTATTTTATTTTATTATGAAAAAACGTTAAGAATAAATAGATTTGTTGTATTTTTCTTGACTTTTCCTTCATTCTATATTTTTTTCATATATCTTTACATCAAAATTTTGAGAATCAAATATAATCTTAAAATCAATAAATAGTTTTATATATTATTTCAGACATATTTTATATA
Organism: Tetrastigma voinierianum; assembly: GCA_016808115.1. NCBI lineage: Eukaryota > Viridiplantae > Streptophyta > Magnoliopsida > Vitales > Vitaceae > Tetrastigma > Tetrastigma voinierianum. The sequence goes on from JAEQBH010000755.1 coordinate 20,603, forward strand.
ATTATTTATATAATAATTAAATAATTTAAAACATACAAGTTTCTAACTTTCTAATTAATTTCAAATTATACTATATTTTCTTCATATTCTCCCAGTAAAATAAATATTAGAAAATACTTTTTATTTTATTTTATTAATTGATATGAATAATCCCAACTTTAACCAATTTTCTTTAAATAATCTTACCTTGCAATAATCCGAGAATAAACCCAACTTTGGGGGTGTTTTATCGTTTTGGTCCCGACCAACTAGTAATTGGCTGAAAAAGTAAAAAAAAATCCGACACGACCTCTCTTACATTTGTTCTTAAGATATTAAATTCTCCCCAATTAGGCTCATAATTTTTAATTTAAAAAAAGAAGTTTATCCCTCACCTCTCTCTCCTCCATCCTCCACCTTCAACTCTAATAACTAGTTAAAATTTTGAAATATACATTTCATTGAACATCTTTGGTGCATTTGAAGCTTGGTTATGGGATTCATCTATTTAATTATGGGAGATAAAATCATCCCGTTTGAGTTCCTCTCACAAATTCAAAGACGGTGTTGACTTCGTCTTCAAGGTCTCTATCGCTGACGATGCTGATTTGTTGAACGATGAGCATCCAACGTCGTTGGTGCTCTTTTGGATCATCGATTTTGTTCTAGAGTGCAAAAATCGTATTAGAACCTAGTCCTCCATGTTCACACACAGAAGAAAATGCGCATCGTTTGAGGGGCTTTCGAATAGAAGTTTTAGCAAAACGAGAAGAGAGAGGGTTGAAGGTGGAGGAGGAGAGAGAGAGAAGAGAGAGGATGTGGGGATCAAATTTATTAAAAATGATAAAAATTTTGGGGACTGATTAGATAGTGACACGTCGCATATGATGACATAATGATTCATGCCACGTAGGATAGGTTAACGTGCTAAGCCAGTAAGTGATTGGTTGAGACCAAAACCAGAAGGCACCCCATAAACTTGTGATTATTCTGCAGATAATTACTGAGTGGGAACAAAGAAGATTTGTAGTTGAGATTATTATGTCAATAACCTTTTTTTAATTTCTTTTTCATAGTATTGGGCAGGAACTAGAAGATGACATTTATATGGATGCACTCCAAAGATGTTGGTTCAAGAGAGGAAGCCAAAAGAATTTGTTATTGTCAAATCACTTTATGGGTTAAAACAAACACCCAAATAGTGGCACAACATATTTGATCATGTATCGATATCTAATGAATTCTCTATTAAAGATTAACAAATGTATATACAGTATGATTGAGAATAATACATGTATTATCATTTGGTTGTATATTGATGATATGTATCTTTGGAACTAGTATAATGGTCATATTTGAGACCAAAAGAAAATCTTGAAATCTAAATCCTGACATAGAAAGATCAAAATAATGAGGCAAAAATGATTCTAAATTTAGGTGACTAGATGCTTAATGAGCTAAAAGTTTTCTCAAACTATGTTGAGAAAATCTTAAGGAAGTTCAAACACATTTATTTTAAACCATTATCAACTCCTTACAATCTTAATTCATAGTTAAAAGAAAATTAATAGAGAATGTAATGTTGTACAAATCGAATATGCTTTGTTGATAGGGAGTCGAATGTATTTGTCAAATTACACCAAATTTGACATTACCTATTGAATTGAAGATTGAATACACCTAAAGTCCTAATCATAATCATTGAGTTACTATTCATAGCATAATAAGGCACTTGAGATGCACCTTATATCATGGTTTGTGTTATAGTGGATCTTTAAATGTTCTTGAATGATTTAGTGATACAAATTGGATCTTTGATTCATATGAGATGAAATCTATTAGTAATTACATTTTATGCTTGAAGGAATGCAAACTCTTGACGATAATCCTCGAAACAAACTTACATCGGAATTGATTTATCATGATGGATTTGAGTTCATGGCCTTAGAAAAAATAAGTTTTGAGGTTAAGTGAACCTCTTAACAAATATCCATTTATAGGATGAGACAACCATCATTACATTTATGCATTGGTATTCAGTTGTAATAGCTAAGGCTAAATGTGAAATGTTTAAACGAAAAAACATGCATATATGCTTAAGGCACAATATCATGTGGCAACTGCTTAAGACAGTGATTATATCTCTATAATTTTAAGGTTAAAGTTGAATTTGGTTGATTCTTTACGTGCTCGTAGTATTTAGAACCCCTTTACTTGTACAAAAGGCCTTATGGCAGGAGGAAGGTTCCTCCATAGATATTTACGTCAATTGGAACGTGTCAAGTCGATATGAGACTTTCAACAGCTTCAACCTATTAGGTACATAATTCATAATTAGGTAAGATAATATGTTTATTGAGTCATAAAAAGAAATATTAGTACATAAAACTTTAATTCACCATATTTTGTAATTCGATAATTATTAATCATAAGGCTGGTTTATGGTCTATGGACACCCATTTTAAAAAAAAAATTCTTAATTTGAGCTAGTGAGCAAAAATGTTATTTTCATTATTTTAATTTAAATATAAATTTAATAAATTCTAGCTGTAGTTGTTGTCAAATTCTGGTTATTATTATTATTATTATTTTAAAATTACAAGATTATCATTTTAATTTTAATTTATCTTTTTAATTTGACTTGCTTAAATAGTATCACTTTAACAACCAAGTCTTCCGGCAGTGGGTTTTTAGTAGATCGTTAAATTGTTAATTTTTCTAATTAATTGGATTAATTACATGCATGGGTATCAACTTTTTATTTTTATTTTTCATTTGGGTGTCTCAATTTTATTTTTATTAAATCAAGTGCTTGAACTCTTAGTTCATGGTGCTTCGGTTAATCAAAACTTGACCCTTTTGGTTGAGCGATCGAATGACGTCGTAGATTGATATTGATTCACCCCAATGGGGATCTTGTAGGGTACTTAATAAATACATATAATAAGCTCATGATAACTTATTATGACTAATCAGGAGCTAATGGAAAAAAAACTATAAATCGTAACTCTTTATGAAAAGCTCTTATAAAATTTTACATTTTCTATTAAACTTTACCTAATTATTTTATAATTTTGAGATAATATTTTTATTGAATAATTTTATCGTGAAGTTTATATATTTTTTTTAAATTGAAATGTCATTCTTAATTATAAAAATTTGACTTGTATACAGATAAATATTTTAAATAAAATTTATTAATTTATTTTAAACTGATAATTATTTTTAATAAAATTTGTCTTGATTTATTTATCTTAATTTATTTGTGATAATTATATAGATTCAAAATTTATTTTCAATTTGATATTAAAATTTTAATTTAATTTTTAGTTATTTAATATAAAAGAAATAAAAACAAATATGAAAAACTTAAATATTACAATTAATTTTATTTATCATAAATTATATATTTAATAAAATATTGTAACACGACTTTGATTATTAATCTATAACATCATATTAAAAAAATGATAATGAATATCTGATTAATTTTAAAGAAAACAATTTGGGTGTAAGAGTTTTTATTATAATTTAGTTTTTATTGATATTTTGGTTTGATAAAAATATAGGGGGAACTGAAATCAAACAAACGTGAACAAAGTTTAGGGTTATAGATAGGAAAATAAATATTATTTTGACCTATGTAGGGTGTGGTGTTGCGTTATTTTTCTCCAACAAAATTTGAAAATCCCGCTTTAGTTTTTACTTGTGTATTTACATGATTCTGCTTGAATATGCATTGTTTTTTTGTATTTTTATCATGTCTATATAGGTAAATTTACCTTCAATAAACTATTAGCTATCGTCTATTTTACCAAACAGTAATTTATAATTAATTACCAGTTATCGGAAATTCTTGCTTCATTATTAGTATCAGATTGTAAACTAAACAAGACCTTAATAGAAGATGTTGAATCAATATAAAAAAGTAGATCCACTTGACATTCCCGTCATATAAAAATAATAAAATTACTTAAATCACATTTTTTAGCAAGTAAAAAAAAAATTGAAATGACAATATCATCCTATCTACAATCAGATCTTTACTATTTATCTTTTACATTAAAAAATAATAAAATTGCCTACCATAGAATTGAGATATCGGTTACTATAGAATTGAGATAAAAATAAAAATAAAAATATCTTAAAAAAATATAACATTTTTTAAAATGTATCTTTTTAATATCTAATATTATTTTTACTTATTTTCTAAGTGTTATGCGAAAACAAAATAACTATACACGAAGAGTTAAAAATAAAAATCATTGAACATGTAAATGAGGTGATTGTGGTTTCTTTTAACTTAACTAGTGGTTTCAAGTTTGAGTCATAAGAATGCATTTGTATTATGTAGTAGAGTTTATTTAACAAGTGTGGCTCGTCGACTTGTATAGGATTGAGTGCAGTGTGGTATAGCTTAAAAACGTCTTTTGTATACGCATGAGCCCGCTCAAGACAATACCTCATGGTGTAATAAAAAAAAGATATTAAAATTATTTAAAAATAATTAAAATATTTATTTCGACCATTGCCAATTATTTCAATTTCTATCTGATTGTAGCAAATAGTTAGGGTTATGAGAAATGACAATATTATCCTTTCACATGTTAAACATCATATAAACCAATTTAATCATTTTTATATAATATGAAATATCATGTTGTCCGGTTTAATTTAGCAGCCTAGTGAGATTTGATTAAGCACTTAATTGAACAAAATTAAGAGTTTAGAAGAACAAAAATAAACTTAAAACCAAAATAGAAAAATCCAAAAGTTGAACCAACATTTATGTAATTAATCATATGTAATCTCTCTATCTCTTTGTCTCCCTCTCTCACTTAAGGCTCAAATATCTCTTTGTTGTCTAATACAGCTATAATTAGCAATTTAGTTAGTGTGTTGTACGGATTAAAGACATCTTCTGTCTATATACGGACTCGTTCAAGACACCTCATAATATGACAAAAAAAAATAAAAATAAAACAACATTTTGTTGGAAATAGTAGATAAAAATTAATGGCATTTCCTGAATAACTTTTTGTTCATAATTCTATGAATTTCGGTTATATGAAATTAATGATATTCAATGGATAATTTAATTCATGACATTCAATGAATAATTTAATTTGGAAATCTAAGGGTTTGGGAAGCCAAAAATGTTTGGCATTCCAAAAGGTTGAGTCTCTCCTTTGTAAACGTTGTCGGGGTATTTCTGCAAGGGGTCTCAAAAAGGTCATGGAGTCTCGAGTTTTCCTCCCTTCATCCTTTTGTAGGTAATAGTGCGAACACATCATCGGAGTTAAGCAGTGGCGTGATGTCTTTTTGTTGACCACTCGATAACCGTTTTATCTTAGGAAATAGATGCCTTGGGAATCTCAAAGAACCAATGGAGAAGACGAATTTGTCTTAAGGAAATTGTTCATTTCACAAGACTCGGTTGTTCTCTACTTGGTTGTATTTCTCCTTCACTCTCTATTACTTCACTTTTGGTTTTTGGTGTTGTTAGTGATCATCTTTGTACGAGGTGCAAATTTTCTAAATCTTGAACGAATTTGACTCCACAAGAAATTGTTGATTGGTTTGGTTGTGGAAAAAAAAAACCAGAACCAAGTGTTTCAAGTAAAAAAACGATTTGGTTTGTTACCTGTGTAAGGGAAAAAAAACTAGAATCAGGTGTTTTAGGAAAACAAACGATTTGGTTTGTTACCTATGTGGGGGGAGGAACCAGAACTGGGTGTTTCAGGTTGTGCCTCTATTGTAGAAACAATTCTTTTGTTTATTGAATAGAGAAAAGTTGTGGAAAACTTTTTGAAAACAAACAAACATACAGTTTGTTGTTTAAGGGGAAGCGAACCGACAAGCTGACATCATTGTCTTTGGGTTAGGGCTCTTCGACAAGAAAAGAAGAAAATTTTTTTTTGTTCCTATTAAAACAAATTTCGATTTGTGGCTTCGGAAAAGAGAGAAATCGAGTTCTGATTTCAAGAAATGATACTTGGAACAATTAGGTTTATCCTTTTATACACAAGCGAGTTTATCTTTTTGGAAAAAAAAAAAAATCATGTATTTGTAGTTGAAACTTGACTTTGGCAAGAAGAAAGAATGGATATAAAGGAAAAATGATTGGTAGAAAAGGGAAGAGAGACCAATTGGATGAAGGTTATTTGAAAAGTGTAAAACCATAATTTTTTTTTTTCAAAAATAATGTTGGAACAAGAAGTTGAAAAGATTTGTTTGAGGTTTTCGGAAAAAAAAACTCATTGATTGAAAACTAAACATTTTACAACGGAAACAAATTAGTGGTTGTTGGTTTGGAAACATCCTTATTAATACATATAATGAGTTAGCTGATTTGGAAAATCCTTATTGCAACAGTACAAGGACAAGTATAGAACTTGAGACCTTATGCAAAAGATCTTAATTGCCTATCGGGAACCTAAACCTTTAGGCTATAATTAGAGATTGTGTTGAATTATTGGAATTTACATTTTCTTGAATATTTTGGAAATATATTTGAATCAATAACGGTTTATATTTGAATTTACCCAAAACGGTTATGTGTTTATTATGAGAATTACGTGAATCTCGCCAGTCTCAAAACAAATGGTTATTTCCAAATTCTGAGTGGAATTTGAGTTTATAACATTAGAAAAAGTGGGAAAGAGATTGAGCGGTTTGACAGTTGAATGGCGTTTGAAGTGTTCAGCCTGTGTTATACCGTATATCATTGATTGTTGTTGACACCAAAAGCGATGGATAATGGTAAGTCTAAACATATTAATCGTAGACATATTACCATTCGTCAACTACTCTCAGTTTGTATTATCTCTTTGGACTATGTAACGTCTAAGGATAACATTGCAGATCTGCTAACAAAATGGTTTAATAGAGAGTTAGTTGAAACGTCATCGAAGGGAATATGACTAAAGCGTACAAAAGAATAAGTCGATATGGTGGATACCTAACCTAGTTGACTGGAGATCCTAAGATCTAGGTTCAAAAATTGACAACTAAACTATAAAGACTTGGTTATATCATTGTGGGAATCTTCCCTTGTCCATTCCTATGATGAAACAGTGATGTTCATACGAAGTAGGTTAAACTATGCTTTTAATGATCTCTAGGCATTTGAAAGAGTAACATGAGCTACTCTTAATTTAAGAGATCACTTATGTAAGAGTGAAGTGGGGCCGCTTCAAAGGGAATTGAATATGGCACAATTCCTATTAAACCCTTGCAGAACCAGGCGCATGTCCATGGCCAAAATGGACATAAAAGTGAGAACTAAAATGTGTTAAGAAGATTCTTGTGTGAGATATGTCATTGTCTACACAAATGGCAGAACAATTCAAGGACATCGTGTCTACTGTTTAGCTAGTGGAGTAAACATATTTTTACAAGGGAAGGTTCAAAGGACAACACCTACCTCTTCTATGCAGGTTTCAATCGTTGGTTCTATCACCAAGTCTGTCTCGTCTTTAGTCATTAATTTCATTCATGTGGAGAATTGTTGAAAATATTGAATGAAATTAATGACATTTACTGAATAAATCTTTGTTTAAAATTCCATGAATTTTAGTTATATGAAATTAATGACATTCAATGAATAATTTAGTTCGAAATTTTAAGTTTGAGAAGTAAAATGTTTGGCATTCTAAAGGTCTCTCTCCTTTATAAAGGCGTCGGGAGTGACTAATAGGGGGTCTCAAAAAGGTCATGAAGTCTCGAGTTTTACTCATTTCGTCCTTTTGTCGGTGATAGTGCAAATACATCATTAGTTCATTGGAGTGACGATAATGTGCTTTTGTTGACCACTCGACAACCGTTTTATCTTAGAAGATAGACGCTTTGGGAATGTTAAAGCACTAGTGGAGAAGACGAATTTGTCTTAAGGAAATTATGTATTTCATAAGACTCGATTGTTCTTTACTTTGGTTTTATTTCTCCTTCACTCTTTATTACTTCACTTTTGGTTTTTTGTGTTGTTCGGGCTAACTATCTTTATGCAAGTGCAAATTTTTCTAAGACATTTTACATCTCTATTCATTATAATTACAATAATGTTCTTGAGGCTTCTTTCCAAGTGGTAAAAATAATGAGATGTGCATATGGAAAAACTATGATCGAATCTATAGTAGAATATATGTAAAAAAAAAAAACTACAATAATATTTATAAAAACATCTACTAAGTTTATAAGAAAATATAATACTATAATAAATTTCTAAGTATAATTTATATGTTTCACTCTCTAGATGTTCCATCTTACTCTGAGAATGGAAAACAGCAAACTTTAAGTAAGGTAATAAAAATAAAAATATTAAAGCAAAAAGAAAAAGAAAAAGAAAGGAGAAATAATTAAGTTGATCCCAAAAGCACCAGCTCATAGGATGGGGATTGTAGGCTTTGTAGTGTGTTAATGATTGCAAACATTCAAGAAATAAGCCATTAACTTAACCTAATCTTTTCTTTTTCTTTCTTTTTTTTTAATTTTTAATTTTTTTAAGTTTCCTATAGTATCATGAAAGAAGCTCTCTCTCTTGCTTGTAATTTTTGAGGAAAAAGAAGAGACACAAAGTGCTATTTTTCTTGCCTCTCTTTTCCTTTTTCCTCCCCATGTTTCAAAGAGATGGGGAAATGTGAAATTTAGATGCCAATTCTCAATTCTTCATGCCTTGCGCATATCGAGTTTTGGACATATTTAGTTTTTTAAAATTATTAAAATAATTTAAAATAAAATTAATACTAAATTAATTCTTGGTATTAGCAAAAAATTTATAAAATATCGGTGAGTAATTATGATATTAACAAATATTTTTAATACATAACCGGTGGCTATGTCATTCTTGTCCTTGTATTAATTTAAACATTATTTTCATTTCTAAACTATTTTCGTAAATTTAAAAAAAAAAAAAAAACTAAATGGATCTCAATACCCATATTGATGTAAAATGTTTCTTTTTATTAAAGCTTTATTCATATGGTCATATCATCATTCCAAATCACATTATCACAATAATACTACTATCTTTTTTCTCCTTTTTAAAAAATAAGAACTTCAAATTTTAACATAATATATAAATTATTAAATCATTTTGATATTTTATTCTTGTTTGATTCATCCAATGTATGAAAGAAAAGAAGAAAAAGTAACACCAAAAGATATGTTTTAGGTAGCATATAAAGGAAAGAATGCAAGAGTTTTCCTCTCAATTTTAATTTATTTATTTAAAAATTTTGGAAAAGCATCTTGATATTTCCTCAAAATTACTAGATATGTCAAAAAATAATTATTGTTATTTATTTATTTGGTTGTTTTCTTTTTATATTCCCCTTTCAGACTTTTTTTTATTTAAAAAAAAAAGAATTCTGCAAAAATTTGAAAAAAAAAAGGTTAAAGAGTAGTAGAAAATACAATCATTTTAACAATTAACATAATGAAAAGCAAAAAATGAGTTTTTATTTCGAACTTGAGAAAGAATTATAAAAGATGAGTTAAAGGAGATTTAGGAGTTTTAGGCCAGAAATAATTGTTTGATTTTTATTAAATTGGTTTTGGAAAGCCAAAAATAATTATCGAAAATAGTCTTGTTACCAATTCTTGAATTAATCCCGTGGCCGGTGGCAATTAGATTAAAATAGTAAATCTGTTGTCGTAGACGATTTATGGATTGTCGAATGTCATTTTGTCAGATTCTGACCGATAATTGAGAACTAAAATTTTCCCAGGTGCTTTGTTTTTCTTTAAGCGTTTGATTAGCAAATTCTTAGTTGTTAAATGCCGATTATTCACTGTCTGATTCGTCTTTAATTTGTTTCAGCCCAATTTTAAATTTTTCAAATAAAATATTTTAATCTAAAACTCGAGATTTAAGAGGCATGTTTTGTTACTGTTTTGTTTCAAAATAAGGATATGAGGAAAAATTAAAAACACGTTTGATACCTTTTTTTTCTCTGAAAAATATAAAAAATATAAAGAAAACAGAAAACATTAAATTGTGAATAATTTCAAAAGCACAACAAATGATGTTTTGAAACATGAACCTGTAATTATTCTATGGAGGAGGAATATGGATTTAGGGAAAAAAAGTGGAAATGGATTGAAGAAAAAGAGGTGAGGGGTCAAAAAAGATGTGCTGCAAAGGGGGCAGCTATACATTTATAGGCTGAAAAGAAGTCATGCCATCACTTCTTTACCATCTCATTCCTACCCCCCATCTGCTTAATAAATAAATAAATAAATAATAAATGGGTTTTCTATATTTGAAAAAAAAAATTATTATTGCAATATTTTGGAAAAATTAGTACTTCTTAAATTAAAATAAATTTTGATTTCAAAAATGTTGGTGATGGGATGTGTCTATTCCAATTGATTAATGCCAATTTGTGTTGTCAGCCTCATGCTAACAATCTAATTGAAAATACAATGGAAATCCATCTAAATATTGTTTGGATAGACAGATATAATTATGTTTTATGTGTAAAATAAAAATCTAGATTGAAATTAGTTTTCATTCAAAACAAATTCAAAAAGGAGGATGTTTACAAATTCCCAGGATACATGTATATACCTTTTTTTTTTTTGAGAGAGACCAAAATAAATTATTGGTAATCCAATTCAAGAACTTGAAATCAATCCAAACTTGAGAGTACACCTACCTACTAGAATTAGACGTAATCAGAAAATGAGAAAAGGAAAAAAGGGAAAATGGAAGTACCCAGAAAAATGAATTAAATATGGTGGAAATGACCAAATGGTTTTATTTAAAGCAGGAACCACATATATTATGGAAGAACCAAAAATTCAGAGAAGCAGCTCCAGACATCCAAGTATTTTCAGTGATTGGATACTCTGGTTGGTGTGCACCCTTCTTCTCTCTCTCTCTCTCTTTTCCGCCATTTGGAGAAACAAACAGTACCACTTCTCGTGATTTGGATTTCAGCTTTTCTCTTTCCTCATTCCTCCTCCCAACTTCATCTCTGCATCCCTCTCCCTCTCTCTCTCTCTCTCTCTCTCTCTCTCTCTCTTCCCTCACTTCTCTCTCGTGCCCTGCTCTAAATTCAAAAACCCTATTGCTATTGCCCCAGATTCAGCCTTTTCCTAACCATCCGCATCTTGGGTCTGGTGAGTTTTCTCTTTTTGATTCAATTTTCTTTTCTGGGTCTCTGTTTTTTTTTCCTGTCTGTGTTTTGTGGTAGTGGGTGGTGGGGAGAGTGAATTTTTTTTTCTTTTTTTGTTGAAACTTGCTGGGTTCGACTGCTGTTGGTGCTTTATTTGATTTAGTTGTTGAATTATGTTGAGTGTTCTGGGTTTTGGGTTCTGCGGATGATTCATTTGAGACGAAGTGATGAAGGTCAGGTATTTCTGATTTTTGTTTGTTTCTTTATTGTTATTATTTTTAATTTGCTGTGGTGACTGTTTTGGAATATGTTCCATTTTTCATAAATGGATCAACCATGATTTAGCTAATTTGAATTAGTAATTTTGAGGCTATGAATTCTAGGGTCCTTCTAAAAGGAAAAAATTTCCCAAAGTAGAAAAAATTAACAACTTCCAGATTTAGGGATGATTGCAGATAAGTGTAAAATTTGTCTATATGCTTCGATAGTGAGATGTTTATCTCTATATATAAAAAAGAAGAAAAATCACTTCAGGGACAAGCTTTTGCTAGAAAATTTGGATAGCCTATTTCAATTTGGATTCTGGTGTCCTTATATGTAGAGAAGGATATGGAATCAAATTTGTGGTGTGTGGCCATGGACACGTGGTACATCACATGGCACCTCCAAAAAATCTGATGGATGGGGACATGATTGTTTATCGATTTATGTTTGTAGAGTTCATGTGATGTTTATTTGTCCTTTTGTTTTCTGGGTTGGGTCACCATGAAAGATTGGTGGCGATGAAACGTGCCAAAAATAGCTTTAGATTAGGTTCGATATAATATCTGAGATTTCGGCTCTTTAGAAGTGGCTAAATCAGTGTATGGACTTGTTTGGAGTGCTGGATGTATAACCATTAGATTCATGTGATATAGCCTGTTCTTAGGACATGGAAACAAATACACAACTGAATTGTTGAATCGCTATCTTTACTTCCAGGATAAATGTAGTGTATTTGTAGCATGGCATTTAGGACATGGGTTCTCAACATATTCAAATATAAAAGAAACTAGGAATTTGTTCCACGTTTATTGTGGGAGATGGTTATGGGCGTATTGGACTTGCTCTGTGTTCGCCATTGGCTACTTAGATGTTATATAGTGTCCCTCCATGTGCATAGGGTGTCTGAAACGGGTGGACACGGTTGGTATCCTTGCATCAGAAGATAATTTAAGCCTTGATTATTAATATGGGAGGGGTTGAATATTCCTTAAATGGAAATCATATTGGATGACTTTGAATTCTGCCCAAGTTGAAATTTTAGAAAGTGGTTGTGCACATTTACCTTCTTCTTGACATTTGTGATTTGTTGTTCAATTGTTTTTGAAAAAAGAATTAGCTGTGTATAAACATGGACGTGGATACAAGACATGTGACATATATTAAACACGACAGGACAAACAGAAAGTAGGCCATTGACATGGCAAGACAAAAATATAAAAATTTATATCTATGCTATGTGTTAAGTCAATGCCTCATTTCGATGTTCCTCTCTTTGGTATCCAATAATTGATATTACTTCTCTCTCCCATGTTCCCTTGAAATCTATTAGGTATATTGCAGAAAATATAGGAAAATCCATATTATTATCTAAGCCTACTAATACCTTATAATCCATGTGACTACTATGCCAACTACTATCTCATTTTCTCTCTCCTTGGTTTCCACTTTTATTTTAACAATACCTCTCCCATGCTGTACTAAAATGATTACCCTTCAAGGACAGAAATTTATCAAAACAAGCTATTGCCTTATTTATATCTTCAGCGCTAGCTTCACGAAATGCCATCTGTTCATATTCTCATAATGATTGTTCAAAACACTACTAAACATTAAATGCCAACTCAAATTTCTATAGTCAATTTTTTTTTTCCTTTTTCTGATTACAATCAATGTTATACAGTTATAGACTCAGAGTAACATTTTACCATTTGTTTCTCACACAATCATGTGTACCATGCCTTCTGCTGGGTGTTTCTATTGGTAGTTAATTTGGCCTGTTTTAGACTATCAACATATGAGCAATTTGTAATCGTCTACTCCTATATGCGTGTGTGTGTATTTTACAGCTATATTTTGTTTTCCTATATACTGTCATATCTTCTGGATGCTTGACCTGATGTAGGAGTTCGTGTCTGACAGGAGCATAGTTTCTCTTCATTAGTGCTACATAAACATTAACCTGACTTATACCTTGCTTCAGGCTATTCAATTATATATTCAATCATGTCTTCAACTAGATTGGTATTGTTAGCAGTTTAGGATGACTAATTCATCTTTATTTTTTTAATGGAAATGTAGGCACCTGTCTGAGAAATACAGGAAAATTTTTTAGCTTGTAGATGTCTGAGCTCTATAATAGATTACATTTCTATTTTTTCTTTTTCTGTTGGACAGGCTCCCCACAATTTCAGAATTTGGATGCTGCATTTTGGGATCAGTAGAATTTTTTTTAAAGGTCTATGAAATCTTGGTTAAGTATGAAAACAGAGAACTGCAATGGATGTGTGGTTTTAGTTTCTGCACTCCTCTATCTCCGCCATGATTTTTCAGAAATGGGTTAATATTAACTTGCAGAGCAATATCCATATCTGTTGCAGTATTTGAGAGCAGAATCTAGCAAGGATGAATTTGTTGTCTGCTAGTACTAGTGAAATTGTTGAATCAACAGAAGAGTTGGATTCAGAATTTAAAATGAAGGACAAAGCTGCAAGGCATCGTATGCTGAAGCCAGGGCAAACGTATTCCATAGAAGATGATATTAATCAACTTTGAAACGATCGACACGAGAATTTCAGGTAGGGTTTCAGTACATCACCTCAGTTAACAGATGCTTTCCGGGAAGGTGCAATGAAAAGACCGATTAGGATCAGCCTCTCCTCAATCAGCGGGAATAGGGATTTCAGAGTCTGTAAGTTTGGAAGCAGGCACTAGGGGTTCATCATCTCTCAGGCATCAGAAGTGGCTGCTATGAAAACGATTGTCAAAGCCAGTAGGTTTGTCGGGTTCCTCTGAAGCGGGAACTATCAAAAGATTGTATAGGGCGGTGGTTGTTGATTCAAGTGAATCTGGTCTTCCCTTTAATGATGGTAAGGGGAATTTGGTAGAAATTTCCCTTGTCCCTGAAAGAAGCACATCAAGTTTTTCTGAGAAGGTGCCGGGGTCGCCGCTGGTTCCCACTGCAGAGTTGCCACATCAGTTTGCCCATTCTTGTACTCTTGTTGCTGATGCAACAAAAGCAAAAGCAATGCTGCCTATCACACCTGCACAGGATGAGATTGTTCTTTACTTGAAGGGATTGTACGGAAAAGTCAAATGCAGGTTGGGTGAGATGGAAAGCAGAAGCGGGTACATTCTTTGCCCAGTGTTAATACGGGTAGCGACCACCAAAGCTAGACAAGATTATTTCTATGTCGAATGAAGTTGAAGGCAAAACATTGACACTAGACAAGGGGCTGAAAGGTAAGTTGCATTCTGCATCTTCTGTACCTAGTGCAAGTTCTGGAAGTAAGTTAAGCAAGTCTGGTAGCAATAATGTGCACCTGATTAAAATGATCTTTAGGAGCAAGAACTTTGTTAAGAAGAAAGTAAAGCTGGATTCAGCTTCAGCTTCATCTTCTGCCACTGCAGGTCAAAATCCATGTAAGGGAACTGTCAATAATGATTTGGATCCTAGTAGTAGTAGATCGGCTTTCCAGACATGCAACGACACTGTGAAGAATGAAAGTAAAGAAAATGAGAAAGCTTCACCAGCATCCAGCAGTAGAAACGTTAACATTGAAGTTAGTTCGAGTGTTGTGGACCCCGATGCAAGTAAACCAGGTTTCAGTTCAAGTGCAGTAACAGAAGTAGAGGGTGTTACAAAAGGTGATGAAGATCAGATCAAATGAAAAGGAGTTCTCCCAGCTCGAAAAGTAGTATTGGACAATATAGCATAGCACCAGTATTAGTGAAGAAAAAGCATTATAAAGAAATTAAGGTCTGGTCGTAGTGGGAACAGGCCTCTCACATGTCCAAAGACTTGAGATGGAGGCCATTCACACCTCATTGAAGCAACATGAAACTTTGGGTTTGAGAAACTTCAAATTGATCAGGAGGCTTGGTTGTGGGGACATTGGGACTGTTTATCTTGCTGAGCTAACTGGCTGAAGCACCTATTTGCTTTGAAAATTATGGACAATGAATTCTGGCAATAGGAAGAAAATGTCTAGAAGGCCCAAACTGAAGAAATACAAATGCTGGATCATCCATTTCTCCCACATTATATACCCATTTCACATAGATAAGCTCATGCTTGGTTATGGAATATTGTCCAGGTGGTGATCTACATGTGCTCTGGCAGAAGCAACCTATCAGGAGTTTCTCTGAACAAGCTGCCAGGTAAGAATTTTGATTCTAAGCCCATTTCTGATAGTTTGTTTAGTTGATTCTCTTTGAATTCATAGCGAACATACTTTACCTGTGTGCATATTGGAAATACATTGCAGCCTACTGGAACTTTTAATATCAAAATCTCTGTTTGTTTTTCTTTTCACTTTTTGTATATCATAAACTACCTTTTCTGAGCTTCATATTTGCTTCATGTCTTGCTTGAATGTTTTTAGTTTGGTCAAAGTATCTATTTCTAACTAATATATAGTTGCTCTAGAGTTTAAAGCTATAAATTTGGGCAGATGTATGGATCTTACAGGATTACCTATGACATTGTACTTGTAGATCACATACATATTTCTCTGTATACAAGTGTTATTCATTTATGCCGGAACTGGTGGGAAAACCTTACTCATTCACAGTTCAAGGTGGAACAAGCTCCCACATTTAATTTTGAGTTTGCGCTGTTCTCCTTTCCCTAATATATCATGGCCCTTTTTTTTTATTTCCCTGGAAACCTTGGCAGACATACTAAATGCTGTTTTTAGTGGCATTCATTTTTTAGTGCTCTTGAAGCTAAGTTTAAATTTTAATCTTGTAATATTCCTGTTTGAATTAATCAGCAGAATATTGTGGAAGCTTGAACAAAATCAGTTGGAAGTGTTCCAAGGTTTTTAATATTGGAACACTCAAATAAAGAAATTATCATCTGGTAACATTAAAGCACAAATAAATAGCTTGAAGTAGGAGTCAGATGTTAAGTATATGTGCTTTCTATATGAACTTTAAGGCACAAAAGGTTAGGGGCTATGAAGAATTTGAGGATACTGACAGCTTCCTGCATGCTTCTTCGGATGTAGTCGGGTTTGAGTTTTCTCTCAACTTTTACTTACTACTAATAAATAGAAATTAGGTGCTTGTTACTTTTTGAAGTACCTTAGGTTAAAATGGGTGCTGGATTTCGGAGGTTAAATGCCATAATTGTTTTGATGCGTGAACTTAGTTTTCTAGATTCGTTTCAATTTAGGATTAAGGATTTGCTTTATGAGATTGATCGATGATCATCCGCACCTCATTTTCTCTATCTTGTCTGATCTGGATGCCATCGTCGCTCACTCCAGGTTTTATGCTGCTGAAGTCCTTCTTGCATTGGAATACCTGCACATGCTTGGAGTTGTGTACCGAGACCTGAAACCCGAAAACATCCTGGTTCGGGAAGACGGGCACATCATGCTGTCAGATTTCGACCTGTCTCTCAGATGTGCTGTTAATCCAATGCTGCTGAAATCAGCTTCACCTGTTGTAGAGCAGCAGCCAACAAAGAAGGCCTCCTCAAGTCCCTGCACTGATTCCAGCTGCATACACCCTTTCTGCCTTCAACCATCCTGGCAAGTCCCATGCTTCACTCCCAGGCTTCCATCTGCTACAACAAAGTCGAGGAAGCTAAAATCCGACCTGGCCGTTCAGGTCACTCCTCTCCCTGAGCTGGTGGCTGAGCCTACCAGTGCCCGGTCCAACTCCTTCGTGGGAACTCACGAGTACTTGGCCCCAGAGATAATCAAGGGGGAGGGCCATGGGAGTGCAGTAGATTGGTGGACCTTTGGGATATTCCTGTATGAGCTTTTATATGGAAAGACACCCTTCAAGGGTTCTGGAAACGAGGATACGTTAGCCAGTGTGGTCTCACATAGCCTCAAGTTCCCAGAAACCCCAATGGTTAGTTTTCAGGCAAGAGATTTGATCAGGGTCACTAGTGAAGGAGCCAGAGAGCATTAGGATCAGTGAAAAGGCGACGAGTGGCATCACTCCTTCTTCGAGGGTTAAACTGGGCCTGATTAAGCTGTGCGATTCCACGGAAATGCCCTAGTGTGTGATGCTGGAAGTGGCAGCAGCACTGGGATGAGAATGGGGATGGGGATGGGGACGGGGATGATGGTATGAGTATGAGTGTGAAAAAGGAGAGTTCCAAGTTTGATAGCAGGATGATAATACAACAGAGTGTTGAGTTTGAGCTGTTCTAGCTTAAACTTCTCCTCCTGATTGTTTTTTGAGTTTCTTTTTCTAAAGTCTTGATCGAAGAGATTTTCCATCCTTGTTGTAATTTGTAACTGATGATCATAATATAGAGTTTACTTATAGTGTAAATGTAATTGGGAAAATTGGTAACATCTTATAATGTTATTGAGAGAGTATTATCATATATATTATACTGATACTTGGATACTTGGAGATGAGGGCTTCATGTGTTTGTTTAGGGAACTAAAATGATTTTTTTTTTTTTTTCTTGGATAAGTGGAATATCTGAAATGAAAAATATGATAAGATGGATTGAAATCAAGCTACCATACACAACAAAATAAAATTAATTTTAAATTATTTTCCTTTTTCAATGTGTCAAACATAAACTTCATGTTAGAATGTAATTCAAATTTCTGGTTAGTATAGAATTTTTTTTAAAGAATATTACATATGATATTTCCTAGATTATTATTTTATTATAATAATAGATTTTCTCATTAAATAAATTAAGATTTTCTTATAAAATAAGGAATATCTATTCAAGGGAAAAACAAAGAGATAGAAATGAACTTGTAGAGATTATATTAGATGTATAAAGATGTTAGGAAGAATGAGAGATACTCGATGGAGTAAGAGAGTTGGTAATTCAGAGTAAGAAAATACGAGATGTTTTGATAACTCGATAGTTGTATGGTAGTTCTATCCTTTAAAAATCGTACAATGGAAATTAAAATCTCGATTATCTTTGTATAAGGTATTTTATCTTTATGTTCTTAAATTAATATTATTTGTATTAAAGTTTCTACTTAAAAGTATAAAAGATTATTGGGGCACATAAAATGAGTTGGAGATGAAGGTGGAGTCAATTGCTTTTTTATTGGAATATGATTGAAGATTATTTGGTTTGAGGTGTAGATTGTTAAAATATGTTTTAAATTCATTATTAGACAGATTCCTTATTTCATATGTTGATATATTATTTTGTATATTAAATTTTCTTGTCAAATAAATAAAATTTTCTCATATAATAAAGAAAGTTGTTAGGAATCTATTATATGGTAGTTCTATTCTTTATTCTTTAAGATATATCGGAAAGATTCGGAAAGATTCTCTTATATGTATGTAATCATGATTGATCCCAAATTCAAGAAAACTTATCTCTAAAACCCTAGTTGTTCCCTTCATCTGTTTTTTTTTTTTTTAAGTATAGTTAGTTAGAGATGAAGTGTGATTTTTTTGTCATTCTTAACCTAAAATCACTTATTCCATCATTTTCTTCCAAAGATTTGAATTTTCTTTTTCAATAAAATAGTTTTTTCCACACTAATCTAGGTTTGCCTTTGTTCTTTCGTGTTTTTGTTGTCCATCGGTTATGGCGTGTTTTGTTGTTAACTTGTTACAATGAATAGTTATGTCGTCGACGGTTAGCTTTTTCGTGGGTTTTCGCGTTGACAGTTTAGATGACAAAGTTCGATCTTATTATAGAGTCATCAAATCAAATTATGTTTATCAGTATGTTGTGAAATCTAAGGTATTTTAGGTATTTTTGGATTATCAAATGTGTTAGCCTTGAGTAGATCATTTTTGTTATTAACCTGGATGTTACGTCATCCTCTAAAGTTTATAACACTTTTGATTCCGTGTTTCATTGTATTATTGCTTATTCGATAAATTTATCTTTTAAAAAAAAAAGCATGATTGATCCAACTATGTTAAAATCTAGTTTAAAAAACTGTTTGAAGCTTTTGAAGTCTTGACCATTTTGAAGTCATCTTTGTTTTTATTTTAAATTGACATCTTCTCTGTATTTATGAATGATATAATCTACATTTTAGAGACTAAATTCCAATAGGTAATCTCTATTTTCAACTCAAAATCACTGTTGATTCTTCAAACATTCATTTTTTTAAAATAATAATATTTTAAAAATATGACAGATGGAATACTTTTTATTTTATTTAAGTATAAATATAAAACAATATTAAATAAATAAAAATAGATTAAATAACCTAAAAATGCTTTTAAATTAATAAATTATATTATAAGCATAATATTATATTAGAAAATAAAACAACATTACAAAAAAACACATAATGAAATAACATTAAAATTATAACCAAATGATAAAAATTAAATACAAAAACTAATACGGTGGTAAATTACCTCTATAATTTATATTGTCATACTCATTAAAATTACAAAAATTACCATCATTAGGATCACTTGATCCACTTGATTAGGAGTTGCAAATTAATTTTTCAAAAGGTATAATAACAATGTTTCTTATAGTTAATATATTAGTTTAAGTAAATGATGTGCAAAACATCGTATGATGTAATTTCTCTATTGTTATTTTTTCAAAACAATCTCAATTCAGTCCAAAATCAGTTTCAAAACAATCTCAATTCAGCCTAAAGGTAAGAATAAAATCAAAATAGGAAGAATCTCTACCTCTTGGAGCGTCGTAGAAACCGTAGGAAGCCTTAATACTAAAAATGAATATATTAAAATAATTTTACTACATTATAAATGAAAAAGATTATAAATTTTAAAAATAAATTAATTCTAAAAATGAATATATTAAAAAATAATTTTTACTATAATATAAATGAAAAATAAATTCAAAATCAATAAAATAATAAAATAATAAAAATAAAAATATCTTGAAAAATAAAAATATATTATAAATATTATTAAATAATTATTTTATTATTATAATAATAAAATAATGAAAGAATAATAGTATCATAATAAAATAATAAGGGAATAGTGTTTACTAAAATGTGAATGCCATCATTATGAACAAACAGTCATTTCTAAATATCAATATCCACTATTCATATTTATTTGGATCTTGAAAATAGAGAAATCTATTTTTTAATTAAAGATAAGTAAAAAATAAGAATCTTTCTAAATAATAAATATAAAATGAAAATAATAATAATAATAATTATTATTATTATATAATAGAAAAAAACTGATGCATTTTAATCATCTATTAAAACCACAAAATCTCTCACTCATTTTTACCGTATTGTTATCTTCAAACCCATTTTTCTGGAGTAAGGAGGGATGATTTTTTGACAATTTTCTTGACCTGAAATCACCTATTTGCATCTCTTTACTTTATTTTCTTGCTTAATAAAATGGTTCGTCCACGAAAATTTACGTTTTATCTTATTTTTTAAGTTGTCGTCGATTTATCGACGTTTGATTTGTGACCATTTTATTGCGCCATGCTATCTTGTATTTGTGTCTGAGATGATTTATGATTTAGACAGATAAAGGATTTGGTAGTGAAATACTTAGCCAATTATGGCGAGTCGTATATTAAAGAATTAAGATCGAAAATATTATAGTCATTATATTATCAAGCTTTATTTTGATTTATTATACTATTAACCTCGATGTTATTTCATTTTATATGATTTTTATGTATTTGTATATTGGATTTATCGATCTATTGCGAGTTTGATAAAAACAATATTATTTTTCTTAAAAAAAAAAGAAACAAAAACCCCATCATTTTGCCTCATCAAATGAAGAAGGGAATTTCAGGAGGCAGGAAGACGGGGAGCATGAGGGCCTTGTCCAGCAGAGTGGCAACCCATCCTAATTTACCATTTTGCCACAGCCCTCGTTTTCTCTCTCTAAACCGCCCATCATTCCCTCCTCTTCCTCCCCGACCATCCTTCCAAAACCCTAACCCAACTCTGTCCCTCCATAGACCCACCATTCCCTCTTCCCCTGTGGTATTTGCATCTTCATCAATGGCTTCTGGACCATCCACTGACACACAGACCAAGCCCTTTTCTGTTCTCTTTGTGTGTCTTGGCAACATCTGCAGAAGCCCAGCCGCTGAGGGTGTCTTCAGTAATGCTGTCAAGAAGAGAGGCTTGGATTCCAAGTTCAAGATTGATTCTGCCGGCACCATTAATTATCATGAGGTAAAAAATTGGTGGTTTTTATGTGTTATGTTTTTCTTGTTTCTGAATCCTGATCAACTCATGTGGAAATGAGACTGATGGTGATATTGGTTTCCGTTTGATTGGAAGTTGTGTGTTTGCTCGGGTCTCATATGGCGCAGTCAATAGGCTAATTTGTTCTTTTCCTCCTACTTTTTAGGTAATAAACAGAGCATTAGGGTTTTTTCTTGTGCCCCAGAGACTGTTTTTTGAATTGGGCGAGACTCTGACTTTTGTTGTTTTTATTGTTGTTGAAGGGTAATCTAGCAGACCCAAGAATGAGGGCTGCTTCAAAAAGGCGTGGGATTGAGATAACTTCCATCTCAAGGCCCATCCGGCCATCTGACTTCAGAGATTTTGATCTCATCCTTGCAATGGACAAGCAAAATAGAGGTAGGAAAAGATTCAGTTGGTATTCAAGTTTGTGACTGCTTGGGTTTGAGTCAAACTAAGATGGTTCTCTGATGCTTTTCATTCATGCAATTGGTTATTTATTTATTGTTTCTTTCTGTGTTGATCTTACTTGTAGATGCTATAATGGAGGCTTTTAATAGGTGGAGATTTAGAGAAACCCTCCCTGCTGATGCACATAAAAAGGTTAGGAAGGTTTTATATATTGTGGAGTTTTAAATTGTGAATTTTGATTTTTGGGCTCATGGGAATATTCACCTTTCAGGTCAAGTTAATGTGTTCCTATTGTAAGAAACACGATGAAACTGAAGTCCCGGATCCTTACTATGGGGGACCGCAAGGTTTTGAGAAGGTAATGTATAGTCCACCATATGATTTGCAATGTAGGAATTAAGGTGGGGAACAAAACATTTTTGCGCATGTTTGGGATGAAATGGAATTTCATATCCCTAATTAATATGTATACGGTAATCATAACAAAAGTTTCCATGTCTGTGACACATATAATGGGAACAACAAGCATAGGTTCATGATAACAGTTATTGCCATGTCATGAGGTCCTTAGGCTTCAACATTTTTTTTTTTTGATGAGTAAATGCAATATATTAAAAACCAAAGAAGACCCAAGGGAGGCCCACAAGTAAGGGACCCTCAAAGGGGAACAAGGAGAAAACGAAAACCACCACCTATCGCCCACATCAAAGTCAAAAAATCGGTAAGATTTAGACCTATTAGTCAGAGTACATGTATTTGTGCCGAGGCCAGTAATTACAAAGGAATAAGACGCTGTCCTTTGGCGAGAGCTCCCTATTTTCAAAAGCGATATTATTTCTTCCGCAAATAGTCCAAAACAATGTTAGGAAACGCGCCATCCAGAAAGCAACTTCTTCGTCTCTTTCCCACCACGGGAGCCACGCCCTGAAGATGAGGGTTTACGACGAGCTTAGGAACACAGTACACCCAAAATGCATGAAGATCATATGAAATCTAGCCACGGGGCAGTGTAATAACAAATGGTGTCCGTCTCTTCATCCTTCCCCTGAAAGAAACATCCATTGGCTAGAGCTCTTCCAGTTTTTAATTTGATCAGAGTCGACACCCCTTTAAGCTTCCCGAGCAAAAAAAACTTATCTTGAGTTGGAACCCAATTACTCCAAAATAAATTTGGTGAGGGAAAAACAATCGAATTAGACCTAAACAAAACCTTATAGAAAAGTTTCATCGAAAAGCACCCATCTTTAGCTTCTCTCATAAGCATCAAATCATCTTGGTTTGGGAGAATTCTTTTATCTTGTAAGGCTTGGAGAAGATTTTGAATCTCCTCCACTTCCCAATCATTAAAAGGCCTAACGAAACAGGGAGTCCAAACCCCACCCTCACATGAAGGCTCCCATACATCAGCTACAGAGACCTCTTTATTAGTTGCCATGGCAAAAAGGGCGGGGTAAGAGAAGGAAAAGGCCTCATCCCCACTCCAAGCATCCTTCCAAAAGTGAAGTCTCCTTCCATTCCCCGAGAGAAGCGTGGGCGAGACAATATCCGTTCCTTTCTAATCTCCTTCCAGGACCCCGGTACCATAAGCATCCCTCGAGTTCGTGAGCACCGACCACCTCTTTTCTCCCCCAGGCTTCCATGGGAATGACATTTCTCCGGAGGGAGTCCTCTCCCAGTGCAAAACTCCAAATCCATTTACCTGACAAAGCCTTGTTTAAAATAAGCGAGGCTCTTAATGCAAACCTCCCATTTTCTGTCCGAACCAAACATTGACCACTTCACGAAGATGGGGTTTTGTCTCCAAATTGCCACCTCCCAATCTCTCTTTGAATTTGTTAGGGTGATCTAACCAAATCCAGGCATCAGAAAAAGAGACACATAAAGTATGTGGAGTGGCTACGACCAGTACTACAGGATAAGGTGATCCTCCACTTTAGATATATATTGTGTCTCTTCCCACCAAGCCAATCTCTCTTCCTAAACCTTTCTTCAATGTCATCCCAAGCGTAAGCGAGTTATGAGGGGCTCCAGAGGAAGACCTAAATAGGATGAAGACAAACCCAACCTTGCACACGAGTTAATGCCACGAATCCACTCTGCTGATGCTCCTGCTTGAGATAATTTTGCTTTTGTTCAGAATTTATCCTCAAACCGGAAATGACTCAAAACCATCAACAACTTGACAGGTGTGCAAGTTGCTCTTGATGCCTTTGCAAAACAAAGAGTGTCGTCTGCATACAACAAATGGGAAACCACCATACCCTCTCGGGTTCTTCTCCTATGTAGCGACTGAGAAAGCCCTTGAGCTGCACTCCAGTGAGGCCTAGAGCCTCCATCCTAGCACAAAGATAAGGAAAGAGAATCCCCACAGCCAGACCCCGAGAACTTCGGAAAAAACCAAAGGGGTTCCATTCACCAACTAGAGAATGTCGTCGTAGAGATGCACCATTTAATCCAGTTTAACCATTTCCTCCCAAAACCCATTTTTCCATGACACCAAGTAAGAAATTCCAATTTAGATGATCATATGCTTTCTTGATATCCCAAGCTTGCAAATAAGCCCTTTCTCCTTTTCTTTTCAATAAAGCATCCTATGACCTCGTTAACAATTAACGAAGCATCTAAAATTTGTCTTCCCTCCTGGCATTTGTATTGGTATTTTCACTTGTTCTACCACTCTTTTCAACACATTGTAAGCACCTTACTGCCAAAACTTTGTATATTGCCCCTGACTAATAGGTCTAAAGTCTTTAATATCCACGCATTCTCCTTTTTGGGGATCAAAACCAAAAGGTAGAATTTGGGTTTCTCACGAACTTATTTTGCTCAAGAGTCCTTAAAGAATCCCATGACCTCCTCGCTGCAATCCGATAAGCGACCAAAAAGAAGTTATAGGAAAGCCATGGGCGGGGCTTTTGTCGTTCAAAAATGGATAAGCCATAGCAAACCTCTCTCATCAAGGACTTGGGCGTCGGCGCATCCTCCCAAGTTCTTTGAGTTGAGGACCCGAAAGACAAGGCATGACCTCCCGGGATCGAAGAAACCACTTTGAAAAGGCCGCCACTTCCCCTCTTTATGGAGCCTCATCTTCAAACCGAGTTCCATTAACTACGACTTTTTATACAATTTCTTCTCTATGAGAATTAATATCCTATGGAAGAAACTTGTATTCTTTGTCTCCCACTCATGAACCGAGTTCTTTTGGTTATGCCTCAAGAAACTTCCTCTAAAGGGACCGATGTTGCATGAAATCCTCCTAACCAAGTTTCTTGCCTCTGTTTCCTCAACAGTCAACAAAAGTCATTCTCCTTCTCATCCCAGTAGGTCACTCTACTCAAAGCTTCACTTTTCTTTACTTCAACTCTACAAACACCTCTCTATTCCATGTTTTAGAAAAGCCTTCCAAATCTTTTCAGTTTTCTGCTAGAACAAAACTGAAAGAACCACTAAAAATCATGCCTTGCCACCAGCCCTTCAATAACTCCTTGAAACCATCAACCCTGAGCCACATGACTTCAAACCTGAAAGGGATGGGACCCTTTCTAATGCCTCCCGCATCTAGCAAAATGGGACAATGGTCAGAAATTGGTCTAGGCAAGGTAGACTGAATAACACCAGTAAAATAGCTCTCCCAATCATTAGAATGGCATTTAGCCATTCTTCATGTGTGAAATGTCTACTGATATGCAGTTTGCATTGAAGAAACTGGGATTTTTCATTAATCAGAACCAGACATAACATTCCAGGAATCATCACCATGACTCCCGCAGAATTAGGATCTAAATGGTTTCTAGAAACAATGGCTTGAACATGATGAAATTGTCACCATTTCAAATTTCAGCATAAGACCTTAAAAGTTTCAATTTAGCAATGTTGTAGGTCTAGACAATGCTGCAAGATGTTTCATTCAGTAAAAGGTCACAACGGAACTCAGTACTAGGTTTGTCTTTACCAAGTATCGTAGCTAGAGTTTGATAGAATAATTTCTTTCTCTTATGTCAAATAAACTACCTCCTAAGATATGCAAGTTAATTCTTGTTAACCTGTCTTCATTCACTTTTTAACTAGGCTAATGTTTGTCATACCTTGTGTGCATCCCATGTACTATGGCATTGTCAATATTATTTTTGTTTGCTTATCTAAGAACAAGCAGATTACCACCCATCCACTCCATCTTCAACTATGTCCATCATCTTCTCCCAACCTCTGACGTGGTGCCTAATAGAACAATTTTTTTTTTTTTTTATGTTAATTTAGGCACCCTATCTCACAATTACTCAAACCAGTCAAGGGGTTGGTTTGGGGAGTTGACAAGGTTTTGCCTTGTACTTTCAACGTGGAGCTGAAATCTCTCTGTCTATGTTATATTACCTAATCCATCCAATGTGGAGTAAAAAATGCTCAAAGTATCTCAGACCAGGGTCTTAACTGCAGAATCCTTTTTCTTGGTTAAGCTTCAGTCTGATGTAAGATACTAATTTCCTCGAAAAAGGGGTAGTACCAAGAGGCTGCCATGTGTGCTGAGTTTGCAGCTAGTGAGTGATCTATCTCTTGCTGTATCTTCAATGGTTGGCATCACATCATTTTTTTTTCACTCTTGAAAGAGACTCCTTTTATGTACTGCCATAAATTGCATGAGATGTATCTTCTTCTCTCAGAAATGATTTGCAAAATAGTCTGAGTAGGACCACTGTTTTGACATTGTTGTTGAACTCCCTTTGGGACAAGTATTTTAACTAATTGGGGCTTAGGGGGGCAAAAAGGAAGAGAGAAAAAGCTCCTGTTTCATCAGTTCACTCCATCCCTTTTTGTCTCTCCTCGGCTTTTCTCACTTCCCTGCCTCCCAATTTCTTTGACATTTCCCATTTCCTTGTTGTATCTGCTATATGACCATATAACTCTTTATAGATGCCAACTGAATCCACTTCCCATCTTAATCTTTTGTTTCTACTTCCCCCATCCTTTCACCTGTTTACTATTCCTTTACATGACCCAGTTGCATTCCATTTATATGCCCTAAACTCCTGTATTTATGTCAGTTCACATAGAGTGATTCTTGGACCTTTTATTTATTTATTTATTATTTTTTTGTAGCACACAATTAACACTTGTCCCCCCACCGGGACTCACACTTCTGAATCTCTTGATTGTTCTAAAACAAAACCAAGTGCTGATATCTTGATATTTATAGTCTCCCAGCCCATCATTTACTAATTTTTCTGTCAGAATCTCTCAGATTGCATGATTTGGTTTTCTAGAATAATGAATGACCTTTAATCGATTTCATTTGATGCAAATGCCAGGTTCTGGATTTACTTGAAGACGCTTGTGAATCATTACTGGACAACATTTTGGCAGAGAACAATCACCTTTTGGATTCTTAGCTGTTTCTGCAAAACTAATATTTTCATGTGGCCCGGGTTGGTTTTTTAAAAAAAAAGGTAACAGGAAAGGAAGAAAATTCATGCTGACCAACATTTAAGCAAACATTATTCAACTGTGCATGGCTGTAATATTCCTTTCTTTTCTTGCTGTAAAAATATGCTAAATGAATTGCAAAAATCTTGTACAGAAAGATGTTCACTGTATTGAAGATGATGAGTATATGTTTTATTGCTACTTTCTGAGTAAGTTTTGAGCTCAAGAACTCTCGTATGGAAAATTAATCACTATTTGAGCTACAGATCCACTGAATGGTGGCACGCCAGTCTTTAGTGAATTTCCAATTATTGGACTCTTATGAATTTCCTTTAAACTACTTCTCCAACTCATATATTTTAAGGTTTTGCCATAATGAGCTTTTGACTGAGTTGCTTAAGGTATAAGATGTACAAATTCTAGCATCCTTTTGTCTCGACTTTTTCTCTTCTAGGCCGTAAAATCATTTCTCTACATCTCATTTTATCATTTTCTTTCTCAATAAAGTGATTGTTCTACACTGATTTGGGTTTTTAATTTGTTTTTTCGTATTTTCGTCGTCGTTTTGTTGCAACGTGTGGTTTTGTGTTATCTTGGTACGACGGTTTGTTTTTCGCCGTCTTGTTAAGACGTTTACTTGTGTATGAACAATTTAGACGGCAAAGCATATTAAATCAGACAGAGACAATAAATCAAATCATGATCGTCAATATGTTACAAAACTAGAGTCATAGGTGTTCGTCGTTAGTATTATCGATGTATAGGCTTTTCAGGTTTAATCATTATGATATTAAGACCGATCGACCTTTGTCCCGTTTTGTTGGCTTGATGATAGGATTAAATCAGGGCCTTCGCCCTTCCGGTTTGAGAATATGTGGTTGGCTAAAGGCTTCAGGACCTCCTTAGAGGCGGTGGCAAAGCCTTCACTTTTAGCTCCTTTAGTTTTGTTACGGCTTCAAATTAAAGGCCACGAAAGAAAATTTTGAGGGCTTGGAACAAGAGGTTTTCGATGAGTGGTTTAAAGGCTTTAAGCGAGGATCTCTTTTGGATGATGTGGAAAAAGGAAAATGATTTGTCCTTGGAAGAAGCGAGAGGAGGTAGAAGGCTAGAGGATTATAAGAAGTGGGTTGAAGTTGGAGGTCTCATGAGCCAATCCAAAGAAATTTGGTTGAAAAGAAGGGGCGGCTTATGGTTTTTCATAGAATGGCGATTCTCATAGGAGGAGGAATTCTATTAGCGACAATATGTTAATGGTAGAAGATTTGTCGAGGCTGAGGGTTAAGAGGTACATGGTTGGCCAGCTTTCCAAAGTCTCCTCTCAACCTCAAACAATTGGCGCCCGCATTATCCAGATCTCCAATTCAATTTGATTGGTGAAGATCATTTATTAATTTGGAAGAAATGTTCACGAAGGAGGAAATCCTGCGGCGGTCTCGGCCTCACGACTACTTGACGATAAAGCCCTAGCCCCGGATGGTTTCCACTAGCTTTATGGTCTTTCAGTTGGGATTTCGTGAAAGAGGAGGTTATGGGCTTCTTTAGGGAATTCTTTCAGCATGACCAGTTTGTTAAAAGCTTGAATGCTACTTTCTTGGTTTTGGTTCCCAAGGGAAGTACTATTGAGGATCTAAAGGACCTAAGACTCATTAGTTTAGTGGGAAGTCTTTACAAAATCTTATCGAAAGTGTTGGCCAACAAAATCAAAAGGGTTATGAGGTTGATTATCTCTTAATCTCAAAATGCATTTGTAGAAGGGAGACAGATTCTTGACGCAGTGCTAATAGCTAATGAGGCTGTGGACTCTATTCTAAGAAGGAAAGAGAAAGGGATTCTTTGTAAGTTGAAC
This sequence comes from Tetrastigma voinierianum, assembly GCA_016808115.1. Taxonomy (NCBI): domain Eukaryota; kingdom Viridiplantae; phylum Streptophyta; class Magnoliopsida; order Vitales; family Vitaceae; genus Tetrastigma; species Tetrastigma voinierianum. The sequence continues at coordinate 49,768 of JAEQBH010000755.1, forward strand.
ATTGAAAAACATAGTCACATCGGTGGGATTTTCTACGCAGACTCTCTGGAAGATAGGGTTGGCTCAAAATGGATTAGATGGATTAATTGGTGCATCTCCACATCTTCGTTTTCTGTCTTGTTTAATGGTTCTCCTACGGGGTTCTTCCGGAGTTCCAGAGGCCTGAGACAAGGGGATCCTCTATCGCCCTATCTTTTTGTTATCGGAATGGAAGCCCTGAGTTGTTTGCTAAAGCGAGCGGTGAAAGGCAATTTTATTTCTGGGTGCAGGTTTGGGGGTAGAGATGGAGGGGAGATTGTCATCTCTCATCTTTTATATGCTGATGATATTATCATTTTTTGTGAAGCCAACTCTGAGCAGCTGATGTATTTGAGATAGACCTTAATGTGGTTTGAAGCCTTTTCAGGTTTGAAAATTAACCTAAACAAGAGCGAGATTATCCCACTGGGTAGGGTGGACAACGTGGAGGTGTTAGCGTTTGAGCTTGGTTGTGGGGTTGGTTCCCTCCCCACTATGTACTTGGGTCTTCCCCTTAGGGCTCCTCACAGGGCTATGGGGGTTTGGGATTCTATTGAAGAAAGAGTTAGAAAAAGATTGTCCTCTTGGAAAAGACAATATATCTCAAAGGGTGGGAGGCTCACCCTCATTCGGAGTACATTGTCTAGCCTCCCCATTTACTTCCTCTCTCTGTTTAGAATGCCAAAGCTTGTTTGTTTTAGGCGGAAGATTCGAGGAGGGCTTTCTATGGGGTGGTGGCAATCTAGGCGTAAACCACACCTTGTCAAGCTGGAAGCGTTGCCTAGAAAATTAGAGGGTTTAGGGTGAGAAGGCCTCTCGAGATGAATCAAGCATTGCTTTGTAAATTAATTTATTTGCTAATGAGAGGGGACACTCTTTGGAGCGTGATCTACACCCGAGTTCGGTGAGAGTTGGGGAGTGGAACGCTAGGGACATTAGGGGAGGTTATGGTGCGGTTTATGGAAGAGCGTCATAAGAGATGACTCATGCTTTTCTCAAAACACTTCCTCCTTAGAGGCAGGTAGGAGGGGTTGGGTTTTTGGAAGGACCATGGTGCGATGAGGAGCGTCTTTGTGCAAAGCCTTCCCATACATTCAGCAGCGATTCACAAAGATGCTAGGGTAGCAGATGTTTGGGTTTCCTCAAGGGAGGATGGGGGTTGGTCCCTAGTCTTCCTGAGACCTTTTAATGATTGAGAGGTGGAAAGAGGTGGAAGGTTCCTTCCTTTACCGCCCCATGCCAATTAGAGGCGCCGAGAGGATTGTTTGTCGTTAAAGGAGACTATGATGATGGTTTTCGGAGTTAGACACATGTATCGTAGTGATGTATTCTCTCCTACAAATTTCCTTGGTTCCATACGGAGACAGTGGATTCCCCACACAAATTGGGTTTTTTGTAGGAAGCTTCGAGGGCGAGTGTTTACTCTTAACCAGCCCAAAGAGGAGGGAGATCACACCTTAGTAAACATGTACTTATATGACGAATGAGGAAACAATAAGACCACTTGCTTATCCATTGTTGAAACGAATGTTTGTGGGATCCTTTTTTGCCATTCTGAGATTCTAGCCAGGTGTTCCCTCTAACGGTTCGCCAACTTCTCCTTGCTTGGCAAAACTCTAGTATCGACAAAAAACGGAAGAGAGTTTGGTTGGCGGCCCCTCTTTGTATATTTTGGACGCTGTGGATGGAAAGGAATAGGGTGGCTTTTGAGAATGAGGCCCCCTCTGCTCACAGGATGAAATCTGTCTTTTTGTTTACCTTGTGGTCTTGGACTAAGTTGTATAATGTTGATAACTTAAATTCTTTGGTGGGGTTTTTGACTTGAATGGGGTATAGGTGAGAGTGAGTTGGTGTTTCCCCTTTTTTGTACTCCTCTTGTGTACTCTTTGGGAGCCTTATGCTCGTTTTTCTTCTATATACTGCTTTTTACCAATAAAAAAAAAAAATCATTATGCTATTAACTTCGACGTTGTTTCGTCCTTTATGGTTTTTAGTGAATTTGATTACGTGTTTTTATTTAATGTATTGCTAGTTTGAATAAAAAAAAAAAATCATTTCTCTTTTCAAAAAAATAAATAAATAAATACAGTACAAATTCATTAGTAACCTGGGCTCTGGAAGAGAAATTTGTAAAGCGTTTTGAGCAGCAGCTGGATCCAGCATCATTTTAACTAACCTTTTTTCCCACGCTGAACTGTGTTTGTTCTTTGAGATATTCATTCGTTTCAACAACACGTTTTGTAGAAGAGATTCGCTACGAAGAATTTGTTAGGCCTGTTTAGTAGGTATAAATTTTTATGTTTTACTACATTGGCTGCGAAACAAAGGGAAAACCGTTTAATTACGAATCGACCAATACGTTTGAAAACAGAAAATAAATTATTATTTTGGCGTTTTATATGAATCGAGCGTTGATATTTTCCTTTTGTGAATTAAATTGAAAATACGAGATTTGGTCGATTTGGATAAAACGAAAACACGGGATAATGACTATTTTCTTATTTTCTTCCCCTTTCGTCTTCCACTTTGATTTCTTACCGTAATTCGCAGCTTGGCAGGATTGTGAATAATAGCAGCCGTTTAAACAGCGTTTTAAGTTGTTTTCATTAACTACATTTCAAGAAAATTGTTTTACAACCACAGTTTTCTTGATGCTGTTTTAATGGAATTGTCTGAGAAATGTATTTTACGAATGAAAACTAAATATTAGAATACATTGAAAATTTTGATATTTTGAATTTTGGATAAGAGTTAAAATTTTCGTGAATTAAACGGGGCCTTAGAGTCCCCCAAAACACTTTTCAAGCTAAATATCATATGGGGTTCATAAGAAACTAGTACAGATTCATTCCATCATATGCCTAAATCATACATCTGTTATGAAATATAGAAAGAGAATAATGATTATATATTCTGATTATTGCCACTGGTGTTACAAAGAAGAAAGAAAATTATTATTATTATTTTAACATCAACTGGGTTCCTCTGAGAAGTTATGTTACAACTCAAATGGACACTACCAGATAAGCAATAAAATGTAGTTTATTTGATTATGCTACGAAACTAAACATACACAAAAACCCTACTCAGCAGCAGAACATGTCTAATATGTATGGAGACAAAGACCCGTCCGTCTGTCTACTGCTTAGATGATCTCGATCATCCACTTCACATAATAGAATGCTCAAATTATGAACTTCTGTTTTAATCCTTTCCAATCGCGTTTCCTCCTAGGGTTGGCACTAAGCATGCAAGAAAAGGCGTTTAAAAGGTCCGAGTCCTCTCTGTTAACTAGAATGTTAGCAGCATCTGGGTTGGCAAGGAGGAGCTTTGAGACAAGATAGCCTGCAATTGACCAGGTCTGGAACAGGCGTGCCTGTTTCCCTATGAATCTCCCTTGTTTCGTGTCATAATATTCAGGCCACTTGTCCCTAGATAAACGTTTCTCAGCAATTTTGACGGCTTTTTCAGCGATTTCAGGTCTGTTCATCTTTATGCAAGCCACAGTGAGCTGTGAAACAAGCCCCACAACCATATTACTTGAAAAGAAACAACTCATGAACATGAACATGTCTTAGTGGAGTTAGGAACCTCTATATAATCGCTCTAAATCAAGCGATTTTCTCTTATAAGAAGTAACTATCATAGAGATAGTTATATTCCTGGCTATGTTAAAGAATTAGGACATCTAATACATGAAAGTCACATATTTAAGAGCTGATGGATAAGTGACTTGCACTTGTTTGAATAGGCATAAATATTTTTGTAAGGTTAGGCAACACATCATCCACATCAAGCTCAATGAGACAATATCACATGCATATCATGTAAACATCTTCATTTTGTTGATCTTTTCCAACTTAATTTTAATAAGGAACACTACATATCGCACAATCAGAAACCATGTGAATTGATAGTCTCAACCTATAAAAAGTTCTGATAAGATGAATGAATTAGTTCATTCTAAGACAAGAAATAAAACATCAATTTGACATCTTATAATTTTTGAGCTCAAAATACTTAAAAAGGTGCAATAAGTTCACATAAACTGGAAATAAGATGGCACTCTGCAAATTTAGGCAACTCAAGCAGGATGAATTCAAGAAATGAACCAACCCACCCCACAACTGAACTTGGATAATGCAGTTCTAATGGCTTTCCTCCTAATTAATTGTGTGGAGAAGATGCAAGAGGGTTCCTCCATGAGGACCCTTAATGGTAAAGTGAGACAGGACAGATTCATGGCTGATTTATTTATATTTGTATTTATATTTATCTTTATTGTTGTTATTATTATTATTATTACCATTATTGTTTACTGTTAAGGATTAGTTTCCTAATCCATTTAGGATTCTTTTCCTTTTAACTGATCTCACTAGTTGTAGACTCTAACTTTGTTTTATTTTACTAACACTAGAGTATATATATGTATTTTTCCTTCTTTGTAAATTAATGAGAATACAGAGTTCATTTCTCTCAACAAAAATTATCGAATATAGAAGAGTTTGGGAATATTAGGGTTAGGGTTTCACCGTGTGGTCAATTCCGACGACCCATCCAACGGCAAGATTTTCCGGTAACCCTTACTCTGACGCGTGGATACTCCACTAGGATCGCCGGAGGCTAAGCTCCCCACCGGTGCAAAAATCTCAAAGTGTCGGGTTCCCTCAGCGTGGGCCACGGCTCCCTTCTTTGTCCTCAGCCGTGCATGTTTTCTCGTTCTTAGGACTTCACCACCTGAGTCGCTTGCCACCATCTACTAGCCTATATCCCTAGTTTTCTAATCCAACACCTACATTTGCACTTTTCCTGTTTTATTATTCAGACGGTGTACTTTTATGGGTTTCTTGATTTTAGGCTTTGACGTCTATAGGATTTCCGGAGTTGTTTTTCCCCCCTCTAACCCCATGTTTCATCATTCAAATCTCTTATAGTTGTGATCTCTTACTTTTTGGTTTCTATGGCTACCAAAGGTTCAATCTTTTCTCCCATTTTGGATGCATCTGCTGTTATTACATCGGAGAAATTAGCTGCAAACCCCTGTTGCACTGAAGCCTCCAAATCTGCATCCATTGCATTTGTTACCCAGACCGGTAATGCCTCTGCTTGCCTTTCACATTCCTCTAGACCCTAAATTCTTGATTCTGGAGCCTCTGATCATCTTTCCGGTAATAAGAATATTTTCTCTTCTCTTACCTTTACTTCTCCTTTACCCACGGTTACTTTAGCTAATGGATCTCAAACCATAGCTAAAGGATTCGGTTCGGCATGCCCTCTTCCTTCCCCACCCCTTACTTATGTCCTTTATGTTCCTGATTTTCCTTTTAATTTGATTTCCATCAGTAAGTTAACTCGTGATCTTAATTGTTTGAATACCTTTTCTAATCACTTTGTCACATTGCAGGACTGGAGTACGAGGCAGACGATTGACATAGGACGTGAATCTCAGGGCCTCTTTCATCTTAGCTCGCCTTCACCTTCCACTGCTTGCACTCTTATGGATAGTCCTCTCCTTATTCACAATCGTCTTGGTCATCCGAACATTTCAAAGCTTCAGAAAATGGTTCCTCGTTTTTCTAGTTTGTCCTCAATTGAGTGTGAGTCATGTCAGCTAGGAAAATACACTCGTGTCTCATTCCCAAAGCGTCTAGATCAACGGACAAAGTCTCCTTTTGAGCTTGTCCACATTGATATTTGGGGTCCTTCTCGGACTGAGTTTACCTTAGGGTTTCGGTACTTTGTTACTTTTATAAATGATTATTCTTGATGTACTTGGCTATTTTTAATGAAAACTCGTGCTGAGTTATTCTCTATCTTCTAGAAGTTCCATGTTGAAATTCGAACTCACTTTAATACTTCCATTCGTATCCTATGAAGTGATAATGCTAAGGAATATCTTTCTGCATCAGTCTCCTCCTTTATGTCCTCACATGGGATTCTTCACCAGTATTCTTATGCTTACACTCCTCCAATGAATGGGTAAATTGCTATGAAACCGTCATTTAGTTGAAACCGCTCGCACTCTCTTATAATTATACAGGTTCCTCCAACGTTTTGGGGGAATCTTTATCTTAGTTGCTTGTTATTTGATTAATCGTATGTCATCCTCCGTTTTGCATGATCAGATCCCTCATTCTATCTTTTTTCCTAATCAACCTCTCTTTTGCCTTCCTCCTCGTGCCTTTGGTTGTGTCTGTTTTGTTCATATTCTTACTCCTGGGCAAGACAAGCTCTCAGCTAAAGCAACTAAGTGTGTCTTCTTGGGTTATTCTCGACTTCAGAGGGGTTATAGATGTTATTCTACCGACACAAATCGATACTTCATCTTTGCTGATGTCACTTTCTTTGAGGGTTCTTCTTTCTTCTCCTCTGAAGAGCATCCTCATGTTTTGGATGTCTTACATGTACCTCTAATCTTACCACCTCCAAATTTCCCTTCTCTACCTACGGATGCTGTGACTCGACCACTTCAAGTTTATACTCGTCGTCCTCGTCCTCCGACAAGGCCTCTTGCTGATTCATTTTCTATGCCACCGTCATCTCTTACTCCAGTTCGGCAACCGCCTAATGATCTACCTATTGCCATTTGGAAAGGTACTCGCTCTACTTGTAACCCACATCTTGTTTATAAATTTCTAAGCTATCATCGTTTATCTTTACCATACTTTGCCTTTGTTTCCACCTTGTCTTCTATCTCTATCCCTACAAGCACTAGTGAGGCTCTCTCTCATCCGGGATGGAAACTGGCAATGGTTGAGGAAATAGATGCTCTTTCCTCCAATGGCACATGGAAGCTTGTCATTCTTCTTCTGGCAAGTCTCTTGTTGGTTGTCTTTGGGTTTATACGGTGAAGGTGGGACGATGCTTGAGGTGATCGGCTTAGGGCCCGTTTGGTTGCCAAGGGGTATACTCATCAATATGGCTTTGACTATTATGATATCTTTTCTCTAGTGGCTAAGATTGCCTTTGTTCACTTGCTTCTCTCTATGACTGCTATGCGCTCATGGCCCATTTTTTAGTCGGATATCAAGAATGCCTTCCTTCATGGTGATCTCGTCGAGAAGGTATATATGGAACAACCACTTGGTTTGTGCTCGGGAGTGCGGTTTGGTATCTGGCTCGTTGTTTTAACATATGGTTTGAAGCGGTCTCGCCGAGAGCTTGGTTTGCTTGATTCTTTCGGTGAGTTCAAGAGTTTGGCATGATTCAAAGCACAACAGGACATTCTGTTTATTATCATCATACCTCTACTGGCCAGTGTATTTACTTGATTGTTTATGTGGATGACATTGTCATTATAGGCAATGATCAGGATGATATTCAGAAACTCAAACAACACCTCTTCAATCACTTTCAAACAAAAGACTTGGGGAAACTCAAGTATTTTCTAGGCATTGAGGTAGCTCAGTCTAATTCAGGAGTAGTTATTTCTCAGAGAAAGTATACCTTGGATATATTGGTAGACCTTTGGTATATTTGGAATTTGTAAGCTTGTGAGACACTCTGTGGATCAAATGTCAACGACCAATATTTAAACGAGAGGGGCCTCTACAAGATCTAGGGAGATATCGATGACTTGTAGGTAAACTGAATTATCTCACTATCACTCGACCTGACATTTCTTTTCATGTGAGCATAGTTAGTCAGTTTCTACAATCACCTTGTGATGGTCATTGGAATGCTGCAGTTCGTATTCTCTGTTATGTCAAAGGAACACCAGGTCAAGGGGTGTTGTATAAGAATAGAGATTATCTACGAGTTGTTAATTTATAGTGATCTGGCTGGCGAGTGTGGCCGATAGATGTTCTACATTAGGGTATTGTGTGTTCATTGGAGGCAATTTAATATCTTGGAAGAGTAAGAAACAAGATGTAGTAGCCAGATCTAATACTAAAGCCGAGTATCGAGCTATGGCCTTAGCAACATGTGAACTCATATGGTTGAAGCATCTCCTCCAAGAGATTAGATTTGGGAAGGATGAACAAATGAAGCTTATATGTAATGATCAAGCCGCCTTGCATATTTCATCTAACCTAGTTTTCCATGAGAGGACAAAGCACATCGAAGTGGTTTGTCACTTTACTAGAGAAAAGATTGCATCAAGATGCATGACTACTAGTTTTGTCAACTCTAATGACCAACTAGTAGATATCTTCACTAAGTCTCTTAGAGGTCTTAGGATAAAGTATATATGTGACAAGTTGGGTGCTTGCAGTCTATATGCTCGACTTGAGGGGAGTGTGAATTAGTCTCCTAATCCATTTAGGATTCTTTTCCTTCTCTTTTTAGTCTCCTAGTTAGACTCTAACTTTGTTTTCTTTTTGCCCTAACATTAGAGTATATATATGTATTTTTCCTCTTTTGTAAATTAATGAGAATACATAATTCATTTTCTTTCAACATTATTATTATTATTATTATTATTTACATTCTTCAAAATCCTCTTTTTTTTTTTTTACAACTAAACACTTTAGTTACAATGTAGTAAACTATCCCCATTGGAACTTGAACCTGGAACCCTTCCCCTCCCTGTTTGAAACGTTGAGCGTTCTACCATATGAGCTACACATGATGAGCTCTTCAAAATCCAATAATTAAAGTTAAGTTGCATTAAAAAAAAAATTGCAAAACTTACATCCTCAACCCTCATTGACATTAAATTTATCAGTTCTGCATGAGATTAAGTCCTAGGTCGAAATTTAAAGAACTAAACAAAGTCAATTAAGTTAAGCCATATCAATGTGAACAAATTGGACATAAACTACTTAACACCATGGTATAGGATCAAGATGCAAAACAATAATGGCAATATTCGCTGAAATTCAGAAGCAGCTAACTGACCTGCCAGAGCAGAGTTGGCCATGAGCCTCCATTGTGATGACCAGACTGCAAATAACAGAGGAAGAAGAGTTAATAGAAATAATACAGGAAAATAAGTGAGTGTCATAACCACCAAGATAAGAGGCATTACGTGTTCTTGGGGTCACTGCCTGTGATGATTCGCCATTCCTGACCTTCAAGTGCAGGATAACAAATCTTGAATGGCATATCTGCCACTAGATCTGGCCATTTAGCTTCAATAAGATCCAATATGGCATGTGACTGGTCCATTGTTGCAAGACTGCTTACAATAGACCACAGGTTTCCAAGAGAGAAAAAACGGAAGTCCATATGTATACAGTTTACCAAGTTCCCAATTAAATAGCCTCCTTTACTGGGCATCCATTCCTGACAGGGAGGAATCTGAAGTCTGGGTAGATATTAGCAGACTTGTTAACTGCATCATATGAGTATTCCTCTGTTTTGTAACGGTAAATATCATTGAGTTTTCTCTTGTCAATCCAATAGTATTCCCTGATGTGGAACGACAATGCAACTAAACGATTATTAAGTGCTCTGATGAGATCAGCTGATCCATCCTCGGGAGCAAGCATCTCTCGTGCACAAAGTAATGCTGAATAAAACAGTGCCTACAAAAAAAATGCACATTTTCAACAAAATTTATAATTTGTCTTTCATGTCTAAAGAAGAATATGTGAGGAACATGGAACTTTAGCTTTTTCGCACACAAGTAAAAATGGCTTCTTTGCCAGACAGCACTTCACTTTTTTGCAAACCATTAGATGTTTGTAATATCCTTTAAATTCTCAGCTTAATTTTAATTACCTTCAAGAATAATGAAAATCTTTCATCAATATGCTTCATATCTTATATTTAGTGTTAGACAACTACTAACTGTTTGTTTGATTCTTCAAAAATATAAAAAAAAATGTTAAGGAAAATTATTTTCTCATGTTTGGTTTCACTACGAAAAGCAGGAAAAGAAATCAAATAGAATTAAAATTAGTTGGAAATTTATGCATATTAAAATTACTTAATTCTTACATAACTAAGGAAAATAACTTAAATGAGTTTGAAGAAACATATAAAATAATTTATTGCCTTTTGATTTTATTTTATTTTTTCACATTTTCCTTCATATTCTCTAAAAATTTTGTGGGGACCAAACAATCACATAAAGTAATTGTTTCTTTCAAATTTAATAATTAGTGTGTTAGACAACTACTTTCAACGGTGTTGTTCTTTTCAAATTTGACAATTACTGTGTTAGGCAATAATTTTTTAAAGTTAATTGTTCTTTCAACATTTTCACTGATATCCTGGGATAGGTTCTTGGTCGAAGAGGATCAAGGAAGTTCTTGACGATGCTTGCATAACAAATGTATGACACAAAAGAAATAAATGAGTCCTAACTTTGGCAGAAGTCCAACAAACAGTGAAATCACCTGAAGATTTTGTAGAGAAGCTGTCCTCAATAACTATAACTGTCAGTTTACCTAATTAAACAAGCCACCTCTCACAAAATGTAACTCGAACTAACTATGCAATTAGATGACCGCATACAGAAGCTGTACACAGAGCTGTTAATATATATATATATATATATATATATATATATATATATATTAAATCAATTAAAAACGAATTTGATGATTGAATAATGTCTTTTAATACACATTACTGTATTTGATATAAAATAATTTTCAATTATTAAAATAATTATAACTTGTTTTTGGAGACTTTGTCATTGTAATAATGTTAAATGTGAGAAAATTTTATTTTATAATGTTTTAAGCTTATTTATACCTATTTTTCCAAAAAATTTCATAATATTTGAACTTTTTAGGTATTTTATTTTCCCTTGATACTAAAAGCTAAGACACTAAAATTGATGTGTTTCAAGATTCTCTGTGTCAACGATTGATATCGTGACTTTGAATCATAATGACTTTTTTGATACATATACATGACATCATCATGGTGGGAAATGATGAAAAACAGAGATAGACTTTGGTAATTGTTTGACCCACGAATTTGAGACTAAAAGAGTTAGGAAAATTGAAACTTTTTCTAAGAATTGAGGTATGCACATTCTAAGCAAAATTTTCAAAGATATATGTAAGGGACATTCTCAAAGATATAAGGAAGTTAGCATGCAAGCAAGCAAGCATGTCAATAAATCTTAATCATAAGCTTGAAGAGACCGAGTAAAATGATGCGGTAGATAGAGAGATGTATCAATGTTAGGTAGCAAAACTCATTTATCTCTCACACAAGACTGAATATAGCATATGTTGTGAGTGTGATTAGCCAGTTCATCTACAAGCTAGTAACAAAGTGCTACGGTACTTTACAAGATCTATAGGAAAAGGCATCTTATTAAAACAAAGTTAGGGATTAGTACTTGAAGGCAAAGATGATAATCATGTTGGACATATGGTTAACAAAAAATCAACCATTGGGTATTGCACTTTTTGGCATGAATTTCATGACATGGGAGGTGAAAAAAGAAATAAAGATTGGTGGCAGCCTTAGAATCATTTTGGAAGATTTGAAGATTAAATGACCCAATAAGACTTTACTCAACGACAAATCTACAACCTCGAACCACTTGGATCCCACGAGAAAACAGAAAGTTGGATCTCTATTGGATCTCACGCGAACCGCCCCATCTATCTTTCTAAGGAAAAGTTTGGTTCCAAACCCCTGGTTCAAATAGGAGTGCCTTGGAAGATCCACATCTTAGGTTCAAGCACTGATAAGCACATTGAATTATCAAAGCGGGTGAGAGCCCTCACAGCCCAGGCACGACACAATTTTATAGCCCATTGTGAGGTGCGGGCCTCCCACTGGGGACCGTTAAGCCAACAGTGATCCCTTCTTTTACTTTTTCGCCCCCATGTAGCCATTAGAACTGCACATAATCCGCACAACACAATTGAATGAAACATAAAGATAGACAAGCATTTTATTAAGGGGAAATTAGATAGTGAATTGATCTGTACTCCTTGTATATTTGTTGGGCACCAACTTTTTAAAATATTCAAAAAAGGTTCTAGCAGTACAAAAGCTAGGAAAGGAAAACATCGATTCATTAACTTGAGAGGGAGTGTAGGAAAATGAAATTAGGAAAGTTTCATTTTGTAAATGAGGAGGGAAAGTTTCATTCTGTTAAGTTTAGACTAGAAAAAATTCAGCGTGACTTCCTTTGGGGTGGGGGCTCTTCAGAGAGGAAAATCCATTTGATAAATTGGGAATCAGTCTGTCAGAGTAAAGAGAAAGGTGGACTGGGCATTCGCAATCTTACCAACTTTAACAGAGCTTTGCTTGGGAAATGGTGTTGGAGATTCTCGATGGAAGATGACTCTATGTGGAGGAGCGTCATTATCTTGAAATATGGTTTGGAGGAAGGGGGCTGTTTTCCTCCTATTCCTAAAGGATGCCATGGGGTTGGCCTTTGGAAGGAAATTTGCAAAGAAGCGTTGTTCGGCCCAGAAATCCTTTGTTCAGTGAAGATTGGGGATGGCTCCAAGGCTAGATTCTGGGAAGACTGGTGGTGTGGTGAAGCTCCACTATGCTCTTCTTTTCCCTCACTATATCGCTTGGCTAACTCTAAAGGGGCTAAGGTTGCGGAGTTCTGGGTGGCTTCGGGGTTCGGGGAAGGGTGGACCTTCAGTTTTGGAAGGCACTTTCATGATTGGGAATTGGAGGAAGTGCAAGGCTTCCTTGCCACGGTCAATCCTCAGAGTATCAATCCTAACCTTACTGATAGATTCTGGTGGAAAAAGGAAAAAGATGGTAATTTCTCTGTTAAAACATGCTTTCAACTGTTAGAGGGTGGTAGTGAACAGTTGGTGCCTATAAAGATGCTGTGGAATCCTATCGTTCCCACTAAGGTGGGATTCTTTGCTTGGGAAGTGTGGTGGGGAAAGATTTTGACCATGGATCGGCAAAGAGGTTTCTATTTGGCGGCGGGTGTGCCCTTTAGGAAGGATGAAGAATCTTTAGAACACTTGTATCCATTGCCACCTTAGTTGTGGAGTATGTGGTACTATTTTCTCCTTGTACGGTGGGGAGTGGGTTTGTCCTTTTACGGTGAAAGACTTGTTGCGGTTAATTTGCATCTCCCTATGCGGAGAAAAATGAAGCGAAGTATGAGGAGAGCGGTCCCTCTTTTAACTTGTTTGGGCTATTTGGAAAGAGAGAAATAGGGTTGTGTTTGATAGTGAAGCCTTTTCCAAGTCCGGATTGATCATACTTTTATTTCCTTCTCTTCTTGAACAGCTTGATGTTTGATAGAACATCCTTTTATTAGAGATATTTTCAAAAATTCCTAGTGCGGGGGCTTGTGGGGATGCTTTGTTTTTCGTTGTTTGTTTTGTTTTTCCTCGTTGTATATACGTATACCCGCCAGAGATCCCTTTTTGGTTCAATACACTTGATTATTAATCAAAAAAAAAATGAGGAGGAAATAGGCAATCGATATTCAAGGAGTCTAACATGATTAAGTTAGGAAAGTTCTAATTGGGTACCGGGAATTTTTGTATTATATATGAGTCTCTCTATAAGCTAATAATCAAGAAAAAGAATTTTATACCTTTTATTCCTTCCATCTGTCTTCTTCCATAGGTAGGAACACACAACTTTCAATGCGTTTCTTGGGTACATATGCTGCTTCTACTTCACTACCAAACAACTTTTGCTATGAAGCCTCTTCCTCAGCACTAGTAATTAAATATTTAAAAGCTGAGTAAAACCTTATGTTTAGGTGCAAAGACAACCCCAAGAGTGCATGTAATGAACTATTTCTCGTTGTAGATGTGCCAAAGCTACAACTTTACCCATCTCATTGTGTTGGAAAGTGTCTCATTGTTCTCATTATTTTAGATGATAAATTTTACCACCCACATATATTTGTATTTTTACATCTCAATTTATGTATCAGGTGTAACAATCAGTACAAAGGTGTACTAAACAGTTGTTTTGGAGCTAACAATATGGATATTGAGAAGTTGTAGGGAAGCCATGAAATGGATGCTTTAAACCATGGGACAGATTGGAGGGTATTTAAAGGGAGGGGGTTTGTTTTCGGCAGTCTCTGAAATTTAGCATCGTTTTATTACTGTATAATGTATATTACATGAAACTCTTTCAAAGGAAAAACTCAGCAATCTAACTGTATCATCCCTAGATGGGCAGATCACTAATTATGAAGAAGGGACTGCTGAAGATAAATAGAAAGGTTCATTTAGTTTTTACCTCAGGCAAAGAAATAGAAGAGGAAGAAGAAGAAAAAGCAATTAAGGAAGCACCACATCTTCACGGATCAATTGCACTAAGTAGCTGTGAAGGTTTTTCTGTATATAATTGTACAGGTAGAGAAGTAATTGGTGAAGCCCTTTCAAATGACATTTTAGTACAACAAATTGTTAGATGACAGAGCAACAAAGAAAATGATTTGAAAGAAGGCACAGATGGACTATTATGAATGAACACAAGCACATACCTGAATTTCTAACGGGTGGCCATGAATTCCCATGCGACGATCTATCATGCAAGAACCATCCGTCACCAGTAAAGTTGGAAACATATCAAAACCATCAGCAAGACATAACTTTAAAATCATCTTGATTCCAGTTTGCACATCAACTCTCTCCTGAACTGAGAGATCTCCAGAACATTTTCCATATGCTCTCAACAATATAATCCTGTACAGAAATTAGACTTACAAGCTGAAGAAAACTAACTGAAATTTTATTTGGTTATTGCTGGCTGAGAAAAATATAAAGAAAAAATTGTAATCTTACATTTCAGCTTCTTTGAATCATAAAATGCATAATAAATAAATAAATAAATTTCGAAGGCCAATAATTGGAAACAAGTCTGTTGGTTATTTATTTATTATTTTTTTATGATCATGAAAAAACATAAGATTAGAAATTGTAAGGTTGCATTGTCTTTTCCTTTTACTCTGGTTTCTCAGCAACTGAAATGAGCAAAATTCAAACATAAATACTCATAAAAATAAAAATAAAAAACTTCAATGAGAAGCTTGTTGAACAAATTATCTACTTACCAGAATCAACTGGTGCAACACGGCCAATTGCTGCCTCACCAAAGTCAGGATCCAGTACATCTTCAGTAGCAGAATCGTCACCATCAAGTGGAATAGTGCGCACCTTGAAACTAGCAGGCATCAGTCCCTGACCGGGACTATGGCAATCCATGGTTTTCTCCCAGCTCTGTAAATACATGGAAATCACTGAGTGGAAGAGCAAAAAAATTAACATAATAAAATTTCACAAGATGATGTGATAAGTAAGATTCACACTTCAAAGAAGCGCCCTTTCATGTGGTATAATATTCCAGTCTTCATTAAACAGTTTTGGAAAGAGAGTTCTTAACCACTGTATCAATCCTAAGAGACCTCAGTTTTAAACTCCAAAGATATAATGAATATAATCATTATCCAGTTTAGGGGATAAATGTCCCGATAGACACAATCCAAATAATGGAACATCATCAGAGAAATTGGAAAAAGATTTCATATTTTCCTGTTGCATTTCCTTCACACAGTGGCTATTGCCAAAAGATTACTAAGTCTATTAGATTTAACAAATAGTTGCAGCACCTAGTCATGTTTATAGTTGTAACTTATCAAATCATATCATGTACTCTTTCTAATTTTCAATATTGTGTATCAGATTGTATCATATATTAGACTTTTTAATATATTAAAATAAATACAAGAATATGCATACATGTGCATATATTGTGAAAGCATGAAAGATAGAGTGGCATGTAACCAACTTTATGATTAAAGGAGTTACCTCTGTCAAGCAATGAAATACTGAATACTAGAGTTTTAAAAAATTCAACTCAATGCATTATGAGTTTTAGTGCATATGGAAGTCTTCATATAACTTCCCACACAAATAAATCTTTTGAATTTTTACATATGAATCTAGTTCAAAATTATGACAAGGCATATGAGTTATACATGCCGTGAATATGCTTATGCCCTCAAGTGTCATCTCCAAGCTCTAAATTTTATGTTTATAAGCATTCTCCATCCCACCCTCCCTCCAAAAAAAAAGCTATGGCACATAAAATTTTTATTTATTATTCAACAATATGCCTAACATTTACATTCTAATAAAAATTTCCTAATATTTATTGTTAAAAATACAACTAGAATAGTTTTTCATGTAGGGTATTTACATTATCTATTCTTTTGATGATAACTTTCTAACCTTAAACATATTTTAAACCATTAATTAAAAAAGTTAAAAGAAAAAAAAAATAATTCAAATTTAAAAAAAAATATGAATGTATCACATATAGTATGATTTTTTTATGGGCAAAGAGAAATATATATATATATATATATATTTATGGATTGGCAAAGAGAGAAATATATTAGCAAAAAAAAGAGCCAAAGGCATTATTTGTGTATAGAGGATCACATATGAGTATGATGGATTGCGTGTTGAAGATATGTTTAAAGTTATTAAATGATGAAAAGTTCTCCTAAAAATTTAAAAACATAGAACTTTGGGTTTAATATGAATATCAGCTTCTTAACATTCTAACAAAGTCCTTCATGGACTTTCAGAATAAATAAATCAAAACAAATTGTATGGAGGTGGCAGACCTGGACACACACCATTCTTATAAACATGGAATACCACACAATATACCTGCACCATGTTAAACAACCAACTCTCCTAAAAGCTCAAGCTTGAAGGATTTGAGTTTAATATGAATACAGGGGTTTGGGGTGGGTTGAAAGCTTCGAGGAAGCAGGAGCATTTGTTTAGCAATATAATCTCCTTTGTGGTAGGGAATGGACAAAGGTCAAATTTCGAAAGGATATATAGTGTGGGGACACCCTCTTGTATCTTTCTTTTTCTTCTTTATTTGCTATCGCTTATTCAAGGGAGACCTAAGTGGGGGATGTTTGAAGCGAAGAGCAAGGTGGGGGGTATTGGAACACTATTTTTACCAGAAATTTTACCAATTGGGAGATGGAGAATGCATAGAGATTTTTTTTATGGTTAGGGAAGAAGAAAGTGTCTAAGGAGGTGAAAAATATTATGGTTGACAGAGATGTAGAATGGTGATTTCTCAAGTCCACGTACAAGATGTTGGAATTAAGATCCTCTATTCATTTCCGTATGAAGAGTGTTTGGAGTAACAGTGAGCAACCAAAACTTTGCTTCTTGGGTTGGGAAGCAACTTGGGGGAAGATCTTAACTTTAGATTAATTGTAGTAAAGAGACCCTACCCTTGCTCATAGATGGTTTTTGTGCTAAAAGAGTAAGAAGACGATGGATCACCTTCTTCTCTGTTGAGAGAAAAAGAATATTGTATTCTCATTAATTTACAAAGGAGGAAACATACATATTTATACTCTAGTGTTAGGGCAAAAAGAAAACAAAGTTAGAGTCTAACAAAGAAACTAAAGAGAGAAGGAAAAGAAACCTAAATGGATTAAAAGACTAATCCTTAACACTCCCCCCTCAAGCTGGAGCATATAGATCAAAAACACCCAGCTTGTCACATATATACTTTATCCTAGGACCTCTAAGAGGCTTAGTGGAAGATATTTGCTAGTTGGTCATTAGAGTTGACAAAACTAGTAGTCATGCATCCCGATGCAATCTTCTCTCTGATAAAGTGGCAATCCACTTTGATGTGCTTGATCCTCTCATGGAAATTGGGTTAGATGAAATATGCAAAGCGGCTTGATTATCACATATAAGCTTAATCTGTTCATCCTTCCCAAATCTTAGCTCTTGGAGGAGATGCTTCAACCATATGAGTTCACATGTTGCTAAGGTCATAGCTCGATACTTAGCTTCAACACTAGATCTAGCTACTACATCTTGTTTCTTACTCTTCCAGGATATTAAGTTACCTCCGATGAACACACAATATCCTGATATAGAACGTCTATCAATGGGTGAGCCTGCCCAGTCTGCATCACTGTAGTCAATAATCTGGGTATGACCTTTGTTCTCATACAACACCCCTTGACTCGGTGTTCCTTTGACATAACGGAGAATACGAACTGCAGCATCCCAATGGCCATCATAAGGTGATTGTAGGAATTGACTAACTATGTTCACAGGAAAAGAAATGTTGGGCCGAGTGATAGTGAGATAGTTCAGTTTACCTACAAGTTGTCGATATCTCCCTAGATCTTGTAGAGGCTCCCCCTGACCTGATACAAGTTTGACAATTGGATCCATAAGAGTGTCTATAGGCTTACAGTCCAACATACCAATGTCTGCCAATATATCTAAGGTATATTTTCTCTAAGAAATAACCACTTCGGAATTAGACTGAGCTACCTCAATGCCTAAAAAATACTTGAGTTTCCCTAAGTCTTTTTGTCGGAAGTGGTGAAGGTGTTATTTGAGGTTCCAGATACCATCACGATCGGCTACTTTGTAATATGATATCATCGCATAAAAATCAATCATCTGTTGCTTGATAGAAGTATGATGATAAAAAACATAATGGTTTGCTGTGCTTCGAATCATGCCAAACTCTTGAACCACTGAGCTAAACCGGCTAAACCAAGCTCGAGGAGACTGCTTCAAACCATGTAAGGAACAACGTAGCTTGCATACAAAACCAGACTCTCCCTGAGCAACAAAACCAAGCGGTTGCTCCATATATACCTCCTCGGCGAGATCACCATTAAGGAAGAGATTCTTGATATCCAACAAAAAAAAGGGTCATGAGCTCATAGCAGCCATAGAGAGGAAATGACGAGCAAGGCAATCTTGGTCATCGGAGAAATGTCATCATAATAGTCAAGCCATATTGCTTAGGTGTACCCTTAGCGACCAAATGGGCCTTAAGCCGATCTACGTATCAGGTCCCTTTCGATATATAAACTGGCAATGACCAAACGGCCCAGAGACTTGCGGGAGGAAGAGTGATAAGCTCTCATTTGCCATTGGAGGAAAGAGCATCCATTTCCTCAACCATTGCCTATTTCCAGCCCGGATGAGAGAGAGCCTCACTAGTGCTTATAGGGATAGAGACAGAAGACAAGATGGAAACAAAGGTAAAGTATGGTAAAGATAAATGATGATAGCTTAGAAAATTATAAGTAGATCATCGGCGATTCTTGAGCAAGAGCGGGAGATGACCAATTGGCATATAAGGTGGGTGCAAGAGGTCTTGTCGGAGGGACCGGGCGAGTAGTATATACTTGAAGTGGTCGAATCACAACATCAGTAGGTGGAGATGGGAAATTTGGAGGTAGTAAGACAAGAGGGGGACATGTAAGACATCCGAAACATGAGGACGCTCTTCAGAGGAGAAGAAAGAGGAACTCTTAAAGATAGTGTCGTGAGAGATGGAAGTCTGGGTTATGTCGATAGAATAATCTATAACTCACGAGTGGAGAATAACCCCGAAGACACACTTAATTGCTTTGGCGAAGAAGCATCTTGCGGGAGTAAGAATGAATAAAGCGGACACAACCCGAAGACACGAGGGAAGGCGAGAAAAGGGTTGATTAGAAAAAGGATAGAATGAGGGATGATCATGCAAAGCGGAGGATAGCATACAATTAATCAAATAACAAATGCATTAAAATAGCATCCCTTAAAAACATTGAGGAACCTTATGATGGAGTAAGAGAGTGCGAGCGGTTTAAACTAAATGACGATTCTTGCACTCAGACACTCCATTATGTTGAGGAGTGTAAGCACCAGAGGACTGGTGAAGAATCCCATGTGAAGACATAAGAGGCGATGCGGAAAAGATGTTCCTTGGCAATATCACTTTGTAGGACACGAATGGAAGTATTAAATTGAGTTCGAATTTCAACATGGAACTTCTAGAAAATAGAGAAGAACTCAGCACAAGTTTCATTAAAAACGGACAAGTATATCGAGAATAATCATCTATAAAAATAGCAAGAAATGCGGAACCTAAGATGGGCTAAACCCGAGGAAGGACCCCAATATCAAAATTAAGATGACTCGAAATGAGACTTTGTCCGTTGATCTAGGCACTGTGGGAATGAGACATGAGTATGTTTCTCAAGCTAACATGATTCACACTCAATTGAGGACAAACTAGAAAAACGAGGAACCATTTTCTAAAGCTTTGAAATGTTCGGATGACCAAGATGATTGTGAGTAAGGAGAGGAGTATCCATGGAAGCGCAAGCAATGGAAGATGAAGGCGAGCTAAGAGGAAAGAGGCACTGAGATTCACATCCTATGCCAATCGTCTGCCCCATACTCCGGTCCTACAATGTGACCGAGTGATCAAAAAAGGTAATCAAACAATTAAGATCACGAGTTAACTTACTAATGGAAATTTAATTAAAAGGAGAATCAAGAATATAAAGGACGAAAGTAAGGGATAGGGAAGGAAGGGGGCATGCCCAACCGATTCCTTTAGCTATGGTTTGAGATCCATTAGCTAAAGTAATCATGGAGTAAAGGAAGTAAAGAGTAAGAGAGAGGAAGCAAAAAATATCCTTATTACCAGAAAGATGTTTAGAGGCACCAGAATTAAGAATCCAAGGTCCATGAATGTGAAGAAGACAAGCCCGAGGAGGCATTCTTGGTACGAGGCGACAAGCCTTGATGGATGCAGATTTGGATGCCCGAGTGCAACGAGAATTATCTGATAATTTCCCGATGTAATAACTACAGATGCAACCTAAATGGGAGAAAAGATTGAACCTTTGGTAGCCATAGAAACCAAAAAGTAAGAAATCACAACTATAAGAGATCTGAAGAATGAAACACAACTGCAAGATGAGACAAAACAACTCCCGAAATCTTGCAGATGTCGTTGGGTGTTGGAAAAATTAAGAAAACCTAGAAAAGTATAGTTGCCAGACACAAAACAGAGGAAAAAGTGCGGATGCAGGCTTCAAGTAAAGGAACCAGTGGGCTAGATGCTCCTGGTGGGAGAAGGGCGTGGCCGGAAAGTTGGCCACGCACTCCCATGTGCCGACGAGTGGTGACAATTGCTGATGGAAGCTCGCGCACGTGTCAGCGCGTGGAGCACTATTTAAGTCGGGGTTTCTTCCGACGTGTAGATAAGTGAGAGACGATCCTAATGGTGGGTTCGCCGGCCGGAGATGAGGTTGCCAGAAAAAGTTGTCAGCGGTGAGAGGTTTTGATGGTACCGGTGGCTTCTGCGAAGCTTTGTGACCACTATAATGCGACCAGAGTGTGACACGGTCATTGGATGGGTGGCTAAAATTGACTACACAACGAAGCCCTAACCCTAATATTATCTTACTCTTTTATGGCTCTGATACCATGTAGAGAGAAAATGAATATTATATTCTCATTAATTTACAAAGGAGGAAACATATATATTTATACTCTAGTGTTATGGCAAAAAGAAAACAAAGTTAAAGTCTAACTAGGAAACTAAAGAGAGTAGGAAAAAAAACCTAAATGGATTAGGAGACTAATCCTTAACATTCTCCATTGTGCAAAGACAAGAGTATCTTGAGAATTGCTCTTTTCTCTTTTAGTGTATGTTAGGTGAACCCTTCCTTGGTTGAGGGAACACTCTTGGGTTGGAACGGGTATATTTATTAGAAAAGATTAAAGAAGAGTACGGAAAGCAAGGCCTTTATGTATTCTTTTAGTCGGTTTGGAAGGCAAGGAACAGTATTGTATTTAGGGATAAGGTGCTGTCCATTCAAAAGGTTAAGTCTTTTTTTGTACATCTTCTTTGGTCGGAAACCAAAATGGCTATTTTAGATGGTCCTATAACCTTAGTGCAATTCATTCATTGGGTGAGCTCTAAATAAGAAGGGTGTGGCTTTTATATATTCTTTTTGATGGTCATGGTCCATGTAAAGGGGTGAGAGTTTTATCTTGTACCTTTTGAGTCCCTACTTTAGCACCTCTCTTTTATTATACTTTTTACTCATAATAATAAACAAAAAACATAGGAAATTACAATACATATTGGTTATCATGAAAAAAATGTCTTGTATATTGTATCATAAGTTTTGAACAACTAATATCCTTGTCTACTGATGACCAAATGAATTGACATAACAAAAGTTAATTAACTATCAAGCACATCCACAAGCTCAAAGACCCTGAATTAAATGGCATGGAGGATTTATCCAATAAGGACTATGATCCATGGTGGGGCCATCAATTAATAACATGGTTAAAATTTCTCTCTCCTCTCTCTTTCTCTCTCTGTCTCTCTCTCATAGAGTTCAATTTTATTCACATAATTTGTTCCCTCTTGAAAATCTAAAGAAAAAAACTATAGAAACCAATGATAACTTTAGGGAAATCAGCTTCCTCTTTTTTGGATCAGTTAGGGAAAATCGGCTTTTGTTATTGTAGGATCATCTGTCTCAGTTTCCCATCTTCTTTTCAGAGGAAAATCATGATTCATATAAAAAAGTACCAAAAGAAAAGGGGGAAAACCAAGTCCAAAGGATGTATACCACCATGTGCCAGAGGGCAGCATAAAAATTTAAAAAAAAAAACCGAGAAATGGGAACGGTACTGCAGAAGGCTTATGCTGCTGCAGATGCTGTTCAAGCAAATGATGAAATCTAAGAAATTCTCATCAATAGGCATACATGATTGAAAGACAAAATAATCTTCTCAAAGAAATTGGCACATTGGAACTTAAGATTTGATCAATATGGTGCCATGCAATAAGGATTATAAGCTTTATGTGGTCAGAATATACCAGACTATACCAGAACCAAGATAAGCAATGGGCTGGAGAGAGCTGTGATTCTTCTCAGGAGCAGCTTATGCAATCAGTTCTGACACCCCTTTACTAAATTGCTAGATGTTATGTTACTCTTTAAAACACCAAATTTTACATGACTTTTTGGTTGGCATCTAGATTGATATATACCTTTCTGACCATATAGACCTCGTCGACTCAAATGCTAAAATTAGTTTGATCATCAATATCAACAAAAACATATTTTGTTCTGCCTATTTTTGGATTTACAAGATCAGTTTATGGGCATTAATTAAGGAATCTTTTCATGTCAGTTTGCATGGAAGAGTAGTTCATTATTCAGTGTTTTAAGAACAACCATAAGCAATCTCTCTAACCTGTATGGTTGACAGGCACAAGTATAGGCAGGTCAATGCTGCTGCTAAGTGCCTAGCCAGTGTTGGCAGCTACTTACAGGATGTGTTGTGGAAGTTTATTTTTTACACCACACTTCCAATTATGTATGAAGACCAGTAGGTTGTTCCTTAATAGCATTGTGCCCAGTTAGTCCTCACATTTCTTTCCCAGTACAGATTAAAAAAAAGAAAAAAAAGAGTTAAAAGAAAATGCAAAAGTAAAAGCAAATAGAAGATTTTCAACATAAAGAAGCAAAATATGGAAATGATTACAGCTTCCCTGGGGTCTCCATTCACAGAATAACCTGATAACTTTAAGTGTAAAGTGGTATATTAGAAATAAAGTTCTAAAATAAAGTGCAACAAAGTAAATTAGTAATACTGTTTTTCTGAGAAACACAACTGATCCTAAAATAGGTTCTTTAGATTTCAAAAAACAAAACAAACAAAAAACGAGAGAGAGAGAGAGAGAGAAGAAGAAGAAGAAGAAGAAACTTGGCTGCATGAAAGAGAATCACTTATGTGATGTGTCAACAGACCCCAATTCACTAAATGATGCATCTAACTGTTTATTATAGTTAAATTGATAATTAGGAGTGGACTATTAATGTACCTGTAGTTGAAGGGTGTGAAGGATGAAGTTCCGTACGATATCATACTCTCCCTTCAAGAGAAAAGCTATGCCAGACGGTATAAAGTCACGAACAAAGACCTGATCATAGTTTAGAATACTGGAACTACTTGGGTCATTGGCAGCAATGGTTCCAATAGGATTACCACAATAGTAAACCATTGATTCCCTTAGTAGGTTCCATGCTTCATCTTCAGTAGAATCTACGCTGACCTTTCCAAATGTATCATTTATTACTCCTCCAGCAGCTAGATTATCATTTGATGCAGAACCTCCTATCGGTTCAACCATTTCAAACTCTCTAATTTTTGGTGCAACAATGGTGCCATGTCCATCGTCTGCAGTTATCCTGCTAACACTTTCGGCCTGTTGATCCTTGCAACTTACAGATTTTAAATGGCTAATTTTGGTTTTTCCCTGGGAAACACCATCTATACCCTGAATTGAATAGGCCCTCCGGAAATTCCTTAACTTTCTTGAACAGATCAGTGATTGCACATATCCTGATGCTCTTTTTCTTCTAGCATCAGTATCAGATTTAAAATGAAGCATTGAGTTTAAACTGTTGAAACATGGTTTAGAATGAGAAAGGTGAGGAACCAATGTAGATAAAGATGGTAGAACTGCTTCTGAAGAACTCATTGCTATAATCATTTAGGATGACCTCTCAATTTCCTGAAAAGATACCTGCAGAAAGCCAAAATATCAAAAACCACAAAGTTTTTAGAAGGGCGTATAATAAACTTGCAGATGGAGCTCATTGGTGCGAAACCAAACAGTTCCATCCAGATAGGTAAAAAGCTCATTACCATATAAAGTGAAATCAATAAATGTTGCACAACGTAAAATTTTGGCAGCTTCTATTTGCACAGAATTGGAATCCGATCAGAATTCAACTTCAATGGGATTTTAAAATCCTGCATCTGCAATGGACTACTTTGTTGATCTCAAGCATGTGGAATTTAAACCTAATTTCAGATTCATCTGCAACCAAAAAGCGGGATTGGAATTCAGCTCTCTGATTCGAATTCCATCCAACAAATGCAAACAAATATCATTTTCTGTTTCTCCTATCAAGAGCAAGACCACTTTCACTTCAGCATCCCAAGTGCTAAAGAAAAAAGACAATAGAGTTTTGGATGATTCAACAGTCAGAGAATCAAGTTCTGAACTTCTGATAATGTGAATTTATAGGGCAAAAGCTTTACCTAACTACACTCTACCAATATGCTTATTAAATTGACTAGGACTAAGTTTCAATATAATTCTAAGGAGCAAACAAATGCCTATTTGTGCTCTGTTTGCTTGCTAAAACGAACTGAAGAACAGGTCAGTTTGGAAGTAGAGATTTAAGTTATTTGGATTACTTTCTTTTCCTTCCTTCCAAAACAAAAACATCATGAAAGAAAAAAAAATGGTATTCAAACTTTTATTTTCTTATCTTTTCTTTCCTCCTCTAAGTGTCGCCAGAAACCAAACGGAGCGTCAGTGTTTTATTCGGATTGACCGTGGAAATCATCGTGCTCCTTCAGCTATATTCACAAATATTTGGGGAAAAGAAAAAGAGAACAAAAAACCTTCACCTCAGAAGCTGAAACAGTTTTCTAGGAAAATGTTCGTTCAGTTAGCTTGACCCATACTATGTCATGAAGTAGCAAAGAAAGTTGAAGTTGATGTTTTTACTTGATCAAAACATGAAAAAACCTCGCACCTCGTTCATGATTTATGAGGATCCGAGAATCGCTTCAGAAGACTTTTCTCGGGAAAATACAGTGTTTCTAGGCGGCATCTACGTTTTTCTCTTGTTCCAAACATACTCTACATCGGTTTTGTGGATCCACCGCCCATCCCAACCCACTCCAAAAACTAACCCGCTCAACCGGCCCGAATATCTCCTTGCATACTACATTACTACCTAAGGCCTATTTGGTTCTTTTTAAAAAAACCGTTTTCTATTCACAAAAACATGAAAAAGAAAGAAAATATTAAGAATACGATTTGATTTCCGGCTTTTTTTATTTATTACGCCAATAGGGAACGTGAGCTGGGTTTAGACCGTCATGAAACATGTTAGTTTTACCCTATTGATGACAGTGTCATAATAGTAATTCAACTTAGTATGAGAGGAACCGTTGATTCGCACAATTGGTCATCGCGTTTGGTTGATAAGCCAGTGGCGCGAAGCTACCAAGCGTTGGATTATGACTAAACGTGTTTAAGTCAGAATCCGGGCTAGAAACGACGCATGCGCCCATTGCCCGATTGTCGACCCTCAGTAGGAGCCCTTGGCCCCCAGAGGCTTGGTCAAGTCCTCGCGATAGAAAAAACATAAAAAACACTATATTCATTGAAAAAGAATAATTTTCAG
This sequence comes from Tetrastigma voinierianum, assembly GCA_016808115.1. Taxonomy (NCBI): domain Eukaryota; kingdom Viridiplantae; phylum Streptophyta; class Magnoliopsida; order Vitales; family Vitaceae; genus Tetrastigma; species Tetrastigma voinierianum. The sequence goes on from JAEQBH010000755.1 coordinate 75,746, forward strand.
AGACATGATGACTCTGTATTCTCAAAAATAGTTTTTAAAAACAGAAACCAAATCTATCTTAAAATTCCATTTTGTATTGCTTCTTATAAAAGTGTTTTTAGTCTAAACATCTTCTTTAAAAAAAACGCTTTTGATATTATTAAATTACCAAAAATAAATTTTCATTTCATTTTAAACAGAAATTATTATAATAAGTAAAAAGAATTTATTACAAAAATAGATAGACATATATAGATATAATTATTTGTGTGATTGCAAGAAAATCTAAAAATATATATAAAAGATATGGATTAGTAATTAAACATCAATATGATAATATAAAATTACAAAACATAAAAAAAATTTACCAAATTTTAGGTCAATCAAACATTGAAAAATTATAAAAGGGAAAAAAATGGAGAGAGTGCAATAGAGTGGAAAACAACGTTGAATCATGTTCGACTTGTAGAGTTAAATACGTTAGAGAGAGAAAAGGAAAGAAATGTATCAAAAAATAATTAAGGGGTATTTCAGAAATATTTAAAAACTTTTGAAGTGTTTTTTTCTAAAAAAGCACCTCCCTCATGCTTCTAGTATATTTTTTAAAATCTCTTTCAAAATATTACCAAACACATTTTTTTTTATATTAAAAACATTCAAAAGTGTTTTTAAGGCTAGAAAAAGGGTCTGTCTTTGTTTTTTAAAAAATAAATAAAATAAAAGTTTTATATCTATTTAGTTAATCTTGTTAAATAATTGGAAAGAGCTACAATAAGCTTGAGCTTATATAAACTCGAGAGTTTATTATTAGATCTAGATTTTTATTACTTTTTGGAACAAGATAAAAAAAAAAAACCAAAATATTTCGATCCAATGGCTAAAAAGCTTGAGCTTATATAAGCTCGAGTTTTTTTCAGCCAAACCCTAAATGATTTATACGAAGGTGGTGTACACAGAGTTATTTCAGATTACTTTTCATAGCTGTCATTGTATATTATTACAAATTTCAAGACCCCTTTTTCCCCTCTAAATGATGAAGAACTACAAAAGTTGTGGCTGTTAATTACAGTCAAAATTGGAATCTAATTACATATTTCCCTGAAAAATAAAAACTAATCTACATAGTGGCTAGCTTTACATTATACATCATCGGTATTGTGATCATTGTCATTATCACCTTCATAATATTCGTCATTTCTCTGGATTTGCTTGTCACGGGTGTGCTCTGAAATCAACAGTAAAACAACAGAAGAATATTATTACTACACTACTACACCCCCAAAGTCAAGAGTTTTAGACCGAAATACTTTATTTGAAAAAAAAAATTATAAAATTAGTTTGAAAATCAAATTAATGCCCAAAGTAGTGAGTAATGCCGCTGTCATGAACAACGATAATTGAAATTATTAAATTGTCAAATGCTGCTGTCCATGACAGTGGCAATTGAACTTGTAATAATTCTGAAATGGGGAGGAGAAATGAGGAGGGGAGAAATGGGGAGGAAGAAGACAGGGACAAATAAAAGACTCAAATGCCATTGTCAATTGAAGAAATTTAAAAATCAAATACTGATGTCTTGAACAGCGACAATTGAATCAAATTCAAATCCGCAGTTCATGATTGCGACATTTGAACTTTAAAAGGAAAAAACGCTATTAAGAACAACGACATTTGTCAAACACACTAGTTTGGGCATTAGTTTGACTGAAAAACTAAATTCCTCATTTTTTTCCCCACAAACACTATTTCGGTCTAAAACTTCAAAGTAAAAAATAGGATCAACAACAAAGAGGAGCGTGTTCATATATTTCTTTCTTTGGGACTTACGATCTACTCGTTCATCAGGATTCTGCTCGTCTTCATCGAAATCAGGAATATAGAAGTCTGGTGGAACCTGCCAACATAAAAAACCTTGTTCTCTCAGTCTCTGGCTAGGACAGATGGTGACAGAAAAAATTTGCAAAAGATCTGAATGGGCTATGGCATGCATCAACCTCTACTTGGTTACAGCCTCCTTATATTTAGGGAGATCTAAACTTTTTGTATTCAAAATCATATTAAAGCTCTCTGGTATTGATGTTAGTAGGTTTTTGGTATGGATTTTTGTTCGCTAAGTTACGGCTTGGCCTTGTGGGTTTATAACCTCTTAGGCTCCCTCCCCTTGATAGCTAGCTAGCTAGCTAGCCAACTTTTAAGGGTGAGTTCTACCCAAGTGGTTGTAACAATTTTCTCATTTCTTACTTGTATAATAGCAAATCAGTCCAGTCTAATTGGGTTACTGAAAGATCATTTCAATGGTCTCCTAGAGGTCCTAAATTTGAGTAACATTTAGCAAAGGGCCAATAGAAAGGCCAATAGAAAGTTAGGGCATGTATGGCATTTTGGTGTTCTCTGAAAACTGTTCTTATTATATGAATTTAGTGTTTTATATGTTCTTTATGTTTTTCAGAACAAAAAAAGAACCCGGAGAACCAAACGTATTCTCCATGTTTTCCTTGTTCTCTCTGTTTTTGAGAACATATATGAGATAACAGTTTTCAAAAACAAAAACCAAACAGGCCCTTACTTTTCAGGCTTATTTTATTTAGCTTTTTCTTGTCTTATGTTGAAATTAGGATGCCATGTTAGACAGAGGCTCTTACTTGGAAGTCTCTATTTGTCAGTTAGGGATTAAGCCCATTTGGTAACTAACTATTCCTTCCATGTAACTATTCCTTCAGAATACACATTCCATATGCTGATTATGTAGTCAATCAATGAACACAAGTTTCCTGCACATTTTCTAGTCAAAATGCTTTCTGCTCAATGTAATTAGAAGGATCATCCCCTTATATTCACAGATTTTAGAAGGCTTTGCAAGATTCCATTATAGTATGTGTCTCACATTCTTCTCTTCCCTTTTTATCTGCATCTATTTTTCATACACAACCAAACAATGCTTTGATCCTATCATTCAAACTAAACCCTACTCTTTTGATCACAAGCTCCTTTGGTGCCCTAGACACCAAAGTGCAATATCCCTACAATCTGAAATCTTTACAGCAGGTTTTCTTACACCAGATCAAAACCACATAAAGCCATAGGCTTTCTAAATATGTAATTGATCCATGCACACCAGTTTCAGCTGCTCCTCCACACACCTGAAAGCCAATGCCCTAGAATGCCAGCTACTAGAAGGCTATCCTAGAGAAATAGGTTAAAACCGGAAAAACTAATAGATCACTGATCAGGATGTACCAAGAGCCTGATGGTTGTCTAAGCCATGCCAGTCAATTAGTTTTGAGTTTTTGAACACTCCATGCATCTTTAGCCATCTCACTGTTGTACCAAGAGCCTGATGGTTGTCTAAGCCATGAAATGCATTTAATTAGTTTTGAGTTTTTGGACATTCCATGCATCTTTAGCCATCTCATTGTGTTTTACTTTTCACAGTAACTGAACAAGGATGGAATCATAAACTGGACCAGTTTTATAATTTTTGAGGGGATGATTATCATTCCTGAATCAGCAATCAATGCATGACTCGGTTCCACAAGGCAGATTTATAGCCCCTCCTAATTTGTTAGAACTTAAGCACTAAGTTTGGGCCATATTATATGGACTCTTAAGTGTTTTCGCTTGACTTCGGCCAACAAGGCATCAGAGTTGAATTCTCCATCTGCTTTTATTTTTATTTTATTTACTTATACATTTATTTATTATTGTTCCTGAGTCCATAGTCCATGTGAAACCAGGAGCAGTCCCCCCCCGCCCCCGGGAAGCTCGGATGGTTGGCATGTCTATAACATAGATATCCTGCTGCTGATTTAAATTTAGTCAACAAGGAAAGGAACTTCAAGGACTAGTATCTTAAAGGACTACAGTTTGTGGATAAAGTAGTCATAGTCTTGTATGAAGATTCAATCAATAGGTAAACTTTCGAAAACTACTTACCTCTTGCATCTGTACACCTGGTGCATGCTGGATGTAGCGGAGATTTTCGAAGACTTGCATCTTAATTGTTCCAAGATATGATTTGCTATTTAAGTTCTCCTGCTCAAAATCAACCAAGGAAAAGGCAATTATGTAAGAAGGCGGTGATCTCTTTATCTATAAGGCACAGTATATCTGTATCAGAAAAATGTTTGACTTTGATGAGAACTGCCTGAATTAAATCAGTTATAATGCAGTCTTGATTCAGATTCCAAACCATGACTGCAATATAATTATAAGCACAAGAACTGCCTGAATTAAATCAGTTGTGATGCATTCTTGATTCAGATTCCAAACCATGAATGCACTATAATTATAAGAAGAGTTTGTGATCAAACTGGATAAAAAAGAAAACCAACTCCTTGAATGGCTAATCATGCATTATTCTAATAAAATTAAGAAAAATTACATACAATGTGCCCATTTGGAATCTTCAATAAATACTCCGGCCCAAAATATTTGATATATTCATTTTCTGGGATCTCTGCAAGAAAGTTGATACTGTTAGGAACCAGAAAATACCCTATTAGGATTCCTATAGAAACAGCAGATGAAATTAGGCATATAGATTAGGATGGGTGCATCTCAAAGCCAATCAAAAATGGAAGTTTTACATAGCAATCAGCATTATGAAAATGACAAAAGCATCAAATTGAAGTATGTCGAAGGAACACAAACAAAAATTATGATCACTGAAGTTCTAGGCATGGACGACTGCACAGATCAAAACTGATGACTAGATTCAGAAACAAGATGAGAAATAGCAATTTACAAATAATCCACATGTTAAAAATATAAAGCAATGTAATGGCCAACGTGTTAGGTTTTTTTGGTGGACAACTGGCCTCTATCAGTACACAATCATTCATATGACTTGGAACACACTCCAGAGGTAACAGCAATTCAAAGGCTCATAACTCATTAGTTTCTTCCTACAATATGTCCCAAGATATTGAGGTGAACATCAGTCCACAAATTCCAATTTTTTAAAATTTTTTTTTGAAATCCCAGAACCCAACAGATTTTCCAGCGTGTAACAGAGTTCCTCTTGAGATAAAGTAGCCATTCAGGCTATTATTATGTGAGATAGTATCATGTTCCTTTCTAGGCACATTTCTTCTATAATAAACCTTTAAGTACGAAAGTCCCAGAAGTAACTAACTAGAGCTGTATTGTGGAAAAATACAGCAGACAGTTTGAAAATAAAACAACCAGCCAGAGAAGTGATAGAAATGCATCAAAAGCTGAGCAGGGCAGTTTAACCCTCTCAATGCCATGTCAACATGAGTGCATTACAGATACACTGAATACTTAAGTGCACAACAGAGCTCCATGAATTTAGGGATATTACAAGATTAACCAAGACAACTAAATACCCAAAATGTCAAACTGACTAAATCAAAAATAAACTTTTTCGAGAAGAGGGAAAATAATACTCATATTACATTAATGCTATGGGATAGAATATACACTTAATTATTTTTCCTCAATAGAAAAAGGGCAAGCAGAAGCCACTGAGATTCAGAAAAAAAAAAGGAACAAGCATCTCTAAGTTGACCAAATTCCAGCAATTTAAAATTGATTCACATGTTCTTTTACTTTTCCTAAACCTAGGAAGACTGCCCAATTCACCCAACAAAGAGGAGGGAGGAAGCTAGAAAGTGAGATTGGAAGGCCATTAAATTTTCATTCTGAGAAGCCATCTACAACTACTTTGAATTCATTCAGAACTCAAAATAATATTGGAAAAAGATATTCCTGTCCAAATCCCAAAAGAGGAAACACTATAATCACCTACAATTTGAATCTTGGTTTAGAAAGCTCACACTCTTATGGTTCAAAGTCAGAGTATCAATTATTGACTCACCAAGACCTGAGGCATATTGGCCTTGATATCCTGGATTCATATCAGCCAATGTGCAAAACATACTAATCAAAAACTAAAAAAATATTTTAAAACTTTATTACAATGGTTAAAAAATAACACTTCAATAGACTGAAGAATTAATAAAATAATCTTCTTTCATTTATTTACTGTGATGTTAGTATATAATTTTAAGCTATTACATATATATATATTATTGTTAATGATTAATATCCATGTATATTTTAAAATATTATCATGTGTCCGTATTTAATACTTGTAACAGTTACTATACTTCCATTTGTTGTATTTTTTAATTCCTCATGAATATCCTATGTTATTAATTTTATAGATAAATTACCATATATTAGGAATACAACAATAAAAAATATTAGGAATTTATCATCATTTAATGCATATGCTTAATCTCATGAGAGAATGTGTTGGATTTCCTCAATCCATCAACTTTTTCAATTCCTAAATTCCAAACCAAAAAGAGAGCATACGCAGAGAGGTTGTGGCAGCACCACATCACCTATCATCCCAACAACCCACATGATTGGACTCATCATTGACTGTTGAAGAAGAAAGACATTGTCATTCAACTAATGCGCCGATGCCTATCCAATTGTAACACTAGACTTTACGACCTAGGCTTCTCAAGAACCTGATCAAGTTAAACAAGTTTTACAGATTTTCTACCAAGTTAGCACAAAAACCTGCATTAGGTATCAGACTTGATGCATTGAAATTATAAGAAACATCTTGATTATTATTTACTTGTAATGGTAATCCATAAATATATGAGTCATTCTTGTCTTCATAATTAATAGATTTATATGATAAAAGATCATATCTATTGTTTTTTTTTTTTGTTTTTGATTTGCTAATGAGTCTGCTTCATAATCATTCCATTTGTTTAAATCTTTATTTTGATTTAGAGACACATAATGTTGTTTAACTCTCTTTTACTTTATGGTACTAATCTAGATCATACTTAGAGTTTGCCTCGATTTGGTACCCGCTCTAGCGGCCACACCAAAACAGTGCTTTACCCCTAGATATCCAGTCAACCACTACGCCTCATCATATTTTGGGGAGAACCAACTAGCTCTAGATTCAAGAAGCATTTTACCCCTAACCACAAGTCATCCTCTAGTTCTTCATCATCAGTTGATTTGGATTTCCACTTAGTTTCTCCCAAGCTTTATCTTGGACTCAGCTACACTTTAAACCTTGTAAGCATACTATCATAGCACTACCTATCGCATAAAGTTTCAGAAGAACCACAACTCATCCTCTAGTTCTTCATCATCAGTTGATAAGGACCTTCACTTAGTTTCTCCCAAGTTTCAACTTGGATAGCTACACTTTAAACCTTGTAAGTATACTATCATAGCACTAAATATTGCATAAAGTTTCAGAAGAATCATTTACATCAATCCTGTGTATTGTGCATAAAACAAGCAGGCAATAGGACACAAATTCTTCTTTACATACCATTGGGAAGTTCACTATCTAAAAGCACTCCTGTTTCAACAACATCGAGCAACTTGTTCTCTTTATTATAACCCCACCTCCGGTTACCTGCAGTATAAATAGGTGGGAAAATGGAAAAAGAAAAAACATTATCATACCCAATGTATAATGATAATGAATAACAATGTAAAATTAGTTTCAAGTACAACCATACCAGTAAGGGCAAATTGAATTTCTTCACAATCCTGACACATTCAGCATGCCCTGTAAGAAGCATTACAACAGCACCAGCAAGCAAAGATGACAATCAAAGCCCAATCATTACCAACTCAACCCAATTAGATAACCCCAAAGGGATCAGATATAGAATGAAGTACATTTGAATATGTTTAAGAAAACATAAAGAGCATTCCAATTGTAGCCACAGACAACAAAGGAAAAAATTTCAATTACAAGGAGATTTGCACCATCAATGGAGAGGTTGAAACAGCCCAAGCGGTCCCCAGCAAGAGAATCTGCCCCACATTGAAGAACTATCACACCTGGCTGATAGACTTCAACAACCTTGGCAATAATCTACATAATGGAAAATTGCAAGCAAAAAATTTAGACTCAACACTTTAATCACAGAAATCAATAAATAAATGAATCACAACGACCATGAACTTAAGTTGGTTACAGAAACTTACTGTTTTGAAGAGTCGAGTGAAGCTAGTGTCATCAATCCCATCCTTGAGTGGAACATTTTATGGCGTAAATTTTTCATATCTTTCTCTCTTCCTTCAAAACATACCATATTGAAAAATATCACACCGAGTTAGGATTGGAATAAGACTCAAAACCAAATTTATATAAATATATACACACACACATACATAAAACACTACCCTTTGAAACCAAACCATAGGAAAACAGTCCAGATGGGCCATATCTGACACCCAAACCAACAACCCACTGCCCGCCCAACATACTATGTTACTTGAACCATCAACCATGCAATGCAGATTAGGGAGGACACCAAAAAGGTTATTTTGATCCTAGAAATTCAACATCCACGAAATATAATAGAAAAAGTATTTTGACTTGTTTGAATTGTTGCAGTGCATTCGGAAGCATTGCTGTGACTTGTTTGCGCAGTGCGTCCGGACGCATTACAAATGTGTCCGGATGAAGGCTTTATTTGAAATGTAACACCCTTTATACGTTAATGTAACATGCTCACAACGTTAATGTAACAAATTTTGATTAAACATAAATAATCATGAAAGTTTTTCTTTTTCCATCACATAAGACATTTTCTTTGATATTACACTCAATATTTTCCTTTCAAAAAGATTTCTTAACCAACACAATGACTCATTTCAGAATAAGCCCTCTTTCTTCGTTCTCCCCAATTTAGATGCCCTTCACCTTCGAAAGATTTTAGGATTTTAGGGTTTTTAGGGTTTAAGAGTGGAAGGATTTTAGGGTCTTTAGGATTTGGCAAGCTTTTCTTCCTCCTTTGAATAAGAAGGATGGCTTAAGGTAGAAGAGAGGTTAGGGTTTTTTTTTCTCCCCCATGGCTTAAGGTAGAAGAAGATGTGAGGGGCATTTGTGTTTCATCCAAAAGTTTATTATTCAAGTGCATGTTTTTAATATTTTGTTGCATATGGCACATGTTTAAATGGTTTGGGGGTGTTTGGTTCTATTTTTATTCTATTTGGTGCTTCAATGCACCTTTCCATAAATCCCCAAAAATCAATACTATGTTAAATGATCATTAAGTTGACAGAATGATCACATTGCCAAACAACTTGGTGATAGTTGTCATTTGTGAGTTGTAACCAATAATGATGTTGTAACCAATAAAAACTTTGTCAAAGTGATTTAAAAACTTTATTTTACAGGGTCATCTAACAAGTGTCCTCTTAACTTAATTTCTGATAAAAAAAAAAGTGTCCTCTTAACTTAATTAAAGAAAATTATGAACAAATCCATGGTGGCTGCAACTTATATTGTTAAAGCTATCAATGAGAGAGCATAAGTTATTAGACAACGGTGGATCAACATTGCATATTTGACTATGACCCTAACACTAAGCCTCGTGAACAACCTTATATTGGCTTGCACATGGCCCGATAAATAGAAAAAACAAACAAGTGGTGATGTTTGAACTTGTTAAGGGTTTATTATTGCTACAGTAATCTTCTATATTACTTAGACTATAAATACTATAAATAGGTTGAATAGATACTATAAATAGGTTGAAGAGGTTTAGGTTTTCTTTAAGTGAGTCAAAAAGAGAAGAATGTCAATGGATACCATTTAATCTCCTATTCCTTGGACTGAAAATATAAATAGGTGAAAGAGGTTTAGATTGTTTTTTTAGTTATTTTGTTGACTTTCCTATTCCAGTTCACTTATTTAATTTATTGAGTCTGTAAAAAGAGAAGAATATAACAGTATCCTTAATTCCTCCTATTTAAACTATTGAGTCAAAAAGAAACATTTACGATGTGAATTCCAATGTAACATAGTAACAACAAACTCTAATAGAGCTTACCTGTCATAAATAAATAAAATAAAAACAACTCAAATAGGACTCATGACCTTATAGCAAAACAAGATTTTGTTATATTAGCAGTAATTGCATAAAAGTTTAAGCAATTAGGAAATGGTGAGCCCAATAAAGTAAATTAGTGTGAACTAACAAATGGCTATATTTATCCAATCACAAGTGATATTTTTTATTTTCGAAATTTAGACTATGTGCCAAAAAATGATAAAAGTTTCAAAAGCTAAACCTCTATAACTTGCATACTGGCAATAATTCTATCCTTCCATTCATATTTTACATTTCTATAAAACTTTGTTTTGTAGTTTCCAGTTATTACCATTGAATATGTGACGCCCCAAATCCCAGGGGTTTTTTTTTTTTTTTTATCATTTGTGAGAAGTGCATCGCGACGAAATCATCGTGCGCGCCCGGTCATTATGCATCCACGCGCGCCCGGAGCCATGTCGCAGCCGGCGACCTTAGCCGTGCGCTGGCCTTCTCTATCAGCAGCGCTGATTACCGCATTTATTGCGACAAAAAGCTATCGGTCTTGTCGACCTGTTACATGACATAGAATTCTCACGAGCGAGCCAGCCGCTAACAAAATTTTCTATTCGCGACAAGAAACCCGTCAGGCCAAACCTGTTGCGACATGAAAGCGCGCGTCGCGACGCCGAGCCCTTGACGCCCGATAAACTCATGCAACGCGAAGGTCGCGACCACGACCTCTTGTCGTGGCCGTCTTGGTCGCGACAAGGAATCCTCTATCGCGACATTGTCATGACGGAGAAGCAAAACCTTGCTCAGCGACATGAAAGACTATGTGACTGCTGGCCCTTTACTCCACGAGAACCATGTCGCGACATAGGACTGAAACTTCTGTCGCGCGACCGGGAATTTTTCTCGACCTAAAACTCACCCCGAACTGCAACATCCGTTCCTGGCCCATCACCGCACCTCCGACTCTTTCCCGAAACACTATAAGGTTCTTGTGCCTCATGCAATAAAGCGATAAAATTTCGGAAAAACACGACTAAATTGTATGGAACATTTGTGTGGGTTATTACAACTCCTTCCTTTTTATAAACGAAACTAGATCATTGTCGGGTACTACGAGGAATGCAAAAATAAGTCGGGGATGCGGCCTACTTCACCATTAAAGTCTCATACGAGTTCCATCTCACAGTGGACCTCCGGCACCTAAATGATTTTCACGATGCGAGGTGTGATCTTCGATAGAAATTCTCTACAAAATTTACTCTCCACTAAGTGCACATCTGATATATAATTATCATTTATCAACACGTTGAGCAAAACATATGCGTTTCTACATGAATCCTCATGTCATGCAATGTCCGAGCCCTCATTGACTCCAACCGCATGCACCGTGTATGGCAACCGTTCAGCAAGATATTTTGTTTTATATTTAATCCTTTGGGCTGGTCTCAGAAGCGAAACTTTATTCAAAAGTCATGTGTCTTTTGTGGGTAACGAGCTTTCCGGGGTTTCACCGCAGGCATCGTACACCTTCCGACACTTTTGAGGACTTTCACCGCTGGAAGCATATGTCTGACCAAGAATACAGGTCTTTCACCTGAAGGGGTGTCTATCCCTTCTTGTTACTACGTCGCATAATTTCGTCGTCTGCGACTCTGGGACGTCGTCCTTTTAGAACCACCATTTAAACACCAAGCGAGTGCTTTCATTATAAGTACGCTTTCACCCAGTTTGATATAAACGTCATGCGATCTGAGAATGTCATTGCATCATTCTTTCATATTACATGCATGATGAGTTTGCATGCAACATTTATGATTCATGGATGTCGTATACACATCATACAATTACATACATAATACAACTGTGTAATCTATGGTTGATATATCCATGATTTTCACACACTTGCGTAATATTCCGATCGAAAACTGACAACACAAAGCGGATCGTATGTTTCAAACCGAGCGATATAGTTGACATCTTGATGCTCGACGCGACAAACCACAAAATCACCATATAAGCCCATATTTTTCCATCAAGTACAACTGCTTGAGCTGCGATTCACGAACATAAGGACCCGAAAATTGGTATGCATTCCTGTAGTTTGATCTGGCTTGTTCTTGAATAACCCAGCGGGTGGGCTCACCTCATAGTCATCAGGTGGCCCTTAGGCAAGGATAACAGGTAAGAAATTTTACCTCTTGGCGCGCGATCTAGCTCGCTTCTTGACGTCGAACTCTCCTTGTTGAGCTTGTTTGGAAAACCAATAGAAAAATTTGGACTTCTTTTTTCTATCTTTTCTCTTTCCCCTTTGAACTCACTTTGATCCCAGGTGTAGGACACCTTTCTCGATCATTGTGACACACATAGCTAAATCATCATGCCATGTGTCTCATCCGTCCAGCGGTGGAGTATGACATGTATATGACACTTGGCTTCCCATGTGCTAAGTGCCCACTTGTTTAGTGTCACATGGCACGTGTCCTTGTGTCATGCGTCGTCAATTTGCCTTGAAATACGTCAAAATTCCAATTGTCCTAGAATTCAACATAGTTGGCGTGACCAGATTTCACGAATGAAGCTCAAAGGTGTCAGTAGTATGGAATTATCCGAATCTGGCAGATTCTCGGGCTTTGGCACATTATAAAGGTAATCTATCATTACACTTTACCTGGGTCCTCACATCCTTCCCCCCTTAAAAGAGTTTCATCCTGAAATTCTCATACACCTACACATGATACTATCATATGCATATCTGTGATCATTTAACATTGATAGTAAGCCAAATGCAGCCGTCGGCCCCAGCGGGAAAGAAGAATCAGCTAATGCGCGTGATGTCATCAGCGTTATGTTTGCTACTCACTCCTCGGTGTTGCCCGCCCTTACCTTGCTAGCCTCATAGTCTTATGTCGTGGGCGGTCTCAGCTATCAAAATGCGCATGGTCCCTCCACGAAGGTCCATCGCATCAATAATTTCAGCCTCCAATCATTTCACGTAGTCGGGCCCGGAGTGTACGCTTCAACATGGGAACATGGAATACCTGCATGGACACTTGCGATAAGCTTCGGCTGATAATACAATGATCATAACATTCTTGGCCAAGGCATAAATTGTGCCCACCCTCCTCGAGTAATCGCCGGGGGCCCCGATGTATCTGGTGGCCCGAATTTACCGGCACCAATTTTGGTGTTTCTCTCTTGGGGCATCACGCCCGAAGGCGTGATCACCTTCCTCAAACTCTAGAGGTCGAAGCCGCGCAATAGGCGTAGCTTTTTCTACCCGACTCTGGTAGGTGAGGAAGGCGCCTCGTATCAAATCGACATTCTTAAGGTGTCTATAATCAAATCGGGACACATGATGGATCTATCTTCCCCACCTCGAATCCGACCAAATGGGAGGCGACATGGTCTCAGTATAAAAGGCTTCATAGGGTTATCAGTGGCACTTGCTGATAATTGTTGTTATCAGTGAGTTCAAACAGGAAAATCTTTCTTCCAGCTACCATAAAATCAAGTACATGCTTTCATGACATGTCCTCTAAGACATGGTCCTCCGTGACCATCCGTCACATGGATTAGAAAGCGCAATACTCATACGTGACTCGTGCATGACGCTGGAAACTCTTCAAAAAGTGTCTTAGATTAACACAGGATCCTGTCGATACTATGGACTTTGAGTACTCCATTATGGCCCCAGACCGATCTCTCTTGTCTTCTCTTGCGAATTCCTCCAATGTGAAGGTTATCCGCCTTGCGGGAAGTGTGCCGACTTAGTAGAGCGGTCCTTATCGCTGCAGCATCATACCTGCGAGTGTAAAGACATGATGGGTCTAAAGTCCATCATGACGTGTTCCCCTTCCCACTCGGCTATCTCGATGCATGGAGTAGTCACCTTTAGCCTCGATGCATAGGTTTCCCGACTTTGGAAATAACTTGATAAAGGGTGGTAAACATCAAGACACAATCTGATGCTAGAATCACAGGGCTCATAGCGATAGTTGAAAAATCCAGCCAGCACAGTTCACAGAGCACATAAAAACAAATTTAGAAACTTGAAAAAAATATGTATTTCCCCTAACAAGAAATTATAAATTGAACATGAACAAATAACAGAAGCTAAGATAAAGGCTGCTTAAAATTGATTAACGGGTATATGAGATGAACCTTTGCAGAAGTTAACCCATATAAAGGTACTTATGTAAAAACTAAAAATGAACAACAACATGTAAGAAAAGTACCTTAACATCACCTGTTCCAGGAAAGAACTTATCCCCATACTTGTGGAAACTGACAGTCATCACCCTGTCATGTTGAAATAGACCAATTTAAAATAAGTTGCATAAAATCATATGGCTCCTCAAATCTAAGCTTGCATGCATCTTTTCGATGGATCAATTTTATTGAGAAAGTCTTGTAATATCATTGATTTCTGTGAATATGGAACCATTATTCACTAAGGATCACAGAACAAGAAAATGATAAGACTACAAGAAGATCTAGTAGTAGTGTTATATTTAAAAGAACGAGGTTTGAAAAACATGGCACTTTTTCCCACATGGATGCAACAAATTCTTTGTTTCATAACATGTTCATTCTTTGTTCTGAAACATAGATGCAACAGTCACAAAGATCGATTTTCAACATAATACATAGGCATAAAGATACTTATATAATTATAATAATAAATTTTGAACTAAAAATCTACTTTAGTTGCGGCTATAATTTTAGCTTAACTTTGAACATTTGATAAATCTAGTAGCAAGCAACATGATAGTAACAATACTAAACTAATAAATTAAACATGCTGTCTTCAATGACTTTTACCATCCATTCAAGGTCAGAATAAATAACAAAATAGGAAGGTTCACCTGTCTGTAAAATAAAAGGCTTCTTCTACACCATCACCATGATGCACATCAATGTCAATATAAAGAACACGTGCATGATGTTTTAGAAGCTCCAAAATCCCCAAAACCAAGTCATTGATGTAACAAAATCCAGATGCCTCACACTTCTTTGCATGGTGCAATCCACCAGGCCCAATTAATAGCAATGTCACTAAGCTGATTGTTTAATCTGCGTGCAGCATCTGCTTACAAACCACAATGGTTAAGATGCAAAACTTGCATAATGACAATACTAAGGTTGAACTTACCTATTGTTCCACCAGCATAAATTTGACAAAACTCAAATAAGTTTTCGAAGACAGGGCAATCTTCTCCAAGATTATGCAGGGAAAGAAAGGAAAAAAATGGCGGAATCAAAATCTATCACTTCGCGATAAAGAGAAGGCAATAGTGGGAATAAACAAAGAGAAACTCAAACTAGAAACATGCATTTGCACGGTTTAAACACTATACAATCTTCAAGCATCTACACGCAACTTCTAGTCTAGCAACAAATTATTCTCAATTTGACTACACACATAGACTTGTGTAAAACCACAAGACCAGGTGATCCCAAGTACCATGTAACCCCAAGTACCTAACAACACAAGCTATATAACATTCTTTCTAGTGGCAAACAAATGCCAAAATCCTATTAGTCTTCTAGGAAAATTGCATCGTTGAAACACAATATCAAATTTAATTCATTCTAAAATTCACACAATAATTAACACATTAACTCTAAGGCCATGATAAAAAACCATAAACAATTTGCTTTAAAATCACGGCTATGATAAAGACATTTCAAAAGAGCTCGCTATCCGTCGACAAGGTGATTAAGAGCCATTGGAACTGATTTTTAAAATGGTTAAAAACACTTCCTAGCGCTTGGAATTGTTTTCTTAAAAAAAGCAAGTATTCAATATATTATTTTAAAAACACTGTTAAAATATGGAGAATCACTTGAAGTGATTCCTAGACTTCATGTGTGGTTGAAGGGAACAAAAATGTCCCTTATCAGGAAGCACTTTCTCACAAACATTTGATGGTCATTTTGAAAAGTGTTTCTAGTCTTCATAACACTTGAAAATTTTTGTTTTTCAAATACTAGGAAGGCAAAAAACAGTTTTTTAAATCACTGCCAAACACCATCTAAGGTTATGTCGAGTTCCCAGAAAGTTTGAGGGAAAATAAAATGAAGGAATATTGAAAGGAACGTAGAAGAAAAGAAAAAATGAAGAAAAATAAAAATAAATCTGGCATATTATTTCTATTTGTTATTTCAAACTCATTTTTTTAATTTCAACAATATAAAGATTAAATAATTTAAAAACATATAAGTTTCTAAATAATTTTATTTATATATGATTTCCTTTGAGATATTTCATTAGACAACCAAACATAAGAAAATCATTTTCATTATCATTTCTTTTCTTTCCTAAATACTTTCTAAGAACCAAACCTGACCTAAGTGTCACAAAATTTCTTAAATTCACTAATAAAATATAGAAGGTATCATTTTGCCTAAACAATCATGATATATGATGTTATATAATGCATTACCTGAAACATTATACAAACGCTTCTCTTAATCACTCCCCGAGGTCCCTTAGATTCAGTAAGAATGGCAGATTTATGGCTAGATGCTGTGACCCTTTTTTGATCCCCATCGCCAGAGATGCGGAGTGGCCTTAGTAGTTTCTATAACCATTTGGGCTCCCTCCCCTTGATAGCTAGCTTTTAAGGGTGAGTTCTACCCAAATGGTTGTAACAATGGTATTAGAGCAGTTCGTTCCTTGGGGATGGCCCTTGTCCCAGAATTGTGGGATGGCTGCTACCCGTAAAAAAGAGTGGGATCCGTGAAGTCACTAGCCATCGTGAACGTCGATTCTGAAAGATGGTAGTGTAATGACTACTTTCTACGAGTCCCGTCGCTTAGCGCTTATGGTTTATAATTTAGGGCTCCTCCCACACTTGATATTGTTTTTAAGGGTGAGATTACAAGTGGTTGTAGTAGCTGAGAAATATCTTGCTTGCATCAGTGGAACACAAATGCATAGAAGACAGAGTTACTGAATATAACAAGTCATACATCTTGCTAACTCATTCGAGAATAAATGTTGCGTGTCAGGGGTTATTCGATGCAGAAACTCCACATAGTCTGCAGAATGAAACTGGGCAAGCTCAACCGGATACGCCTTGTGAGGCCTCTGCATTTTGGGCAACAACAAATAATCAAACAATAAAATAGACATTCAACGAACAAACAAATCAGGGCAAAATTCAATTTGCAATAAACCAACATAGATTTCCATCTTCTTGTGAAGTTCGTAAGAGAGAACGAGATGGTGAGTCATACAAAGCCGATGCGGCTTCATTGGATGGTTGGGCCCGAAGTACACACTTCCCACATCACCTGCAACACCCAATTCAAACTCGAAATCGCTGAAATTTTAAGAAGCTCAATACCTCAAAGGCTGTTTCATTTCCAAGAAAGAAACTTCAAGATTTAAATCCAGATCTTCTCCGTCCAGAAAACTAATCCTGAAACAACTAACTGACTAAAAACTTTGTTTCTCTGTCTCTTTATTTTGTTTCCGTCCGGTTACAGAGAGGAAGAAACGTTCAAATATTGTAACTCTAGAAAAGAAAGAAATCGAAGCGTACCGTCGTAGAAGTAGGAGATCCTGTCCTTAGAGCGCATTTTAGCAAAGAGCGGTGGAGGAAGAAAGATGTACGGTCACAGACCCCTACTTCCTTCCTGGTAAAATATGGACGATGTATATGGGGAAAGTTCATAGAGAAATTATCATTGACCTTTTGTCCAATCTCCCACATTATAATTATATATGTCTAAGGCCAATTATTCCCCAAATTATAATTATATGTCAATGTCGAAATATTTTTGTTTTTTTTAAATATAATTTTATTGATTCAAACTAGCAATATGGATAATTAGCGTCATTCTTTCTCAACTTTTTCTTTTCTAGCCTATTTTTCGTGAAGCAATTAGGGGTATTTTTTTTATCATTATTTGCCTGAAATCACTTCTTTACATATGATGATGCTTTTAAACCAGGGTAAATTTGGAGGATCTTGGGGTCGTTGGGCGAAGCCATTCTTTGTTGGGCCCGATGCGAGCTCTGGCCCATTTGCCTCCTAATGAAGATAGAAAGGTCGAGCGAGAACTGCGCATGGCCATTCGTCTGTCGATTCATGTGGGAGGAAAAGATAGGCGCAGAGGGCAGATGTTTTTTTTGCGTACCTTTAATGAGAGGGTGGCACGATATATATAAGTATGTTTCACGGTGGGTAGTAGAATTCTTTAAAATTAGATGGGATATTTTAACGCTTTATCGGGTTAATAACAAAGGATATTGAAAGACGGTTTATTGAATTATCCTTCTCACCCCATTGGTGAGATCGATTTGATCTGGGATAAAACATTTATCGTGAATTATCTGTTTAATACTTCTTAGTGAGATTTAGTTGGATTAACGAGGAATGCTAGATGTTATGGGAGATTATTCGCCAGCGTGGCAAGATTTAGTCTGATTTGTAGGATGTGGGCATTCCCAATTATCCATGTTATCGGCCTTTGTGGCGAGCGGTGAGGCTTCGTTTTGGGGGGCACTTGGCCAGAGAGTTTGGATGTTTATTTGGGCTTGCCTCTTCTTTGGGCTTGCGAGTGGGCTGCTTGCATTTTTCGCCTGCTCCCGATTACTGACCCTTGTGTACGGTGTGCGTGGGCGAAGTTTGCAATATTTCTCGTATTGGGTGTGATTTCCACGTGTGCTCGAAATTTGGATCGGATAGGGCTTTGTCGCGTCATATATGTCTTGTGATAATGATGACTTTTTCGGTTCTCGCGCTCATTTCTTCCAATTCTTCCCGGTTTGCTATGTTCTTAGTAGATATCATACGATCGTTCGCCTTGTGTTCCCTTGATCCACGAAGCTCTCTTTGCTTTTTAGTGAGTTCGGACTTGCTTTCCTTAGTATTATACGAGCCTTTGCGAAGTCCTTTTTTGCCGTCTTACTTGAGATAAGCTTTTAAGTTCTATTCTACGGGGTGGTGTCTTTATTCTTCGAGTAGCCTAGCGAGTAGAGAACTGGGTCAGTGGTTTTGTTCTTACTACTTGTTATTACCATGGGTGGGTGGCTCTTCTTCCTTGCGCGTGGAGCTCCTGGTTCTTTCTTGCAGTTGAGGTGGAGCCCGTGGTGCTCGTAGCTGTTCAAAGTTGTCCGAGGCGGGGGCCCCCTTTTCCACTGACGAGGAGCCAAGGGAGAATTAACCAGATGCGTATCGGGGATCGAAATATCTGAAGTCCCGTGCGTCGAATACTTTGGCGGTTGGGACTAACAAAGTCGGACCCTTGTATGGGGCCACTTTCGCGAGGCGTTATAGGCCTCACTTTGGTGTCAGTGCAGTCCCCGACGGTACTGACCTCTTCACGGTCAAGTGCTAGATGGTGTCTTCTTTTGGTGGACTTGACCGCGACAACCGCTTCCCTCTACCTTTATAAAGGGTTTTGCTCTTCAATGTTTGTCATTCTCAACTTGCGCCCAATTTAGGGTATTTTGATTGGGTTGATGGTTCTCTTTAGGGACAAGGGTTTTGGTATTCCCAGCATAGCTCTGTTCCTGGACCTTTTTAGTGTGAAGGAGGCCTCCGAGGGCTTTCTTTATCTATCCAGGCGTGTCGATGCTCCTCTAATTATCACGAACCTTGAGTCCTGCAGGCTGGAAGAGCGTTACTTCTTGCCGTTGGGCGCAATTGGGAGTATGACCCCCTTGACGGATGATACCACAGGCGTTGGATTACTTGGACCCTTGAGAATCACACATGAGTGTCGCTTTGTTTTGGTATAGTCTTTGTGAGCTCATTGGGTATCTCCCCAGTGCGTTATTTGCGCCTCTGGTGTTCGACGATCTCGGCCAGAAGATAAGGTCTGTCACGGGGAGTTGGCTAAGTGTTCCCCAGCGTGCCTACTCGGAGGCGGTCGGTCGGATATTCTGGACCTTGGCTTGAGGTCTACCGCTCTGCTGAGGCCTTCACCTCCTTTATTTATAAGAATTCTCTAAGTCGGGCCTTCCATTGCCAAACCCACCAAGGGAGAGCTTCTGGCTCGGGTGTGAGACGCTGTCCCGGAAGTCTCGGAGCGTGAAGCGGAAAACTTTAGTTAAGTTGAGAAGGACTACGGCTTGGGAGTAGGGTTAGAGCGGGGCGTCCCTCTTCTCCCCACTTCTACCGCGTCCGGTATAAGGCAGTATTTGCCAACCTCCATTGAGTCCCTAAGCTACGAGTTCGCGGCCAGTTAGTTCTGGCTGCCAAGGCAAAGACTCCTCGGGAAGGCTGTGGAACATCAGTTGGAGGTCATGCCTATCCTTTGTTTTAGAATCCCAGCGAGTGTTGAGCCACCTTCCTAGAGGGCGAAAGAGTTGAAAAGGAAGGGCTCCGAAGCTGACGAAGATGGTGATTCCTTGCTCCTCAATGTTGAGCTTGCGGTTGGCGCGGTCTCATCCATCCTCAAAGATTCTAACCTCAATAGGTCGGCGCCACGCGGTTGAGGCCTTAGCTCTAACTCCCTCAGGGGTCGCCTTTGTAAGATTCAAGTAATCTTCTTGAGTGTCTGGCACGCTTGAGTTGGGTATTGATCCTTGTGTTTGGGTGTGTGCGGGTGGCTTCTCATTTTGAAGGGTTTAGCGAGGCCCGATCTGAGCAGGGCCATGTCAAGCGCCGGGTTACAGCTGGTGGCTTCTATATACAGCGGGCTAAATTCGAGGACTAGGTGCGAATATGGCCGAGGAGCGGTGAAGCTTAAAGTCAGGTTGGGGCATACCTTGTCGGTGCGAGCTCGGGTAGGGTAGAAGAGGTGAAACGGCTTAAGGCGGTTGAGGTCGAGGCTTCGGGAGGTTCGGGATGGAGCTCTGAGTTGTCTGAGATGACTTCTTTGGAGGCCGGACGGGATGTGTCTTGATCTAAACCCCGGATGGTCGGGGATGGCTGTTTACATCTCGGAGCGGTGCGGGTCTAGGAGCGAGGTAGCGCGGCTAGAGGCAGCTGCGCAATAAAGCGTATTCTTTAGGCGGGCTCATCGCGAGGCCGAATTTGTAGCTCGTGGAGACGCTTTGTGGGGAGTGCCATGGGTTGCGGGGACCTTCATAGGCGAGACTGGTCGTTGAAGGGGCGAAATCATATGGTCAGAGGACAGGCTGTCTCGCCCGGCTCTGGGTGGCTTAGCACAGAGGAAGCTGCTAATGCCTACCTAGGTGGACCTCGGCTTTGACATCCCCCAGACGAGGAGGCGGAAGAGTCCCTTTACGAGGCCCGATGCAGAGAACCGGATACCCCTGTTGAGGCTCACTCCTTCTTCACCTATGCTCCTTATACGATGTTTGATCTCATATATCTTCGGCTTGCTTGTTGTTGTTGTTGTTTTTTTAGGCTTGGGACCTGGGACATATGTAGCTTTCCTTAATGAATATTCATTTTTATCTCACCACTTTCCTACACTTGCGGCTTTTCGCGTGCATGAGGCGAGATTGACTTTTTAGGTGCATGGCCAGATTGACGGTTAGGCTCTTCAAAAGTAGCTCTTGGGCTCTGGGCGTTAAGGCCTTATGAGCTAAATTACTGGTGAAGCCGACTCTTAGTTTTTGTAGTAGAGTAGTTGAGCTCTTGGTGAATGTTGAAATTTGGTAGGTCTTGAGGCCTTATGGGCTAGGTGCTGGTGGCCAGGCTCTTGGGTTGCATGGCTTGAGTAGAGTAGTTGAGCTCTTCAAACTAAGGCTGCGAGGCTCAGTAAATTTGAATCACGAGCTAAAGCTCTTGGGGTGCACTTTGACCTAAGTAAAGTAGTTGAGTTCTTCAAGCGTTTCTTGGGCTCTTGGTATTTGAGCCTTATGAGGTGTGCATTTGAGAGTAGGCTCTTGGTACATGGCCTTAGTAGAGTAGTTGAGGCTCTTGAGGCGAGTTGTTGGGCTCTTGGCGCTGAGGCTGTGACCGACTCTTAGTGCCTTTGAGTAGAGTAGTTGAGCTCTTGGCCCTGAGGCTGTGAGGCTCAGTGGGCTAATTGCTTGTTTAGGCCCGACTCTACGGGGCTGCGTGGCTGGTAAGTAGTTGAGCTCTTCGGATTGAGCTCTTGGGCTCACAGGCAACGAGGCCTTATAGGCTAAATTACTTTGGTGAGATTGACTCTTATCTTTGCATGGCTGATGGAGTAGTTGAGCTCTTGAGCTATAGGCTCTTGAGCTCAGGTGGAGCTCTTCACTGGTACAGGCCCCGACTCTCACGGGTGCATGGCACAGGTGGGTAGTTGAGCTCTTCGGTATTTCTTGGGCTCAGCCTTTGAGGCCTTATGGGCTAGATTGCTGGTGAGCCAGGCTCTTATCTTTGCGTGGCCTTAGTATTAGAGTAGTTGAGCTCTTCAAGGCGAAATTTCTTGAGAGGCTCTCAGTCAGACTAGCGCCTAAATTGGCCCGGCTCTTTGGTTTGCATGATGCAGTGGAGTAGTTGAGCTCTTCGAGGTAGCTCCTGGCTCTTAGGTCTTTGAGCCTTATAGGCTAAATTGCTTGGTGAGCCCGACTCTTGGTTGCATAAGCGAGTAGAGTAGTTGAGCTCTTCAAAGCTGAGCTCTGGTGCTGGCGAGGCCTTATCGGGCCTAAATTACAGTTGAGGCCGACTCTTGGGGCACTTTGAGTAGAGTAGTTGAGCTCTTCAAACTGAGTTGTTGGGCTCCGGGCGTTGAGGCCTTATGGGCTAAATTGCGCCGTTTGAGGCCGACTCTTGGGTTACATGGCTTAGTAGAGTAGTTGAGCTCTTGGCGGAGTTCCCCCGAGGCTCCGTGGGGCTGGTCACTGGTAGGCGACTCTTTGGTTGCATGGCCTCAATAGAGTAGTTGAGCTCTTCCAAGGCTCCAGTGGGCTGCAGCCTTAGTTGAGCCCGACTCTTGGGGCTGGCTGAGTGGGAAGTAGTTAGGCTCTGTTGGCCTTTAGGCTCACAGGCGCCCGGGCCTTGTGGGCTAAGTGCTGAGGTGACCCGGCTCTTTGGAATTTGTATGGCACAGTGGAGTAGTTGAGCTCTTGGCGAGTTGTTGAGCCGTGGGGTGAATGCAGTGACCCCGACTCTTGGGTTGCATGGCACAGTGGGAGTGGTTGAGCTCTTCAAAGCGATTTCTTTGAGGCTCAGTGGGAATTTGAATCTGGTGATTGACTCTTAGGTTTGCATGGCTTGAGTAGAGTAGTTGAGCTCTTCAAACTGGGCCGCTAAGGCTCCGTGGGCTAAATGCCTAAGCTGAACTGACTCTTGGGCTGCATGGCTTGAGTAGAGTAGTTGAGCTCTTCAAACTAGGTTGTTGGGCTCCTAGGCGGCCGGGCCCAGCAGTGGCTCGAATTACTTTGGTGACCGCTCATCCCAGGCTCATGGCCCGACTAGGCGTCGTTGGGCTCTTCAAAGCGAGTTCTTTGAGGCTCAGTGGGTGTCTGCTGATCTGAGCAGGCTCTTGGGCTGCGTATTTCAAGTGGGAGTAGTTGGGCTCTTGAGCTAGGCTGGCCCCGAGGCTCAGTGGGCCTAGCCTTCACGAGAAATTTGGCCGACTCTTGAGCTACATGGCACGAGTTGGAGTAAGTTTGAGGCTCTTCAAGCGGCTGTGGGCTCTGGCGAGCCTTATGAGCTAAATTACTTTGTTGAGCCGGCTCTTGGGGTACAGCGTAGGTGGAGTGGATTGAACTCTTGGATTAGACTCCCAGGCTCCATGGGCCCTAGCGCTGGGTGACCCCGACTCTTTGAGGCTGCGTGGCTTGGGGTTAGTGGTTGAGTTCTTGAAGCCAGAAGTACATTGTGTGCGATCGTTTGACTTCCACTTCTTGGAAAGATACAAACGTCTTTAATGCTGATTTATGGAGAATCGGAAACAATTGTATGATTTTCCGAGTGCTTTAGCCTCCTTATAAATGGCGGCTCTTATGCTATGGAGCATATACTTCGATATTTCCTTCCTTTTGGAGCATAAATTGGAATGAGAGCGTCAGCTTAGTCATCTTCGAGGGTCAGTCTAAGGATTATGGCTTGACCGAGGGACTTAACATGGGAGTTGTGTTTTCCTAGTCTTCCCTCTATGAGGTTATGTTATTCCCTAGCCGTGTAGAATGCGTCTGAAGGGCGGTACACTTTTTGTACCGCTTTCTCCATTTTCTCCTTTTCTTTCTCTTTCTCTTCTTTCTTCTCCTTCTCATTCTTTTTCTCATTCTCTCTTCCTCCTTTTCCTTTTCTTCCCCATCTCATTCTTCTTTCCTTTTGCACACTCTCTTCCTTTCTTTCCCTATTTTTTTCTCTCTTTTTCCTTTCCTTTCATACTCTCTCTTTCTCTCTTTTCCTCTCTCTTTCTCTCTCTTGAGGCTTTTTTTTTTTTTTTTGGGAGCGTCTTGTTCATCTCAGAGATGAGGGAATGACCTTCTTATTTGTAATCGATTGTGCTATTGGAATAATGAGAGATTTTCTTTTTGAGTCATGAATTTAACGTATTCGATGTATCATAATTTTCTTCCCACACATTCCACTGGTAGGTTGTGCGAGGCGATCTAACAAATAATCAATAAACAGATAGTTCGTCATCCGAAAACTGATAATACTTTATTTAAGATTACAACCAGGAATTCTGCGATAAAAGCGCTTAAGGTGCTTTCGACATTCCAAGCATGATGTAGAATTTTCCCTCCTCGTGCGAGTTCGTAATTGCCGAGTCGACTGACGTGAGATACGATGTAGGGGCCTCGAGTTAGGTCCTAGTTTTCCATGTCTTCTGGATTCTTCCTTCTTTGTGGGAGCTTTTTAAGACTAGGTCGCGAGCTTGTAACTCTGGTTTGACTTTTTGGTGTGTATCTTGTATCGTCTTTCTCGATAGTCACCTGCGTACGCTTTAGGACTTGCTCACGCTTTTCATCTAGGAGGTCGAGGTTTAGGTGGAGAGCTTCTTCGTTGTGTTCCACACTTGCCAACTCGATTCTTGGTGACTTTGTCAGATCTCGGCGGGGCCGCCTCGGTCTGGCCCGGGCGAAACGGGGTTTCTTAGTCGACTGGCAGCGTAGTTACGTACATAACACCTGGGAAATTGTTCTACCCATTGCCCTTAAGATCCTCTAATTTGGTCTTGTGGCGCTTTAAAGGTCACGATGGTGACCTACGCGCCCCATTAGATTGCGGATGCGGGCGATAATAATTCTTGATCAGGGCTCGGCACCAAAAATCCCGAACTTGGCATTATCAAATTGCTTTCATTGTCGACACGAGCTCTTGTGATACCCAGGCATATTATGGAGCGCTACGAAGTGCGTGTCTTTTATTTATCATGATGTGGCAAGGTTCGACCTCGGCCCGTTTGGTGAAGTAATCTATAGCGATGATGAATTTGCAGTGACCCTTCCCGATGGGAAAAGGTCTATGTCGAACCCGTTGTTGGAAGGCCGGGGCTTGTGGCGACATCGAGGCTCGGATGAAAAGGAGGTGAGAGATTTTGGCGTGCTCTGGCAAATCTTGCATTTCTGACTAGGTCGGTCGTCTATGAGCATTTAATAGACGATAATATCCACCTTGTAAAACTTTCTCACGCTAATGTCAGAGCTCTAGATGTGATTTCCACATACACCTTCGCCACTTCCTTTAGTACATAGTCAACGTCTTTCCCATAACGCGCCAGGATGGGTGTGAAAAGGCCTTCCCTTTATAAAAGGCTTCCTATGATTAGTGAACTGGCGATCGTCACTGTCTTAGAGGCCTCTTTAAGATTAGTCGGGTGGCGTCAGATACATTAAATAATCCCGAATGGGGTCCGTCGACTTGGCTTGGACTCGATTGACGACTTCGCCATAGAGATCTATAGAAGGCTGCGCAAGGTATTAAAGCCCGGGCGTTAGTCTGTGAGGTCTTCTTGTGAAATTGTACGATTTGCTAAAATTATCTGCTGGGAGTTCTCCTCTCTGGTGTATGTCATTTGAACTGACATGAATTTCTTCGGTAGTCCGTACCTTTTGAGGTATAAGATCATTTTTCACCTTTTGGCTCGTAGAGTGTCTTCTATTTATCTTACTACCAGGCAGAAGTCATGCTGAACCTCCAGTGGTCTTCATTGAATAGGAGGTTGAGCCGGCTCATTTTCTCATATAAACCTCGTTGTTGAGAAACGGAATCGAATCTGGCGTACTCAATATCTATTCTTTCTGGGGAGGTCAGGATTAGCACGGCTACGCTTCCTTGAGCATTTGCGGCCCCTTCTACAGAGAGTCTCCAGATAGGGAGGCCAGTCATTGCTTGAGTATTCTCGTGCGCTCTTCCTAAATTAGATTACATGATGATCCCGCTAAGACCTGCCCTTTATTGTAGTTTTTTGACTTATATCGATGTGTCGAACTCGCTTAACTATGGCCCATATCTTCACGAAGGTCTGGTTTGTGCACTGCTTGTGGGTATTGTTGGGACTTCAATGGTATGAGCTTGAAAGTAAGGCGGAGCTTAGAGACTCTTGATTTACTAATGCGAATTAATTTCTCCATCCTTGAACCACCTCTCTTCTGCTCCTCTCGGAGGCTGTGCAATAGTAGACGGGATCTTTGTACTCGGTCTTTGTGTCTCGATTAAAGGCGGCAGGTCGAGAAATCGACCTTTACTAAGGTCTGAGTAAGGAGCTCTCCCTCGGAAAGATACCATAATGGGAGCTCGGATAAGTCTTTAATCTTAGAAAATGCTTATTACTGCTATCCAGCTCAAGCTTCTTTAGAACTTGGAAGAAGGGCTGACATTTATCGTTGGCCTTGGATACGAACCTGCTTAATGCGGCTATTCTTCCAGTTAGACGTTGGACCTCCTTTATATTTGATGGTGGTGGCATATCGAGCACAACCTTTATTTTGTTTGGATTTGCTTCAATTCCTCTGTTGTTGACTATGAAACTTAAGAATTTTCAGGCTGACACTCCGAGCACATTTGGCTTGATTCAACTTCATGTTGTACTCTCTCAGGATCTGGAACGCCTCGAACAGAAGAGCTATGTGGAGCTCGGCTATGGTTGACTTCACCAACATGTCATCTATATACACCTCCATGGATGTTCCTATTTGCTTTTGGAACATCCTATTTACCAGCCTCTGATAAGTAGCTCCTGCGTTCTTGAGCCCAAAGAGGGCATCCTGCGATAAGCGTGGGTTCCTTGCCTGTGATGACAGGTCTTTTCTTGGTCATACGGATCCATCGCGATCCCGGTTGTAGCGGGACATCCATAAAGCGAGGAGTTCATGGCGTTTATGGCGTCACGATGAGTCGGTCCGACGAAACTATCTTTGAGCATGCTCTGTTGATGTCGGTGAAGTCGATCTTGGTCGCCACTTGCCATTGCTTTAAATGTCTGGCGTTAACCAATGCGATTAGGATATTAGCTGTCGATTGCCCTGCTGGAGGGTTTGTGACCTCATATTGATCGCTTTTGCCTTTACGGCGCGAAGCTCCTTCTGCTTTGCTTAGTGGCTTGAAGGATGGGCGGTTGCTATAGTGATTATTGCGGGAGGTATTCTCAGCTATCCGCTGCTTCCATGCGAAGACGTCTTTGTTCTGTCTCAAGAAATGGGTAAGGAGGCTTCTGAGGTCTCCCGCAAGCTTGGAGCTAATGTAGGCAAGGTGTTAAGGGTTGTTGTCTAACGGTACAGACTCTAGTTCTTTCGAAGGCTCAGGTCGGGTGTTCACCTCGTCACGCATGTCAAGCTCGTCCAAGTATATGTTGTCGACCGCTTTTTTCTTCATGGATCTTAGGAGTAACATTCCCACTAGCCCGCAGCGGTAGTCTCTCGAACCATTCCGCTCGGCTTGTGGTAGGGAACTTGATCATCATGTGGTAAACAGAGGGAATGGCCTTTATGGCATTGAGAGAGGGTCTTCCTAATAACATGTTATAAGCAGACGGGGCGTCTACTACGAGAAATCTTACTGCCGTTGTTGCCTGACACGGGGGGTCTCCCAAAGTAAGCACTAACTAGATTGAGCTGACGGCACCTTCTCCCGGAGAATCCTCGTGGAGTGGGTCTTGGTAGTTCCGTTTTCTCCTTAGATACCCGTCTTGTCGAGGCGGCGAAGATGATGTCGTGAACTTCCATTGTCGACGGGACTGATGGATCGTTTTGTTAGCCTGCGCCCTTATTGCAAGGGTCGTCATGGGGTGTTGGCAGCCCTCGGTCCCCAAATCTGAAGCGTTATGGATTGTGTCCTAATGATCGAGGTTGTTTGGACCTTTACTTGCACTTCCATTACCTCTCCTAACGATCTTTGCGGATGGGCCTTCCTAGTAAATTTGGACTCCGCCTCCAGTAGATCTCCACGAGATCACATAGTTTCCACAAGAAATTTGTTGGTCTTGAGTTGTCGCTCTTTGAGGTGGTGGTGGTGGGTTCTTTGAGCTTGAGCGACTTTGAGCGACCTTAAGATTCTATGAGCGGAGATACCTGTGAATTAAATGTATATTTCTTTCTGAGTTGTATGCAATCGTCATACGTGTCATAGTAGTCCACTATAGAACTCCACGATTACTGGTGTTATCCTCTTTTGGTAGGTCGACCTCATGCGGGGCGGTCACCTCGGGAGCTGTTCGTGTTGCACCTCGGCGGGACACAGGCTCTGACCGTCAGAGGGGTAAACCGCCAAGGCGAATAATGTTGTATGTCGTATTCCAGCGGTGAGTGGACCTAGGTGGTCTGAGGCTGCCACGTCTCTTCGGGGACCGTTCTCTGTCTTTCTTTGGGGACCTCTCCCGGTCTCGTTGTCTCTTTGGGCTTCGTCCTTGCCGCTTGTCTGCCCCGCTTTTCTCTTTATGGGTTGAAGGGCTTCCTTTCTTGGATATGAGGGCTTCTTCACCGTTAATGTACTTCTCCGCTTTAGCGAGCACCTCTGCCATGCTCGCCTGAGGATTCTTTGAGATGGAGAACATCAAATCCTTTGACTGCACTCCTAGCCCAGCAATGAATGCGGTTATGGAGAACTTTTCGTCTGGTATATCTACCTTCAAAGATTCGACATTGTACCTCTGGACATAAGACCTCAGGCTTTCTTGCGAGCTCTGCTTTATGGTGTGGTGATAACTCGACTTTACGCATGTTAGAAGCTCCAATAAAGTGGGAGGCAAAGCGGCTATAGAAACTCTTTGAATATGAGTGATTGATGATGGTGGGGCACGTTAAACAGCCCAGTGCTAGGCCTTCCAGCGTGATAGCGAAAGCTACTTGCACCTTACGGGGTCTGATAGCCGTATAGCTTCATTTGATTCTTATAAGTGTTGAGATGATCGGCGGGATCTTTGGCACCATGTCGAGCGGCTTCTATTTGCTGGCGTGCGGGCTTATTTGGTAGGGGAAAGTGGAGCACCTCTGCTGTGAACGGAGACTTGGTTTGTTGTACGGGGTATCGTAAAGTCGGAGTTCGGCCCCTTCTGACTTCATTCACGGTGAGCTCTGTTGGAGGCCCTTGAACCTCTGCTCCCACGATCGCTCCCCTTTTCCTTGCTGATGGGGGTTCAGTTCGTCGTCTCCAATATGCCCCCCGAGTGCTGCTTCGTTGCCCTCCTCTCCAGGGGTTAGGGGTGGTCTGTGCCCCACAGCCGGTACAGATTCAGCTTGGTTCGGCACCTCGGGAGTGTCGAGTGTGGTTGCCCTTTGTGATGGGCGATGTTACGGCCTTCTTGAGTTTGCCGTGCCTCTGCGGTGGTGCATCTGCTGAAGTGGGTTGCTCACAACTCTCTGATAGGCGTTGGTTGGTGGCGGTGCCTCCACCTCCTCGGGTGTTAAGCTTGTATTGTTTCTAATCTTATTTGGGAGGTCTGGCGACTCGTCGCTGGGCAGTCTGCATCCTTGGTGGATTAGCGTTGCTCTTGTGTTCAGGGTTGATACCATCGATGGCGGGAGATCAGCTTTATTTGTAAGGCAAGTCGTTCCCATGAATGGCGCCAGTTGATGATGCTTTTTCAGCAAGGGGCCGAAATTTGGAGGATCTTTGAGGTCGTTAGTGAACTAAGTGCTATTGAATTTGGTCATGTTTCTGTGTTGCCTCCTCTCTGAACAAGAGAGAAGGGGTCGGCGAGGGCTTCGCGTAGGCGCCTCCCATTTCAGTCAGTTCTTTCTTCCGGGAGAAAGATATCACCTTAGAGGCGAATCTTTTTTGCGTACCTTTCACCGAGGGGGTGGCCTGATATATATAGCGTATGTTTTCTCAATTGGAGGGTAGTAAAGATTCTTTCCCATTGGATGAAATATTTTCTGCCTTTATCAAATTTAATAAGGGATATTGAAGGAGCAGTTTATTGAGAATTATCCTTCTCCCTTGTTGGTGAGATCCGGTTTGATCTGCATGATAAGTTGTTTATCGTGAATTATCCTATTTTCCTTCTTTGGTGAGATTCGTTGGATTCACAGGATAAGATGTTATGAGGGATTATTCTACTTCCCTTATTGGCAAGATTTAGTCTGATTTGCAGGATGTGGGCCTTCCCAATTATCCATGTCATTGACCTTTGGAGCGAGCGGGTGGCTTTAGTTTTGAGGTACGGCGCCCGGGGAGCGGATTTGTTTCAGGCTTGCCTCTTCTTTGGAAGCGAGTGGGCTGCGGCGCCTATTTTTCAAACCCTATCAACATATATTTCCATTATTTTATTCCTCAATAAAGTGGTTATTTAATATAAATATAGGTTTTCATTTATTTTTTTATGACATAGTCATCGTCTTGTTGAGACGTGTGGTTGTTATTGTCTTGGTGCGACATCTTGATCATCGTCGTTTTGGTTGTCATTGTCATGATGCGGCGTTTATGTGTGAAGACAATTCAGATGAGCAAAATGAATAAGCTATATATGCCCTTGAAAGCCAATAGTTAACAAATTTTCTTCTATGCATTTTATGTTTACACACACACACACACACACATATATATGCCTGTGGCGTGAAATGTGTGTCAATGTGTATGAAATCTGAATGATGATATATTTGTCATTGAATTATATTGTATAAAAATCATTTTATAATGGCAATTATGAATAATGAGATATGATTTCTAATTTCCTTATAATCTTAGACATATTCACAACTTATAAACTTGTCATGGACAACATGCTTATAGAAAGTTGTCATGAGTTGTGCTATTATATGTGAGAGGGTGATAGATCTCATTCACTCACTACAAGAAGAAAGGCTTATAGTCACGATCATTAACTTAGACTAAAAATAACATATAATGCAACTATAAAATATAGTTGAAAATAAAATAAACCGTAGCATAGTATGGCCATAGGTGGTGTGGATAAATATTATGGATATGGTAAAGTTCAAATGCATGATTATCAAGATCTATGACCATGGTCAGATGCCGACCCTAGCTATAGGAAACTCTATAGCCACGGTTTTATGTTGACCCTAGCTATAGGGGGTACCCTATAGCCGCGATTTTATATTGACATTGGCTATAGGATACTCTATAACTAATTGTATGTTGACCCTGACTATAGGAAACGCTATAGTCGTGGTTTTATATTAACCCTAACTAAAGGGTACTTTAGAATCACAGTTTTATGTTGGCTACAGGATATTCTATAGCCGCAATTGTACGATGACCCGGGCTCTATGTTAATCAAATTTAGCCCTATATATGCAAGAGCACTCAATCCAAAATCAGAAACTTTCAGATTCCCGTTCTCATCAAGAAGAAGGTTTTCGGCTTCAGATCCCAATGATAAACACCTCTAGTATGACAGAAATCAACAGCACTGATCAGCTGTTGAAAAATATATCATACAACAAGGGTGATATGAAATTTCAGCAACAATGGAACTTTTATAATATATTGTTGTAATCTTTATGAATTATTTAGCAGTTAAGGCAGAATGAAAAGATGAGAAGATGACCAACAATGTACCAACACTTTTGTTGATGCTAGCTTCAATTTGGTAGTTTCCAAAAATCCCACCAGTGCCAAAGTCTGAAATTTTGGGATTCATCTCATCATCCAACAAAACATTGCTTGCCTTCAAATACCTATGGATGATTTTGAGCCGAGAATCCTCATGCAGATATATATGAAAGCCCCCTTGCTATGTTAACGAGAAAGAACAAAATTAATAAATAAATGAACCATAAATCACACAAGATTCAAGGTTTCCCATGAGTTCATGATATTTTGTTTATATCCACTGCCTCAAACCATTGAAAATCATACATATCAATCCAAATTTAGAAGTGTTTTCACAAACAACAAGAGTTTGTTTATGAGCTTAAAGTGTCTTTCACTTGTTTTCTATATTTTAAATATCATTTAAAAGTAACTTTTATCCATTTATTGTTAATCATTCTATCTTCTATTATATATATGTCTCTACTTCAACTAGAGATGTTGTTGTTCTTTCTGAATCTGATAAATAGAATTTCAGGTACAAAGCAATCTCTTTGTCTGAGACCATATGTCATAAAATCAATACCTGTGAACTATTCTCATAGGAATCTGACTACCCACATAATTTCTCTCTCAAGTCACTCCACCTGATCTGTTTTTCATTATAAGGCTTTTAGAAATCAGTTTGGCATCTCAATACATAATCTTGGAGACTAAACAGGACTAAGATCCAGGAACAAGTCCTTAACTGGAGGTATTTGATGCCTCTTTGTTGAGTCTAAGGCTAAGGATTACGAAGTCAAGTTGTAATAGTAAGTACTAGAACAGAAGAAAGGCAACAGAAGAAAATGAGTGATAACATACTGAGAGTATTGATTTATAATCTAAATTTCTTCCTATTGGGATTTGAACCTGTATCATTCCTCAAATTAACTAAAGCAAAAATTAATTACATGAGGAAAGCTGTACTAGCACATTTTGTAACATCTAAAATGAAACTGTTCACAGTGGTGATAAATTTTGTTGGATTAAAAAGACTGATTCATGCAGGATTTGTTTTCATTGGTTCACATGAATACAAACTTTGTTGAAACATGAACAAAAGCAGGAGATATGTCAACACAAAGGATCATCAACCAAAGCCAGATACAAGTCAGAACTCCAATATATCATATATTTCTCATTCCAATCAACATCTAGGTGTCATGTCAGTAACTTGAATGTAGAGCTTGCAAAGACAAACGTAGTATAGAAGATGATCACCATCACATAGATACGCAAAACTTAAAAACATTGTTCAACTATAAAATCCTTTTGCTCTGTCAAACCTATAGTTAGATTAAGATTGCTGATTTCTTAATCCAGTTTAGTAACACAACACTGCTTTAATTTCAAGAGTATCAGATTTTATCACAGTGTTTAGAGAGAACAAATTTAAACTCTGTCCATATCCCCCCTTGTATGGATTTTTTTGTCTATTTAACAGAAATAAGATAAAAATCCCCAAAATGATCTTCTACAAGTCATTTGAGGTGATATAATTCACCATTGAAGTTCCATTTTATTACTGAGGGCAACACAAATTTTCTACAAGGGATGTTTAAACAATTTTTTTAATCAAATTCGATGATGCAAGGGATGGGTAACTTCTTTTTTCCTAGTTTGCTGTCAATAGAAAACATAATCTGGATGGAGAAAGGGATCCCTCAATTATCACACAACAACCAATAAACACACTGCATGTGTAAGGTCACATAAGATGCTGTATAAAAGCACAATCACACAATATCCAGCCTAAAGCAATAGGAAAATTAAAGGATAAGTGAACTCTGATTGAAAAATCGGAGCAATCATACATGGAAAATGACAGAAGGACCACACAAAGAATAAGAGAAGTATGCCTCGTTTAAGTCTTCAAAGTAGCTGTAATTGTAGATAAAGTTTAATCTCATTTCAGAAACAGAATTGAAACCTTTCCCATTACAAACCCCATTACTCCAAACCATTCTAGAATCCTACATGATGACAAACTGGTGTGTTTCAGGATCCAGTTTCAAAGAAACAGACCCTAGGGCCGGGTCATCTACATTTTTCCGCTAAGTAAAAGACCAAACTTTTCCAGTAGTTCTTTTATATCCAATCTTCATACCAAGCAGAAAAGTATTTGAGCGACAGTCAAAGCTCTGCCACAAGATACTTGAGTTTCCATCTCGCAGTACAAGATTGCCGGTGATAAGGATATAGAAATGAATTCGAGCATTTCACTCGCCCATTGAAAAGAAGCGGTGTGGGTCATGCCATGTCATTATCCTTCATAACAGCCCAAACAAAGCTCGGCCCGTTAGGTCAGACATGGAATTGAAAGGATGAGGAGAGCCCTTACAAGGCGGTCAGACTATATCTCTACAAATAGCGGATGATAGAATATTCCTTAAAGGCGTCCTATCAAGTCCTATTATAAAAAAGGAAAGGCATCAAAAACCGTTAGATTGAATATCGATAAGAAGGAGAGATTGCTCAAATAAGCTCCATGACTAATCCATTGCTAAATCTACCAGATGACTCATTGAGAAACGGAGTCCTCCAAAGGAAGAACCCACAATCATCGTCAAATTGATGAGGGCCGGTATTTACCGATACAAGGCGCTCGGCCTTCAAAGATGCGCCAAAACTTCGGCCAAAGGGAAGACTCTCCCTTCTCTCGAGCGAATCGACTTAGGCATCGGGCGGTCGGCGAAGCCTCGTGAAGCCCCTCTTCCTTTTGTTTTCTCCCGCAGGAACGAGCCGCACTCGGACCCAGTGGACTAGCATTGCAATATTCCTCTTTCGGCCCAAGCGATCGGCGTCCATCGGTTTGGCCGCGGTATCTTAACAGCCCGACGGCCGACCCGCTCGGCCAGGTTGAAAAAGGCATCATCGATTGGCGCGGAATGCGTAGAGCGGCGGTTCCTTCATAAATATAAATGATTTTGATTCTTGATGGGATATCGGCACGGAACACAGCGGGAGCAACACTAATCCTACGGGATGCCGGACACTTCGAGGAGATGCGGAACTGGCCCAGGCCACGAGCCTGGCAGGAAGCTGATCAAGACTCAGCGCAAGCACGAGGTGGAAGCACTCAGCCTCGTCAGCAGCCGCTGTCGAAGGAAATAGACAACTCACCGGACAAATACCTTACCCAGGAAGACGCGGTTCGGGAGGACAATGTTCCTCCACACACGGGGGCCCAAACACGGTATGAGCAATCCCGAGATGCTCGAGGCGAGAGCGGAATCGTCAAGCCGGCGGGGCCTGACCAGCCCCTGTAGGGAAGGATCGGCCCCGGTACAAGGAGGGCCGAGGCGAGGACACGGAACCACAACAGCCTCCGACCACGAGAGAAGCGGAGACATGGGAGGCGAGTTTAGGGACCTCGGCGAGCTTAGCCGTAAAGTAGTTAAAGTAGCGGCCAGACAACATGGATACCTTGGTACAACAAAGCAGAATCACCTTTCACTTTGAGGTCTTGAGCTACCGCTCAGGCCAAATTCGGGATGCCTCGTTTAGAAGCATTCGATGGCGGCGGAATCCGATGAATCATCTCAATACTATCGAATCGGATGGAGTTGCATGGTTATCCAGGACCACGTGTCCGGTGCGGGCGTTCGCCACCACCTTAAAGGCGGCGTATGGCACGGTTCCATGAATCCCCTCTTCAGCGATTTCTTCATTCGAGAGAGTTATCAAAATCGTTCGTCTCACTTCATCGGGGCTAGGACATCTGAAGCCGAGCTACCATTTGTTAGCCATCAAGCAGAACCTGGGGAAAATTTGAAGTCCATCGTAGCGGTTTATCAGTCACGAGATAAGATGCCAATGAAAGATTCATTTTATCCTGACGCTCATTCTGCGGGGTTGGGGGTGCAATCCAGGCGTGTTTTACATCTCAAAAGAACCCTCAGCTAGCATAATGAGATTCTCTTCATGGAAAAATATAAGCGAGAGGAGGCCCTCACATCCAAGAAGAGAGCTCTTGGCTAGCAAGGACAAAGACGGCCAAGGAAGCGACGAGGCGGGCTTTGAAGCAAGGCGACGGAGGAAATCTCCGGGGCGAGAGCGAGAACGATCCACAAAACGAAGAACCTTAAGGCCGCTGGGCCGTCCCGCGCGACGGCAGCGGCGTACTGCGCGGCCTTCCTCGCCGCGACCTCGATTAGCCGCCGAGTTTTACGCGAGATGCGAAATGAGGCGAGTTCCTAAGATGGCGTAGCGGAAAGTGAATCCGTGCCGGAGAATAACGCAAGTAATGCGAGTTCCACCGAGGGTATGGACATCGCCGCGGATAAGCCCCAGCATTCAGTGAGGAGAGAGATAGAGTATTTGATACGGCCAGCGGCGGATATCTCTGGCGTTTCATATCTCGGGAAGTCAGTCTCAAGGCCGGGTCATTCAAGAGCAGGCCCCGAGCTTCGGCCACCACTTAGCCTCGTCGGGCGGCGATTGTCCAGGCCACAGAAATCCATGTGATCTCGGGGGATTTCTTTGGAGGGGAGAATCAGTTGGCTCAAAAGCCCGCTAACGCGACATAAGATCGCATACATGGGGTATGAGTCGGTATCTAAAATGCAGCTGGTCGACACCTCTTATCACATTCTCAGGCTCGGACTTGGAAGGGTGTCGGCGCCCCCGTAGTGACTACTTGGTAATCCGTGCAATTGTAGCCAAGCCTGCGGTCCATGGTCTAGTAGACAACGGGAGCTCATTTAGACATCATTTTTTGCATCGACTTTAGACAAAATGGGAATTGGGAGAAAAGCTAGAACACATCGGCACCCATCTCAGTGGGTTCCCGGGAGAAAAGGTGTTACCATTGGGATCGATCCAGTGGTGCTAACCTTGGGGAGCCCATACCAACAACACTTGACAATGAGTTTCTCATAGTGGGCGCCCTGATCGGCTATAACATGTTCTTTGGGGCGGGGCCCTCTCAACGCGATAAAAGCCATCCCCTCGGCCATATCACTGTGTCCAAATTCCGCCAATTAAGCGGTGTTGGGGCCAGTTGAGAGATCGGCGAGTGGCACGAAGAATGCTACCGCCTCCTATGAAACAAATGGTCGACAATGTAAGCATGGGTAGACTTGATATGCGTGATGAAGTGTTCCTCGGCCGAGCCCACCAGCGGAACCGGTAACATTGGATGACGACTAGAGCATCTTGCCTGGCTCCAATTAGCGAAGGCCTCAGGCCTCCTCACCAGTTTTAAAGCGAGCGAGGACATCTTTCTCATGGAAGCGGTGACGCAGGCAGCATCGACCCGCAATCGCCTTTCATAAACTAAGCATGACCCGTGCTGGCCGGTTAAGCGAAGCCAGCCAGAGCCCTATTTATAGAAAGCATCGAAGAGCCTGGTGGTGTTCCAAATTCCCCATCGGTCGGCGTGTCGCGGTTGCGCTTCCAATAAGCGGGGACACCGCGGCGGCTCCTCTCGCCAAAGCGCCTCTTCATCTGGCGTCTCTCCCCGCAAGGGAACCGGCCCGATAACTCGCATGGGCGAAACTCTGCCCCTGATTCCACAATTGGCGAGCTGCGCCCGGCGTTCGCGCTGAGCTCCTCTGGCAGTGCATGGGCCGGAACTCATCATTTGCTCACTGGCCAATTGATCTACTCAACCGCAGCCCGCGCATTGCACTAGCGGCGTCGAGATCAGCCCATTTAATTTGGAAGCATGCACCAAGACCCTTCTTGTGTAGGCCAGTTTGCTCCGCTCGTAGAGACGATCATATCAACTGGTGCGCTGACGCCTAAGCGAGTCGGTCGACTCATTTGTTGGAACGCCACCAAGCCACCGCGCCATGAGCCCAGTTGCTCGCTCACGGCCCGAGGTGATCTACTCCAGCACAGGCCTGGCGCCTAAGCGAGTCGGATCAACCCATTTGGTGGGGCGCCTGAGCCACCTCTCCATGAGCCCAGTTTGCTCACTCGGCGAGGTGATTTACTCGACCACGAGGCCATGGCCCGCCTAAATGGTCGAGATCGAGCCCATTTTAATTTGGAGCATACCAAGGCCACCGCGCCCGTAGGCCGGGTGCTCACTTTGATGAGCTCTTCCCCGCGCAGTTCACTTTGTGAGCTCTTCCTGGAGTTCACTTGGACTGAGCTCTACTCAACAATTCACTCGGGCAGGCTCCCAGCAGTTCACATTGTGAGCTCCTGCCCAGCTGAGCGGGCGAGCCCTCACGTTCCTCGAGGCGAGCCATTCTGCGTGCCAGCCAGGCGGGCTCCTCCCTCATTGTGAGCTCTCCGCTTGGCCACAGGCGGAGGCAGGCTCCCTATTTATCAGGGGATGGGCCCTCCAACATTGCTGACCGGGCAGGCTCCTCCCTACTGACTCACCTTGGCAGGCTCTCCCTTGGCCAACGGGCGGGCAGGCTCCCTCTGTTCATCCAGGCAGGCCCTTCTACGTACTTCAACAGACGGGCTCCTCCCTGGTGCAGGCTCCCTTCAACACAAGCGGACGAGCTCCATCTATTTATCAGGCGAGCCCTTCTATGCTTCTGAGCCGGGCTCCTCCCCATTGGCGAAACTCTCCCGCCCAGCCTGACGGGCGAGCTCCAGCTATTTGTCGGGGCGGCCCTCCCGCGCGCCCCAAGCAGGCAGGATCCTCCCGCCCCTGCGCTCCACCTTAGCTGAGCTCTCCCTTGGCCACGAGCGGGCGGCTCCCTATTCATCAAGGCAGAGCCTTCTCTGCCGCTTACTTAGCCCAGAGGCTCCTCCCTCGATGACAGCTCTCCCGCCGACACGAGCGGGCAAGCTCCCATATTGCTCGAGATGAGCCCTGCTGTACTTAATGAGGCAGGCTCTCCTGCAACTCACCTTGCGAGCTCTCCTTCAAGCGAGGCGGGCGAGCTCCCTACATTCATCAAAGGCGAGCCCTTCTACGTGCCCGGCTGAGACGGGCTCCTCCCTCGATGGCGAGCTCTCCCTTGCAACCACGAGGCGAGACGAGCTCCGTGTTTATCAGGGCAGGCCTTCCTGTACTTCAGCGAGGGCGGGCTCCTCCCCCATTGACAAGCTCTCCCTTCAACACGACGGGGCGAGCTCCCTCTTATTCATCAAGGCGAGCCCTTCTACGTGCTTCCAGCGAGGCAGGCTCCTCCCTCGGTGGCAGGCTCTCCCTTGGCCCGAGGCGGTGAGGCTCATTTTATTTTATGCAGGATGAACCCTTCCCGCGCCGCTGGGACGGGCTCCTCCCCTCATTGGCAGGCTCTCCCCTTCAGCACGGGCGGGCAGAGCTCCATCTATTTATGCAGGCCAGACGCTTCGCGTACTTGGCGGGCGAAGATACCCACCATTTGGCAAAGCTCCCTTCGCCGCGGGCGGGCGAGCTCCCGGTATTCATCGAGGCGAGCCCTTCCTCGTACTTCAAGCGAGCGGGCTCCCCACCTTTCGCCTTGGCAGAGCTCCCTTCAGCACGGGCGGGCAGGCTCCCTGCATTTGCTCGGGATGAGCCACCCACGCTGTACTTCAAGCGGGGGCGGGAGCTGCCGCCGCCGCAACTCACCTTAATGACTCAGCCCCGACCTGACGGGGCAGGCTCCCTGTCAGCTCATCAAAACGAGCCCTTCTCTCATGCTTCCACGGGGAGGAGAGACGGGCTCCTCCCTCGTGCGAACTCTCCCTTCAGCCACGAGGCGAGTGAGCTCCCTCGATTTGCTCCGGGGCCAGGCCCTTCCACAATACTTGACGAGCGGGCTCCTCCCTCATTGGCGAAGACTCGCCGCTTCAACCGCAGTGAGCGAGCTCCCACTATTCGCCAGGCCGAGCCTTCTGCGTACTTCAAGCGGGCGGAGAACCTCCACAGCTCACCTTGGCAGCTCTCCGGCCCCGGCCACGAGCGGGCAGGCTCACCATTTATCAGGCGAGCCCCTTCCGCAGCTACGCCCAGCGGGCGGGCTCCTCCCTCGTGCGAGCTCCGTAACCTGACGGGCGAGCTCCCTACATTGCTCCGGGGCCAGGCCTTCCTTGCACTTCAGCAGACGGGCTCCTCCCTTGGCGAAACTCTCGCAGCACGAGCGAGGCAGAGCTCCCTCTATTTATCAAAACCCAGGCACTATACATCGGCAGAGCCCGGGCTCCTCCTCGTGTGAAGACTCTCCGCCCCAACACGAGGCCGGATGACTCCCGATGTTCCCTCAGACAGTTCTCGCACCTTGTGACAGGCGATTCCGTTCTTGTTTTTCGTCCAGCCCGGCTTCTTTCCATTAAGTCGGCTCACGGCGAGCCCTCGCTCGCGTGCAGCAGCTCCACCAACCACATAATTGGGGAACCAAACCAGGATAAACGGAATAGTATACGAAATTTCAACGATGCAGTTCAAATTACTAGGATCAATAACTCAGGTTATACAGCTCAGGAAAAAGAATAAAGATAGCTCAGCCAGAACACAAATTTCCAAAAAATAAGCATTTGTTGAAAAGAGGGCTACACAGACATCGAGCCCAGGCCCAATAAAAGGGGAGAGGTTGACAAAAAAAAAAAAAAACAAACATAAGTGAATCCGAAAGGTTGGTATTCAGAGCCGGCGAAGAGTGAAGAGATCGATGGGGTGCGGGCTCCTGGGAATGAATTCATATCGGAGAGCCCCTCATACTCCTCGTCGCTAGGGAGTCAAAATTGAAATCTAGATGCGGGTATGCCGACGGCGCCTGTTGGCGAGCCACCCACGAGCCAGGCACACAGCGATCTCATGATTGTTTGATGACCTCGTCCCTACGAGCAACCATCGCGACTTCGCGTGAAGATATGCTCGCCAAACCATTACAATTGCATCGCTCAGTGAACGATAAATTCTGCGGCCGGAAGACTCCGCGATGGCGACCTCCGGCGGCGCCTTGCCTGCAGAGCACCATGACGACAATTTCGAGGTTGTTTTCCTTGGCGCTCAAGCCGCCAGTAGCGAAGCTCCATTCGAAGATCTCGTTGCTCACCTCGAGAGATGACGAGTTCCTCCCTAGCTGCATTTGGGGCTATCTGAGGCGGACTTGACTCCCTCTCGAGTCTCAGCGGAAAATCATTTACGTCACGACCCGATTCCTCCGAACCTCCGGGCTACGCCCTCGGCCGTCCAAAGCTGCTCCGGGCCTCGTTCTCTCTATCCTCTGCCGAGCCTGGCTGATGAAGCATGCACTAAGTTCGGACTTAATCTCTCTATTTCGCCTTGATCAATGCGTGCGCTCGTCTTGCTGGCTCGTCCAGCTCGAAGTCAAGTAGTCACTTTAGCCTTATAAGATTAGGCGATCATACATGTTCTCGTCAGTTTGGCTTTTTTGACGGCCGTAAATGGTGGCGGCTTCATGGAGCCACCACGAAGTGGGGCTTCGACCGCAGTAGGGCCAATTAACACGTGTAAGCACGACCGTCACACCGAAAAAAACCAGGTAAAAAGCCTCCTCGGCCAGAAACAGCTCCTTTGATTTCTCAATATCGAATCGGTAAGGATGGATGAAAGCATTTTCCATATGAAGTTTAACATTAGATAAGCGAGAATCACGACCCGTCAACGCCGATTTGCTTTTCTTTCTCCTCGACCCGGACACGTTCCGGGGAGATGACTTGGCGAGTGCGAAGGAGTATTCCATCTGATTATAGAGCAAAGCGCCAGCGGCAGTCGCTACGCGCTTATGCGAGTTCCCGCCTCTGCGATGGGCTCGGAAGAAGGGCGAACAAAGAACCCGAGGAATCTGATACGGCAGGGACGAGGGCCGCTCGGCCTTTGGATGAGGAACTTCAGTATTTCTAATCTCACGAACTTTGTTCTGGTAGGTGATCCCTCCCGGGAGAATCTGATTCTCCTCCTCTTTGCACTCGAGGTTTCGAGATATCCCTTCCGGGTGAGCTAAGATCTCCCCTCGGAGTGACGGCCCCGCGACGGGCCCGAAGAAAGCTC
Organism: Tetrastigma voinierianum; assembly: GCA_016808115.1. NCBI lineage: Eukaryota > Viridiplantae > Streptophyta > Magnoliopsida > Vitales > Vitaceae > Tetrastigma > Tetrastigma voinierianum. Next base: position 117,298 of record JAEQBH010000755.1, read on the forward strand.
AGTAGAAGAGCGAAGGCCCTAAAGCGGAAGATTTAGTGGACTTAGAGACCGGATGAGCCAGACATCAGACCTTAATGGCTCGCGTGGAGCAGCCCGAGCATTCGATCAGCTTGAGAGAGGCAGCGGTATCTTCATCGCTAAGCTCGAGACGAGCATCTGAAAAATATAAGGCTTCAAGTCGAGGAGTATTCAACTTGACTTTAGATGAATGAAACCAAGAGTGAGATGATACTCCCACGAAGGTTATCGGGGCGCTCCGTTGCAGGTACGCCTAGGGTGTCTTCCTATCTAAAGAGTTGTACTCCCGGTTGGAGCCGTGGCAGAAATATCAAATTTTCCATGTCTATGAGAAGAAGGAAGATCGAAATCACAGGGGCTCAGGGAGCGTCTGAAATAAATAAACCCCTGTTGCGAAATCGGATTAAAAGATGCGGGAGCAAAGCCACATTAGGGGTGCCAAGTCCTGTCTCTAAAGACCGACAAACCTAAAATGCCCCTGACCATTGGGGGCGGTTAGGAAGAAGCGAGATATGAAAATCTTGAAAGAACTGTTTGATGAAAGGGTCTGATACGACGGAGCGTTATCAAGGCGACCTCGAAAAACATACCATTCGAGACACGGAGGTAGCGCGTAACGAGTCAAATCGGGGAGACCATATCACGAACACCGGGAAGAGGCGGTGCTCGTTCAATAGTAGACTCATATAAAGGGCTAACCTTCACCGGGGCCCACCGCCATGAAGTGTCGAGCGGCGGTCTGAGGGATAGTGAACCCCTGGGATATTTGATCAAGTTTATCTTCCTTTTTCCCTTACCTATAAGGGAAGGAGCGCCTCGGAGTAGAGTTGAGGCCGTATTTGTCGAAGCAATGGGAACGCCCCGGCTTGCGGGGCCAGAAGCATCAGCGGAGGAATCATGTTGTCTGCCAAGGAAAAACGTTTGGGACCCGTAGCGTAACAGCGAAATCCAGACAGCGGAACCACAGAGACGCCGTCGTGTGTCGAAAGAAACCGCAATGAGCGGGGATGCAGCGGGCCGAAGATGAAAATAGACACGAAAGGGACCCGACGCGAGCGGATAGAGCGAAATCCGAGCGAAATACAGAAACGCCCGAAATAAAAATGAAATTAACAAGAGTAAAGGAAATCCGAGGGCAGAAAGATTCGGCGAGAAATAGGGAAAACAAAGAGAATATGAAACAAACCTGGCTTTCGAAGAGCCATCATTAACATGGCGGGCCGGGTTAGGTAATCCACATCAGAAGCGAGACAGGGAAATAACCTTGTCCTTGAGATGTCAACGTCACTGCCCACATGATCAGTACCTGAGGGGTGAGCTAGTGATAAGGATATAGAAATCGTTGAAGCATTTTCCTCGCCCATTGAAAAGGCGGTGTGGGTCGTGCCGTAATCAAAGTATCCTTCCATAGCGACCAGGCAAGCTGAAGCCCGTTAGGTCGAACATGGAATTGAAAGGACGGGAGAGCCATTACAAGGCCCGGTCAATATATCTGCAAATAGCGGATGATAGAATATTCCTTAGAGGCGTCTATCAAGTCTATTAAAAGAAAAGGCATGCCATTGGTTGAATATACTCAATAAGGAAGGAGGATTACTCGAATAAACTCCATTGACTAATCCATTTGCTAAAATCTATGGATGACTCGTGCGACAGATCCTCGAAGGGAAGAACCCTAATCGTCGTCAGGTGGATGAAGACCCGTACGAATACAAGGCCGGCTCCCGGCTACCTAAAGGTACGCCAAAACTTCAGCCAAAGGAAGACTCTCCTTCTCCGAGCGAATCGACTTAGGCATCGGGCGGTCGTGAAGCTCTCATGAAGCCTCTTCGCTTTTTGTTTCTCTTGCGAGCGAGCCTTTCGGACCCGGTGGACTAGCATTGCAGTATTCCTCCTCTCATTGGCTTGTCCGTCCATGGTTTGGCCCCACCATTTGTCTTGGCTCAACTAACGACCGACCGGCGCTCCGGCCAGGTTACGGTTGAAAAGGCATCATCGGTAGAATCGGCCAGGTGTGGCATTGGCATTACGTGATAAATGTCTAGCGACCATCTACCATCCAAATCACAAGATTTTATATTAGAATATGTAAATTAGAAACTCAATGCAGAATTTTAATATTTAAATTAGTTTCACTAATTTAATTAAGTTTCCTATTTGGTTAACTGCTCCTATTTAATAGTGGAATAAGTCTTAGTAATTGATTTTGGTATTTGATGAATGTACCAAATTTATAGTGATCCACATATATATAAATTGGTCCTCTCTCTATCGATTAGTATTAGCAAATTCAAAAACTAACTTTTTCATCAAGTTCTTTGCTACATGATATTAGAGTTAAGGGAGAGAAACCAATTTACAGTTAAAAAGTCAATTGGATTCAATTCCCTCTACAAAGATGACTAATTATGCATTAAGTAAGTACATTGATATATTTTATTTATGTGACAATTTATTTATTCAAGATCCAATAATTATTATGAATTGTTAATATGGATGGGATCATATTCTCTTAAAAGAAAATATCATATAGGTGTATGAATAATTGGATGCCTTCAAAGTCTTTAAGGTTGAAGTTGAGAATCAATACGGGAAGCAAATACAAATAGGGAGATCTAATAAAGGTGGTGAATATTATGGTAGGTACACTGAGAATGGACAAGCACATGGTGCTTTGCAAGTTTCTTCAAGGCATGGAATAGTTTCCCAGCACACTATGTAGGTTCTCAGGCAGATGGTGTAACATAAAAAAAGAAGCCCAGAGACTTTAGTGGACATGAGTGCAAAATATGTAGTAACCAATCTTCCTAAGTTTTTGAGGGTGCGCATAGACATCGTATATATTAAACATGTTCCAACGAGTTGTCCCAAAGACACCTTTTGAGTTATGGAAAGGTTGGAAAGCAGGGTTTCGCGACATATACGTTGGGTTGTTTAAATGCAGTGAGAATATATAATCCATATGAGAAGAAGTTAGGTAGAATACTTAGTAGTTTCTTTATTGTAGATTTATCTTTGAAATGTCTAAGGGTTATAATTTTATTGTCCATCTCATTCAACTAGGATTGTGAATAAAGCATGAGATTTCATAAAAATGACATGATCATTAGGAGGGATAAATTCGGTTGATGCAATTCACGATCTTATAGAAACTCAACCTTTACATCGTATGATAAATTGGTTGCGGTTCATAACATATGTTCCAATTAGTGACAGCGATATCGTTGAAGTTCCATAAATTCACGAGAAAACTTTCTAGTGATCCGATAAGTTTGGATTTTCAGCGTCTTGAACAAACAATTGACCTGGCTTTTCAGAAAATGGTCCAATATTACGACAATCTACTCATGAAATGAAGTCGACAATTCCTAATGATTACGCAGTGTATCTATAAGAAAATGATATTGGAGTTGAAAATGATTCTGAAACATTTTCACAAACCATAAGTTGTAAACAGTTTGATTTGTGGTTTAATGTTATGAAGGATGAGTTAGATTCCATGAAGAGCAATGATGCGATACCTTGTCAGTTCCACTAAGGCGAAGGCCTTTGGGCATCAAATGGTGCTGGGCAAAAAGATAATTAGGCAACTTGCAGAAAGATATAAAGCGAGACTCGTTGCTGAATTACTTTTCGAGAAAGACCCGATTACATGAAGACCTTTTCTCTTGTATGTGAAAAGATTATGCGTAGCGTCCTTCTCGAGATCCATTGTTGTGGATCAAGACGGTCGAGTGCTCTGTTACTAATTACTATAAACTAGAACTTTAAACTTTTTGTTATTATATAATGTTAAACATTCTTGTACTATATTATGTATGCGGATTTACAAAATATATACTAAATATATCGTAATTAACATTTCAATATTTATCATGTTTACAAAACAAAGCATAAGAAATAGACCAAAGGTGCTGAAGTAAGGCATAGTAGTGTGTTGGCCTTGGTTGCTTATGCAGATTGTCCTGTCATCTGGTTTCTTCTTCTGTATCTACATGGATGAAACACCCGTGCTAAGCTTATAACTTAGTGGGAATAATACTCATGGACAACCCTAATGAAGTCATCACACTTCATATCGATATACTTATAACATATCAAATACTTATCTCATATTCCATACTTATCATATACACATGCTTATATATGTACATACATATAATTTACACATATGTACAATCTATATACTATCATATTTCATTTCATGTCATTACACTTTTCTTCACTATTCATATGCTTATATACTTGTAATTGTTTACATATCATCACATAAATGCTATACTTCTCATATCATGTCATATCCATTTCATATCATATTCAAGTCATTTGTTTTATGTTTCATGCATAAACAGAAAGTGGATAAAGGAAAATATAAGGGCAGAGTCTTTATTCACTCCTTTATGTGAAAGCAGTGGTCTCGCTGGGCCCGAAGAAATATTTGTTATCATTGTCTTGAACCAAAAACCATCTATAAGGGCCCGAAGGTGTTGTTATCATTGTACGAGACAATGACCATCTATAAGGGCCCAAAGGCTCTGTAATGACCCAAACGGGGCCAACTAATCAGTATGTTGGAGACTTGTTTTTCCCTAATAGGCATGTCAATCTATCCCTCAACCAGGTTTTAAGCAGACAATCCATGTGTATTTTATGTTCTGTATATATCTCATATTCGAATAATTGTATCGTTTTAATTGTCGTATCACGGTATTCTGATCATTTATTTGTATCTTTGCATTTTTTTCATATCTCATTGAATAACTATGGTTACCATGTATGCTTATTAGTTATTTACTATCATTCCAATTTCATCAAGCTATATATATAAATGGATTATAGACTCAAAGGGCTTTCCATAGAGTCCAAGAACACCCGAAAATAGTTCTGAAAATTCTATTCGGACTATGCAGCTTGATCCACAAAATTTCAACGATGTCAGAAAGCAGTCTCGAAATTCAGCTACATTATCTGAAAATAGTCGAAAGTTGTAAACTTAGTCCAAAATTTTGGAATTTGGATTTTATATTGCTGTGGCCTCTAGCAAATCAAGCCATTAAATGACATTTAAGATAGAAATAGCAAGTAGGAAAATTCCATACCTCTTGGAGTTTGTGGCTTGCTAAGATTTTGGTGCCTCTAGCGTAGCTCTGGCTCACGTAGACCAACTTTGCCCATGCAACAAGACCAAAATCTACGGTCAGATTTTCATTAGATCTTAGAGAAGTTTCTCTCTTTAAATCTCTCTCTCCTCTACGCTCTCACTTTCTCAAATCTCATTCTTCATACCAACTTGATTTTTTATTCTTATTTTATTATTATTATTATTATTATTATTATTATTTGGATAGATAGCTTATATTGCCTTATTCGGATCCATTTCTTCCCCGAAAATTTTTATTTCTTTTCATTTCACTTTATTTTAAATGAACTTAATTCAAGTGATTTCTTGACTTTCGAGATTTTCGTAAAAATTTTGTCCCTGAAGTGTGTGACTTATCACAAAATCGTAAAATCATTACATTGTCTTAGAATTAAAATGAAACTTTTAGATCCCTTTAGATTCCTTGAGGCAGATTTAACGGCGCGATCAGTTTTGTCACTATAAGTCTAAAGAATTTCTAAGTTTCTGAACCATCATGTCCAATTTATTATTATCATCTTAACTTATTAAAGTTTTCATGATTTATTACTTTCACCCCTTCACTTTCCTTAATTGCAAAAGTACACCATTAACGAAAACTTTACAATTTCCTACTGGCATACAATCTTTTATTCTTATGTCATTTGGGTTCTTAATTGACAATTCTCATTTCTGCCAACTTCCATTATTAATTACATTTTTTGGTTATTTTATTTTTAGCATTATTTTTATTAGGAAAAATATACATTGCTATTATACCCTTTGAGAGGAAACATGTTATAAACTGTAAGGGTATAATTTGTGATTATTCTGATCTCCCCCTTAAAAGAATTTCGTCCTCGAAATTCATACCTGATTTAAAGAGTTGTGGATACTGTGCTCTCATAATTGCTTATGACTCCCAAGTAGCTTCTTCTCTGCCATGGTGTTGCCAGAGCACTTTCTTGTTCCGCAATTGTTTCACCTCTTGAGACAAAATTGCCTTTGGCTCCTCAGCATATGACAAATCCTCCTATACTTGTATCTCTTGCAAGGGTAGTATGTGCGACTCATCAGAACGGTAATTTCGAAGCATAGACACATGGAACACATCATCTGACCACACGATCTCATCCCATATAAACTCGGCCCTAGTGCATCACGCGATTCTCGGTCAGGCCCGGATGGCCCAGTCGACCAGTTCAGTGCGAAACCATATCTTGGGACTTATTATTATTATTATTATTATTTTTCGAAGCTTAGCTTATACTGTGGGTATACAAATAATTTTGCTAATAGCAAAAGTCATTCACATATCTGAAAGATTTCTGCTTGGAGTGGTATCCATTAAAATCTCTACACATCGCTAAAGTCCACAATTACTTATACAATTACCCATGCATGTACATATCTAATACAAACATCAGATTGCGGAAAAGTCTTTAGTGAGCACCTATCTGAATGCTTGCGTCACAGATTGGTGTGGAATATCTGTCCTCTTCTCTCTCTTCGGTACCACCACACGGATTGAACACGGGTGTGCTAAGCTTTGCAGCAGGTGAACATATAGAGCGATGCGACCAATAACAATAATCGCCGTCCTATCTTTTTACATTTACTTATACGCTATAAGCGAAGCCCTATTCTTATGTGACTTCTAACTCCAGCTCATATTATACATGTAGATTTTGTTCTTTTCGATTCCTTATCATTACCTTGTTCACATTACTTTCTGTGTCATGTATTTCTGAGTTGTAACTCATATCTCTACTATATGTGATAGATCAAATCATATTCAAGTAAACTTATACGTATACAATGACAATTCAGAACAAATCAAGTCATATCAATTTCATACAGGTTCAAATCAGACTAATACCAATACATATTAGACTCTTTATCACTATCACGACCGAAGCCATTAATCAACTCCCTTTAGAAATTACATTTCGTGATGTGGGATGCCTGTTAAATCCTTTTAGTTTTCGTTTTATTAATTTTCATTTTCAAAAAGTGTTAAATGAATCCCTACTTGACGGTTGTGGGATCAAATTGGGCAGTTTATAAACGGTTTTCAATCAAATCATTTATTTAAGTCTTATTAAATTTTCTTTTAAAAAGTGTCACGACGAATCACGACTTGGCGGTTAGCGGATCAAGTTGGAGCCGGTTTACTCGAGCATTTTAACTATCTTTAAAACATTTGTTTATGTTATTCTATTTAGGACCTTTTTAATTAAGCTAAAACACTTCTTTCGGGCAATCCACGACCATTACAAATTCAAAGGCTATAACCTTCACACTTAATAACATGCATTTACAAAATAATGCCATTTTATCCACATAAACTCATGCTACTAATTTTGTGCTTTCATTTTACATCATTTATAATATCCCGACATACATTTCATTAATAATCAGTCACATTCATTATGAAATTCAAGCATACACCAAATCATTTACACTCGTCATTGTTGGTTATTTCACTTTGACTATTTAATTCACATTTATGACGGATTCCATTTAATGAATCCCGCTCTTATCATCATTCGGTAATGTGCCTACACATTTTACAATTCGGTCTCCCATCATAGCGGATCTTTGTTGGTGCGCTGAGCATGTGGTATTACTGTCTGTTCTCCACGTCGCTGGCGGATTTGGGCTCAGAGCATGTAGTATCAGTAATCGGTTCTCCCATCGCGGCCGGATGTCGTTTGGTGCATCGAGCCGCGTGGTATCGCTGACCGATTCTCCATCATGGCGGATCTTTGACTGGTGCATCCGGAGCATGAGTATCAATGTCGGTTCTCCCGTCGCCAGCGGATGCCGTTTGGTGCATCCGACCATTAAATACTCCATATTCCGGTTCTCCCATCGCGGCGGATCTTTGTTTGGTGCATCGACGTAGTATCCTGTCCGGTTCTCCCATCATGGCGGATGCTGTTTGGTGCATCGGAGCATGGTATCAGTGTCCGGTTCTCCCGTCGCAGCGGATGCCGTTTGGTGCATCCCGGAGCCGTGGTATCACTTGTCGGTTCTCCCGTCGCGGCGGATCTTTGTTGGTGCATCCCGGAGCATGGTATCGATAATGTCATACGCCATCAAGGCGGATCAGTTGAGTGAATCCCGCGAAGTGGGACATTTCTTCAATGCCATAAGCCATCGCGGCGGATCTTGGGTTAGTCAAATCCCGCCCAAAGTGGGACATTAGGAATTCGGGGTGCCTTAAGTAATGGATTCGATTGGTGCATCCGTCGGCGGTTCATTCGATATATCAATTAATTCCGCATTTATGGCCAGTTCCGTTTAATGAATCCGTCTTTATCATTATTCATATTCATTCGATTTTCGAAATGCGTTGATTTCAATTTCACTTTTCGTATTATCTTTTCAAAGATATACTCCAATCTAATATTAACTTATTTCATCAGCTCATTAATAAATTCATTCGTATACTCATTCATGTATACTCATTATACACTCATCACATTTTCCATTCATGTATACGCATTCATGTATACTCATTCATAAATTCATTTCGTATACTTATTCACGTATACTCATTCCATACACTCATTCCATATTCATTCATGTATACTCATTCATGTATACTCATTCATAAATTCATTTACGTATACTTATTCACGTATCTTACACTCATTCATATTCATTCATGTATACTCATTCATGTATACTCTATTCATAAATTCATTTTACGTATACTCATTCACTTATACTCTATCATTTGTTATCATTTTAAGTTATATGTGATAATAATCATATGTCACTTAACCCACATTATGTGTTCTGACATGTGCCTCCACATGTTCACAATCATGTTTCAATTCGTTTCATTTTCATTTCCATAATCATTTTCATGTTTCATGAACACATCTTTTACATTTTCATTTCTACATTTTCCTTGTTTCATACCTATTACATATGGCACTTCATATTCTTGTGAAATTATGATGTATGTGAATCCCACCTCATTCATATATTCTTATTCCTCTATGTATCTACTTTGCTTAGAGTGGAATTAATCCAATCGGATGTCAAACTAAAGTTATGGCATTTTCATGCCAAACTAGTCGATTTAAGTTACACTAGAACAGTTCGTATTACTAATTTTTTCTGGGATCCTAACTTCATGTTTGACTCTAGGTATTGTATTCTTTTAAAGATAAGGTGCTAGGGTTTCTATTCCAGCTGGAATCACCCAATTCGAACCACCAGAAACTCCAGGATTACGTCGAAACAACCCGGACTACTCTATGTTCAAAGCTGGAACCAGAATTTGGCTTGCACATGGCCCCACTTTGAGTGAATTTTAGGCCATAGGATCAGAAATTTGGCAATGCCTATTCTTTAGGATTTTGTTCTCCTTGAAGTCTATTTACGTAGCCACTTGAATCGCTCAAAATCGGATAAGAAATAGGTAAGTTATGGCCAAAATCTGGCGGTCAAAACTAAATGACCGAAGAACAGAGGTTGTACCAGTACATATCTAATATCTGATGAGATAACCAAAAACGACGAACACAAGTTGTACGGTACAAGTTCAAATTGTACGGTACAAGTCTCAGAAAGTGCCAGAATATTATATTTTTCTCCCATTTGCTCATGCACTTTTTCCATCAAATCAAATCTATACTTCCTTATACACTTCAAAATCATTTCAAATTCATCTTTCAATGGATATCTTTCATCAAAACCTTTCATGATTTTCTCCCAAAAAACACTTCTAATATGGGTCGCCTTGTACATACAAATACAAAGGATTTGTTAGGGTTTGTTCTAACCCAACTATTTTACCTTGCAATTAATCAATGAATCCAACCTCAAGGAGGATTCCATGTTTTCTTTTACATTTGGGGTTTTACCCACCTTACTCCCATTAATCTATTGGGTTAGGATGAAATCCTATCAAACCCTAGAAAGAAATCAATTTCCAACAAGAAACTCATGTTGGGATGAACTTTTATCAAACCCTAGGTTTGGGGCAAACCATTAACCAAACAAAACCAAGGATCCATACCAAAAATCCAAGTCCATACACAAAGTTATTAGTTCCATACCTTGTTGGATTGATCTTGGCTCCTCCCCTCTTCTTCCCTCTTCCCTCTTCCTGCTTCTCCTCCTCCTTCACGTTTTGTTCTCCTCCCCCAAATGAGACCAACTTGGTCTTTTAAAACCACATGTTTGCTAAGGCCTTGTTTGGCCCTCGAGAAACCCATTTTGGGTTAAGTTTCGTGGTATGCAAGCAACTACCAACTCTTGGCCATTTGTATTCCAAGTTTCCTTTATTTCTATTTTTGGCCTCAAACTCATCAATTTCATGTCTTTTAGGTCCCTTTTTTGGACAAATTACAATTTTGTCCTTAAGTTTTGTAACTTTAAGGATGTTTATATTTTTATTTAACTCACAGCGGTTAAGTATGCTTACAAAATACCCTAAACATGTCAGCGACTGAGGTATATTTTGAGGGTGTTACATAGTCGATCCATAGAATAGTCGATCGGCCCGAGTATAAAATGGTTCGCTTTGTGGCTATCAACAATCACCCAGATAGAGTCATGTTTTTGTTGCATGAGGAAAACTAGACACAAAATCCATGGAAATGTTATCCACTTCCATTGAGGAATTGGAAGGGATTCAGACTATTAGGGAACTTGGTGTTGACTTTGACTTTGGCGACCGTCAAACATTTAGACACATACTATGTCACATCTCTTTTCATTCATTTCCACCAATAATCTTTGTTTTTTAAATCACGATACATTTTATTACCTCTAGGATGCATGGTATATACCGTATAAACTTTAAGTAGTAACTTTTTCTTTAGCTCTTTTTATCATCGGCACATATCCGTTAAAATAAATACTTCTCGCTTCTTTCAGAAAACTCGGTCTAAGTCACCATCTCTAACCATGCGCAGCTTTTACGTAGCTCTTCATCATTCTTGCGAGCATCTATAATCATTTGCTTTAAATTAGGCTGAGCTTTTAATTGAGCTAATATAGCTCTATCAGATACTACTCTCCATTCACTGTGTTGTATTAACAAAGCTGCCATTGCCTTTCTACTTAAGGCATCTGTTACCACATTAGCTTTTCCAGGGTAGTAATCTATTATGCAGTCATAATCTTTAAACAACTCCAAACCACCTCGGATTTGTCTCAATTCAACACTTTAACAGGTTAATAAATATTTGAGACTCTTATTGATATCAATAAAATTCTACACTTTTCCCCATATAAGTAGTGTCGCCATATTTTCCGAGCAAACACTACTTGACCCGACTGTAGTCGTGAGTGGGATAATTTTGTTATATGTCTTCCAAGCTGCGCGGATGCATAAGCCTTTCTTTCCATCTTGCATTAACCACCATGACCAGGACCAATTACGGAAACGCATCACTATCACAGTACTCTTTGGTAGAGTTGCGCGTTAATCACGGCCTTCAACCAGCATTTCTTTCAATTGTTCAAAACTATTATGACATTTATCGACCACTCAAACTACACTCGCTCTGAGTAATTTGGTGGCGGAGAAGCTATGATGAAAAACCTCTCCCTGAAATCTTCTAATCACACCGCTAAGCCCAGAAAACTTCTCACCTCGGTTACATTTCGGGGTGGTTTCCAGTCTAGCAGTATCAATCTTTGTAGAGATTGACTAACATACCCTCAGATGACCTGATATGGCTGAAAGAGCTTTCCTTTGGCGAAAATCACATTCTTTGAGCTTAGCATATAACTTCTTTTCGCTTAGCGTCTGCTGGACTATTTTCAAATGTTGTTCATGTTCCTCTGTATCCTTAGAATACACTAGGATGTCATTAATAAAGACCACTACAAACTAATCCACATAAGTGCCGATCTTTATTCATTAAATCCATGAATCTTTGTGGTGCATTAGTCGACGAATGGCATTGCAAAACTCACTTAATGGCGTATCAAGTTAAATGCAGTCTTCGGCACATCTACTTCCTTTACTCTCATATGATAATATCCTGATCGCCGGTTTATCTTCGAAAAGACACCCACTACGCTTTAACTGATCAAAAAGATATTCGATTCTCGGCAATGGGTACTTGTTTTTCACTGTCACCTTGTTGATTTGTTGATAATCAATGCACATCATGGAAATTCTCACCTTTGCTTTTCCGCGAATAAAGCAGGTGCACCCCAAGGGGACACATTGGGTCGGATAAATCCTTTATCCAAAAGCTCTTCGCGATTGACTCTTTGCTCTTTCGGTTAGTTGGAGCCATCCACATGCAGTTGCCCTGACATAGGAACGTGCACGGCACAATTTATGGATAAGTCCTCCCTCTCGAGTAGAATACTGGTAACTCTTAAGGAATACATGCGGAGATTCCCTTACTATTTTTGGAATCTTTTCTATCCACTTGGGTCGAGTATCACGAGCAGGGAATGTCTCACATCCTTTCCTCATAAATCTCTAACTTGCATAGCGGATCTGCCTGGACATTGCACTTGATCGGTACCTTGTAACTCACCTCGATCACGGTCGAGAGCATCTGCTTGCTCACAATCAACGATAGGTCGTTGCTTAGACAACCAATCCATTCCTAGAATCAAGTCAATTACCGAATGGTAAAGATATCAAATATTGAGAAAACTCTCTTGCTTGGCCATATGATAGGTCAATTACGTATACACTATTCATGCTAATACTGTGCCCTAATGGACTGGTCACATGCATGTCATATGCTAACTGTTCCACTGCTCATACATATGAATGAGTGGATTTAGGATCAATCAATGCATGCATTTCAATATCAAAAAGAGAAAATATACTAGCTAAAACCTCAGGAGCATTCTGATCCCCACGAGCCTTCATAGCATATCTTTCGTCTTTTGGTCTTTGTGGGTATAGGGCGATCTTGTCTCACGACACTATGCCTCCTCGTCCTCTATATTTGGCTGCGGCCTCCCTCGACCTCTACCTCATCTCGAGTCGACGGTGGTCTGCCAGGACCTCCCTCTCTTGTTACTCACAGGATTCCCCCTTGTCTCTTGACTCTTTGGGACAATTTGCGATAAAATGTTCAGTGCTTCCACATCTGAAGCACCCTCTTGTTAACAATCTACAAACTCCCAAATGCTTTCTATGGAAATGAGAGCATCCTGGGATTTCTCACAATCGATTGAACCTCTACACATCTTGGGGTGCTACATTGGACCCTTGCCTCTACCCACTCATAAGCGGGTATATTACGATTGAGCTAGAGATTCTACAGCTCTTTTCTGAAGAATGGCTTCCTCCTAAAACTTCTTCTTTTGAGATCTTTTTCTTTGTTGCTGGATTTATAGTCTCTTTACTTTCATTTGCGGCTTGGACCCAGTAGTAAAAAAAAAATCTACTTGTTAGAGAGAAGTCATAGGTGCCAAATATCTCTTAATGGAATCATGCAGTCCATCCTCAAATTGCCTACACCAAAATGCCTCGGTGAGGACCAATTCCGGTGCATACTTGTTGAGATGACTAAATTCTTTCTCATATTCAGCCACTGATAAGTTCCTTTGCTTCAAATTCAAGAACTGTTTCCGCCAAGAGGAAATCTATACATCTCGGTACATACTTTGCCCTGAACTCTTGGACAAAGGAATTCCCGATTCATGGGATTTGATCGGACACCTCAACGCTAGTTTCCGCAATCATATCTTTACTTTCACTCTACAATAGGTGAGAATTTGCTGTAAATACTCTTTGATCGGGCATCTAACCTCGATATTCTTTGTAACCTTTAACCCGAGTCGACTTTATCGGACTCTTCCATGTTTTGTCCCATGGAATTCCTCGATACAATGAAGTTGTTAATCTTTCCAAATACACGAGTCATATCTGAGATATCCTCGATGCGCTTCATTGGCTCGATTAGAACCCAGCTCTTACTTTTGACATGTCGAAGGATAAGGCGGATAATCCCATCGGGGTTGCTTTGTTTGCTTCTTGATTAGATTTGGGAGGGCGATCCATCTATACAAAACACAAGGATATCCACATGAGCCCGACACATTTACTAAACACATGCTTTTCTATCATACTCTATCGGAGTAGCTAAACCTTAACTTTTCTAAACGCCTAAACCCCGATCTGATCACACTTAATTGTAGCGCCTCTTCTCGAATCAAGCCAATTAGCGGATCAGAACGTCACAGGGTCTACGTACTAATTAATATAAACTTAGAACTTTAAGCTTTTTCATTACTATATAATGTTAAACATTTAACTTGCACTATATTCTGTAGCAATGAATTACAAAATATATACAAGCTCCATATATGGAAGTGTTCAACATTTACAATATTTACATTGTTTACAAAAAACCATATACAAGAAAGACGAGTTTTAGTGGGCACCTAGTAGTGTGTTGGCCTTGGTTGTTGATGCTGATTGTCTTGTCATCTGGTTTCTTCTTTTGTACCTACATGGATGAAACACTCGTACTAAGCTTATAGCTTAGTGAAAATAATACTCGTGGACGACCCCTAATAAGAGTCATCGCACTTTACATATATACATATACTTATAACATATCAAATACTTATCTCATATTCCATACTTTTCATATACATGCTTATATATGTTACATACAGCACAATTTTATGTATAATCTTATACTTTCTTATTATACAGCTGTTTCATATCATTTGCCTTTATTTATATCTTTAATGACATATACTTGTCCCCTTTGTTTACATATCATCACATAACAATGCTATGCTTCTCATATGATGTCATGTCATTTCGCTATATCATATTCAAGTCATTTGTTTTATGTTTCATGCTTGCATAAACAAAGTGGATAAAAGAAAAGCTATAAGGAGCTTGAAGGCGCTGTACTCCTTTGTCTTGAAATAGTGGTCTATAAGATTTATTTATTATCATTGTGCGAGACAATGACCATCTATAAAAGAACTGAAAGTATTTATTATCATTATATAAGACAATGACCATATATAAGGGCAGAAGGTCTTTGTAATGACCCAAGCAGACCAAGCGATTAGTATCTTTGGAGACTTGTTTTCCTAATAGGCATGCCGATCTATCCCTCTACCACGAGGTTAGCGAGCCAATCCATGTGTATTTTATGTTCAGTACATATCTCATATTCCTGAATAATTATTGTCATCCGGTAATCATATGCGATATTTACAATCATTTATTTGTATCTTTGCATTTTTTCATATCTCATTATAGCCATGAATAACTATGGTTACCATGTATGCTTATGAGCTATTTACTATCATTCAATTTCATCAAGCTATATATGGATGGATTCTAGACTCAAAGGAGGCTTTCCATGAAGTCCCAACAGAAAATAGTTATGAGAATACTTGTCCAGGACTATCTAAACAATCCAAATTCAGCCAGTTAATACAACGATCCAAAATTCCTAAAAATTCCTAAACTCGATCAAAATTTTGGGGCCCGAATTTCTGACCTTTCACGGTCTCTAAGCAAATCCAAGCCATTCGTGACGCTTTAAGATGAAATAACCCAAGTAGGAAAATTCCATACCTTTTGAGTTTGTGAAGCGGCTAAAATTTTTGGTGCCGCAGCGTAGCTCGTTGCGTAGACCAACTTTGCCTTCTGCTCTGACAAAAATCTACGGTCTGATTTTCGTAGATCTTAGAGAAAATTTTCTCTCTCTAAAATCTCTCTCGTCAGCTCTTAACTCTCACGTGCTCGCCATTACCAACTTGATTTTTAATCTTATTTGATTATTATTATTTGGATAGATAGCTCATATTGCCTTATTCGGATCCGTTTCTGCCCCGAAAATTTTTATTTCTTTTTAGTTCACTTTATTTTAAATGAACTTATTTCCCAGTCATTCCTCTTGGGGAATTTTCATAAAATCGTCCTTGAGAATCACTAGACTTATCATCTAGAAAATCGTAAAATATTAAAATGTCTCGAGTCGACGAGAAACTTTTTTGGGTCACTAGATTTAGAAAGACAAATTGCTTATTGTGATCATTTCATCATCGAGATCTGAAGAATTTTTCTAGGCTTCCCCAGACCATTATGACGAGATTTATTATTGTCTCTTTAACTAATTAAAGTTTCCATGATTTGTACTTTCACCTGCGCTTTCCTTAATTGAAAGTGCTACCATTCTTTGGCTTCTGATTTCCTACTTTGGCATACAATCTTTTATTCTTATGTCATTTGGGTCTTTAATTGACAATTTACCAATTTACCCTTGAGTTTTGTATTAATTCCCGTTTTTTTGCTTATTTTATTCCGAAAAAATATAAATTTACTTTTATTATACCCGAAACATGTTATAAAACTATTAGGGTATAATTTGGGGTGTTACATTATCTTTGCATTATTTTAGCATTAGTTGCATATTTTGACCTTGAGTTGCAACAAATGGATGTAAAAACCACATTTCTTAACGGTGATCTAGAAGAAGAGGTATATATGAAACAACCTGAAGGTTTCTCTTCTAGGAAAGGTGAACATTTAGTTTGCTAGCTTAAGAAATCCATACACTGTTTGAAACAAGCCTCCTATGAATGGTATTACAAATCCCATGGAGTGATTTCTTCATTTGGTTTCGTTGAAAACTCCATGGATTAATGCATATACTAGAAGGTCAGTGGGAGTAAAACTTGTTTCCTTGTTTTATACGTGGATGACATTTGCGATATGATAAATGAATATACGCAAATTAAAATAATTCCTCTCTAAAAACTTTGATATGAAGATATTGGTGGGAACATCTTATGTCGTGGCATTACAAGATCCATAGAGATGAATCCCGGCATTTAGGTCTATCATAGGAAACCTATATTAACAAAATTTTGGAGAGATTTTGAATAAAGGATTGTTCACCAAGTGTTGCTCTTATTGTGAAGGGCGATAAGTTAAGTCTAAATCAATGCTAGAAAAATGATTTAGAAAAGGAATCCATTGAGGATTTTCACAAGGTGTATGACTTAAGAGTTTCATTTATGAGCTTAGAGTTATGGATTCTCTTTCTAGGCCATTGAAGATTTTTTGTGACAACTGTGACGCCCCAGGCAGGAGTGTCAGTTGTTTACCCGAGTCAACTGCGAGAAAAAACCTATCGTCTCATATCACGAGACACGTCTTTTGAGTAAAAATGGCGCTAGTACTGCGTCAATACTAAATCAAACAGCAACATGACTATATTCCGATAGTCGAGAGGTTATTTTATTTCTCTTAATACAAATACATATTAAAATCTACAATTCTAATACATATTATCCAAAAACATCAAAGCCACAACTCGGCTTTCTTCAAAATCGGCCTCTAAAATGAGTCGTCTTCTCAAAAGCTCCCTGTACCTGAAAAATAATATCACTCGACAGGGTGAGCTATCGTCGATAATTGGAATGTTGCACAAATGGGTTACTCTTACTAAGTGCATATCTGTGCTCCAAATAATATGTGTGAAATGCTTAGCGTGATTCTACTTGAATTTTACATCACCCGACTCTAACTGTCTCGAGTCCTCAATTTCGCTCCACACTTGCTAAGCCGTATGTGAAAATGTCATTTTGAAAACAAAACACATTGTTCTTGAAATTATACTCTAGAGATTCGGGTAAAAGATGGGACTACCCTCAGAAGTAATTGGTTGGTGAGCTTTTCAGAAGCAGTCCTTGGCCCTCGTCAAATGATCCGTTTGGCCGTCTCTGACCTAATTCTCAGGAAGAATTATCATGTGAAATTCCTTTACCGCAGCCATGTTCGTTCTTGGAAAATTCGTAGCCATTACCTTATGGCTGTCTACAGGTTGAGTGCATATGGAAATGCATTATGCGATTTCGAAACCATTTATACAATATATCGAATATATCAATATACAGCGTTCTCCAAATTTACTCACGACAAATGTCATTCAATAGTGATCAGCATCGCCCCAAATTTTCACTTGAGCAATTTACAATATCGTCTCCGATGGCCTCTGTATGATTATATTAAGTATAATTATGTCCTTTTGTTAACACATTAAAATCATGTATTAACTATCTATTCCTTTGATCCACCAACTTCGAGTCATTCTCACAATTTCTCGATCCATTAAAGAATGTTGACGTGGGCTAATTAACGGGCACAGGCAAATTCAATTTGAATCACTCACCCAGTACATTTCTCTCCACGAAAATTTTGTGAGAACACTATTCACATTACTATTCATGAGTCGCCTATTCACATGAAACGGTATCTCGATTGTGTTCTGACCAGTTATCATAGCGGTTCACTTTGTGAACGAAATCCATAGCCATTCCAGGCCTCTCTGCACACAAACACAATTTATTTCATAAGTATAGAAACGAACACCCCAGACAGCCCCTACGATCCTGGGTGTCAAATGGGCTCTAAAAATTCTCTAAAAATTCGACAATTCGGTCCCAGTTTTGGGGCCAGATCAACGATCGTTTAAGGCCTCGAGCTCCAAACTAGAAACATTACAAAACACTTAAACAAAGTGTAACTTCAAGTAGGATAAAACCCTGCCTCACGGGGTTTGTCGAAACTCGACTTTTTTTGGTGTCCGTCGCGTAGCTCTCATCGCGTGAATCAGCACGCGTAGTCTCGACGAGCTTGCGGTCAGATTTTAAATAGTCGAGAAAAGCGAAGAGAAAAATAAAAAAAAATAAAATCCTCTCCTCTCTCTCTATGCTCTCCCTCTTCGTCCTGTCCATTCTGCCCCCTTTTTATGATTTTATTTTTTTTCTTCATTTTATTATTATTATAATATTATAATATTATTCTTATTATTATATTATTATTTGATATTTATAGTTCATATTGCTTTATTCGAATTAAGTTTGTCGAAAAAAATTTATTTCTTTTCAGTTCACTTTATTTTAAATGAACTTAACCCATGTCATTTCCTGACTTCTGAAATTTTCATAAAAATCTCGTCCTTGAAGTCACTGACGATTTATTACCCAGAAATTCGTAAAATATTCTGCTTGTCTCATAATGCGACGAAACTTTTCTAGGTCACTAGATTTCGCGAGACGAATTTAACGGCGCAGTCCATTTCATCATTCGAGATCTAGAGAATTTTCGGTTTTCAACGGAATTACCGTTTTACCCTTTTTCAGAAAAATTGAATTTTTTCTCGGGTTTTACAACTTAGTTACAGTGTTCTTGGCTAAGAATAATGAGAGTGGGAATCTAAGCAAACACATTGACATCAAATACTTAGCAATTAGAGAACACATTATGGAAAGGAAAGTGGTCATTGAGCATATTGACACTAAGTTGATGATTGTTGATCCTTAGATTAAAGGCATGCAATCAATGAAATTTAAGGGTCATGTAGACAAAATAGGGATTATTTCCTCTTTGTAATTGTATATATACATTCAGTTTATGAAATTCTTATGTATTTAGTTATTTTCTCATTGTTATGTGCACTTTAATTCATTTGAGAAAATATATTTCGTACCTGGACCGAGAATAAAAACATAAGGTTTAAATTCATTAAGTTTTTACCACGTAAGTACTTGAAGTAGAATGCATAGTGATACATAGTTGATGATACTCGTCATTTGAGGACCTATTTATATGATTTATGTATTTTGTTACTCAAAGATTTTGATTAACGTTTGCACCAAGTAAGAGAATGAAATGTTTGAACATTCAAACATTTAAATTTATGATGCAAACATTCCATCCATTTGTGAAAGGGTATGGTGTTAATGGTTCAAACATTATTTCATTCATGAAACGATGTGGTTCTTGATTGGAGAACCAATATAGGCGGAATTCCCCCTCGCCTCTCTCAATGAGAAATTCATTTCATTTTAAATACACCATCAATTGGAAAGTAAGACAAAGGAAAAGTCAAAGGAGGGTTTGTAGTCCTGCGTTTAAAGTAGTAATTAGAAGGTATGTCTAGATCCTGGTTTTATTCGTTACATGTTTCAATATTAGAAACATGATTAAGTTAATGTTTATACTAACAAGCCAATCGCCAGTTTGAACTGTTTAGATGCAAATTCAAATCCAATGGAAGAACAGTGAGCGGCCCGATTGATGGATTGGATTGGATTAATCGGTTTGGACATTTTTTTTGTTTTTTAAAGAAATTTCATTGATTCAGAACAATAATATATTACATCTGAACATAGAAACCAAAGTGCTAAAAACATTAGAGAGAATGATATCATTAAGTTCATATAAGAATACTTGATTAAAGACACACATAATTGGTATCATGGTGCTAGAATACACAATTTAGATCGATGAAACATCTTGTGAAACGAGGATTTGATATATTTGCTCTATAGTTATTTCTTACGTTACGATCTCTAAATGAATTATGGAATTTAAGTAATTGGAAAACATAAATTTTCCTCAAAAACCCTCCTAAGGATTCCTTAGGGCATCAAATCCGGTTCAAAACCAAAGAAAGGGTGTGGCATTACCTTACGTTGGTTTCAAGCGATCTGCGGATTTGGGGCAAGCGAATCCAAAATAGACTAATCCTAGGTTCGGTCTCTGCCCGGTATCCACATGAAGACGAGACCTAAGAACCTCCAAGGAGATGGAGGTGAAATCAAACTTGGTGCTTTCCAAGTTTGTTCTCAATGAGGGATGAAGAAGTATCTCTCAATCTTCTTTTTCTTCATGGTTATTCTCAAGAACAAGAGAGAGCACTGCCTCTCAAACAAGAGATCAGGTTTCCTAATTGACCCATTTTGAGTCACTAGAGGTTAGGGTTTCTCCCATAACCACATATTTATAGGAGAAACCCACCACATGAAAGACAGAATAGTATAAATAAAATAGAGATATTACATGCATCTCCATGCATGGTAGCATGCTCCATCATGAGCCTTAAGCCCATGAGCAAGCTTTTGACTATCCCATTCTCTAAATGAGTCATCTTAGTCCTGCGATTCCACTAGTCCTAGAGTAGTTTAATCCCCAAATTGAAGTCCTTCATGATTAGATCACATCCAAGTCTATTTTATATCAAGTCTCCATCTTCTAAGTGTGTGACCTGTTAGGTTCCCAATTATGTTGGCCACTTGTTTAACCATTGAATTGAGCAAGTCATGAGCGGTATCTATCAATATATCATGACCCCCAATTGATTGAAGAGTCAGTGATCTGGCTACAAACCCTTCTATAGACAATTATTGCGCAATTTGTCCTTTTACCAATCTATACCCCACCTGGTTCAGAGCATGGAAAAAGTATAGCCCCCATTAGACTGGCTACACCACATCTAGCCCAAGTGATATTAGATCTTGTCCCCAGACTCATTACTCATTAGTTATGCACCTGAAGACACTCTTCATGGCATTTTCACTATGGCTAGACATTCCCTAGCAATGATCCCGACAAAAGGCCATGGGTATACTTTCCCTTTATTGGGAGTGAAGAATCCTTTGATGGCTACTCAATTACCTTTGAACACCTTAAGCTATACCCAACTATCATCCAAATAACGACCTCCAAGAGGCAACACGGATTGAGGTCAAAATACAAAATCAACATCCAAGATATCCTTGAGCCTGTGAAACTTGATTGTCTGTGAAAATATAGATTAAACCACTCCATTTAACACTTATAAAGGAGCCTTACAATTTTCCTGCATCTATGTCAGTTGATGATTGTTTGAAATGATAAATGATTTTATGTTTGGAATTAATAATGGAGTTTGATCGTGACTTCTTTTGACCAGTGCACTTAGGTCGTGGTAAGTAAAAAATTGGATGTAAGTGGATCATCCAATTCCTATAAGGATTAGGTAAGATATTTGGGGTCAACTACCCTAACTATAGGGTCACACTAATTGAACCTCCTTTTAATAGTTGCAGTTTAAAGACAAATCCTATATTACTTTCATCTAATTAAAATAACATTTGAATTGAACTAACAAATCAATTGGACTAAATCAGATCTCTGCTAGAAATGAACACTAAGATGAAATTGTTGTGGAACAGTTAATTTCTGCATTTTAATTCATTGATTCCTTCTATCCTAATTTTTGGATATGGATTTGTCAAAGATGCCTAATAATGCAGCTTGGATTTCTCCATTATTCACTAATTAGAGCACTATTTCTTTCAAAGAAAGGATCTGTCGAGTTACTTGTATTAGCTTACTCTTTATAAGATATGAGTATTTTTCTTTTCAATACTTCTTCTTTCTTAAGATTAAATTTCTTGTCCCAAGTCTGATTATTACAAAAGAAAACTTCTACAAAATGGTTGATGACTCATCCTTTAGATATGATGGATTTTTCCTTCTCTTTGATCAGATCTCAGCTGACACAAGATTTAGATCTATCCAAGAAATTAAGGTGAAATCTCTGATGAGTTAGATTGATAAATAATTCCCTTTAACCTCAACTATGAGCAAATTGGAAATCTATCGAAATGAACTCACAAAGCTCCTTAGTTCTTCAATGATAGTCTAAGATACCCACAAGTTAAATGTTTAGAAGCTCTTGGAATCTCCATCTAAGTATGCTCAGAGGTCTTCTAAGTGAGCAGGAAATAATCCTTGAGATGGTATTCGATACTACTATTGTGAACAACTCAATTCACAAACAACATCAATCAAATAAATCAAAGTCTCAATTTCAAGAAATTCCTTCCAATTCAAAGCGAGAAAGATTGTAACTAACGGCCGAGTCCATTCGATGGAAGCTATGCTTCTCGATTACGAGAATCCTGATAAAACTGATGAGTATTGATCGAGAACATCCTTGTAACTATAATTCCTTTGGAAAAAATGAATTTCAGAAATTGAATCTAAACTTCATTAATTCTGGCGTAATTGGAAAAAAAATGAAAATAAATCGACTCATTCTAAATAGATTCTGCGGTTGAATCGAAAAGAAAAAGAAAAATCCCAACAAAATCGTGGAGTATTCTACGATATATCCTAGATAATGGGTTTGAAGAGCGCCTCTCTTTTGTCGTAAGCTTTATTTATAACCTTTTGAAGTGGGCCTAGCTCAAAGAGGCTCTGGGTGGATTTCCACAAAATCAATGGCCCGACTCAACACATTTTGGAGTGGCGACCTCGGAAGCTTGTCGTGACACATCATTTGCGATCTGGTTAAGTCTGTCGTGTTACCGAAACTAAAGTACGTAACCTTCCGCTGGGTTGTTCTACAATTGTTGGTGAAACTTGAATTCTTTCTGATTATGTGGTTTCTCTTGTTTTGACCGGTTGATCTGGCGATACAATTCATGCCGCATTCGCCGGATCTTCGCTAAATATATGTCCGCGACCACCGATTTTAGCCAGCGACATCATTTATGTTGCCAGTTATGTTGATCTATGTTGTGACCATATTTTTCTGGCCCCTTAATAAATTATGTGTCGTGACCTCAATTCCATGTCGCTACCTGGTTATCTTGCTTTATATCTTTGCGTTAAATGTTGCGAGCCTCGAAAACATATCACGACACCATTTACATTCGGCCATGGTTCTGCGTTAGCGCTCCCGCTTTTCATGTGCGGCAAAATTGTTTGTCTATTCATTATCTTAGCGACATGGGATTTACGTCGACCTGTCGTTTCTTTGTTCTGAAATCTATGTCGCAACCTTAAAATCGTAATAGCGGCTGATCATTTCTCCTATCTCCAATTACGACTCCATTTCTTGATCACAACGGTTTTATTTCATTCAAAACTGCCATGGTCGTAACCTAAAAGTGTGTCGCTGGCCGAATGATTGCCTTTATCACTTTTGCTCTTGTTGCGGAGTTGATGTATGACCACACTTTCTTGTCCGCGACCTAGCGTGCTCCCTTTTACGGGATGCGATGTGCGTGACCTCATTTTTGTCGCGACACCATTTACATTGTTAGCCATTTTGATCCCAGGAGTCACCGACCGCTTCATGTTGCGACACATCATATCTGGTTCCCTACCTCATGCGGTTCGCGACTTCGTTCACCCGACCTGTTTGTGACAACGTCACGACGGCGTCGTCGCAGCAATTAGTTTCTTTGTCATCTGGTCTGTCATGACTTAGAAAGCATGTGACCGTTCCTCTTCGATCTTATCGCAACCTCATTTTGACTCACAATAGTTTCCCATCAATTGACTACCTTAAGTGTGACCCTGAAAGTATGCCCTTGTTGATAAATCAGGTCACTTCTTACTTTGTTTTTGTCGCGTTGACTCAAACTTAGTCGCAACATGTTTTAAGCGTTCCAACTCATTTTATGCAGCGACATGAATTCATGATTCTGCAGCCTCAGTTAATTATCTGTAACACATTTTGTTGCAACATCAATTTTCTGTTGCTACCAACAATGTCTTCTTTCTGTGTCGTGACCTCAAAATGGTGTTGTGACATGATGGTGACTCTTCTTACTTCGTCTCAGCAAATTTTATCCTTTCGCATTAGCTTTTGTTGGGCTTACTATCGCTTTCAGTAGTGACACAGTTCTGCATTTGTGACTTGAAATTGTTTATGCCCGAGATTACTTGTCGCGACCCTCTCGAGAGTGCATCGCTGACCTCGAGAATCTGTCGCGATCCGACTACTTGACCCGGATATAGATTACCCGTATACTTGCTAGAACTTCCATTTCTTACGTAAAGTCTGCGAAATATGTTGGTAAAATTTCACATTTTGAATAAAAACAAGCAATTATATAAAGAATCGGATCGAGAGAAAAATGTATTAAAAATGAATGAGTTTTTTGACTCATCAAATTCCCTGAAACAAAATTACAACGTCCTCAAGCAAAGAAAAGAAAAGATCATTTATCCTCAATTTAACTTTATTTTCAAGGACATTTTAATTTCATACTTCAATCTTTTTAGTTCCACCATTTGACTTGAAACAAGAAAGGTTTAAAATTATTATTTAAACTTAGGTGTTCAACTAAGAAAAAGGAATGGTTTCAACTTTTATCACAAATAAATTGATGAATCCTATATTGTAAACAACACAGTCAATCAATCCTGTTTTGTGCGTGTGTGTTGGTCTTCTTTCCTTTCCTCCTTGTCAGATTAGTTAATCTTCTAGGATTTTCCTTGGAAGATTAATTAAAGTCCCATAGGCTTATTTTTCATATTGATCTCCACTAATGTAAGCAAAATTCAACCTTCAAGATCAATGAGGTCTTTTTGTCTTATAATGTTAGGGTTGGTTAATTGGGTAGATAATTGGAAAACTTAGGCTATAAATTACCCAGATTCCACTATTCACTTCTGCTTAATAGCCTTCCTTTTTCCTCCCTTTCTTTCCTACTAATGTGAACTTTATTAACTCCCCCAAACTTGGCTTTTGTGCATCATCTTGACTTTTGTGGTCTCCTTGATTGCCACTTTCAAGTTTATCAGCCCAGTTCCTTTTTTGGAACTCTTTTTGTTATTCTTCTCTTATCAAAGTTTTTAGGAATAGTGCAATGTTTTTTCTTTTTAGGTTTTCTATCACTCTTACCGAACTTTGGGTTAGTAACTCCCATGCTAGTTGGCATTAGGGTACTAGGTGTTGAAACACCCCTAAGAACTTAATTGTTCAAGAGAGATAGGCCACAAGACAAAACTTATTTCCTTTTAATTGACTTCTTTTTCTCCCTCTCTAATCTTTCAGTTGATTTTTTCTAATACTTCCCTGTAGTATGTAGGAAGTATATTCCCCCAATCTTGTTCTCTTATGCAGGTTAAACTCTCTTGTTCTGAAAACTAGGTAATTTTTGGGCTCTTTGCTGCAGGATTAGTTTTAGAGTTTGGGTTTCTTTTCTTTGTTATTTGAAAAAGTTAGGCATGTTGACTCAAAGCTTGGAGACCAAGGTGTATGCATCTACATATAATGAGGGTAGGCTTGAAAAAGGTTCAAACTTTCAAAGAGGGCCTCTATCCTTTCTTGTAAGTTGTTTTTGCCTAGTATTTCGCCTTGACTAATAATCTAACAAGTTCTAGGATCTTGTACCCTTGACTTTGAATTACCCCAGAAGAAATCTTTAATCTTTTTCAATTTGTTCAGGACTTACTGGACCATGTGTGATGTTTTACGGGTTATATTGTTTCGACCTATTTTACAAATTTCGACTTATTTGTTCTTTCAATTGTTTACGCTTTTCCCTAGTCGTAATTTCAGCAGTTTAAATTAAACAGCAACTTCTTACTTCAGTTCAATGATGTCTACTCTTCTTTTCTCTCTCAGCATTGTTTGGATTTAATCAGTGTTTGTTATGCCATTTCACCAATGAAAGCTTAAATATAATAACCATTCCCTTGGACACACTAAACATGCTGTGACCTAATTTATAACTCCAAATCAATCCATCCAAGCGATTCATTTTATCAAACTTATTCAACTACCGGTCCCAATTAAGTAGTTCAACAATGTATATGTTATGGTTGCAACATTGTTGGTATCAAACCAAATCATCGATCAACGAGAACAGTTCACAGACCTTTTCAATGAACTTTTAGAGCTTATATTAATGATGTTGAAGGGAGTACAACGGGAAAAAGAAAGTGGTAGTGCTCTACACTTCCTTCTCTTATCAAATTTTTTAGGTATGATGTTGGGAGGATCTAAGTCAAAGCTTATAAACATGGAGAAAATTCCAGGAGAGAAGGTCATGTAAGTCTTTTCTTTTCAGAGGGTGTGGGCTTTGCGTTGTCAGTGGAGATTAGATCATTTGTTAAATACACAAGATTGATCAAGGTGTCTTGCTTCAAGCCCATCTTATTCACTGTGCTTTCCAACCTAGAGATACAACTTAGCATGTTTGATAAATTTTTGTTGATCAAATCCAAACTCTCATCTGATTTTCTTCTATAGACATCATTATCTTCGGCTCTTTATCTCTATCCTTCATCAACCCGAGCTCCTTGAATTGCTCTTTATAAAGGTATTTGAAGGCTTCTATCTTTTTAAGCATATTACCCTCCATTTTAGTTTCTTTTTTTTTTAGAATGGTGAGCACTTCTTCATTTCTTCTGAACTGATTGTTATAAAAGGCTTCCAAACTGGCCTTCATCTTTTCTCCAAATTCTTTCTCTCTCATTTTCATCTCTTCTCTCCATTCTTCCTCTCTCTGTCTTAGAGTTTGCTCCAATAATTGTTCTTTCCTCCTGAATTCAACTTCTAATAACTCTTCTCTGATTTGCTACTGTTTTTCCCATTTTTGCTCCCTTTCTTCCATATCTTTCTTTATTGATCTCAGCATCTCCATGATTTCATTGTTCCCTGCATCCTTTCTAGAGCTCTCTGCTAGCTTAGGAAATCTCTGATCGAGTCTTGGAGGGGCTTATAGGGCTCATCTGGCATCTCTTGTTCTTACAGAGAATTTGTTGGGGCGGTTTCATTTCCTGTTATCATTCTCCTCACGAGCTACGCCTGGTTCCCTGATCCCTTTGCGCACTGGGCCCCCTTATTACACTTGTAAGGGTCAGAGGAGATGCCTTGGGGCATGTTTCTTCTTCATCCCATGATCCTCTCACCCCAGCTAAGATCGTAGTCTGTGATTATTCTTTGGGTGAGGATTAGTCCTCTTTGTTGCCAAGTGGTACCCCTCACAATGGGCAAGGTCAATCAAACATCCGACATTCATTTTATAGCCCTTTAAAAGCGATAAAATGAGATTGCCTCTTGTTCTCTCACTGAGCAAGATGTTTGGTTGGAAGGTGCTGAGATGGAGTAGAACCAAACCTTAGCTTCCTTAGTGAGGGATCCTCTGTTGATAGCGTAATGAGGGTTCTTCCTTGTGGCTTCCCACTTCCTTTGCCTAGCAGTTAGGAGGTCTATAATCTTCTCATGATCAGAGATTTTCTGCAATTCTTTGAATTTAGAGCCGAATTAGCAGGTTCCTTTAGTTTGAACATTTCATTGATTCTTTTGTTGGTGCCAGGACTCATGCGTATATTGGGTCTTCTCTCATTCCACCATGTTTGCATAGAATTCCTGGCCAGACGGAGAGATCAGGCGCCGTGTTGCACGAAGCACTCGACCTCTCTTTTCTATTATCTTAGAAAAGGAAATCGACTTCCCAAACCTCTTTCATTGTAGTATATTGTCGGCTGACCTATTCCATAAATGTTGAAAGCCTGCGGAGACAAAGTCTTTGTCGCTTCCTGTTTCTTCTTCTACAGTGCGCCTCACTGTTTTCTATCTTTTTGATGCCCTTTCTTCCTCGGTGGCTCTTCACTATGAAATTTTGGGTTTGCGGTTCTACATTTGTGACAATCTGGTGAGGTTCCGAGGTGAACCTCCTCCTCACTGGCAATGTTCCTCCGCTCATTAATTATTATGTTAAGATTCGAAACAGGGTTTGGTTATACGCCGTGGGGTGAGAATTGGAATTCAGGCATTAGTTTGGGTTTTATTGGTCGAAGGAAAAAGAGGGCTGACAGTGGGTTGGGAAAGATCTGGCCGAATGGAAGTTACAGGACGGCAGACCGGTTTGTTTGATGGGCTCGATTTGTATTGCCTTATGGAATGTCGTGACCTTAAAGCTTGAATTACAACACTAATTTCTAATAATAATTGTCCCATTTAAAGTTGCGACGCCCAAATCAGAATGTTTAAAACCTCAATTTATTGCTATTTGAACAATTTTGGTAACGACCTACTTAGTTTTGTCCGACCCCATGGTGGTGGTGACGAAGTGGTCGCGACCGTCGCTTTTTGCCATCATTATGGGTCGTGACCAGCGAATTTTGGTCGATCGCGACATCGCAATACCAGGCGGTCATTAGGATGGCAACATCATGTTGCGACCTAGCAGTTAATGTTGCGACCTAAAATTTCTTATTCTAATGTTTTCAATTTAAAACCAGGTCGCGACCTCAAAAGCATGTTGCGACCTAGAAAAATTCTTGGTCTCTAGGAACAGTTCAAATTCATACAAGACTAAATCAATAAACCAAATTCAAACAAACAAAAACAATCAACCTTCATTATTCAACATGCAACAAATCAACTCATGACGCCAGTTTAACGGTGGTGGAAATTCAAATTGAAACTTTAATCATGCATTCTCGTAGAAACCAGTTTAGGGAATCATAATTGCCTCCTTGTGATCTTGTTTGCGTGCAGGAAGCAATGAATAGAAAATTGCCATGTATTTCACCCCTTCGACTGCGAAACCACCGAATTTTTAAGCGGTAAAAGCGACACACAAGTCTAACTAGAAAATAGAAAAAAATAATTTGACTAATAAAACTTAGAAAGAGAACTGTGATATGGGTTGCCTCCCACAAAGGCGCTCGGTTTGAGTCCTTAGTTGGACTTCTTTATACGAAGTTCTTTATTTTTAGCCTCTTTTCCCTCGCTAAGATCTAGGTATCGATCATATTTCTTCGAGATACTACTTGATCGACCTACTTTAAACTCTTCTCCGTTGTGGTTTTGATATCCTTTTGAGTTGTACTTGCCACTACTGTTTAAGGGCCACTCCATTTTGATTTTAGTTTGCCTGGAAAAAGCTTAAGTTTGGAGTTGAATAACAAGACCTGATCTCTTGCTTTAAATTCTCTCCTCAAAATCCTTTAATCATGCCATTTCTTTGTCTTGTCTTTGTAAATCCTGGCATTATTATAAGCTTCATTTCTCAACTCTTCCAATTCATTTAGTTGGAGTAATCTTTCTTCTTTAGCAGCCTTGAAATAAAAATTGAATTTCTTGATGGCCCACATAGCTTTGTACTCCAATTCAAGAGGGAGGTGACAAGGTTTTCTAAAGACAATCTTGTACGGGGCATTCCAATGGAGTTTTATATGTAGTTCTATATGCCCACAATGTAATCAATGCCTGAGGACTAATCTTTTCTAATCTGTGTCATGCCTTTCCGTAATTTTCTTTATCTCTATTGGAACTCACTACCATTTGTTCGATACATGGCCAAACTCATGATGTGTTTGATTCCATACTACTCATAGCTTCTAAACACCCCGTCATAAATGGTTTCCTCCACTATTTAATAATAGTTTAAAATCCCAAATCACCAAAATATTCCTCAGAAACCCTAAACAGATTATAATACCTTAGGGACAAGTTGCTGCCTCAACCTAATGGGACACATAATCCACAAACAGAATATAGATCAAATGAGATGGAAAGTAACCATAAAATCTATTCTATACATCAAATAACTACAACACTCAGGAGGAGGCGGTGGCATTTCATGCTCATAACATTCTATTCTTTTGCACCATCACAAAGTTTCACCCATTCAAACAATCCTTGAAACTGTGAAAGCTACACAAAACTGATTTGTAACTGCAATGTTTTGTCTCCTACAAAGCGGCCTTCCATGGCGGCGGCGCACGACATTCAGAACGGTCGTCACTTTCTCTACATCTCCCATGATCACACGCTCCTTTAATAATAGGGGTCATCCTGTGACAAAACTCGGCTACCCTCGCTCTGTCAGAAGTAAATTCGATGGGCACACCGTTAGTTTTGATGTCACAATACAGATACCATAGATCGAATGATACCGAATAACTACTATCCGAAATTTTCATACCAGTTTCTTTCTTCAATTATAAGAGTTGTTACTACTTCTTGACAAGTGATCAACTATAACATTTATTAACCTTTCTCGGGTTTTTGATTTCCGTATCAAATTCCTGTAGTGTGCAACACCTATCCGATCACCAGCTTAGCTTTTCTAGCCATCATGCAGATCAATATCGATGTTGACATGGGACCCCAATATACATGGCCTAACCACATGCAAATACCATGGCTGATTCCTTTTCGTGAAATAGTAGTTCTCACCATTAAAGGTTTTAATGACAGTATATGACTCTAAACATTATTACTGTCCTAAGACAACTCCCATCACAGACCACCAAGATTACACTATAATCCACCTCAATTATTCCTACAGGTTGTGCCATGATGGAGCTTCAACTGTCCGATCATCCCTTCAAATGAAGACTGGACAGTCGCATCAAAATTAAACTTGGTATCCTTTCAATAGCCTATACTATTTTGCGATTTCGAGAAGTCTCGATAACCTATAAAAACTAGCATGTCCCAAGAAACTTTTATTCCCTGACCGTTGTTGAAAAGAGTCTTTATGAATAAACTTTTGTCGGTCCACTTCCCACTTGCCGCAGAATTTGCCTCAAGGACAATGCCTTCGTCAATGCTATAAATGACATTTTTCCTAAATTCAAAGTTGAAGTCTGTCTTTGATGATCTGTAGCACCAACTCAAATTTTATATAAACGCTCAAAACCTGATCCATAACTAGTCATCCATGAATATCTCCATAACCTCCCTGCAACCAGAACATAGACATCATGTACTTGAACAGAAGAGAGTATTGCATAACCCAAATGGCATTCTTCTAAAGCAAAAGTACCATAAGGGCATGAAAGTAGTTTTCCCCGGTCCTCGTGTAATGCGACTGTTATATCTAAATATCCATCAAGAAAATGTAAGGTATTGCCATGTTAACCCCGTCCACATCCGATCAATGAAAGGCAAGGGAAAATGACCTTTCCTGGTTGATTTAATCTTCTGAACTGGTTCACACCTCCATCCTCGCCAGACAGCTTTTAGAATAAGTTCATTCCTTTCATTTTGATCACGTTGAATCCACAATTTTAGGACTACATGAACTCATTTAATCCTGTTGGTCATTCGCATTAAGATAACTCGCATTTAGACATTTCGGCCATATTTCCTTTCTTACAACATCTTTCATCACGAGGTTTAGCCTTTTAGTGTTCAACTGATGCTTTGCATCATCATTCGCAGATTTTCAGGCATGCAAATAAGGGACTGACATTCTAATAGTCCCTAATCGACTGCACTGCTTCCTTATATTTCCTCGAGAATCTTTAGCAAATGCTGTTCTTCATTTTTATTCAAATATAAATGATATAATTACTGGCTTAGCCCCTTTCTAATTTAAGAAAGTATACTCGATGACTAGGCCCTTTCAATATTAACCCTTCGCACCGTATTTCTTACCATTGCTTTTTCCTACCGCATGAATTTTCTCTGCTTTTTTCTAATCAAACTCCAAATCAAGCTTTCTATGTTTTGGAATCGAATTGCAACAAATTCACAATTTACATGACTTTAAGATACCTTCGAAATTCAACTCATTTTCATTGATAATGTCGAGATTATACCAGAGTTCGGGCCCAAAACCGAATGGATAAATGCTAGCTACGCCCATACAAGTTTCGCATCGACGTCGTGTCAAGCTGAGGTTAATCAGACGCCTGATCTCACTCGCGCTCACCCCTAAACGTGTAGATCACACGCCCTTTCAGACAGAAGGCGGAAAAGGTCTTCCGAATAGCAGGAACTCAGAATATCCCTCCCCATTTTATAACAACAGATCCATAGGGAAGATAAATTTCCACCCTCAACGGCACATCTTCGGCGACCTTTGCCGCGGTTACGACCCCAATGTCAACCGGCAAAGCGTGACGTCATCGGCGTTCCCAACCGAAGCCTTTTGTACTGACTGGCCGCGCGAATAGTTGGACTGGCGCACTGAGTCACAAATGGCCTTTGAATTCATATTTCCAATGGAAACAGAATGGTAAAGTCGCAACTCTGATCTGGTCGTAGATCTTAGTTGAATCAACTCGCACCGTAAGCGGCGGCAAACTTACTATTCCTTCCCGCAATCTTCTTCGCTGAAATATATCTTTCGCGCATCATATAATTTGGTATTTGATGACGCTTCAGAAGGATATTAATTCTTCATCTCTAATATTACTTCGGCGACTGTAAATTTGTTCCTCCCCGCTGCCTTCTCGTCTTTGTGGGAATGAACCCGTATGTGTATGATTGAATTTTCTCCTTTCCTGCTTTGCTCAAGTTACTTCCCAGTCGCTCAGTTATACTTGTTTTCTTCGCAATCATCACTGTCATCTTCGCCCTCTCTTCCTAATTCTTCTTCTTCTTTTACTTTACTTTTCTTACCGCTGGTTTGCCATTTTCTCGCCAATTCTTTAGCTGAATCAATACATGCCTTTCGATTTTTCTGCAAGTCATTAGTGGTGTTACTCTGGCTCCTTCTGCATATTCGGGCCGGATCCGCCAACCCGTGTTTCCAAATTCTTTATAAGCCATGTGTTTGGTCCCAAAAATCATGTCGACGAAAAGCTCTAACCTCAAGAAGTTTCCTGCTTATGGGTGGTTTTAGGCAGGCCTTTTGCTATCCCCACGGTAATCCAAACATCTGCTTTTCAAAGTGGCTGGGTCCTCTCTCCTCAACTTGATATCTGATTTATTTTTCCTCATGTCACGTCATTTGAACCCGGTGGCTGACAATTTCTACGAGGATTCTGCCTCGGTTCTGTGGCCCCGTGATGCTCCTTCAATTATATGAGAAGTCTTCGCGTCTCAGGCGCTGATTATAATGTGTGAAAGTGGGGTCGGGATTAGGCCGGGCGATAGTTTTTGTCACCATGTACCGCCTCTCAACTTTGGGAGCAGATCTCTCTGTCCTTGAGTTCTTCTTATCCTACATCTCTTCATCGTCTAATTTCACAGAGCAGAAAGTGGCTTCTTTTCTCTGGTCTCAATCATCCATTAGTAACAAGTTCTGCTCTCCATGGCAAACATCTTATTTAAATTACTGACCCCACTCTCTTGTTTCATATTCCTAAAGATCTGGGTGAGGGGCTTCATGCTGTGGTCGACTTAGTCTCCGCTATCAAACCCTTTGCCTCCACTTTTCCTCTCAATGGGCCCCATTGTCAGCACCAGATAATTTTTGGGGAGGTATTATTCAGAAGAGGGTAGACAATATCCATTCAATTCCAGATTCACATAGAAGTATCTCTTAGTACTAGACCTTTCCACGTGATAAAAGTCATCCTCCTCGAACACTATGATTTCTCTTCTGGGCCAGAGACTTGGGTAATCCATTAGATATTTCACCAGTTTTCCTGATAGATTTAACTGCTGGCATGAGGAATTAGATTCACATGGGCTGGGGTAATGAACTTTAAGGAAAAGGGTGAGGTGTAGCTTTACCACTTTCTGTCTTACACTGTCAATCAAGAATCGTGTTCGCGATCCCAGAACTCACTATGTCATTAGACTAAGATGGCAGAACCTACTGGCCAACCATGGTAGATCAAGGCCGGTTTTGAGCTCAAAAGCAGCCTCTACAGTCAAAGTATTCAATTCAGAATTCTGTTGATGATGTTCTTAACTCCATTGTATCTTGAATCGAGGCCTCATGTCATTAAGTTTAGTCTAACTCAAGGCTGATTAATTTTTCATCTTCCAGTTGCTTTTTCTCTCATACGCCAATTTCCTTTAAGTCTTTGTTTCTTCATCGACCCACAGGAAATGACGACTCTGTCTATAGATTAATTAACTTGAATGTGAGGACATGATGAGATTTAATCGGTCGCTGGTATCAAAAATCATATATCCTTTAAGTTTCAAAAAGATTTAAAGAATAGGTGTAGCTACCGCATCAAAACTGCTTTTGTGCATTTCTTTTACAAATGCAAAAATGTCAAAATTAGTATTTCTTTTGTCGACATTGATTAACAACCTCAATCCTCAATAACGACGCCACAAAAATCGACGGTTGTGGTAAATATAGATTAAACACCTAATTTAACACTGGCAGAGCCTGCAATTCCTTCTTTGCATCTATCGTTGAGGAGTTAATGAAAATGGAACAAAACGATTTTATGTTCTAAAATTAATAATGAGTTTAGTCTATTGACCGGCACAGTCATATAAGTAATAAAATCGATAAGTCAAATATCATTCCCACGTAGATTACTGGAGAATGTTGGAATCAACTACCCTAACTAATGTGCAAAGATCCACAATTATTTGAACCTCATTTTAATAGTTTGAAAACTGGAATTGTAAAAAGACAGAGATAACCTATATTACTTTCACTTAATTAAAGTAACATTTGAATCAATCACAATAACTAATCAACTCAGAGATTCAGAATGAACATCAGATGAAATTTGTCGCGGGAACAAATTTCAATTTATGCATTTAATTCATTGATTCCTTCTATCCCCATTGATCCTGATTTGTCAAAGATGCCTAATAATGCAGCATGTATTTCTCCATTATTCACTAGTTGTAGGTCCCTTCTTTCAAAGCAGCATCTAATCAAGCATTGTATCAAAACACCTTTATAAGATTCAGGGTATTTTCTTTTCAATACTTCATACCTATTTCTTAAGATCATATTTCTTTAATCAAGTTCAGCCATTGCAAAATTCTATAAAATGGTTTGGCACTCATCCTTAGATCCGATGGATTTCTCCTTCTCCTGATTAGATCTCAGCCGATTACAGGATTTGGGGATCTATCCAACAAATTAAGGTGAAATCTCCGATGAGTTAGATTGATAATAATTCCCTTCAACCTCAACTATGAGCCGGTCAAATCTATGGCTGAAATGAACTCATGTGGAGCTCCTAGTTCTTCATGATAATCTACCCACAAGTTAATGTTCCGGAGTTTTGTATGAACTCATCTCTGCACACTGTAAATTTTAGAATCGAGCAAAACACCTTTAGATGGTATTCGATACTATTATCGAACAACTCAATTGGCAAACAAGATCAATCAAATAAACTAAAACCTTACTCAGAAATTCCTCCCAATTCAAGCAAAAAGATTGTAACTACCAACAGCCTATCTCAATGTCAGATTTCTAATTATAGACCACACAATGGAGTATTAATCAAGAACGATCCACCCCAGAATCATAATTCACCTGAAAACCATTTAAATTGCTCCAAACCTCATTGATTCTATGTCAGAATTTAAGAAAACAGAACACAATCCAACTTTTATCAAACAGATTACCCGCCCAGATTTTAAAAGAAAAAGAAAAATCTATTCTAAAAATATACAGTTGAGCCTTCCTCGCCCCTCCTACGCTGGGTTTTAGAAACTAAGTCGCCTTTTGCGCGTAAGCTTATTTATAACCTTATATTCCACCAACCCATGGTTCCGTGATTTTCCTTTAACGAACGTCAAATTACTATTTTAGTCATACCAAAACTTATCAAGTGCATCATTTGCGCCTGATCCGTCATGCCGTCGACCTTAGGAAACTGCTTCAACCCTTCGCTTAATAAGAACATGAGCCCGACCAATTCTTTTTGTTGCGACCGGTTTCTCTTGTTTCTAATAATTGATGTCATAATCTAATCGTTTCTTCCTTTGTTGAAATATATGTTAAAATCCTCAATTTCATGTCGCAAGATCATTTCTCTGTTACTAAACTATATGACGCTAGACAGCGAGGCTTGGCCATTCTATGTCATGACCTCGCTCCATAAATAAGTACTGGCTATCTTTCTTATCATCTACGGACTTCAAAAGCATGTCGCGACACCATTCGCGACACCAACGTTCCTCGTCACCGCTTCTCCTTTCATGTTGCGAATTAAACGTTTACGCTTCATTATCTTGTCGCGACATAGATTTAAATTTCGCGACCTAATCGCTTTTCAAACTCAAATCTATGTCACGACATCATTTCCCGCATCGCCACAAACCTGTTTTCTAGAAGCTCGCGGTCAGCTTTTCCTTTACCCACCTTTCTTCACTGGTCGGACCCAAAAGTGTGCCGCATCAATGGTTACTTTATCACTTTGCTCTTGTCAGAGTTTGAAGTGTCGCGAACTACACTTTCTTGTCGCTAACGAACGCCTTTCCTTTTTCTGGATTCTGTGTCGCGACCTCATTTTCATGTCGCGATACCATTTCTATTGTCAGCCATTTTGATCCAGTCTTAGCTTTCCTTTCTGCGCTACGACATCATATCTAGTTTCCTCGCCGCAAGTCATGACTTCAATTATTGACTGCTGAGCTTTTGTCACGACATGGAAAACAGGTCGCGAAAGGTTTTGCTCCATGCCATTCCCGCCGCGATTCTGCGCGGTGTCGAACTGAGTAATGGTCCTCGCTGGTTTTTCGCAGCGGTCAAACTTAATAACATGTTTTGAACCGCTCGGGCCATTTTATGTCGCTACATGAAATCTGCCGAACTCATCAGGTCCTCAAATTTTGTATTTTGTCGCGAATATCACCTTTTTGTTGCTACCACGAATGTTCTTTCATGTCAGAACCCTCAAACTTGTCACGGCATGATATACCTTTTACTTTGTCTCAAAGAAATCTTCTCCCGTCACAAATGTTTTGCTGGCTTACTATCACTTCTGGTCAAACTGGTTCTCTATTGTGACTTCAAACTATTTGAGTATCGATCACTTGTCGACCTAAGAGCTTGGTCTAATTCAAGCATTTAACAGAAGCTTCATATACTACTGAACCCACATTTTTTCTGTAAAAATCCAGAAATATAAATTTGGTAAATTTATATTTTTGAAAAACAAGTAATTATATAAAAGAACAAACTGAAAATGTTGTATTAAAATAATTGAGTTTTTTTAATTAATGCTAATCTCAATTCAAGAATACATTTAATTATCATGATTACATAAACACATACTTTAATAGATAACCCATATGATCGCTCTGGTTATACCTAAGAACTTAATTCATTTAGCAAGTATCACACAACAAACTTAATCATATTATGATCACAGTTTATAAGATTCACTGCTTGATCCAATCAAGGGGTATGACATGTGCGAAAAGGGTTCAGATTTAACATTGTTCGGCTTCCATTAATCTGGCGAATAGATAATTTAGATACTTAATATAATGCATGATATAAACCATTATCACGATCTCAATTGATTTCATCCCATGTTATGTACTGCGACTCTATTAATTCATTGGGGATCATCAGATCGAACTGTGAAATGATCAAATTAATGAATAGCCTTCATAAAACAATATCACATAAAAGGTTGATGGTTGAATGGTTCATAGTAATTTTCAACAACCTGCTCTAACCAAAGCCATCGTCTTTAGTATCTCTACACCATGATGTAACTCATACTTCAGTGAAGCGCTGAGCCGTTGAGACTCAGCATGCACATTTTGACCAGTGGAGCACAGATTTCATTCCGCACTATGATCACCGTACATTTTCAAATCAATGGTAACACCCCAGGATGTAGTTTTCAGACCATTTAGACCAGGCCTTTTGGCTGTGAATACCAATATGATCCGTAATACTAATGATTTATCAACAATGTTAGTAATCACCCTGATCATTGAATGAACCACTCACCTAAACGGCTTCTGGCGCCACACTAAAGTAACTGGTACCTTTATTCAATTAGAGAATCCAGGTCATTCTACTGGAAATCTTTCAACTGATTAAACATCAGCAGAGTTACCAGCCAGATCAGATTTGAGCTGTCCTCCATCGCACTAATAACCTCACATCTACCATAAGATCCCTATCTCCATTAAGACTAGAGCAACAGATTCACCAGCGCTATACTGAGAGAGATTTTGATTAACACCCGGTTAATTTCTCACCGGTCAATCATCTTCTTGACTATATACATGATGATGTCGAACAGTGCATTACAGAAATGTATATTAGACGACCTGTGTCGGCTATTATGGGTCATATTCATGTCCTTCATCCTGGTTTTGGGACATGACTTTGAGGGTAATCCCACTAGACATGGGAACGTAGCCTCTCTTGAACAGTTCCATGCTAAACCTCTTTAGCATCTAAGCCAGCGAGAATCGCAGGCATCAAGTCCCCACTCTGATCTATTCTACAGACTATATCCTCGAACAGGTTAATATTTCAAGGTCTTTCAAGAGAATGTCTTAATAACAATATGAGATTACGTATTGCAAACACTAAGAGATTATCATCAAGTAATATGTCATCTAGAGATAACATCAGAACAAGATCACTCACCTATCCTTCTTATAACATAAGGTTTGATCCATTTTAGAGAGAATCAAACTTTAACGTCTCACAAACTGATATCAAACTGACGTTTATTTCACATAAATGGATCTGTGTTTGTATATTTATTACTTAGGTGTGAAGATCTCTACATACACACAATAATCTACTGAGTTTTTATAGAAAGTTTTGTCAAACTGCATCGTTATCTCATAATCATAACGAGTAAACAACGGCTAGATATCTTGCGATCACATGCCATCAATAAAGCCCTGCCATAGTTAATCTTTGTCTTTAATGATAACCTTGGCCGCGGTTCAAATTTTAGGCAATCATTACCTTCCACGTTAATCTTCTTCTTGAAGGATCCACTGGCAACCAGGTTTTGATCCATGAGCAGTCGCGAACAAGTCCATACTTTATTGATTCACATGGAATCCATTCACGACTCGTCATTTAGACTTTGAACTATTAAGAGATTCTTTGTAGGTAGTAGACCTATTAACCTCAGACAAACGTCAACGCTTTAACAACAGATAATCAATGATTTAATGGTGATTAACATCCCAGTCACACGGTTAAGCCGCAATTTAATAATCGCCATATCATCACCATGGAATAACTGAATGTCACTGACTGCGGTTCGCTGATCACTTAAACTACCATAAACACTTTGCTCCAATGTCTTCTTACAAACTTTCCTCTAGAAGACTGATAATTTTAATAACAACTTGTTCTGAATGTGTTAAGAAATGATAATTCAAATTTCCTTAGATCTGGTTTAAACATGACCAAGATTTGAAATAGCCCGCTGGTTCAGAATATAATACTTCTATGCTTGAGGAAACCTATACGTGAGAAAATGAGGATCCTATAATCATGATCCATGAATAACTTCAACCCACTGAACAAATGTAAATTAATAGTTTCGCGCATAAACTTTGTAAGACGGTAGATCGCCTTCGCTCATTGCATGAAGACCTTACCAAGTCCAACATATCTGTCGTTCTTTCACCACACTACTTGGTGCGGTGAAGTCCACTGATAGAAACCTCAGACATCCTGAAGATAACTCAAAAAACTCGGACATGATGGTCACTTGACCTTTAATCAAGATTTGATATCTAAATGTTATCCATCATCTAATTTTGAATC
The DNA here is from genome assembly GCA_016808115.1 of Tetrastigma voinierianum. Classification (NCBI taxonomy): domain Eukaryota; kingdom Viridiplantae; phylum Streptophyta; class Magnoliopsida; order Vitales; family Vitaceae; genus Tetrastigma; species Tetrastigma voinierianum. The sequence continues at coordinate 157,382 of JAEQBH010000755.1, forward strand.
TTTCAAAGATCTGCAATTTCATCTTATTAGATACAAACAATGTCAGCAATCAGAATGGTTCATTGAGAAAGGTAACAGTTAGACAAACCACCCGCATTACCGGACAAAGACCGCAACATTGTGTTCGTAATAGTCTTACGGTCCATAAGCATGTTCATCTTTCCCAGGCGGTAACTCAACATCTTACTAATAAACAAGATTCAATTTAGTCGTGATCGTTCATCAAACACCTCGGATATCGAAAATTTCCGTTACTAATGGCGTAGTTTCACTAAGAAGGGCACATACAGTGATGAAAGATGATGATTAACTCCTTCGGCCTTTACGTCACAACATTTGAAAACTGACGTATACATCTGAATATAACCTTCATTGTTAATAAACAATTAACATCAAGATGATGAGAATGTAAACAAACTATTGTTAAAATATAAATTAAAAACCCTTTTTGTTTAAACATAAACTGAAAGTTTCAACAAGGAGTAGAGAATAGTGAATATCCAAACTTTAAACAAAGATCACTATAAATTTAAAACAGAACATAGAATGATAATCAGTACTTTTTTGCACGACACACTCAAAAATAAACTCCCATGAGTTTCTCTATTGTCTTAGCCCAGAATATCAATCCATATGTATGAGCCACAAACTCAAAGATTATACCCAAATAAGTTAGAGAAATAGTATTAATCCTTAATGATTATAAATACCGCATATTAAAACACATGCCACCTTCTTTTTCTGAACCTGGCGAGTTCAGATTCTCTCTAAGAGTTTACCTCGACTGGCAGAGGAAGTCTTTTCTAAAATTCATTTTCTTTTGAGTTTCAATTTCCTCTGAGTTAGTTTTTGATAACGCTTAATCAACCCTGAGATATGACATGTTGTAGTCCATCCAGAATGATAACCATAAATCATCGGGTAACTGGCTAATCAAGTCCACATCAACGAATCCAATCCACAACTAATGGATCAACTTTTAATAAGTTGAGACTGTTGGGATGTTAGAACTAGATGTCCCTTCCATCTTGGAACCAAAAGCGCTTTGAGACTTTTGAATCTTAGTTCTCGCACTATTAATAATATTCCTGATAATGTGTAATATGGCAGTAATCCACAACTCTGATATTATTTTTGAACCGCATGCGAGGATGAACTGAACCCTGCCTCACCGTGTCAAACCAAGACTTTTGATGATGTCTTCATCGCTTAGTGGCTGAAGCTAGATCATGGAGTGGTTTCAATAATATTATAGCGAATCTTCTTCGGTAACGGTCTTCAAATTTTTGAACCGGCCAAAATATTGGTAATTCATTTACGACGGCAGTTCACATTACGATACGGTTTGATCTAATAACTATGTAAAGAGATCATACACCATCGGCAAACGGGCGATTGCTGAGAATGATAATATACTATGGTCTCGTCATTTAGTTAATAATTCAGCCCCCACCATTGATCCAGATGAACCTCACAGGTTCCTGAGTAACATATCTAACATCACTGAATGTTTGACTTTAGCTGGGGTGCTCTGGTCTGTCAATCTCAGATTACAGATCTCAACTGAGTTCAGCCCATAATTAACTATTTCACCAAACATATAAAACAGGTAATAACCTGCTAGTTCATATTCCATTTCTCGTAGATAAATGACTTCTTATATATGGAAGCGATTTCAATTCGGTAGGCCCATAAAGATTGATATTTGAATAAATGTATTTACAATGAAGTGTGACTTTACGTCATTGAAAACAATAAAACTGCTGAAGCAACTGATTTGATCATAAAACACTTAAACGTTCAAACAGAGATGATGAAGACGATTATACTTTTACTCCTGTTTTCAGCACTGCACTTTAATCTCAGATCCTTCACTCCTGCCTCATTTGGTACTGTATGATAAATCACGCATATTTTCACGTTAGTGGTTCTATATGATTCTTCTTAGTTTCGCGCGAACCCAACCCAATTTCATAAGATAATGCTTTATACTTTCTAACACCAACAGATACAGACATAAAGATATATCCATTGACCAATGAGCCACTGATCATCAACATGCACTTTATGAAACAAATCATTCAGATCATAATCATGTAACTTTTCATTCATTATCATTTTTAATTAGCCCTTATCTAATTGTCCCAAGGTTTTAAAAATGTGATAATCATCTGGACATTACCCCATCATATAGTCTGTAAGAAACAATTGGCTTAGTAAAATACGTGACTTCAACAAAACAATGACATCACCTCATGAGGCTAATGACCATGATGCCACTAATAAAGGTCGTCTAATTGATTGTACACAATCATCCACCTAATTTAATCTGCTGAATATCTATTGATAAGCATCAATTGATTATAGAAAATATGAATAAAATATTTATGCCAAAACAACCATTTAATATCATAATTTACATTGTCCACTTTCAATCAATCTAATTTCAAATTTGAACTTAAACTAACCAAACTACCGCCACCTGGCTCATACACAAACCACTAAAACAACGTTACTATGCAACGTTCACTGGATGAATCAAATGATGAGAGAGCATGTAATAGAATTAAAACCAAAGCTGAACTTGATCTAATTTAACTGATCTAATAGCTTCTCCCTCTATTTTAACCCCACCATATTAATTAGAGAAATATTATTCGTAAGGCATTTTAGTGATTTTTAAGAAGACTTCTAATGACACTATTCTTAATCAATAGAGGCAAATGAAAAGACATGTTCAAGAGTTATTATTTCCTAACTGAATCCATCATAACCAAATACTTCAAAATTTGTCTGTCTTTAACCTTTTCCAATATACTTTATGATCAACAACTCCTCAGTTAAAGAGATTAGTCAAAACTTCAAAACGGATACTAATCAAATATGTATGAATTGTTATTTCCGCTGAATTTTCAGAATTTTATTAACAAAACTATTCCAGTTAGTTTCAAAAATTATAAACTTCTAGTTTAGTCTTTTATATATCCAGTCTGATGCATTCCTAAAATTTAATTTAAAATTCCTTCATGTCTCAAACATGAAAACATAAACAAAAACATGTTGTTTTTTTTTCATACAAACAAGACTTTTAAATGTCTCACCAAAACCAATCCCAACGTTGTCCAAAATAACTTCAAATGAATGATTTGACAGCTTTAACCTATGTCAACTGAACCCGCATGTCTCAAAACTATATTGATAAACCTAATTAATCATTTTTAACTTATTATCCAAACTAATATAAACACTTCGATGTTTGAACAAAACACTTTCAAAATCAAGAATTCAAATAAATTTGTCCAGCAGAAAATCGGATTGATGTCCAAGATCATATGATTCTCTCTCAAGACTTTGATCCACCAAAATCATTACAATTCAAACACACTGACAAAACAATCCAAACTAAAGTTACGCTTACCTGAATGCCAACTATTATCACCGACGCACCGAACAAGACTTTGATTTCTAGGGTCTTAAACGGCAATTGGTAATTATTCTTCCATCACTAACTATGGTTCGCGTTTCTTCTTCAGATCGAACTCACCAATTGGATCACCAAAACCGCGGTTACAGATTTGGTTAATCGAATTACTTTAATGTAAAATAATATGCAACTCAATTTCAATATCTCTGATCTTGTGGCATGAATTTGCATACACTGCCTTCAAATTATTCTAAGTTCATTTGCATCAGAATCTTAATCACTGAACTGATGGATTTAAACTCAACCAAAACAAAATACATCACAATTAAGACTTATAAAATAGACACCTGAGCAAACTGAACTCACACCTTTGTCAGATAATAGGGTTCAGATGTTAAACTATTCCTATCTTCTCTTATAAGATTTGTAATCTCATCTCATGGGCTCTTATCAATTATAACGCATTCATTTGACTAATATAACTTAAATCCCAGTAAAAACAGAATGGGAGGTTTGAATAAATTTGATTTGAACATTTAAACCAAATGATTTCATTTTTTACAACACCTTCAAACCATAATAATAATGCCCATTTGATAACCAGAAGACAAACACCTTTAATAATGATTTTGGGTTTTCCCAACCCAAACACAAGAGAGTATAATAGCCTGGGCTTTCACTTTAACTTACCAGCTCAAGTCCTCACCTTCTTCTTCCTTCCTCTCTCAAGATCTTCCATCAAAGAGTCGACTCGCACGCAAATCACTTCTCCCAAACCCTAGCTTCACCCCTCCTCAAATACAGTTCAATGGGCACCCAGACCAAATTGGGCCTAGTCAGCAACTATATACTTGCCTACCACAAACCATTTTTGAACTAAGTTCTTCCAACTCATTAGGGATGAGTCTACACTTCTTCATTTAACAAATCTCCATGCTGAATAGAACTTTATTTTACCATTAAATAATCCTTGAAATCCCTGATTTAAATTCTCCATTTTTGTCCCTTTACACTGGGCTGATCAGTTCAATGATTTAACTGTTTAGTAGATCATCTAATCATATATTATTCAATCATACTAGTCATACAATCAAGATAATATTTGAATGCAAATTTTTAAACCTAAGTTAACTTAATATCCCAATATATAATATATCACAGAAAATTTGAAATTTAGGGTGCATGGGTTTATACCCAACAAGCCACCCAATGCATGGTAGGTATCCTTTCCATAATTAATTGTACCCCACGTACCTGCAATCAATATCACTTAGGAACTGGTTTACCCAACAAGCCATTCGGATCAAATAGGTAGTATCCAATAACAATTCTAAATTCATGGAATCATTGAACCAATGCCGATGAGTCTAAAACTCAACTGCTTTAAGTCCATTTTGCTTAATAATTGAGGGATTAATGTCATTTAAAATAGAATTGTAACTTTTAAGAAGACATTTAAGAATCAAGATCAAAAGAAGCAAAAGAGAGCAACTTATAAGGCTAAGGTATGATAAAAGAATTTGTCACTGGTATTTAATATTATTACACAAAATTGAGAAGAACCCTCAAAGACAACTGGAAAGTCGTCACATACTTATCTAAAGGAACGCTTAAGTAGGAATGTTCACACAACCAACACAAAGAATGTTGAAGACACAATTAGAGAAGAAATTGTTGCAATAAACTCGCATTTTTTATCAAAAATTTCTAGAGACCGCTTGAAAACAAGAGAAAATTATTACACAAATTCTAAGACAAAAGTAGAAATTAGTCAAGGAATTTAATTTTGTCACACTATATAAACGCTGATGGAATTAACAAACACTATCATAATAACTCATCCAAAGGTCGAACTCAGAGAAAGTCCACAAATTTGCCTAGAATCTCTATTTCGTAGCAAGAATTAGCCTATAAATAAAAGGATAGGTGTAGAAAGATATGAGAGAGGCGCAGACAGTAAGGAATATGCATGAGTAGAAGTAGGTTTTCAGACATATTTTTCTTTTTCTTTTTCTTTAATTAGTCTTTTTAGTATTATTTGCTTGAAATTTGCTTATGATTCTCGGAAACACTCAGTCAATAATATTTGAACTTGAAGGAAAGTTAAAACATTATTGCATTTTCTTTTCTTTTTATTTTCTCGACAAAATTTTCAATGAATTTGAGCGAAGAACATCAGTCATAGTGAACCAATCATAGTGTTAAGTCTCGGAAGAGATTAATGAATGATTTTTATGTTTACATTGTTTGAAATTTAAGTCAAATATAGTGACCTAGTTTGACTGAATTAGTATTACAGCTAGATATGCATCATCTGGCACTTACAGATAATACAAATATTGTTCAAGCTTGTTTTCAAGGATACCTTGAAGACAAAGAGTGCCGTTGTTCCTAAGATAAGAGTAGATTCAAGATGGTGTTCTGAATGAGATTTTAACTGAAGTTTGCATCTAAAGTATCACTCGTGGATAATCTAACGATGCTTTCCTAATCTCTCGCTTTCATGTCTTCTAGCATAAGAAGGGCCTCTATGGTAAAGACAACCGTGAATTATTAGTTTACATTTGTTTCATCTCTTAGCTTCTTTGTAGAAATAACCTTTGGTCTTGTCTTGGAAGAAATTATTCTTAATGAAATGCTGATTGAGGTACCAGTTATATTAGAAAGAGCTCGTGTTACCCTGTCCATGGGGGCAAGTTAACTTTGTCCAAAAGAATCTGGTTTGAGGTGTTCATAAGTCTTTAGAGGGGAATCAATTTTCAAAGTAATTACGAAATATATTCATGAAACATGGTGTTCTAAGTGGTGAGATGTATATGTTGAGCTGCACTTAAGACTATACTAACATACTTTGATGAATGATAGATTCCAACTTATAACTATTCTTTTGTTCTCGAATCAATTGTAAATCAGAACTCAATACTGATGTACACAATGTTCATTTGTTATCGCTTACTTGATATGTAATCTATTGATCCAAACCAAGATTCATTTTAATATCCGATATCAGATCTCACAGACAACTGAGTAAAGTTCTTATGCATATGATCCTTGAAAATGTGATTAATATATTAAGGGTTGTCTCATTTAATCAGCATTTCGGCTTGGCTAATGGAGATGGCGCGTTGTTAATTCAATGAAAGAAGAATTAACATGCTTAGAATTGTATTACTGTCTACGGGGGGGTGTTACTTAGGTCTTGAAGAACTGGCTGATTAACGCTGAGAAAGACAACTAAGTCTAAGAAATAAGTTTCCAAAGAGCTATTAGACATACAGTTATTCCGACTTTAGGGATCATGGTGCTCTAATGGTAAAATAATAGTTGTTGAATGCATTTCAAAATCTATATTAAATATCCTCGACAAACAAAATTTACCGCATCAATTGTTTTCAATGTTACAACCAGGTGATTAGACTACTCATTCCATTCCCGTTGTCACTTAATCCAGAAACTGAACACTGTAGAATATATCTTCTTTGAATAAAGAATAAGTCCATGTAAACACTGTCAAATAAATAGTTATTATAATTTTGAAAAGCGGCAAGTTCAAAACAAGCTCTCGAATATAATTAGTCTGACGTTTTCTTCTGCATCCACGTAATCCATATGGACTTTTTAAAATCACTTTTATTGGCTGTTGATGTGCACTTGCAAAGAAGAGAAACCAAATTGAAATTTATATAGTAGCAGGCATAAGAACATCACTAACTATACCAACAAGCTTTGAAATGTTAGAGACTCTAAACAAGTCTCTGGTAGCATAGTATTGGGCGAATTTTGTTCCAAGTAATAATTGGTAGCCCAACAAATGCGGCACAACTATTATTGTTCACTATCACTGGTTATCAACTCATGATACATGTGTACATCTTATGTACATAGACTCAATTGCCTCTATCTGAAATGATGAACTGGGTTTTCCCAACAAGCGTTAATGAGTCTAGTTAAGGCTAACTCCAATTAATAAGGAACCACTTCATGATAGAACATGTTATGATAGAGCAGGGCTTGAGTTTACCCAACAACCCCAATTCTAAAAGAACTTCGGTTCTAGCACAGGAAGATGCAGCTCATTAGTAATCATGTTTCTTTTAGATTAGTCCCACTCATTTCCATTAGCATGTTTTATCCACTCATCTTAAATATAAAGATAATACTAACTCATAGGCATGACGATATTCAAAACTGTTCATGAGCCAAACACTCTGACTCAGTCAAACCTAGGACATGCATGGGATATTAATGTCCATGAGAATTAACTGCATTACCAAGGTCTTTCTGATCCTCCTCCATGCTCTTCAGCCTTCTGATCTCCACCAATCAGATATCTCACCAGCCACCCATCGCAATGTAGGGCCAGGGTGTCACTCTGGGCTCATTTTAATCGGGATAATTATAACCTGCTCATTCATACATTAATAAGGCTGTGGTCTTGAGATATATTCCGAGCTGCACTTCAAAATATATCTGATCCAAATGGGAGTGTTCACTTACAAATAAAAACTATGATTTATTATAAACAACAAAAGAATGATATTATATAAAATAGATCAAAAGTCTTTCATAAAATTTAACTCATGTTTGACCTTGAGACTCGATGAGGCTCATCTGTCTTCTTCGCTTCTCCTCGCCTCATACCCTATATGGATGAAAAACCCGTCTAAGCTTACGCTGGTGGAATAACCATTTACCCGACCACTAACATAGATCATCACACTTATGCACATGCATATACATCTAACATATCATATCATTTAACATGCTTATACATATCTCATATTTACTTATCTATCTTATTTATTTTTCCTGTTATTCTCCTGCTCATCTTATTAAATGCATTTGTTTTACTCATTTCATGCTTTATAAACAACAAAAATGAATAAGAAGCCATAAAGGCAGAAGAGGAAAAGGAAGAAAGGAAAGAGGAGGGAAAGAGACTATACTCCTTTGTCTGAAATGAGTGAATTACATAAGGGCGAAAGCATTGTTATCGTGTGCGAGTGATGACCATCTATAAGAGCTCTGGGCGTTGTTTTCATTGTACGAGACAATGACCATTTATAAGTGTGACGCCCCGAGCCTCGGGGTGTGCGTGTGCCACCGTCGGCCTGCGGAAAATCCATACGTCTCGTATTACGAGACACACACATGGTAAAAACATGACCTACATGTCATACTCACATCGAAATACATTGACGATTATATTTACATGGTTGAGGTATACATTACTCTTACTCTGAAATACATATTAATTTACAAATTCTAATATATTATCTGACATCAAGCCACGGCCCAGAGCTTTCTTCAAAATCGGCCTCTAAGATGGTTGTCTCATCGGCTCACATGAAATAATATTCCTCGACGGGGTGAACTATCGCCGTGGTGGAATTACCCTAAATGGGTTACTCCCCACCTAAGTGCATATGCAATGATCGATGTAAACACCGTATTTCAGTAAATATGTAATCTGCCAGATGTTGATGAGTCAAAAACTCATTAGATTTTTAATCCATTTTAAAGGCATATTACAAGATAAATGTTGATTTGTATGCAGAAATGTGGATATTTTACTCATTGCAGGAAAATACAACAGAAGCTAAAATCTCAGCAAAAACCAAAAGAGACCGGCTACTGTGAAAAATGAAGTCTGGCCCGAAAATCGAGTCACGATAGGAAAGCAGTTTTCGGTCATTCCAGAATCCGCGACATCGCGAAATCAATTTTGAGGAAAAAATAAAAAGAAGCGTAGCAAGCGAAGTCGTGACTTGAAGATTAAGCTTGCGACCGAATGACCCAATGACAAATGAAGAGGTCGTGACACCACAACGATGTCATGACGCTAATTGAATATAAGCGAGGTCGCAGCGTCGGTCACGATGTCATGGCGTGGATCACGATAGAGCCATAAGGGAAGTCTCTACAAAGAAAACAAGTTACAACCATTAAGAGTTGAAACGAAGGGAGGGTCGCAACGACAATGAAGCCCTTGGCGAAGTTCTGACCATTTATTGTCCGGGACCGATGATGTCATGACCCAGCTCATTGGTCGCGACACGAGAGCGGCGAGAAGAAATCAGGTTCTTGACTACTTTTGAGCAATTGGGACTACCGCAGCGACGAGGAGAAGAACAACATGGTCATGACATCACGCGGGGTCAGCGACTTGAGATAGGGTTGAAGAGGAAATTGGTTTGCAGCGAAGAGGCGGGGTTGCGACGGAAGAAAATAGACATCGAATTGACATCGCCTTGGTCGCGGCGTAAATTTGAAACACAATGAAGAAGACCACTAACCGCAATCGCGACCCGAGAAAAAGAAAGTCCGCGACTGAAGTCGGCTGCAAAGCGAAGAGCGTGATGGCAACCTAAAACTAAGGTAGCGACTTAAACTAGATGAAGAAGGGCTGGCGATAATCAGCGACATGAAAAGCGTGGTCGCGACATGACTCTTGAGAAACATTGAAGCGAATAGGGTCGCGACTACAAGCGATGTCGAAACCGTTAATCCATCGCGGCGTGAAAATCACGGTTGCAAAAAGAAGCGGTAAGTCGTGGCGAGCGGAGCAAACATAAATCCATGTCGCGACGTGCGACTTGGTCGCGAGATAAGGCGATGAAATTTGGGCTTTCTTTTGGGAATCCACGGAGCTTTTGGGGGTTCGATGATTCCTTTTGTGATATAAATAAAAGCGAGTGTTAGAATAGTAAGTAACTGAAGATCTTACTACCCGAGAAAAAGGGGAAATGAGAACTCAGTGTATAGTTTAGAGTAGATTTTTATTTCTTTTCTTTATTTTAGTTTATTTCTTTTCTGGATTTGAATCAGAATGGTGCGAGAAGGCAGTGGAGTACGGAATTTTATTTATGTTATTTTTTCTTAGAATTACTTGCGAAAAATTTATGAAATCTAGACAAATTTATGGAATTCATTTATTCTCGGTTTATTGCAATTCTGGTGGTTATACGTGATTGGTGCTCCGTTTCTTAAGTCGCAATGCGATGTCAGGCCTTGGCTTCTGTTGGATTTAATTTACATATTAGTTACAGTCTTTCCTGCACAAATATGGAGAACTAATTTGGGTTATGTTTTACTTATTTGGTATCGTTTTAGATGATAGAAGTTCCCGATAGTAGTCAGAATACCGAGTTGAGGAATGTATCTTACTGCGATTTCGGGATGCCCTCTGCGCGTGACACGACGGAGATTCTGAGTGAGAAAAATTCTTTCCCAGGTATGCTCGACTACCATTGATGAATCTTTGTGACTCGAGAGTTCATTTTGATAAATCCCCATTTGCTCATAATTGAGGATTGGAGGGTATTTAACAATATAAGTGTCAGAGAGTTCACCTTGTCAAGGCAAGTTCTAACCGGGTGTTAGGCGAGATCTAATCAAGGGAAGGGACGAACCCGTAGTTCGGAGGGTTGAGCCATCAATTAAGTGGTAGAAACTTTGAAAATCCTAAGAAAGGAATGCAAAGTCTGCTTTGTCAGCAAAGAAATTGGTGTATTGAAAAGAAAAATACCTAGATCTTCTTTAGAGGATTAGGAATCTAGTAAATTTGGTTTGATCACTATCTTGAGGAAGCAAAGGGTAATCACTTAGGTGAATATGGGCTTGAATTCCAACATTTAGGAAATCTTGGACAAAACTAGATCCATACGAAACGGAAGCGATGTACTTTAGTCTTTGGAATTAATTTGTTTTTATTGTATTCGGTGATAGTTTTCGTTTCTCCTGACTTGATTCAGTCGATATTTTAGTTAGGTTGTTTTATTCATTTACTTTGGTTTTATTTTAGTTATGATGATCGATGAGGAGTCTAGGATCTTTTATTTTTTTCTAGATAAACGCTTCATTGTGAGTTTGAGTCAAATAACATAAATTTTAGTAGTTGGGGTGAGTTCATCTTTAATTCGTACCAATCTCTTATTGGGAATGATACGAACTTACATTCGATTTACTATGGCCTGTGCACTTGCGGTGTCATAGACTAAACCACTTATTTTTAAATCATGAACCTTACGAAAGAAATATTTTGTCAGCAGGTATCCAGTGACATGGATGCGAAATGTAAGGCTCTTACAGTATGTGAATTTGAGGTTTTAGTCTATATAGAAGAGCGAAACAAATGTCTACATGCCCATTCCATGTCTCGAGTCCTCACTTGAGCTCCCTGCACTTGCCTAGCTATGTATGAGAAAATAATGGAGTTTTCAAACAAAGCTTGTTCTCGAAAACACACTCACAGAGTTTCGATAAAAGTGTTGGACTACCCTCAGGCGGAATTGGTTGGGGAGCTTTAAAAGCGTCGTAGTCGCAAGTAAGGAATGATCTGTTGGACTATCTCTAACTTGATTCTTGGGAAAATCATCATGTGAAAATTCTTTTGTGACCATGTTCATTTTCGGAAAATTCATATCATGCACTCACACCTAATTTCTAGGTTACCGGTGCATATGAAATACTGCCATTTCAACACAATTTATATGACACATGCCAACACATCATCATGCATATATTGACATAAATTAAACCACAACATCATTTTACTCTATTTTAACCAATAACATCAAATTTAGCTCACTTGAGCTAAACACAATTTCCATACAATTCAAGCCATTCACATGGACGATTTTTGGTCCAATTCAAGCCAATCGGGACTGTTTTTAACAGTCCCAAAAAACGATGGAAGTTTGTCGGTGACAACCACTCGACACACATTGGTTCCACTTTGTGAGCCAAGATTCAATATTGCATTCGACCTCATACACACCAAAACATAATTTAATGATAAATCACAACACAAGCTTGTGAATAGTCAGGTGAATCTGTCCAAACAGCTCAAAAATTTCCTGATTCGATTACAGGATTTTGGGGCCCGTCAGATGGCATCACGGCTGGAGTGCTTCGACCATCAGCAAGCGGCACGTCAAAAGTAAACCAAGTAGGAGAAAAACCCCACACCTGTAGAGTTTGTTGAAACTCCTAAAGCGGGTGCTTACCGTGGTCATACGTAGCGTAGACGACTTTGCGTGCTTGGCTAGGAAGAGTCAACGGTCCGTCTATCGGGATCTTAGAGGAAAGAAGTTGCACACTCTGCTAAGAAAGCCAAGACACAACTCTTTGCATCACTTTTCCTTCTCCTTCACGTTTTGGCCTTTTGAAGAAGATGAACTATTGGCTCTTTTGTCTTTTTTCCTCATTACAAATTCAAACAATGCCATCGTGTCACTTATCTTTGAATTTTTGACAACAGCATGTCTTGTGGGTCGTTTCAAATCATCTCTCTAATCTTGTAACATGTGTCACAAGAGTACATGTTATAGGTGACTTTTGTCACATGCATGTCGTTTACGGCACCCGATACTCGGTGCCTCAAAAAACATGCAAATTGGCCCCGTCTTCGGAATTGACGAAATTGACGTAGTAGCTAGATTTCGCGAGGAGCGATTTCAACGCTTGGTGGATTCGTTTTGTCATCCGAGATCTAGAAAAATTTTGGATTTTTATCAAAATTACGATTTTTCCCTTTTTCATGAAAATTGGAATTTTCTTGGGTCTTACAATAAGAGACTGAGTCTTCGTAATGACAACGGGGCGACTAATTAGTATCTTGCGAGACTTGTTTTTCCACTAATAAGCATGCCACATCTATCCCTCTACCGGGTTCTAAATAGACAATCCATGTATTTTATGTTCATTATATATCATATTCTAGAATAATTATTGTCATCCCAGGTGAATCACATGGGTTGTTACAATCATTTATTAGTATCAAATTTTCATATCTCAGTATATGCATGCATAACTATGGTTACCATGTATGCTTATGAGATATTTACTATCATTCCAATTTCATCAATCTATAAAAGGATGGATTCTAGACTCAAAGGGCTTTCCATAGAGTCCTAGAACATCTGAAACGGAGTTCAGAAAAAGAAATTATGACCGTCCGAAGTTGAAGGCTTCTTATGAACAGTGACTACGAGCAGAACTAGTAGGACCTACTCTTTTTCATGATTTATGGACCTAATATGAGTTCTAATTTCATCGAAAATTTATATATGGATTTTAGACTCAAGATCTTTCCATAGAGTCAAGAACATCAAAAGCTTGGAGTTTGGACAGAAAAGAAATTATAATAGTTCGAGTTGAAGGCTTCCAATGAGCATTGACTATGAGCACTTAAGCAGGCTGGTTCTTGTTTCCTAATTTTTGGACCTAATATGAGTTCTAATTTCATCAAGCTATATATGGATATATTATATACTCAAATAGATTTCCATAGAGTATAAGAACATCCAAAACGGAGTTCGGACGAAGAAATTATGACCGTCCGAAGTTGAAGGCTTCCTATGAACAGTGATTACAAGCGAGAACAGTGAGGCCCTCTTGTTTTTTGTGATTTACGGACCTAATATGAGTTCCAATTTCATCAGAAAGCTATACATGGATGAATTCTAGATTCAAAGGGCTTTCGTAGAGTCTAGAACATCCAGAAGCAGGAGTTCGAGCAGAAGAAATTATAACGAACAAAAACATGGGTTTTAGAAATTTGCAGCGACATCTCCCTAGAGCGATATTTTCATAATACAAATATTCCTCGGTGGGATTACAGTCAATGCGCCTCGTCCGGAAATGGGTGTATGGTATGTATGTAGTAAGGGTGCATATGTGCACACCAAGGAGCTTTTCTTAATTATTTTAGTGCCATAATAGAATTTTTTTGAAAGTTGTTTTTAAGGGTGAAATTATAAAGTTTTCAAGAATTGTGGCACTTTATCCAATTAAGGAAAGTGGAGGGGTGAAAGTACAAATTATGGAATTCAAAGGATAATAATAATGGCAAATTACTAGAATGGTTCATGAAGCCTACCATGCTCTAAATCTCCCGGATAATGGCTTGATTGCTTGTTAAATTACGTCTCGCGAGAAATCTAGTGACCAAAATTTCGTCAGTGCGAGATAGTCATAATATTTACGATTTTTGGGTGATAAATGGCGATGACTTCAGGGCGAGATTTTTACAAAAATCGGAGGTGAATGGCTTGAATCTAGGTTCATTTCTGATAAAGTGGCTGAAGAAATAAATTTTTCGGAAGTAAATGGACCAGAATGAAGAAAAGCGATAAATATTTATCCAAATAATAATAAGAATAATAATTAAAGAAAAAGATTAAAATAATAATAATAATAATAAAATAAAAAATAAAAGTCAAATGGGCGAGGAAGACGAGCAGACGGGCGTGCTTTCGAATTCTGAATCGGATGAAGTAGATTTTCGTCGGAGCGAGAAGGTAAATTGGATTCTGTGATGAAATAGTAGGTACCAAATATCTTAGCATTTTGTCAAGCTTTGCAAAAGGTGAAATTTTCCTACTTGTGTTATTTCAAGCTAAAGGCTATGTAATGACTTGAAATTTTCTTGATAGTGAAGGTCGTAAACTTGATCCCAAAAATTTTGGATTGAGTTGCAGGAATTTTTAGGAATTTTCGAAACTGTGTTCGGACTGTTCGGACTAAATTTCGGGACTATTTTCGGATAGTTCGGGGTTGAAATTTTAGGATTTTATTTGGACAGTCCGAACATAAATTTCAGAAATATTTTTGGGTGTTTTTAGACTCTATGGAAAGTCCCTTGAGTCAAGAATCTAACCATATGCATGTTAATAGCATTTGATGTCCACATAATTTCTGAAAAAATTTAATTGTAGCACCAAGTGTGCAAATTGCTTGGTTGTGCTGATGTGTGTAGTCTAATACATCGAATAGCATGGGGTCGTTTTGAAAAAGTTGTTAAAACATATAGTTTTTATGGGGCAATTCATGTGTAGGGGCATTTTGATCAATTTCACCTCATATTATCAATGTCTTTATCGAATGGGACTAGCACATAAAGTTTTGTTAGAATCGAAGTTTGTTTCGATATAATTAAACTGGCGCTTTGTATGTTTTATGGTTAAAGCGTTGGGCGGGGGCATTTTCGTACTTTGTATGGATTGTGTAGGCGGTGGAGCATTCGGCGATAATCTGAGTGCTTGCGAAATTGAAAGAAATTAGTCGAAGAAAAGGTGAGTACTGAAAATCGTTTCCCGAAAACGAAAGTAATTTAAGATGCAAGTTTGTAAATGCTTTGAAAATACAATGTAACATTTTTTTACCTCCCACTTGCTATACTGTGAGAAACTTTTAATTTCGGTACTTAAGAAGCGATTTGGCACGGTTTAGTAAACACTTGGATGGCATGACTCCGGTTTACGGTCATATGTATCTCGGATTGTGCATGGCAGGGTTATGGGACATTATGACTAACTATATTGCCTGGTTGGCAATTGGGGTTTAGATATAGTATATAGTTATATAGTGAGTCACCCTCTGCACATTCGGGGTATATAGATAGTTATCGCGCTGACATAGTACATGGTGATGAGGTGTTGGTTCCAAGGTTCCATGTGGGCATTTTAGTTCAGGGTTCCATTATGCTTATAGATATCGCCGTTTTCTTAGGTGTGATAGACGGGTAGTGTTCAGGGTTGCTCTTGATGCCAGGTTAGGGTTCGTGGCATCACGTGCAGGGTATTTAAAAAATAGACGCGATGGGCGGTACTTGATTTCTGATAAAGTGCTGGTATTAACCAGCATTGAAAGCGGTTTTCCGCGGCGAAATAGTTTTGAGCAGTTTTTCGAAATGGTTTCATAGCAAAAGCTGGTTCTCATAAGCGGTTCTGACCATTTTATGTCTGAATTTTCATTTGGGAGGTATCTGACAAGCAACATTTAAACCTTCAGTACTCCAGGCGGTTGGCTCACGGTTACATTTTTAAATAATTTTCGGAACGTCAGTCTTTGACGAAAAGACCTATCGAAATCCTCAGTCTGAACCTTTGTGTTGTATATATATAAGATATATATGTAAATATCTTTATGCCAAATACCATGCATGGTTTGAGAAAACGAGGTTCTGATGAGTATGTTGGATTGATTTGTATCTTTATATATTTTGATGAGGACACGGGTCCTTTATGGTTATTGGTTGGATTTTGGAAAATATTGGGTGTATGTTTATCACAATTGATTTTTGTATTTTGGGCTTGACCACCCGTGCGGTCGTTATCTTTGGGATTTTCGTTAAATCTAAAGGTGTGATTTTAAGTACAAAATTTTATAACCCACATTTTCCGAAAACCCAGTTTCAACCGGTTTAACGACAGCTTCATGGTAATTGTTATTAGTCGACGAGCTTGGCGGGAGGTTCTTGATGATTCTTGAAACCCAGTTCACTGTCAATAGGAAGAGTGCGGCCAGTTGGTATCGAGCGTTTAAGCGATAGGTCCTGTTTTTTGTAGCGTTTTCCACGGTATTTCCTATAGAATTGTTTTTGTAATGATTTTCCTTTTCACTGACCTATCTTGTTTTTCTAAATCCTTGCATGCATCAAGTAATTGTAAAGTGTCACTTTGAATCTTTTAACCTTGATTCATAGCATTATGCGGACGGTGGAAATTAGACTGGGACTTCACTTGTCGGAGGCACCACCAGAGAGAAATGTCGAGCACACCCCAGATCGGAAGATGCCTCAATGAATCAGCCCCCAGCAGAACCATCAAGGGCCGTAGACCCAGGAGGCGGTACCTTGACGATGGATCAGGTTATACAGATTGTTACAGCAGCTACCCGTTAGGCACGGGAGCCTCTAGAAGAGCAGAGGGGCATGATAGAACGCGCTCTAAAACTAGGGGCTAAAACTTATGATGGTACTGGTGATCCAGAGGCAGCGTACTTATGGTTAGACAAGGTTAGTGAAATTTATACAGTGATGGGGTGTTTAAATGAGCAGAAAGTCCTCTTTTCAGGGTTCTTGATGGCAGCCAGGGCCAAGGACTGGTGGGAGGCCATTAAGGGACCTGCAGTCGCAAGGACCTTGATTTCGCGAGCATTCTGAGGCAGTTTTACAGCATAGTTATCGGGGATGCAAAAATGAAAATTCTTTAAGGTTAGAAGCGCTGATCATGACGATGACAGAATATGAAGCCGAGAGGTTTTTAGGCTCGTGAAATTGGTGCCTATGATATAGGAAAATGAGGAACATAAATAAGTGATTCATGGCTAGGCTTGAGCGTCGAGTGGGTTCATCTAGCTTGGGCATCTCAAAATAACTTTGGAGAGAAATTTGGTTGAGTGCCTTCAAGGTAGAAAGGTTGGTTCTAACTTGGGCGACCGGACGGAGTAAGAGAGAGGTGCTCCCGGCAGTATTGAGCACGTTCAGTCCTAGTAGAAAGAAATGGGCGGCGATAGAGGCTCGGGACGAAGGAACAACATCTAGCCCGAGGGGATCAGTTCGATCGCGACAACGAGGTGGTAGATCTTCGGGATCATCTTTTTCCATTGGTAACCTACATGTCGGAGGCATCTCGGAGGTGCGAGGGATGAACATGGCGAGTGTTTCCAATACGGGCGGGAAGGTCACTTTTATTCGAGGAGCGTCCTGACTAGTAGGCGTGAGACCTCCCGAGGTGGGTCTGATGGCATCTGCAGTCTTGCCGGTCTTAGTCGGAATTTGGTAGGGGTGGTTCAGGGGTGGTAGAGTCTGACACTGGTAGAGGTTCTGCTGACCAGGGGTGCGGGAGGTAGAGCGTGCCACATGGCGAAGATTTAGAGTGATTTTCGTGTAGGCTCGGTATTCTGATCATGCGACCGGGAGGCGGATGCATGTCATGGCTTGTGATTCTTGGTATGATTTGGAGTTCTGATCATGATGCATATGCATTGGTGGACCTAGGAGCCACTCATTCATTTATTTTGATTACCATTCAACAGAGGCACCAGATGAGTCCCAACCTATAGATGGTTTGTATGGCGGTTTGTACCCGATGGAGATACCATGATATCAGAAAGGATAGTTCAACGGCCAATTGGTGATCTAGAATAAGGATTTTCCGGCCGGACTTGATAAGTGTTAGGTATCCATGATTTCGATATAGTCTTGGGTATGGGCCCGGTTATCAAGCATAGAAACCACCTTAGATTGCTATAAGAAAAGTAAGATTGGTTCGACCGGCGGAACCGGCGTGATATTTGAGAATCAAAGAATCGCCCACAGTCTCATAATGCCATGGTAGCCTCAAAAATGCTTCGGAAGGTTACTGAGTTATTTGGCATTTGTGGTGGATAGGAAGTGGGGGGACACGGCTGGAAGACATCCCATAGTCAAAAGTTCCAGATGTCTTTCGGATGATATTTAGGTTACCTCGGGATAGAGCAATTGAGGTTTGTTATTGAGCGATTGAGGATCGGCCAGATATCCATTCTCCAATACATAATGGCGCGATGATTGAAAGAATTGAAGGCCTGCCAGTTGGGAGAGGAATTGATAGCGAGGGCTTCATCGGGCCTAGTACTTGCAGTGGGAGCTCCGAGTTCTCTTCGTAAAGAAGAAGATGGGGAAACTACCGGTTGTGTATGAAGCCCATAGAAAGGCTGAGATCGGGTGAATGCTGACGGTATACGCTTTCGTATAGATGAGCTACTTGACCAATTGCATGGATCTCGGGTATATTCTAAGATTGACTGGGTCAGTACATCGGGTTGAGGTTAGGAGAGAATGATGTTTCTAGGCGCCTTTAGAGCGAGATCACGGTCACTACGAGTTCCTAGTGATGCCATTCCGATTAACTAATGCCCCAGCTGCGTTCATGGATTTGATGAGCGGGGGTATTCGATGCAATATTTAGATAAGTTTTGATCATTCGTGATGACATTCTAGTGTATTCGATGATCGAAGGAACATGCGAAAGCATCTGCGGAGCAATTATTGCGAGATTCTTTGAGAGCGTAGTTATAAGCTATGTTTAGTAAGTCTGCGATTTTGGTTGAATAAGTAGCTTTCTTGGGTCATGTCATTTGCGAAGGTATTAGTGTGGATCCTCGAAGATTGAAGCTATAGTGAGCTGGAAGCGACACACGAATGTTTCGAGTTCGCGAGTTTCCTTTGGATTCGCGAGGTTATTAAGGAGGCTGTTGGGGATTTTCGAAGATATGACATGTTGACCCGTCCCCAGTGAAAAGGATCGAAATAGAGTGGTCGGATACCTTCGGCATAGTTTTGAGGAGCTAAAGGCGAGATTGAAGACGACTCAGGTGTTAGCACTCTGGATTAGGAAAAGGACCGGTTATGTGGTGTGCCGGTGATGCCTCAGAGCCG
The DNA here is from genome assembly GCA_016808115.1 of Tetrastigma voinierianum. NCBI lineage: Eukaryota > Viridiplantae > Streptophyta > Magnoliopsida > Vitales > Vitaceae > Tetrastigma > Tetrastigma voinierianum. Next base: position 177,013 of record JAEQBH010000755.1, read on the forward strand.
AGGTTAGGGTGTGTTTTTGATGCGGGGATGGTAGAGTGATAGCTTATGGCTACGTCGAGTTAAAGCCGCGAGCGAGAGCTACGACCGTGATTTAGAACTAACGGCGGTGGTTTTTCTCTCTAAGATGCGGAGACATTATCTATCACGATTGTTCCACTGTCGGTTCTTGATCATAAGAGCTGCGATATATCTTCGCTCGAAGAGCTTAACTTAAAGCGTGGCCGTTGGTTGGAAGTTGATTAAGGATTATGATTGCACCATAGAGTACCATCAGGGAAGGCGATGTAGTGGCGATGCCTTAGCCGCCAGGAGGGTTCCCATGCTTATCTGAGGCGGTATATCTCCATTGTTGATAGAGTTGAGATCTTTGGGAGTTTAGTTGCTTGAGCTAGCTAATCGAGGACTTGTTGGCATCATTTACGTTCGTCCTCTTCTAGTGGATCAGTCGAGGAAGGTCGACGGGTTTAGGAGATGATTAACAGTTGAGGGCGGAGATTGAGGTTGTAGGAAGCGAGTTTTTAGATCAGAGAGGATGGTGTAATAGTTAGAGGGAGTCAAATGTGTGTACCTGAAATAGGTGAACTAAAAAGGGAAATCATGGAAGAGGCTTGTTGACTGGACCATTTGATGTACACAAATTTATGACGTCATCACCAAAGAACTATTTTCTAATCCTGCTTGATAGGCGCCCGATAAACTGTGTGGGATCAGGTATATTCTGAAAGTTAACTTTGTTGCCGGGAACTGTATAATCTTTGGGCGCTCACATGACTGATAACCTATGGAATGATGGATCAAACATATATTAGAAATTTGTTATTAAAGACGTACAATATGTTTTTAATAAAATAAATATTAAAGCTTGGTGTGAGATTTCTTTTAGCCACATTATTGATTAATTCTTTGTAAAAGTATTTCTTTTTCTTTATGGGTTTTGATCAGTGCCTCTTAAGTGCCTGGAGATCATTCAAATAATGAAAGTGGTTTAGTCAGATATTGAATCTTGAGATCTGGGAACACTGATCTTCTTGTTTATAAGCTGTACTATTTTGGACAATATTATGATATTGGATTTTTGCCTTTTAAAGAGATAATGGTAAAGAAAAATGAATGAATAACAATGATTATTCTTAAATAATAAATAACATTAGTTAAATGATTATCTAAAGCGATGAATATCAAACTAATGGCGAAGAATAATTCTCATTTATATTATAACCTTTTACAGAGCTTGATTTTAAAACAAATCGAAGAATAAAATCATTGACCAGTTCTCATTCACATTCATCTTCTGTATTCTCCTGGGCTGATGGTGAGATGTAATATTCAATCTGTTGCTGTATTGATGGCTTTTTCTTTCTCAGTCTTCACTTTGACATGATTTGGCTTTGACTCATATATAAATATATAGTCATTGCGGACGTTTGCACTATCTGGTTCCTCATCCTCAAATTAGAGCGACTTACTCTTTCCTTGATTAGATCCTTGCTAACACAGGATCGAATTCACTATTCGAATTGAGGTGAACTCTCTGCATGTAAATTAATAACTCGCTCTGACTCATTCTCGGAGTTCTGAGTGAGAAGGATGTATTAATTTAAGTGTGCGAACACGATAGATCGACAATATCAGGTTCATATGCCTTCAGGAAATTGTTGTACTCTCGGGAATGCCTTCTCTGTGTCACTCAGAGGGCCCCTGGAAATCAAAGCTGGAAAAAATCTCGTTATGGGTATAGGAGGCGGCGTTAGGATCGATTCCGAAACAAGCAAAACCGACAAGTCGATTTAATATATCGGAAGTTCGGCCATAATGAATAAAATCACTGGGGAAAAGATAATTGCCAATAACGTCAATTCAATGGAAGGCGGGTTTCTAAATCATGATTATACCATACATTGAAGCTGTGTCGAAAACCACTGTAAATCGGCAGCTGGAGTGGTAGAAATCCCAAAAATTTATGCGGAATTCAAACAACGGTACGTGAAAAGAAATATAAATGCGCATTCGACTAAATCGCTACGACTAACGTTCGAATCAGAAATGAGAATGAGAAATACAAACTAATCTAATCTAAAATAAAATGGAAAGAAAAGCGAAGGAAAATAAAGAAAAATAAAAATACGAGGCAGCCGGCGACCGGATCTCTGCTGAGTCGCGAGCTGCGTTTCTTTGGTAGCGACCGTGTTATAGGGTCACGAAGTTGGGCCTAATTTCGATGCATTTCTTTTGGACCTTAGTCATTGGCCAATCGGCCCGATCTTTGTCGCGACATGTCGAGCCTCGTCGCGACACGTTTCTTGTCGCCGATCCTTGTCGCGGGAGCCTCATGTAGTTGCGACATGTCTTAGAATGTTTGGTGTCGCGGCGGTAATCTTGTCGCGACCTCTTCTCATTGAAACTTACGTCGCGACGGCTTCTTGCGTCGCGACCTTACGGTCCATGCGTGACCGTGACGGCTTTGGTGTTGTCGCGACTTCATTGATCTGATGACATTTGCGTGACGCTGATGTTGTGTACCGAGTCTTCGTAATTGATGTCGCGGCAACCGGCTGTGATGTCGCAGCAACATGTACGTGGAATTGTTGTCGCGACGACTTTCTCATATGGCGGTGTCGCGGCATACGTGCGATGTTGATGTCGCGACTTCATCGAATCATCGGCGACCCGTCGGATGTCAGCGACGTGTGTCTTCTTGATTCACGGTTGTTTTAACTTTAGGTTTCTTTTACTCGGCTCATTTTGTTTTCAATTAAGCTTCATTTGCGACTGGAGTTTTACTGATGTAACCTGAATACGCATTTTGATTCTTTGTCGGAGGCCCGCGACATACGGTCACTTTCATCTCATGCGTGATTCTGCGCCACTGCTTCGCCCATTATATCCGAGTTGCTCTGCCACGTGCTCTTTTCTTGCAAATTTACGCTTTCTTTTGGATTTCTGCTACGAAATTTGGTGAAGTTTATTCAGTTCACTGCATGCTCATCCAGTCTTTTAATATAAAGTGTCGGAAAAATGGGAAAATAGGTGACTTTTAAGCTCATCGGCTCACTCTTCGTGTATGCCAGCTGCACCACAGTAGCACAGATGTATCATACTCTGAGGGAGCATTATTGGTGGAAGGTATGAAAAAGGAAATTGCAGATTTCGTATCCAGATGCCTAACTTTGTCATCGAGGTGAAGCGAGCACGAAAGCAGTAGGAAAAGATAAAGCGCAGATTCACGTATGGAAATTGGGATAAGATGCATGGATTTTTGTTCTTGGAACTTCGAAACTAGGAACAACCGCGATGATATATGGGTGATAGTGGATAGACTAGCGAGAAATCGTGCATTTTCTCCCGGTTAACAATGATGACGGGTTGGACAAGTTGTGATTATATGTGGAGGAGATGGTTGGTGCATGGTTTCCTATCTCGATAGTCTCGGTGAGACCCAGAGATTCACATCCGAGTTTTGGTACGTTACAGGGATGCCATGGGGACTCGTTTGCTTTAGCACAGCTTTCCATCCTCAGACTGATGGTCAGTCAGAGAGAACTATTCAAACGCTAGAGGATATGCTCAGAGCATGCGTGATAGAGTTTAAGGGAAGCTGGGATACGCATTTATCTCTAATGGAGTTCGCCTACAACAATAGTTATCAATCCAGTATAGGCATGACTCCATTTGAAGCATTGTATGGCCGGAAGTGTCGTACTTCCGTATGCTGGGATGAAGTAGGAGAGAGGAGACTGATAGGCCCAGAGTTAGTACAGATTACTTTAGATAAGATCCAGATTGTCCGAGACAGACTCAAGATAGCCAAGGACAGACAGAAAAGTTATGCGGACAAACGCCGTAGGGATCTACAATTTAAGGTGGGCGACAGGGTCTTCCTCAAAGTTTCCCCTTGGAAAGGTATCCTCAGATTTGGAAGACGCGGAAAGCTGAGGCCTAAATACATAGGGCCATATGAGATTATTGCCAGAGTGGGACCAGTAGCATATAGATTAGACCTTCCTCCAGAGTTGTCTAAGGTTCATAATGTGTTTCATGTATCCATGTTTCCGCATCCCTCCCATGTACTCAGAGATCACCAATGAGGGGAACTAAAGGACACTCTGACCTATAAGGAGCAAAACAATGTGCAGATAGTAGATCGCAGAGAAAGATTTATATGGTCAAGGTCATCTTAGTCAGTTTATAACTATGGATTGAGGTTATGCGGGAGTCGAGGCTTAGATGCTAAATAATATCCTCATTGTTTTCAGATTACTGTATCCTCTTTATGTTGTTTTGTTCATTTCGAGGACTAAATGTTCTAAAGGAGGGAGGATTCAGAACGCCCGTCCCGATGGGTGGTGTACCTGCATGTAACCTAGGTTCATATGTGCAGCCTGGTATTTTCCTTAATTATTTTAAATAGCCATAATGTAATTTTTGAAAGTCGTTTTTAAGGGTTAAATTATTGTTTTCAAAGACCGCGACACTTTCAAGTAATCATGAAAGTATGGTGAAAGTACAACCATGGAATTTCAAAAGGATACTAATAAATTACGCATTTGGTTTCATAGTTCTCGTAAAATTTCTTATTTCATTTGATGAAACTGATTGTGTCGTTAAATTGTCCGTGAAATCTAGCGACTTAGTGGTCATTGACTTGCAGACAAATGTAATATTTTACGATTTTCTGCGAGGTCGCCGCTGTTTTCGTGTGATCAGATTTTTAGTAAAATCCCAAGTCGCAGCCGATTTGACCTGGAAGCTATTTACAATAAAAGCGTGAACTAAAAGAAATAAATTTTTTCGAGCGTAATGGACCGAATGAGGCAATAACATTTATCCAAATAATAATATGAATACGGACGTGAAAGAAAAAGATTAAAATAATAATAATAATAATAAAAAATAAAATAAAATAAAAGTCAAATGGGCGTGAGACGACTGATTCGACAGAGCGCGTTTAGATTACTGAACGGACAAGATTTTCGTCAGAGCGTGAAGGCAAAGCCGATTACGCGAACGAGCTTACAAGATGCGCATTCAATATTCTAGATTTATTTTAACTTAAAAGGTATGTAAATTCTTCCTACTAAGGTTATTTTCCGAGCTTCAAAGGCTATATAATGGCTTGAAATTTTCTTGGGAGGTCGTGAAAGGTCGTGAAACTTTAGTCCAAAATTTTTGGATTTGAGTTTAAGAATTTTAGGAATTTTCAAACTATATTCAACAATGTCAATTTAATCGTTGGATGGGGTCGTGGTCAAATTTTAGGATTTTATTTGACAGTCCAACATACCTTCAGAAATACTGTGTTTGAGACTTATGGAAAAAAAGTCCTCAGTCTAATTCAACCATATGCTCAGTATCAACATTTGCGTCGCATACTTTTTGAAAATTTAATTGTAGCACCAAGTGCAATTGCTGTCGCGCTAACGCGTGTATCTAATACACGAATAATACGGTCGCTTTTGAAAAAAGTTGCTAAAAACACATAGTTTTTATGAGGCACCTCGTAGGCATTTTGAATTAATTTCACTTCTATATTATCAATGCCCTATCTAACGCTGACAAGACGTAGTGTTACACTGACGCTCGCTTCGATATGGCCGCCAAAAAGCCTTTCACATGTTTTGGCGGTTGTAAAACTGCCGAACCGAGGTTACTTTTGTACTTTGTATGGATTGTGAGCATTGGAGCATCCAACGATAATTCGTAGTGCTCGATAAGAATTTTGGTGAAATTAGCCTAAGGTATAGCGTAGGTACCAAAATTCTGCTTTTGAACAAGAGTTAAATACAGTAAATGGTAAAGTGCTTGAAAATACAATAATGAGTAAAAGCATTTTTACCCTCCCACTTCGTTATACTAGTTAAACTTTGATTTGGTGGGGATTTAAGGTAAAACAGGTCAGTCTCGTTTGAAGAAAAACCCCTGATGGAATAAATACCGATCGATGGTCCCGATTGTGCATGGCGTACATGGGATGATATGATTAACTATATCACCGGTCAATCGGGGCTTAGATGGTAGTATATATTTATATAGTGAGTCGCCCTCCGAAGACATTCTGGTATATGAGATAGTTAGCGCTAAAGGACATAGTTGTGAAACCCTTAAAACTACATTATTTGGATAAAAGGTAAACAGTAACGTACCAAAAATCCGCATCCTTTTTCGCATTCCCATGACGAAACGGGATTCTCCAATAAATCGTCTTCATTGTACCCAAATTTACCATCAATTTCATCGACTGAGGTTCGGATTTCAATGCTTTTCGAGATGCAGGCTTCCAAGATGACACATGACAAGGTTAGGGGATGCACATGGCACCTCAAGAGGTGACACTGGCATTAAAGGAATGCCCATACCAGCCATGTGTAAACAATCCCCGCTTATATTGAACAATGAATGAATGAATGTCATGAAAGAGGGAATAAAGAAATAAATAATAAAGGATTAAATTACGATAAATTACGCATTTGGATTGAGGAAGGAAGGAACTTCTTCCCCTTCGAACCATATGGCAATGCCCATCCAAATAGAGAGAGAAAACGCAGAAAAATGAAAAGGAATGGAAGGTAATTTATGAAAAGAAAAGAAAACAAAAAAGGAAAGAAAGTTAAAAAAGGAGAAAAAGAAAACAAAGAGAGAAAAAAACACCAGAGAGAGAAAGGAAGGAAAGGAGAAAATAAATAGTGTGAAAGGAAAATTTCCCTAAGCCGCGCTCTGAAGTTCGGGACATTGAGGACTAAAGTTGAAATTACAAATATGGCTTTATGGGTGGACACCAACAGCTCGACAATTTCCACGGTGGCAGATATTTCCCATTGGTTACTTTTGAACAGTGGCTTTATGTTAGTGGCTCGCCATGTGGAGAGGCTGCCAGAGGCCAAAATTGGGCTTCCTGATCCCTTGGGACTATGGGTACGCACTTCATGACCTGGCCACCCGGATAGAGTTAGTTTTAATCAAACCTAAAGTTTCAGATGTCAGGGTTTGTCACAGATATTACCAAGAACCGATGGTTCTAGGCGTTTAAGTTGGGATGGCGTTGCCAAGCAACGGTCCTAAGCTCTTGGAGAATTGAAGTTTGCGTGTTATGCAGGCTTTGCTTGAATAACATGCAGGTGGAATGTGATATCGATGCATGCTATTTGATGTATTAACATGGCTCGCATGGAGTGTAGAGATTATATGTATAAATTATAATTTGTCCATGGTTTGTAAATATGTAAGGTTTTGGTCTATGCACGCACGAGGAAAACAGTACAGATTATGTATTTATATGCACGCTACATCGCGTTAGGCTCGTGTGGGTAGGGCGTCGGTTCAGCCAGATAGAATGGCTCGCGGAATCCTCGGGAAATGGGACAAAGTCCGCTATGATATTCAACAGAGTGTAAAATGATCAAAAAATGATAAAATTACGTATGTTTCGAAGAGCAAGTCAAGAGATCCCCACGCAGTAAGTGAAAACCCAAATGTTATTCACTGCAGACATAACCTGGCATAAGTTCGTGAAAATGCGCTGAAGTACTGGGCGTGGCGACGCCCGGCAGGAAAACCCTGGAAATCACATTCACAAAAAGAAAGAGAAAGGTGAAACCTTGCTTTGAGAAATGTACCCGAGGTTCAATGGGTTTAGCTGCAAGGAGGTCGGAATGACTGACAGACTGCTTTATTCACATTTGGTACTGTGGGGGTGTGAGGGAGTCGATTGGGACTCCGGTGTCGTGAGTATGAGGGGGTTGCATCTCTGATGCATGAGAGATATTTCAAATAATAGTAAATAATTGTATGGAATGTGATTGATTGTTTTAATATGTCATTGCACATGCATTTAGCGGGGAGTAACCCTTGTAGGAAAACTTCTTACCCGGCTTTGCTCACCCCGGGCCGTGGGACCCCTTTAGGCACAGGATCATTCAGTGAGACGCACTCACTTAGAGGTTTGATTTTCAAGAAAGTTTCCAACATGGGCTTTGATGTTTTCGTATACAGGTATTAGAGTTTTATAATTTTAATATATAAGGAAGTATGAGCAATGTAAAACTCGAACGGAAAATATACTACGAGATATATATTTTGTGAGTATTGATGCAGTGTACTAAGTGGCATTATTTTACCATTTTAATTGATATGAACCCATTTGGTCATAAGTTGATTGTCAACTTGTAGGCCATATTGAACTGTTTGACATATGCTTTATCGCGGTCTCCCCTGCATAAAGGAGACTCGCTCGATTTCGTGGAGTGGTGTCGGTTACTCGACATTTACTTAGTATTCCAGCAGTTGATCGTTGTCAACTAACACCCCAAGCTCACGCCACAATAGTATGATGGTGATAGAGGGTTGGGTTCCGAAGTTCCATCACGGCATTCGTTCCGGTGTCTCCATTATGCTTAGATATCTCTAGCTGGTTTAATGCAATTAGTTATTAGATCTGCAGTACCCGGTGTTCACCATCGATGCCAAGTTCCGAGGTTCACACGATGCCAAGTTCTTGAGGTTCTGTGGCACACAATGGTAGCTGCAATGAGCCATAATAGTTGGTACTTGATTTACAATAAGGCACTTTTCAGATATTAATCCACTAATGGGGTCAATTTTTTTCGCTGAAGAGAAATAGTTTTAAAAATACTAAAATGGTTTTCTATAGTAAAGACCGCTTTCATACGCTTTACAACCATTTTTGTACAGTATTTTCATATTGAAAAGATATATTATTAAATGAACATTTAAAACTGCCATAAAGTACCTATTGAGCCTGCTTCTCGTCATAGTTTTTATGCTTTAATGAGCTCTTCTGTGCAAAAAGTCAAGTCGAAAGACTTTTCCGCATCCTCAACTTAGACGCCGTTGTGTATATATAAAGATAAGGTGGTAAACGTAGTAAAGTAAAAATGTGACATTTTTTATATGTAAATATCTTTTGTAAAATATGTACGCATATTGAGAAAAACAAAGTCGCGAATGAAATTATGTTCGGATTGATTTGTATCTTATATTTCGATTTATGACCCATATCCTTTAATATATCGATTTTTGGAAAATATTGATGTATGTTTTATACGTGTGATTTTATTAAGTTGACCACCGTAAGTACCGTTATGCCGCCGATTGCTAATCTAAAGGTGTGATTTTGGAGTACAAAATGAGACCCATGTTTTCCAAAACAAGCCAACATGACCCGCATAATTTTATATAATTGTTAATGAAGGAGCTGGGCTTGGCTTAAGCATCGTGGAGTTGCCACAGATTCACACAAAAGAAGGGGTCCGCAACCAACCTAAGTCCAAAATGACAACTAATTCAATTCCTGAAAACACATATAGTGGGGATTATGGCTTGCCAATCCCATCCATATTAGAATAATAAGCAGAGAGTTTCAAGTTCAAAAATGAACTGTTATTTTTAAGCTCATGACAACCTCAAATTAACTAGTAAACTGGGAACTCAAAACAACACCAAATTAGTCTAAATCGCCAAACACCAAATTTTAGATATTTGGTAGGGTTCTTGAGATCAATTGACGTGAAGCTATGGTTCGATTTAAGACATCTTTAATCTTTCTTCCTTCCTTTGTTTTCTTCTTTATCACACGAACTTCAAAATGGAGAATTAACCCCCTTTCCTCTTCCTTTCACTGCCTCTCTCTTTCTCCAAAAATGAAGAACACCCCTTCTAAGACACTTCTTTGGTCTTTATCCTTATTTAACATTAAGGCCTTGTTTTGGTTTGTGCCATTTTTCCATTTTTAAGTCCCTCATCTCTCTTTCATTTACATTTCCACTTAACTCATTATTATGCTGGCATATAAACTTATAGTGTTATGACCATTGTGTCTTGAATTGTTAAATTACTAATTTACCCTTACTTCTTGAAATAATTTTTTCCGTTTCTCGTTTTATTTCTCGAAAATTCTGATTTAACTTTTATTATACCCTAAACATGTTAGAAAACTGTTATGACATAGTTTGGGGGATTACACAACTAATTTAATTACATACAGAAGAACCTCAAGTTACATTTGAGGGGGATTTAGATGCGAAGATAAATACACCGAGAAAATAGAAAGAGGTAGGGACACACATGCCCTATTTACTCAAAAAGAAGTAACCATGCAATATGCTCAATCAACATTGGGCAAAGTCCATGATCATCCATCATGCTAACATACACCCTTAACATGCATTATCTAATGCATGACATTGAAAGTAATGAATAAAGGTACCCCACGATTTCAAAAGCACATGAAAAGGTTTTTCAACACTTGAAATAAAATGATCCATGTTCGTTTTGTTCAACACTTGAACTATAACCTCTGTTTAACGCTTGAACTAAAGCTAGTTAAATGGCGAATCATGAACTCGGTTTTGCTCCTAAGATCCTGGCAGATTCAACTCTTGAATCTTTAACTGATTCAACACCTTGAATCATAAGCCCGATTCAACTCCTAGAATTGAAAAATTGCCAAAATAGCATTTTTGTCCAAAGTTCTCTCGTAGGTAATTTCAAAATGGTTTTAGAAATCCATGATTCTAGAAATTTTAAAGCTGAATGGTTCAGCTTTAACTTGCACACCTTTATTTCAAACATACTAGGGTAGCGTGTTAAAAATTGGTGCAAAATCGGAAAGAGAAACAAATAAGGCACCGGCAGCGCCTTACGATGGCGGCGTTGCTACGTCGATTGCTGCGATCCTGACGTTGCTACGTCACGACGTTGGTAGGGTTCCAAACCCCACTGTAAGTCCTCAAGTCACGACATTGGCATGTTGTGACGTTGGCCCGTCGCGACGTTTTTTGGGCTCGGATGAACAACATTGCGACGTTAGAAACATACGTCGCGACGTTGTTGGGTTCAACAACTATGGGAAACATGTAAAAATCCTAACTTTGGGACTTCTAATCTTATCCAAGTCGTTTCTTCTTCATAATAGCCATCCTTGATCATGTCATGACCAGATTACATGAAGAAAAACACTAGCTACACTTTTCAAACCAAAAATCTCATTTTTGAACCTTTTGAAAACATGGCACCAAAAATTGAAAACTCTCAACAAAGAATCGATGATGCACATAAGTGTGCTATGATACCGCTGTTAGGTTTTGAGGGTGGCATCTCATGCCTAAGGAGCGGAAAACATAAAAAATTTCCTAAAAAACCCTCCCAAGGATCCCTTAGGGCATCAAATTCGATTCAAAACAAAAGAGAGAGTGTGTGATTACCTTGTGTCGGTTTCAAAAATCGATCTATTGGTCGGGGCAGTGAAGACCGAAGCGAACGAAGTCCTAGGTTCGCCTCTAATGGTATCCATAGGAAGACAAGACTCGAGAACCTTCAAGGAGACAAGTTGAAATCAAACTCGGTGCTAGCCAAGTTTGGTCTTAATGAAGGATGAAGAAGAATCTCTCAATCTTTTTTTCTTCTTGGTTCTTCTCAAGAACAAGAGAGAGAGAGAACACACCACACTCTCAAACAAAGGAGATTAAGATTTCCTACACCAAACCCATTTTGGTCTACTAGGGTTAGGGTTTCTCCCATAACCACATATTTATAGGAGAAACTCACCCTATGAAAAGACTAACAAGCCCTTACTCAAAATGGAATGTGCTACATGCATCTCTATGCATGGTAGCATGCTCCCTCATGACCCTTAAGCCCATGAGCAAGCTTTTGCCTATCCCATTCTCTAAATGAGTCATCTTAGTCCCGGGACTCCACTAATCCTGGAGCGGTCTAATCCCCAAATTGAAGTCCCTCATGATTGGATCACATCCAAGTCTGTTTTATATCAAGTCTCCATCTTCTAAGTGTGTGACCCATTAGGTTCTTGGTTATGTTGGCTACTTGATTCAACCATTGAATCAAACAAGTCATGAGCGGTATCTATATGTATCCACCGCGACCCCCGATTGGCCAGGAGGTTAGTGGTTTGGCTGCCAGGCCATACATAGACAATTATTGCACAATTAGATCCTTTTACCCAATCATGCCCCCTGGAGTTCGAGCATGGACAAAGTGTAGCTCCCACTAGACTGGCCACACCATACCTAGCCTAAGTGATATTAGATCTTGTCCCTGGACTCATTACTCACCAGTTATTCACCTGAAGAAACTCTTCATGACATTTCCACTATGGCCAGAGATTCCCAAGTAATGATCCTGACAAAAGGCCATGGGTATACTCTCCCTCTATTGGGAGTGGTGAATCCTTTGTTGGCTACTCAATTACCTTTGAACACCTCTAGCTATATCTAATTATCATCCAAAGAGCGACCTCCAAAAGGCAACATGGATCGAGGTTAAAGTACATAATTAACATTGAAGATATCCTTGAGCGCTTCAAGTCTAAGGATACATGCACCATTGCTATGATGAGACAATCATCTACATTTAAATAGATAATCCATATGGTTGTCTCATGGGAAGTCTCCGATGAACTTAGCTATTCTTAGTAAGCATCCGCATGTCAACTCTAATCATCTCATGATCATAGTTTATAAGATCCACTGCTTAATCCAATCAAAGGGACATGTGCTAGTATGTCCGGATTAACAATGTCCAGTCTCGTTAATCATATGACTAAAGATAATTTAGATGCTAACATAATTGCACATGATAAAAATCTTATTATCATGATCTCATCATGATTTCCTTCATGCTATATTATGTATAATGGACTTCATTAATTCGATTAAAGATCTATATCAATTCAATGTGTGAACATCAAATTAATGAAGAAGCCTTTCATATTAAATAATATGTAATGCGTACAAAAAGTGTTAAGGGCGATTGCTTTTCGAGCACTTCTCTAACAAATTACCCACATGAAAACCAACGAATAGATCAACCGTCGTATGATGACATAATCACAAGCCGTAATAAGTCGGTGACAAAAACACAAAAAAAAACAAAGAAAAATTGAATGAAAACTCAGATCGGGTGGAAAAAACAACTTTATTAAGAGAGAAAGCCTAGATCTAAGTGGATGAACGATACAAGGGGTGATTTCAAGCTAAGGAAGACAAAAAAAGCACCACTTCTTTGTAACGAGGATGAAAAGAAAGAATAAAAGAAAATAGGGTTTCCATATAATAGAAGAGGGGGGGAGGAATGTTACAAGGAACATGGAATTGTTTTTAAAACATTGTAATGAACATGGAATTTAATATAATTTTTCAACCGCTAAACTTTCCAACAAAATAGAGTAGTTGAAAAAAGAAATAAAATTTTGTATAATCGACAAAAACTATGCTTTATAAAAACAATTTTCCTACTTTTTTTTTTATTGAAGTGAGTAATACATCTTGTTATTAGAGCTGTCAATTCGGGCGGATGAGTGGGTTGGGCTCACATTGGGCTGAGCTCAAAGTGCCTTATAAAGCTAAAATTTAGGCGGCATGGAGAGGCCCAAATCGGTTCGGACCAATAAAATAGAAGCCTAGCCCGAACCTAATTTCAAGTGGGTCGGGATCAAATTGCTAGCTCTATTTATTACATTCTAAATAGAGTTTTGATAAGGTCTTTAAACAAAACTCCTTATAAATTTTGGAAAAACAAAAAACCTTAATATTTACGGTGATTGGAGGTAAGTATTTTATCTTAAATACTAAGAATAACCTTGAAAATTTTGATGTTAAATATCATGTTGGAATTTTCCTTGGATATTATATTTCAAACAAATCATACAATTAGGCCTTTAGGGATGACGGCAATGTCGATTGCCTTAGGATAGTGATTGAGATTTCGACATCATTTCAGAATTTTAGTTTGATCCTAAAGCATAATTTTCCTAAAAAAAATGAAAGTATAAGCCATTGCTTTATGATACAAATAGGTGCAAACACACAATTATAATTATAAAAACTAAGAGCAACTCTAACGGGAGTTGCTATCAGGGGTGTCATCCCCATAACCGTTAAAATGACACTTTAACGACAAAAAACCAGGTTCCAACGGAGGTGACATTAGAGGTGGCATCAGAGGTGGTAAAATGCTATCTAGAGTTTTGGGGTGGTAAAATGCTATCTAGAGTTTTGGGGTGGCAAAATATCATCCAGAGTTTTGGGGTAGCATATTTGATAACTTTGAAGAAAGAATGGAGAGGTTGCAAAATAGCGGTTAGTGACTACTGTTTCTCTCAACAACTATATTCCATCCCATATTTGATAAGTTTAATTATATTTTTTAATAAAAAACATTGAATTATTAAATGACACCCCATTTGGGTACATCATTAAACGAAACAACTGTTATGGATAATATTATTCGGGGTTCTGAAATGACATTTGACACCTTATTTTTGGCAACTCCCATTGGAGTTGCTCTAAGGCTCCATCTGAAATCTTGGAAAGTATTAGGTTAAGAAAAAAAAATTAAGTAAACTGATTTTCCCATTTTTGTTTTCATTGTGAAAAATATAATAAAAAATCGAATATAATAAAATTCCTTAAAATTATACATATTTTTAAAATTTTTAGTCCTTATACAACAGAGAGAAATAAATAAATGAGTTTGAATAAATATATAAAATTAATTTATTAAATTTAAACATAATTTTTATTTTCCTTTAAATTTTCTTTCATTTCATTTTTACTTTCTATTTTTCTTCATATTTACTTTTCTTAATGTTTTCTGGGTTCTAAACGGAGCCGAAAACTATCAGCTTTTACGTAAAAAGGTAATTTGAACTTGACCCACCCAAAATTAGGATCGAATTGGACTATTATTTTATTAGCCCGAAAAAACCGGACCAAAGCCGGGAATAACAGCTCTAGTAGGAACCGAGGGATAGTGAGTTTCCCAAACTAGAGTTCAGAATGACAGTAAAGAAGACAAGACCCAATTATTTCATACCCAAAAATACATAGCAATAATAAGAGAAATATCAGAAGACTCGATTACAGATCTCATTTCATACGGGTGGCACAAAAGAAAAGTATTTATTTATTAAAAAAAACAAATTATGTATGTAAGATTAAATACTTGTTTCTCACTTTTTATTATAAATTTGTAATATTTTGATATATTTTAAAAGTTAATGCAATAAATTATTTTAAAATAAATAGTAATTTAATTTTTTACATAAAAATAATTAAAGATATATATTATTGTATTGGAGCATCACGTATCACATGTACTTAAAATTTATTTTAATAGATATTAAAATAAAAGATGGTTTATCATAAATGTTTATTAATTTATTTATTTTTTATAATTGTGGATGTTGGCGACCTTCAAATTTTTTGAATGATCCTTAAGGGATTTTGACCGATGATCATCGAGGAAAAACTCTAAGACCAAATCAATTGAGCTATCGTTCAAGGTTTATATCATTTTCTTTGAATCCACGAGGTTCTATATCTTTATATTGTACAATGTATTGAAAGGTTTTTTATTTGAAAAGATGTATTGTAAGTTTTTAACAAACATATACTATTTTTATTTTATATAAAAATATAATATATTTATTTATTTATAAAATATTTTAATGTAATTTAATATATATATTTTAAATAAGAGGCATAAAAAAGCCTTTATCTAAAGCTAGGAATATGAGTCGGTCCATTTTAAGAGGGTCGGGTTTAAAATTTTACGACTCAAATAGAACTAGAGCCTAATGGCCTAGCTTGTGGCCCATTAGGGTTAGGGTCGGGGTTGGTCTGAATTTTTCTTAGTTTTTTATTTTTAAAGTATTAACTTAAAATACAAATGTTCTTCAAAAAACTTCAAAATACAAATTTAAAACATAAAAAATGTTAAAAAATTAAATAATTTTATTTTATATAAAATCAAATAATATTTTAAAAATATTATTTCAAAAATTACATTTTCAACCAAAATTTATTTTCAATCCCTAAAAAAATGTTCTTTATATATATATATATATATATAATATAATATTTATATGTTTTTTTTTAAATATATAATATATTTATATGTTAAAACTATTTTACTATTATTTTTAAGTGTCTTCCAAACATATTCTTATAAACCCATTTTAATTACTATTTCTAAAAATGACTATAAAAATAATTTTCATTAACATTCTTTAAAAACTATTATATAATATTTTACAATACAATTTTATACACATTATTTTATTTTTTTAATAATTGCACATGCTTTTATAAATATTTTTTAAAGTAGTTAATTTTATAGTTATGAAAAATATAGATTGATTATTAAAAATATAAAAAATAACGTTTAAATAATAGTTATCATAATGATTTCAATTATTTTAATAAAATAAAACAATACTCAAATGAAAATTAATATTTTTTTGAAAGGAAATGAAAATTAATTAAAAATAAGATGGAATAAAAAATAATTAAAATAATTTATTGTGTAGTTTTTATAATTAAAATTAATTAAAAATAAGATGATATTAAAATAATTAAAAACAAATGCCCATCATATCTGACTCATATGGTAGAAGCATTAATCGTGTAAATAGGTAGAATATAAAAAGGGGAGGAGGTTCTAGGTTTGAGTTCGACTGATGATAGTTTAATATATTATAATTAAAATATTTAGTTATAAAAAAAATAACATAAAAATAAATAATAAGTATTTTATATAAAATTTTATTTTATAAAATATTTTAAAAATAAAAAAATTAATTTTTAATGGGAATAGATTGGATTGGCCAAATATTGACAAGAATAAAATTAAGACCTAATCCCTCTGCCTACATCGACTCGTGGCCATAATCCATAATGGCTGGACCGGGCCGGTTCGGACCCGACCCGTTTCCCTCTTCCAAATTTAAATAGCAGGCCACGGCACCACCTATGACAGCCAAAACTTTCTCGAGTCTGACCGTCTTTCCCATCTTCCTGCTTTAGCTTGCGCAGCTTCAGATTTCTCAGGCCTTAATTTTCCAGTTTCAGGTAAATTTTTCCCTTCATCTGCACATTCCTGATCGACGTTAGGGTTTCATCTCTTCCTTGGGTGTGTTATTTCTTCTCATTATTCTTTTTCATTCGTATGATGCATTTTTTATCCGAATAATTCGTTTCTGTCGATATTTATTTTGTTGTTTGGTTCGTATTGTTATTGTTTAATGATCTAAGAGGGCATTTGTGATCTGTAAATGGTTTTCTTTGTTGTTGATGGTTGGTTTTGCGAAAATATTTCTCAACGTTCCAAGTTTGGCCGAAGATCTGAATCTAAAGCCGCATTGTTTGTGGATTGCGTCGGTAGAGATCTAGAATTTGGATCAATTAATGCACCGGCATTTTCATTAGTGAGACATATTTGTATGTTCTTTTGGTGTTAATGGGACCTGTTAATTGTAATAACTGTGACTCTGTAATATGAGTCAACTGGCCTTGGATTCATGGCTTGATTTATATTTTTTGGTTAGCTTAAGATTGGATTTAGAAATGAGGATTTTGGAACATAAAAGTGATAATACGGATCCATTTTTACTAAAAAACACAAGAAAATGGGAAAGGGAAAGGTAATGTTGATGAGAAGGGAATGCTGTTTTGAAGTAAATTTCATCATTTCCCTTTTGAAGTTTATTTCACCATATCCAAATGAAGCTTGAAACTTTTTTTGGATGTCAGAAAGGAGACCGTGAAAGGAAAACACCATAAACTAGGGGCAAGGAAATTGTGCATTTGCCTATCCAAAAACTACTACTTACATGGAAAATGACCATAAAGTGCTTACAAACTGTTTTCCTTTTTCATTTTCATAGGAAAAGAATACTTCAAGCTATAATAGTATTTCCCTTGTTTTTCTTGGTTTTTTGGAGATGCACATCAAGCTGCTTAATGTCACTAGGTATGTTTGTTTTCTGGGATTGATTACTCTGAGACTAGCTAACTTACATCTTTAGAGGCTACTTCCGTTTCTAGTGTAAGATGAATCATCAAACTTTTGATTGATTGGCTATGAAATTAGCTTGAGGCAGTTCCCTGTTGAATCCTGCATTGCGACACAAGTTAGGTAGTTTTAGCCAGCCATCTGAGTAGCTAAGCTCATTATAATTTCCAATCTGCTATATGGACAGGATAGGGATTTGACATGTCACTTTCTTGTATGTTTTAGTTCCTAAGGATGTTCTTTGGTTTTACAAAGATTCACCTAGTTCCCACACTTGGTTGCTATCTACAGAATTTGGAATGAGAAGATTGGTTTAGATGGGGCCCTTATAGATTGAAGATTTGAAACAATTAAGGATCACATTGAAACGTCTAATGCCCATTCTTAGGGACAATGGTTCTATAATAAAATCTTCACTGGAGGGACTTATCAAAAAATAAAATAAAATCTTCATTGGAGGGTTCATAAAGCATCAATGGGTGTTTATAAACTCTATGTTAACCCCTTTGCAACAAAGAGACTGAATCATCTTGAAATTTGATAATCATATCTACATGGTTGAGAATACTTCATTCAGTTCGTTGGCTCTAAACTGATGCTTAACTTTTTAGCTGAACATTTTTATGGTATTTTGAATCAATCTTGAAATGGGCATTGGTAGACAGTTTCTCTCTAAAGCACAAAAGTATCGTATCCCCCTTTTTTTTTCAAGTAAGGATGTGATAATTCCCAAAAGGATTGTGAAAAATTATCCACTTAATCATTAAGGATATAGGGACTTTGGATTGGTAATGATTCACTGAGCTTGGTTTATTGCCTAGGTTAGGATTAAGCAATTAGTTACCTTGATTTAAATTACTCATTAAGCATTCCTTTTGGATAATGTAACTAAGCCAGGTAGGGATGCTTCATAGTGATTGCCTATAAAAAAAAAGGGATGCTTCATAGTAATTGCATAAGTGTATCATGTTTACATATTTGAAATGGAACATGACATAATATAAATAAAGTGATTATCATAAGATGTTTGGGTATGTGCAAAGTAATATGCACAGGATATCGCGTCCATCTTACTTTCTTCTAAGATCTTGTTTTATGCAATCAGAATCCTCTATAACACACATGGTTACAAATTGCCTTGTCTGTATGAATACGTACATTTGTATAATTCATCCATTGTGATGTGGTTTGGGGCCATATGGATATTGAAACCATGACATTTTTGTTCAAAAAGTGATTGAGTGAATAAAGTTATGAATTTTATTCCCATTGATAGAATGTTTTTATACATGGTTTTCAGCCACTTTTAGGCACTCATTTTGTAATATCTTATTTGCTTAAAACAAAAAATTATTACCTTAAGTTTTCAATTTCGTTATTACCTAAGCTTTTTTATTCAGATTTTCTATTACTAAGCTATTAACAATTCATGGTAGTCTGCAGGATATCGTATTTGCTTAAAACAAAAAATTATTAGCTTAAGTTTTCAATTTCATTATTACCTAAGCTTTTTTATTCAGAAGTTCTATTCCTAAGCTATTAAAAATTCATGGTAGTCTGCAAAATATGTGTTGGGTGCACTTAAATTTTCTTCTTTCTATTTTTGTGAATAAAATTGTGATTTTTTTTTTTAAATTTTATAAAACATGTTTTATAATTTCAATTTTGAATTTCAAATTGAAAATAATATTCTTGAAATATAGGGAAGTATGGAAAAAACAGTTTTCCATTTATGTCATCTACTTTTAAAATGAAAAAGTACACCCAATTATTCCTGAATGGTCTGTTTACCCAATATCAGTAAGATATTGAATGGCTTTTTCTATAGATATGATATGTATGAGCAAGGGGTTTGGTTATATGCTTGATGTATGTGGACGAGAATTGACCATCATTATGAAGCATGGTACTCAAAATGTAGTAATCATTGTATATTAGATTAAAATTACTTTAACAACAAATGATGTATTCAAGATGTTGTTGGCATGAATGGTTAATTGGGTTCTCACAAAAAGCAAACTTGGGGTTGACTAGGATTTTCCATTTTAATAGGCTTAATGAAAGAAGAAACATAAAAAAAAAAAGAAAAAAAGGCGAGGATGTACATTTGTATAGCTTGCTATTTCCTTCCAGTCTAGAATGATTTGTATAGCTTCCCTTCAGGATTTCCCTTTGCATTTTTTGACAAGCATATGTTGTAGAGGTGGCATTATTTATTTTATGGCATTGTCTGATTATGAAGGGGATCACTAGAAAATTTTCTTTTTTATTATTTTTTTTGCCCACCTATGATATGACTGTTTGAGACCAAGTTGGTCTAGGCATGCAAAAAATATGTCTTGCTTTTGTCTTGTAACATGAAACTTGTTATTCGCTTGTGGCATAAGAAACTATTTCATAGCTTAGAGAATTTCAAGCAAGTGTTACCCTATTATGCGTTTTACAAATATTTGACTTATGGCCTATTTGACAAGTTACCAAGTGTTTGTATACACCTATGGGCTTTTGGCTCCTCTTGTTGGTGATTGGTGCTATTATCTTGGAGAAATATCTATGCTTATTTTCTACTTCCAGTGAGTTTTGGCATTGAAGAATTTTATCATTCGATTAAGCATCATTGCTATGGAGCATATTTTTCTCCACTCATATTTTTATTGTGGAGTTGGAGATGTTATTTTCTTTAGCCAATAGGGCATTTGACAAGCTAGGAGGAACCGTAGGGTTTTTGTTTGAGTGTCTAAAGCTTTTGGATTCGGACTTGTTGTAGAAGTCGAGAAAAAATAAGGGGATATGGAAAGACAAGTGAAGGAAAATAGAAAATTTGTTTAAGCTCAATAAAATTTCTTCCATGCTTTTAATTTTATCCTTTATTATATAAAGAACGAAGAATTTGAAGAATAAATATCAAATAAATTTCATTATATTCTTATTTCCTTTTTATTTTTCGTAGCTAACCATATAAGGAATTTCCATCCCATTTTTCCCCTGCTATTTGATAAGGTTCAATTGGAGCATTGGATTTGTTAAACAATGAGATTTTTCTTGGGAATTTCTAATCTTATTGTGGAGGGAGATTCATTTTCTGTTATTTATTGAGCCTTTGGCTCATTTGATTGATGAGGCCCTTCGCATTTCCATTATTAGGCAAGAAAAATTAAGGATATTACATGAAAACTGTTATAGTATGTATCATACTTTATATATAGGATTGTATCTCATTAGGATACTTTACTTGTAGGGTTGTAATCAATTAGGAAGAATAGACTGGCTTGCCTAACCTTCTTGTATATATATGTATGATGAATCAATGAAAAACATAAGGGAATTCATTCTTCCAACTCTTCTCCTCTTGGTTTCTATATGGTATCAGAGCATAGGGCACAGGAAGGGAGGAGCACTAGCCCCCGTTGAGCCTTGGCACCAAGTCCGGTGGCCGGAAACCTAGTGCGTAAGCCACACACGTTGTCTCCTCAATTCTGCCCCGTTTCACACGCAACATGAGTGGGCCGCGCGTGACAGCTGTGGCCGACCTCCGACAATCACTGTAGGGTGCGTCTCCTCCCTAGGAGTCGATTGATGTGGTTTGTGGTGCTATTCTCCAACCGTTTTGGGGATTTCTAAGGATTTTTGTTGCGGGATCTAGGGTTTTTTAGGCGATTTTTGGGTTCCTATTCTCTAAAGGTAATCTTTGTCTTTGATTTCCTTCCCTTGCCTTTCTAATGAGTAGTTCAGAAAATAAGAAGCCTATTTCGGTGCCTGAAGTGGTCCCGATGATGTTCAAAATCACGGAGGACCAAGCGAGTTGGTCCCAAATTCATGAGTGGAGTAAAACAATCCTCTACTTGAGGAGTATTCGTATGATTGATCATCTTGACAAGGACCCTCCTTGCGATGATTGAAGGCAGTGGTACGGAGGATGATGTTCGTCTCTTCCCTACAAATTCGTAATTCCATTAACGGTAAAGTACTTACTCTCATTAATCATTGTGAGTTTGTTAAGGAGCTAATGGAATATTTGGAATTTGTTTATTCTGGAAAAGGGAATATTTCTCGCAAATTTGATGTGTTGATTGCTATGAGAAACAAGATCGGTCTTTCATGGAATTTTTCATGGTTTATAAAAAGACATGAGGAATTGAATATGCTATTACCCTTTCGTCCAGATGTTAAGGTTCAGCAAGCTCAACGGGAAAAGATGGCATTGATGGGATTTCTAACTGGCCTTCCTTCCGAGCATGATTCTGTTAAGGCGCAGATTTTGTCCAGCCCTGAGATTTCATCATTCCAAGAAACGTTCAACAGGATACTCCTCACAGAAATATCATCGCCTGCTCTTCCATCTGCCTAGTTGAGCAATGCTCTTGTTGGTCGGAACATTGGTGAGTTAGGAAAGCCATAGTACAAAAATAGAGGTCCAGGCAGTAACCCTAGAGGGCCTAGGGAGTTGTTTGTTATTATTGCCGTAAGCCTGTAGAGATTTTCGTCTGCTCATATAGCTTCCTTTAATGAGGCATCTGATTAGTCAATTCAGTTCTTTGTAGACAAACTCGCCAAGTTCTACTTGTACTAAGAATCATTGAAGTCTCCATATACTCTGGTTACTGCTATTGCTGAGTCAGGTAACCTAAACACATGCTTTGTCTCTTCTTCGTTCTCCGAATGGGTCATTAATTCCGGAGCCAAGGATTTCAGTCACAACCTTCCACTTCCACTGTCACTTTGGCAGATGGATCACAGTCTTGTGTTCTTGGTTAAGGCACCATCTTTCCCACTCCATCTATTCCTCTATTATCTGTCGTGAGTGTACTGGATTTTTCTTTTAATTTGGTATCTATGAGCAAACTAACTTGAGCCCTTAGGTTTTGTGTCTCATTCTTTCTTGATTTTTGTCTCTTTCAGGATCTTATGATGAAGTAGATTATTGGTGGAGGACATGAGTCTGGGGGTTTCTACATTCTTGATCCTACGATATTGAGACCTATCACCTGTTCTAGGGTTACTACAACATTTGCGACACATTCATATTAGGCCATCCCTCTCTTCCCTTGTTGAAGAAATCGTGTCCCCGTTTTCGAGCTTGTCATCATTAGATTGTGAGTCTTGTCAATTTGCGAAACACCATCGTCTTAGTTCTCGTTCTAGAGTCAATAAACAAGCTAGTGCTCCATTTGCGTTAGTCTATTCATATGTGTGGGGTCCATGTCCAGCTGTGTCTTCAACTGGGTTTCGATACTTTGTTACTTATGTTGATGATTGTTCGCGAACAACTTGGTTAATGAAAAACTGTTTTAAGTTATTTTCTCACTTTCATGTCTTTTGTGTTTAAATTCACACTCAATTTCATGTTTCTGTTCAAAGTTTGAAAAGCGATAATGCCAAAGAATATTTGTCAGAACAATTTAAGTCCTTCATGCTTCAAAATGGCATCTTTATCAAACATCTTTTGTTGATACTCCTTCTTAGAATGGAGTTGTTGAATGAAAAAATAGACACCTTCTTGAAACCGCTCGGGCTCTATTGTTTCAAATGCACGTGCCCAAGCATTTTTGGGCTGATGTTGTTTCCACGACTTGTTTCTTGATTAATTGGATGCCTTTCTTTGTCTTGAATTAGGACACTCCGTTTACAACCCTCTTTCCCCATAAATCTTTGTTTCCCATTGAGTCTCGGGTATTTAGGTGTACTTGTTTTGTTTGGGATGTTTGTCTGCATGTGTCTAAACTCGATCCTAAGTCATTGAAGTGTATCTTCCTTGGTTATTTTTGGGTTCAGAAGGGATATATGTGTTCTTGTCCTAGTCTTCGTAGGTACCTAGTTTCTGCTGATGTCACTTTTCTTGAGAATGCCTCTTTTTTCTCAATCCCCCGATCCACATTAGTCATGGGGAGGATGACGATTTACTCGTTTATACTCTTGCCTCGTCAGCTCCTGCTCTTGTTTCTCCTACGGAAAAGTCTTCTATCACTCAGGTCTACACTCGATTTAAAAACCCCCAGTCTCGAGCCCTCTACTAGTTGTTTTGATATTAGATCCAGTTCTTAGCGAAGATCTTCCTATTGCTTTCCGTAAAGGTAAGCGTCAATGTGCTCATCTAATTTCCTCATTTTGCTCTTATAACTATTTGTCATGTTGCATTCCTTGTTTCTTTTATTGCGTGTAGGCTCCATTTCATTGCTGGCTCAAGGTTTAGCAAAAGCCTAGCTCACCTTGGTTGGCGTAGTGCTATAATAGAGGAGATGGATGCTTTGAATAACAATGGTACTTGGGACCTAGTACAGTTACTTGCTAGGAAGATTGCCATAGGATGTCTTTAGGTGTTTATAGTGAAGGTTAATCCCGATGGCTCAATTGCTAGGTTGAAAGCATGCCTTGTTGCTGAAGGGTATGCCTAGACCTATGGGGTGGATCTGATACCTTCTCCTCGGTTGCCAAGTTGACTTCTATTATGCTGTTTACATCTTTAGTAGCCACTCATGGCTGGAATATCCACCAACTTGATATTAAAAAATCCTTTCTTCATGGGGATCTTTACTTGAAAGAAGTTTATATGGAGTATACGAGTTTGTTGCTTTCGGGAGGAGATTAAGTAGAGAGTTTTAGGTGTCGAAAATCATTATATGGCTTGAAACAGAGTCCACGCACATGGTTTGACAAATTCAGTGAAGTGATTAAGAAATTTGGCATGCAGAAGAGCAAATCTAACCACTTGGTCTTTTACAGAAACTCTCAAGCAGGGATCATCTTGTTATTTGTGTATGTTGATGATATTGTCATTATTGGGAATGATATGGCAGATATATTTTCACTCAAGTCCTTTCTTCATGGCCAATTCCACACAAAGGATTTAGGGATGCTAAAATATTTCTTAGGTGTTGAAGTTATGAGGAGCAAACATGAAATCTTCTTATCTAAAAGGAAATATGTCCTGAATCTATTGTCTGAAACAGGAAAATTGGTAGTAAAGTCATGTAATTCCCATATGGCACAAAGCTTACATCTTCTTAGAAGGCGGGTGTTTGAAGACAGAGATATAAAAGAAGTGGTTGGGAAAGGTGGAACTACCTTCTGATAACTGCATACTGATATATCATACTCATTAGTGTTATAAGCGATACATGTTTCTCAATGATTTGATCATTAGGTAGTTGTAGAAGAAATTCTATATTACTTGAAAGGAGCCTTGGGACGTGATATTTTATATAATAATCATGGACATAATAGGCTTGAGTGTTTCATGGATGCTGATTGGGTAGGATCTAAGGAGGATAGGAGGTCCACTTCGAGGTACTGTGTGTTTGTTGGAGAATCTGGTCGCAAAGTGGAAGAGTAAAGAAAGCGAGAGTGTGGTCTCTCGATCTGGTGCGAGTGCGAATATAGAGTGATGACACGGTGCGGTAATGCGAATCATGTTCATCGACTTTTGATGGAAGTTGGTATTAAAACCTCGATCCTAACGAAGCTCTGGTGTGACAAGCAAGTTGCACTTCATATTGCATATAATCCTGTTTTCATGAACGAACTAAACACATTGAGATAGATTGCCATTACGTTCGTGAGAAAATACAACTCGGTTTGATTTCTACAGGATATATGAAGATTGGAGAATAGTTAGGTGATATCTTCATAAAAGTTCTATGTGGGGACCGGGTTAGCTATCTATGTAACAAGTTGGGTATGATTAACATCTATGCTTCAACTTGAGGGAGAGTGTTATATTATGTATTATACTTTACATGTAGGATTGTATCTCATTAGGATACTTTATTTATAGGGTTGTAACTAATTAGGAAGAATAGATTGACTTGCCTAATGTATGGTCTAACCTTCTTGTATATATATGTACTATGAATCAATAAAAAATATAAGAGAATTCATTCCTCAACTCTTCTCCTCTCAGTTTCTACAAAAACATTAACACTTGAAAAGGACTGATTCAGTTGATGCGGTAGCCTGAGTGGAATTGTTTCTGCCTTTGAGAGTGATTATGAAAAAAAATGTTTTAGCCTACAATGCTTTTGCCAATAGTACTTCTGTTATAGATGTTTTTATAGAACTAGTTGATATTTGGATATAAACTAAAGAAGTACTTTTGATAATGCTTTTTTACGATGTCTGACATAACAAAATGTTATTTTTGTTCAAAGCACCCAGCAAGTGCCAGTTTAATAATCACTGCAAGTGCTTCTCCACATCTTTAAAACTTTACCAAATGCCTAATTTGTAGAGAAAATGCTTTTAAACATTAAAAAGTAGTTTTAACTCTCCTAAATATTTCCAAAATGAACTCTTAAGTCACTTGACGATGTCATTCTGAGACAGTCCATTTTAAAGCTATTAATTTGGGTTGGAACATTTCTTATCATAGTGCAGGCTGGCTTCATTTTGAAGCGAAGTCTTTAACAAGTACTTCAAGCCAATTAGTTTATTTGATTTTGAGGGCAATGCCATAATTAAGTAGAGCCTGTATTGTCTAATTGTAGACGTCGATTCATGAGTTTGTTTATGCATTTGGTGCTATAATGATGTTGTGCATTGCATTGATTGGGAGTACATATGCAAAATGACTTGCATTCAAGAGAAGTTTATCATTTCATAATGTGTGGAAACCTTTTTCTTGGGGGGTTGGGGGGTTGGGGGTTGGAAGGAACTGATAGGGAGTGCTGATCGGGTTGATCGGGAGTCCTTTTGCCTTTCCCCAGCACGTTTTTTCCTTGCTTGTCAGTGTTTTTGAGTGGGGCTTGTTGTAGAGATGTTGAGGTGGATTGTTTGAGTGAGTGTGTGATGTCTTCCAAAAAAGTTAATATGAAAAGAAGGTTCAATAAGAACCATAGCAGAGTTTCAATCCCAAGAAAGAGGGTAAAAAATGGAATATGATGAAACCCTACATTAGTGGAGTTGGAGTCATATGTTTAGATCCAGCAAGTTTCTTATGTTAGATGACATCTATTTAGATTTCAACTCATAATGCAGGATGACGGAGTCACCTTTTGTTCCAAGAGAGAAGCTTTTTGAGAAGCAACGACATTTCCAGAGCATGCATAAACACATTCACCTGAAAGGGCCAATGGACAAGATTACCTCAGTTGCCATTCCTGTTGCTCTGGCAGCTACTTCCATAGTTCTTATTGTAAGTCTCTTTCCACTTTGAAGACTTTTCATCAAATCTTGATATACAAATCAGATCGAGTTCTCCTGTGCCTCATTGTGATTTGGTTGTTATGCATTTTTTCTAGGCACAAGGAATCTATAACATGTCTCATGGGATTGGAAAGAAAGAAGAATGAAGAGGCACAATCTGTTAGATAGTGGCCTCTTCATGATTGGCAGCTAAAATTTCAAAGAATTGTTTGCTGTTGGAATTTGACTAGAGCTGTTTTTTGAAGCATATTGTTTTCTACCCTCAAATAAATGCTCAGTTTTTGAACTGGGACTGCCAACAGAAAGTTGAAACTTTCCTGTTGACTGTTTGTTTTGTCTAGTTTTTACATCGATTGCCCTTAAATCCTGCATTTCAGCTACTTGTTTTAGCCCTTCTGCCATCATCATACGAAGAGGTCGAGAAAAATAAAGACCGTAGTGAGTTAGCCTGGAGCATCAAGTCTGCTTCAGCTGATCTGATGGTCAAGGCGGTAATGTTATAGATAGCTTTTCTTCAATTTATTGTATGTTTTGGTGATAAGCTGCACAAATGCTCCCAACTTTTGCCAGCATGTCCCAATTTGCACTTGAACTTTTTTGGTCCTAAGATACTGCTGATGTTTACTTCCATAACTTAGCCATTTCCCCTTCCATTAGAAAAGGACACAAATGGTTAAAACGACCGTTAAAAAACCCCCGTTAAATATCCTCGTACACGTCAGAGTTTCTAACTTGGTTGTGACTTTTTTTAATGGGACGGAGATGCGTGACTATGGAAGTAAACGTAGGGGTATCTTGGGACCAAAAAAACTTCAGGTACAAAGTGGAACATATGGGCAAAAGACGGGAACATTTATGCACCTTATCCTGTCAGTTTTGAGTACTCCCAAGTAAACAGTGGCAAAGCAAGAAAAGAGAGCATATAGGCTTAGTTGGAGTATACTTATTCACAAGTTTCATATCTAAGTTGACCTTTCTTCTCTTCTGACTTTGAGTAATTAGTAACACCTAAATCCCAGGGTTCTGTTATTTTGTTTTTTTGGTTCCATGGAAATAAGTCAGTTGTTAGAGCCAATAGCTGGAAGTTTCTTAGATAGACCTGCATGTCAAGTACTTAGGGGTTGTTTGTTTTTTGACTTTTTACTGAAAGCTAAGTAGCTTTCAGCATTCAACGGTTTGTTTTTAAAATTTTTCACGATTTATTACTGAAATTTCTAAAAAAGGTTATGAATAGAAAAAATGAAACATGACATTTTACATTTAGAAAAATTAAGTATTAAAATTTAAAATAGAAAAAGCTGTATTGTCAAGATAAAAGGAGGGTTGCAGCAGCTCGCTACTAGGAATGACAGCGGGGAGGGAGTTGGGATGGGGTGGCCACATCCAAACCTTGGCTTCGTTTATTTTCGATGCAAACACATGCATTTAAAATTCAGCGGGGCGAAGGGTGGGTTGGTGGGGATGAGAAAATTCATAAAGCATCCGTTTACATTTGATTTTCATATTTGTTTTGATATTTGTTTTAACTTTTATTATATTAAAAATAATATATTTCATAAAAAGTAAAAAATATTATGAATTTTATAAATTATTTGGTAAAAATTATTATTATTATTATTATTTATATTAAAGTATAAATAAAATAATAAAAAAATATTTTTAAAATATATAATCGGAGTAGATGGGAATAACAATATCTATAGCTTAGTCTTGGGTTTGAAAAATAAATCAAATCCACGGCCCCAAAAACTTGTGGACCCGCATTTTTTCACGTGTGTCGCCATTTCGATGGCGAATTTCTTTTATTGAGGAAAAAAAAATTTCTTAGAAATAAAAATGGTTTTTGGAGTCGCCAAACTTTATTTTTTGTTATTTTTTCAAAGGGAAAGCAAATAAGAGAAATAAAATCCTAGTGTGGCTCGCTATTTAGGAAACGTGTCGACGAAAAACCCGAGTCAGACCGAAGGTCATGTTACCTATAAAATTTTGATGTAGTAAGTACGTAGCACCTCTCCTTTCATATAAAAACGGTCTTTACTAAACAAGTTTAAAGAATTGTGACAATCAATTAATTACAAATAACAATAAATCATGTAGATGACAAATAAAGAGCAAAATTAAAGAGAAGAAATGTGCACCTTGGTGGTGAATCAAAAGCGCTATCAATAAAAAATCATGTTAACATTCATTTAAAAAAACGGTTATAGATCAGAAGTCAAATTATTTGTTAAAATGATGCATGAGATGTGGTGCATGGCCCGTTTATATATTTACTTTTAGTTAACTCCATAAATTTCATTTATAGGAGCTATAAAAGTAATCATTGTGTTTGAAATTTTGAAAACGATTAAAAATGGAAGTTTGAAAATTAAAGTTTGAAATTTTGGAAATTGAGAATTTTTGAAATAAATTTGAAGTTTGGGAATTTTGAATTGGGATTTTGGAAATTGAATTTGTAAATTAAGAACTTGAATTTTATAAATTTGAGATTTGGAATTTAGAAATTTGAAATTTGAAATATGAAATTGAGATATTTGAATTTTTAAATTATGAAACTTTGAATTTTGGGATTGAGAAATTGTAAATTTGAAATTGGAAACTTTAAAATTTGAAATTGGAAATTAGGAGACTTCGTATTTTTAGATTATGACATTTAAATTTTTGAAATTGAGAATTTTGTAAATTGGAAAAAAACGAAAACTGGGAAAAAAAATGAAATTGAAAATTAAGAGAATTGAATTTTAGAGTTGAAAATTTGAATTTTAGAAGATGAGAAAATGTGAATTTGGATATTTGAAAATTGGATATAAAAAAAAATGAAATGAAAATTTAGTACTTGAATTTTTGGAAGACTTAAATTTTAAGATTAAATTGAAAAAAAAATGAATTTTAGAAAATGAGAAATTGAATAAATTAAGGGTGGAAATTTGAAGAGCTAAAGAGCCGATCAGAATATGTGACCAAAGGCTTGGTCGAATGACCTAAATGGTCGGTAAACTAACCAAAGAGGTTGGACCTAGATGAGTTAAACCTAATGGATTGAGTATAAGTAAATGAGTTGTAATAAATTGGTAGTATGTTAGATATAAGCTATTAGTTGGGTCTAATATATTGAGTCTATAAATTGGAGTTTAAAGTAGTAGTTTGGAGCCTAAGTATATTGGCTGGCCCAATAGGTTGGCTAGTATGTTGGACTGAATTAATGGGCTTGAACTAATGGGTTGGATATAATTTGATGGGCCTAAGTAAATGGGTTGGGTCTAATATGTTGGATATAGACTAATGGACTTAAACTAAGTTGGGCCAAATTTGATGGGCATATATTAATAAGTTTAAACTAATGAGTTGTACCTTTGATGGACCTAAACTAATGAGCTTAAACTAATGGGTTGGGCATAGACTAATAGGTTTAAACTAAAGGGTTGGGCTTAATTTGGGGGACCTAATTATGTTGGGCCTAGACTAATATGCTTAAACTAACGGGTTAGACCTAATTATGTTGGGTCTAAACTAATGAGTTGGACCTAATTATGTTGGGCCTAAACTAATGAGTTGAGCCTAATTTAAATATTTAATAATTTAACCATAATTCAAAACAAAATTATAACATTCAATCATACTAAATTCAATAAAAATTATGTCAATTAACAATTCCAAAAGTGATAACTTAGGTTAAATTCAAATATTATAAAATTTAATTTTATATTATTCAAGACTAATTTCACATATTAAAATTTAAACTTTTTCTAAAAAAAAACTTATAATTTAATGTTTGACAACCTAAAGTCTATGCAAAAATTTTCAAGTTAACTATTAACACACAAAAATATAATTACACATAAATAACGCAAAATAAACCTAAATACAATAAGGTAAGAGAAAAATGCAAGATTCAAGCTAATTACATAAATTTCACCAATAACAATTGATCATATCAGTATACATAAATATCATAATAGCCCATAAAAGAAAAATCAATTCCTACAAATATATACATATGTGAATTTTATGTTAAAGAAAATGTGTAAAGAGTGTTGAAAACATGAAAAGAAAAATAGAATTATGAGTTTTTTTATCTTTGTGATGTTTGTTAAATTTACTTCTTTTAAGAGTAAAAATTGGTGAGAAAAAAGAAGAAGAAGAAAGAAGAGAATGGGGAGAATAAGAAAACTAGAGGAAGATGAGTAGGAGAAGAGAAGAAGAAGAAGAGAGGGAGCAGAAGGAAGAAAAATAAAAAAGAAGGGAGGAAGAGCAAACCGATTGGGGAAGGGGAAGAGAGGGTTAGTTGGAGTAGTATGGTTATGGGATGGGTGGAGAGAGAAATAAGGGTAGGGAATGGGAGGATTTGAAAAAGAAAAGAAAAAAAATCAAAAAATAAAATTTAATAATAATAATAAAAGTAATGTGTGAGCAAATTTTGGGGTCTACAAATATGTCCATCTTCGATAGAGTTCATGAATGTAACGAATGTGAACAATGGAATTAAGTGAAAATGTGAAAAGTGAGTAAAACGATATGAACTTTATCGAAGAATAAAGAAGACCCCCAAAAGTGTCTACAAAGAACACTAACTCTCTCAAACTCAAGCAGCTAAAAGAACTTCTAAAAAAAAAATCAAAAGCAAATAACGAAAAGACGAAACAACCTAGAGGCCAGCAAAGTCACGACATAGATCCAAGCTTTCTCTAAGAATGTCCTCCCAAAGGTAAAACCTATATCGAAACCTGAAATAAGCGAAAATCGGTCGACCCATGGGTGATATAATGGTCATGTGCATTGTATAGCGATCAACACCCGTCATGGAGAAACTCATGAGCTAGTAAGCGGAGAGTACGACAAACGAAAAAAACCATGTGATCAAAGTGGGAGATGATAACAACCATGAATATTGGTAGCGATATCTCTAATAAAGATGAAATCTGAGAGTCTGAACTATGGTGAAGGCATCGAAATGTCTGGCTTGAAACGAGGAAAATCAAAGGCGATGCCTAAATGCCTTTATTCAAGATGTAGAATGTAAAGACGAAGTTTGAACGCCTGATATGTAGAAGACGAAGTCTGAATGTCTGATCTGGCATTATGGCGAATGTGATGTAGATGGAAGTGCGAGACATCGATCCATATAAAGAGACAAAGTTTGAGTGGCTTGATATGCGAGACGAAGTCCCGGGCGATCGATACGGTATTAACTAGCGAATGTGATGCAGATAAAGTTTGAACATCTGATCCATATAAAGGCGAAGTCTGAACGCTTGATATGCAGAAGACGAAGTCTGAACGTTTGATTTGCTTTGCTAGCAAATGTGATGCAGATGAAGTTTGAACATCTGATCCATATGAAGCGGCTTTGAACACAAATATGCGAGTCGAAGTGCGAGCGTCACGGTTGTTGTCCCCAGCAAATGGCGATGCGGATGAAGTGCGAACATTTGATCCATATAGGCCAGTTTGAGTGCACGATGTCTGAGAGAGCGATGACGTCTCAAGCTGCGGTCTTGTACATGTGATGCAGATGAAGTCTGAACATCTGATCCATATGAAGACAAAGTCTGAACGCTTGATATGTAGAAGACGAAGTCTGAACGTTTGAATTGAAGATAGTAAAGGCGAAATTAGAGGGGTATGCCCTAGTATGACATCCAAAAGAAACATGTTGAAGTCTAAAAATGTCATAACAATGGCTCATATCCTTGATAAGAACTGTTTGGGCAAACTGACCACCTCCAAATGATCCCGAAAGATATGGATATGTCTGAAGGTGGCATCTTATATCAAAACATGATGAAATCCCAAAATGTCATAACAAGACCATCATCTTTATTAACGATTGTATGTACAAACAAACACATTCGATGATCCCGGCGATAAGGATGTGCCCAAGTACGATGTATGCCATCCAATAGAGATGATGAAACCCCAACAAAATATGGCTCATCTTTAGTAAGAATTTGTTTACACAAAGAAACAAATCCAAGATGATCCCATAGATAGGTATGCCCTAGTATGGCAGCGTCATGAATCACTTTAAACTCTCGCATCCCCTAATAACAAAGGCAACCTTGGTCATCTAGAACTCGCAACTAGAAATGGATCCAACGCTAGTAAGACATCTCTTAGAAAAAGCCACATAATAATGTTTTGATATCAAACTAAGTCTCAAATACCTATCAAAGTAGATGTCAAAGAAAAGATTAAATCCTATGGTCTCAGGTGGTCTTAAGGACATGGACCGAATGTAGGTTTAGGTGATAAGGTAAAAGAAATGAAGGAAACTAGGCTCAAACTACCTAATGATCAATCCCATGCTCCTCGTGTGGAATGCTACATGCATAAGAGTCTCATGAGCCATGATATGGAAATATCCAATGAAGTGCTAATAATGTGTGATGCAAAAAGTGTAACATGTGGTGAGATAGGTAAGAGGAAAAGGATATAGAGTGAAACATCAAACTTGGAAATCAATTAAACATATAGGGTGGATAATGGAAACGAGAGGCATGGTCAAGAAGATAAATAATAGTAAGGAAAAAACTGATGATGATATGATAAATCTACCAAAATCACTGTATGGGGAAGACATGTCGACGACAAATGGGATGATGAATATGACATTGACTTGGAGGCCCTAAGAGAATCTCAAAGTAAGCACATGATACCTGGATCCAGAAGCCTACATAATGACCCCACAAGTAATACATACACTAAAAACAAATGATCCTCATAAATCCTACATATTTAAAGAATACTCGACATCGAATACATACACGTACACATTTATATATATATATATATATATATATATATATATATATATATATATATATATATATATATATATATATATATATATATATATATATATTGCGATAGATCAATAAAACAATGAGAGACAAACTAATATGGGCAATAAAACAAACATATGTCAAAGCGCGAAGGTACAATAAAATAACTCCACTTAAATGACATAAGCCTCTCAAACTAAAAGTCTCTGAATAA
The DNA here is from genome assembly GCA_016808115.1 of Tetrastigma voinierianum. NCBI lineage: Eukaryota > Viridiplantae > Streptophyta > Magnoliopsida > Vitales > Vitaceae > Tetrastigma > Tetrastigma voinierianum. Next base: position 210,973 of record JAEQBH010000755.1, read on the forward strand.
ATGTCGATGGAATGAGTGAAGGGATGACACGACAAACCCCCATGTAGTAAAATGAATAGATCGCCAATCTAAGTGGGAAAAAATGAGATAGAACAAGAAGTCAGATAGAAAGAAAGTGGTGAAAACATAGAAACTACGAAATGGAGCGGATACAATGAAGTGAATGTGGTAAGACGATGTAAAGAATATGTCAATGTGTCCATAACTCTAAGATCTCAAACTTGGGTGACCACACACCAGAGGGCCCCTATCCCAGGTATGAAAAGGTAAGCAAGGCTATAAGATAAAAATATGCCAAAATGCATGCGTGAGGCTCAATGGGCTGGCAACGGTAAAAAAATGTGAGTAACAAGTGATAAGGTATATGGCTAATCGAAATGATGGCCACCCATCCTACGACTAAGGTCTCAACAAAACAAAAACTTTTCAGCTTAATCCACGCTGTCAAGCCTCGACTGGTTTCATCTAAGTCCATCAACTATGCAAATTTCTCTCGGGGGGTCAACTCTAATAATGTAAGGTCCGTCCAAATTTGGGTCTAAACTTCTGTGGCCTGACTAACCCTCCGAGGACCTGCCAAAAACCAAATTGCCTCCCTATAGTGGTCTAGGCTTGACCCACTTTTTGAAAGTGCGGGCCATCTTCCTTTAGTAAGCCTGAATATGGTCAGTAGCTCTCAATCTCCTCTCATCTAAAATGCTAAGCTGATCAAACCATGACTGAACCCACCTCGCCTCTGAAATCTGCTGCTCTAGGGCTACTCTCAAGGATCCCATCTCTATCTCAACGGGAAAACCGCCCATGCAAACCAGAGGCGGTGTGGCCCCGAAGAAGTGCGAAATGAGGTGCGATACGCCTATAATGCGAAAGGAAGCTTCTCAGACTAGTCTCGAGAAGTCTCAATCATCTTACGCAGAATCCTCTTAATATTCTTGTTCGCGGCCCCATCGCTCTATTTGTCTCGCGACCTATACGATGTAGACGGTGATGCTGGATGCCATATCTCTGTAATAAAGTGTCAACTTCACCCCTGAAATGCACACCTATGTCCGATATCAACTCATGAGGAACCCCATATCTATAGATAAATGCGAGTTTGGATAAAGGTGGCTACCTGGTCGATTTAGCTTTACAAGAAGGCCTCTACCCACTTCATGAAACAATCTATAGCGACTAGAATGAACTCCATGACCACTGGCAATATCAAATGCTTAATCTTCCTAATAATATTTATGCCCCGTGACTAAAAATCCACCAAGGTGAGTCAATGCATGCAACTCCGATGTGGAGTGCATATGAGATCCTGATGCATCCGACACTCTGTACATCTCCCAACAACCGATAATAACCGCTCTATGGTCAACAAAAATAACTACCCTCATAATCTTACGAGCCAACATATGTCCTCTCATGTAGGGCCCACAAACTCCGGCATGGACCTCTCTCATTGCCTGGTCAGCTGAATCTCGATCTAAGTACAATAATAACACACCATCAGTCAGACGCCCATATAATGTCTCCACTGACATAGCTGGCGCCAATTGTCTCAAAGCTCTCGTCTCGCCATCACTTAATCTCGTGGCATGTGCCATATCTAAGAAAGTGATAAACATCATGATACCATGACAGACCATCATCAACCCAACTCAATCTCAAGCAAAGAATAAGTTAGAACACTTCTAGTCCTTAACCCAAAGGTGGGCTGAACTACCACACTTCAAGGAATGTCAATCATGGAAGCAAAGTAGCTGTGAGCATCGAAATGAACCGAATTCTCACATCAGGCAGATGTGAGTGTAGCTCAAGTCACAACCCTTACTAGTAACTCTAAATAAGCATGATATGGCCTAAGCTTCACATCTCTGTATTCCAATCACCCCGAGAGGTCTAATCACCAGATTAGTCCCCCGAGACCCATCCTCTATCCCAGCTCGCGCCTAACCCAAGGATACATGCCTCATACTCAATAATGTTGTTCGTGGGCTTTGACAACGACCGCAAAGCATAAATTAGCTGATCTCTGTGGATATGATCACCAAGCCGGAGAAATCAATAGAACACCTATCCTATTATCCGCACGGTTAGCCGCACCATCAAAGTACATGCTACCAACAAAACAAACTAGTCACCCTGATTGATCTTCTCATATCCAGAAAATCATCATCAATCACTCACCGTCAGAACTCTAAGTGAGGCCAAGTGATCTCGCTAACATACCCTTTTATGTAATTTTCGGTTATTACATCGAATATCAACCACAAAAGTACAAGCCATCTCTGCTTCCGCCACAAACTGAAGGTCAAATGAGTATCTTAAAGGATCTAAACGGTGTTCAAGCACTAAATACTCACACGAATGTCTCAATCTCCAGTACCAAACTTAAAGCTAAGAAGCCTCAATCATAATGTACCTTGTCCTATACTCCAACATCCCTACTTAGATAATGGGGAGCAGCTCATCTCACTTGAATCATCTGTTTCATAGTACAAACCCAAAGCGATATCTAAAACCAAAAATATAATGTTGAGAGGTCGTCCGTGCATGGGAGGTACCAAACAAAGAGGCAGAAAATACTCTAATCCGCTCAAATGCCTATCAAGTAATCGATCATCCCAAACCTGAAATGCTTCTTTCTTAGTCGGAAGATAGCCTCACAAACATTCATCAGTCTAACAACAAACTGTTAATATATTTGCAACCACTCTAAGAAACCCCTTGATCTCACCCTGTGAGTGTGGTGGAGACATGTCAAGGATAGCTCTGATCTTATCAGGATCTGCCTCAATACCTCTCTCACTAATCATGTAGCCTAAGAGCTTCCCAGAAGTCACTCCAAAAGTGCACTTCTTAGGATTCAGTCTCAATCTAAAGCATTTGATCCTTTGGAAGAAGCACTCTAGAGCTGCCTTATCACGGGACTTCACAATCATATCACCCACATAGACCTCAACATCCCTGTGCATCATGTCATGAACAGCAGAGAATGCCTCTGACAGCACTCTGATTCTTCAAACCTCAAATGGCATGACTCTATAACAGTAGGTGTCCCACTTAGTGATAATAGATATCTTCTCCTGGGTCCCTGGAGCCATCAATTTGATTACACCAGAGAATCCATCCATAAAGACAACATTGCATGCCCCGTGCACTATCAACCGATACGTCAATATGTGGGAGAGAAAATCATCCTTGGGGTGGCTAGCCTTATTGAGAGATTTAAAGTCCACACAAACTCTAACCTTGCCATCCTTTTGGGAATAGGGACGAGCATTACACCAATTCTGGTACCGAACCACCGATAAGGAAGCCAACACTAAGTTACTTTCAATCTCCTTTCACCTACAAACTCCATCAAGGTGCCCGCCACTTTGGTTGAACTGTCTAGCATGTGGCACAAGCCGTAGATGATCCTGAACTATAGAAGGGTTGAGGCCTGGCATGTCCTCATATGACCGTGCAAAAACATCCAAGTATGATCTAAGGAACTTTAGCAAACTATCCCTCTCATCTCCAGACAAAGTGGTACAGATCCTCAACTCTCTAGGTTGGTCCGTTGTACTAAGGTCAACTGTCTTAAGGTCATCAAAAGGAGGTGAAACTCGCTCATCAATAAAGCTATGATCGAAGTCAGATCGATAGTTGTCATCAAAATCAGGCTGCAAAGGCTCATTAATATCATGAATCTATGATGTGGGTGAATGAGGTGCACATGCATCAATATCATCAATAAAAGAGACAGGTGAATACTCGAAAATGCTCAAATCCATAGATGAAAAGGTGAGTACATCATTGGAACGTGAGACAAATCCCGACAAAACATCAAAAGAAAGTGGCGGGCCCACAGAATCGGACTCTTTCACAACATGTCCTAGAATATCAAGAGGTGCAATATCAACAATAACATCATCCGTAATCGCATCATCATTAGGAGCAGGAGGAGCCTTCTCATAATCTCTCAAAGCAAGCACACGAAAATAACTAAGTGCAAAATCTGGCTCGGGCTAACTAATAACCATCCGGAGTAGCTCCTCAACATAATCATCAAACGAAATAACCCCATCAATACCCCATAACGTACTATCTCATCCGGAAAACACAGTGAGCACACTAGACCACCCAGGGGAAGGATGAGCGATCAAGGTGGTAGAAGTGTCAGGAGCCCCACCGCGTAACTGAAGCTGTGAAAGCCGATGCAAACAACATGATGGATACGCAGCTCATCAATCGATCCATCGATGCAATAATGGCCTAAAGCCCTCACAAAAATAACTGGCCAACCTCAAACTATAAGGATGGAGAGGATAGTCAAATGGAATGTGATGAAGTGAGATTCCAATTTCCCATACGCAGTCACCAAGCATGCATCTAAAATCTGCCTCTACGGGTACAAATCCCAAACCAAAGGGTGGGTCATGGTCCAAAACTATGATAAACTCGCTACGACCATGCTGACGATGCCCTAAACCCAAACCAGACATGTATGACATGCTCCTCATCATGTCCAAAATGACCAAGCCGCTATGTTGATCAAATGACATGGGTAATCAACTTCAAAAAAATCCCTTGGCTCCACGGCCCCAGACTTCATCAAAAGCGACCTTGGCCATAAGCAAATCATCACCCCCACGGCTAATATCCACATCGCTCGTATGTGTCAAATGTGCCCCACACCAGATGAAGTAGTGATCACTCGACCATCATGAATGAACTTCACCTTCAAATGAAGGGAATATGGGATAGCGTCAGCACTATGAATCCATGGGCGGCCCAAGAGTGGGTTAAAGGATACAAGGATCCTCAAAACCTGAAACAAAACTTGAAAAACGACTGACCCAATCATCAGCTCGAGAGTTAGGGTGCCCATCACCTTTCTACGAGTGCATCGCCATGTTTCCCACCGTTTGCGTAGATGGCTAAAAATCAAGGCCCATACCCTGCAGTAATAGCATGGGTATGGACAAACATTTAGGCGTGATCTACTGGCCTGGGAGACAGATGGAACACGATGACCTAAACAACCAACTGATATATGCAAAGGTCGAGTGTGGTCTGAACCCTCCGAAGGTAAGTCATCCTCAGAGAAAACAATGAAACTGGCTCGACCAGTTGTGAGCATATGTATCAGGCCCTTTGGCGATGTGGTCGTGTCAACTCGAATCTGGCTTAGAGCCCTAATCAAAGTCTCTACGGGTGGTGTAGAAAGCCAACAAGTCTCATGGGTGGTAGGCTAACAAACCCAAATGCATACTCACCTGTACTCTGTGGTGCGAGATCTCATCATCTCTTAATCTGTCTCTAGTAGTATCGGGATCACATGGGTTGAGATGGGCGGGACCACAATCTTACTCGATAACATCTTGAATCTTTGGTGTATCAAGCGTACCTCTACGTGGTCGAAAATAAAGGAGTTTGAACAACATAAGAGAACCGTCCAGCGGCCTTGGTGTAGGGATCAAGCTGAATGTGCAGGCGCGGGAAATGACAATGTGTGGTGAATCTGCTGGCTCGAAAACACCTCGTGAACCTCATCATCCCCATAGCAACCATCCAAATCTATGAGCCTGAGCCTCCTAAATCCTATGACAACATATGGATATAGATCCTCCGAACTCGACAAAATCGATAGAATGAATACCTCTCGTGGAAGACACATGTCACGTAGAGCAGTGAAAGGGGGTTATAACTAATGCTAGGCTATCCCAATTGCATAATACCTTGATCAATCAAGTCATGAACAATATGTCTTAAAACAGTGCACTGATTTGTAGTATGTCCAGGGCCCTGATGATAAGCACAATGTAGGTCCATTCACGAAAATAGGGTAACCCGACTTGAGAGTAATGGCTGATCTTTAATGGACTAAGTAATCCGGCGAGTCATCAATGTCTTGTAGACCTCACGTAAACTACAGTGGTATAAAAATCATACAGATTGTCTTGTTGTTGTATGAGAATTGTAGGCGCAAGGGTCTAAGATTACTTGATAGGTGGTCTCCTGGCTTCAATGCGGCATAAAGCGGGTGTGGTGGGTATATATCGTTGGTAACCTAAGCGGGTGAGGTGGTATGGAAGGTCTATACTGAACTGAACTCTGGGTGTAGGAAGTCTTGTTTGGTCGTATAGATGCATATTAGAGCTGGGTTGCCCCCGTGTGAAGAGGCGATGGATCTGCCTCCACCTGGTTTTATATGATCCAAATGGCTTCTTCCTTGCCTCCAGAGGAAAGATCGGCCCATCTTTGTGCATGCTTACCATCCTCGATACTCATCTGATGCCTCTTATCAAGCTCGTAATCCATAATCATTTTTGTAAGATGTCTGACTAAGCTAGTGTAAACTCCTCATGATCATGCTAATCTGCTCTCTCTCTGATGGACGATTAATCATCTGAATAACCTTCTCCCCCAACGGGAGATGATTGATGTAGCAGTCTCATGAGCTCCCTACCTTATAACCTCAAGCTCTCTCCTAGTGACATCTATGATAGTGCTGGTCGGATAAACTCATAGGCAAGATACCCCGAGTCCTTTGTGCAAAGCATTCAAGGTGTGAACTAACTTCTGTCTTTTTCCTACACTACTCGGTGACAAGGAACAACATGATCAGTGAGCCTTATCAAACATGCCCCTCATCGTGACATATATCTGCCTCAAATGAGTCGTGGACATCCTTTGCACGTATCTCTGCTGTGACCCAGGCTTGCTCCCCGAAATTTCCCAGCGGTAGTGGGGTCACTTGAGTGCATTATCAAATCCATCCCACATATCCATACCCTCTGCAACTCTCAATTGTCTAAGCATTTGCTTTACTCTTTGTATCACGATCATCGAGAAGAACCCGATGAAGTGACCCGGAATAATGTCATGTGGCGGGATGGGATACCTCTGTGGAAGCACGGATGAGGAGTGCCTCGGGGATAGGCGGAGTGCCATTCGAGCCACTCCGAGCGGAGAGGTGGAGAGGTGGTGCCTTCCATGTCAAACCGAGTATCCTCAGGCTGAACCAGGGGGTCGGCTTGTCTATCAATCCTCCGGACAGGCCGTGGTAATCGTGATCCCAGAGCACGACGACATCCGTAGCAATCTGCTCAATACCGCTGCATGTGGATCCATATATGTCTGATCTGATGAACGTACTAATCTACCCTCAACTCTAACCCATCAAGATATCCCGCTTACCGCAATCCCGAAGTGTAACCAAAACAAATAAGGTGGAGTCCCATGTCGGACCAAAAAGAATGCTGCTATAATGAAACTGAAATAAGCAATCCATCACTATGCACAACCGCCGACTGAAACTCAATATCATCAATCGTATGTCTCTAAGAGGAAACCAAAATAGAGGAATCTGGATCCATATCATGACTAAATCGGCCTTGAAGGCTCACAGATGCACCCACGTGTAGGATGTGAGTCCTAATCAGTAGGATCTAAACTTAACCTAAAAGGTCAATGGTGACTCTAAAAAGACAACGGTGGGTAGGTCTTTTAAAGGGGTCCCGAGCAGGAGCGATTGTACCCTCCAGTGGTACACAACATCCTACACGTCTTCGAAGAGACAGGGCGCTTCCATGCAAGGTGGTCATCAACTCCACACAAGCACTTCCTCGACATCTCAAGGGGTAGCCTATGGTAAAGGCTATCACTACTCTTAGCACTTAGGATTAAATTAAGTATATAGTGAATGTGTGGGTGCATCCGAAAAAAAACCTAATAAATCTAACACAAAGAAGAGCACACTGGCCATACAAATATCCTGAAATCTAGCTCTGGGCTATACAAGACTTCAATGATCGGACTCACAAGATCAATATGTCGACCACCTGGAATGCTCCAAACATAGATATAACCCATCACGACCTTTACCCTAATCATTAGCCTTGGCCAAGATCAAACAAGGAGCAACAAGTCTCAAATCAAACATCAAACATCAAACATAACAACAAAAGGGACAAAGTCGATTGAGACGAAGGAGTCGGAGATTAGGGGATAAATGTGTGTCCTACATAGACAAGCAACATGCAGTCAAGCAAGAGAGGGGTAGTTATACAACAAGTAATCATGCGAAACACAAGTATCTATACACAATCAATATATCAAAATGTAGAAAATATATAAGAAGAATACATCATGATAAAGCAAATTAATTAATTAAAAAAAAAAAAATTCCTTAATGGAGTCGCCATTTTGTGGACCTGCATTTTTCATGTGCATTCCCACTCGATGGCGAGACTCGCTTTTTATTGAGAAAGAAAAAAAAATTTCTTAAAAATAAAAATGCTTTTTGGATTCGTCACTTATTTTTGTTATTTTTTTCAAAGGGAAAACAAAATAAGAAATAAAACCTTAGTGTGACTCCTTATTTAGGAAAAGACGATTCCACGAAAAACCAAGTCTGAATTCGGAGATCATGTTACCTATTGGGAATGTATGGTAGTAAGCCGTAGCACCCCTCTAAGCTCGTATAAAAACGGTCTCTACTAAACAAGTTTAGGGAACTGTGACAGTCAATAAATTAATTACAGATACCAATAAATCATGCAGATGACAAATAAAGAGCAAAATTAAAGAGAAGAAATGTGCACTCAAGGCAGGAAGCCCCAAAACCCGGGGTCCGCTGACTACCCGTCAACCCAAGGAACAGCTATGGACGCCGGGTTACCCGACGCCTTTCCTTAGGAAAATCGGGCAGAGTCTCCTTGTACGGAGCTCTACCCAAATACAATACCAGATAAACCTCGTCCCAAATAAATTCAATATATCATCACATGAGTAAAATCCGGCCTACTGGGCCCATAAACAAGATCATAACAATATCTCAGAAACATACCAACTATGTCCAATAGTTCTAAGAGTTAATAATTTACTTATACAACACATATATCAAAATTAGAGAATTTAATACATGTATAAAATCATCAAAGCCACAACCCTGGGCTTTCTTCAACAACCTCGCCTAGATCGAGCCGTCCCTCGCACGCTCCATGTACCAGAAAATAATATCCTCGACAGGCGAGCTAATGCTCAGTAGTGGAATCGCCCTGCGCTACTCTACCTGCCGCAGCCGCAACGTCTAAACAAAACACACATTCAAGCAAATGCATGATCCTACTTGAATGTCTAACTCATCATCTCGCACTTAGCCCCCACCGACTCTCACACTCGCTTAAACCTCGTATGAGAATTATTATTTTGTCTTTGCTTCAGGACAACCCGATGTAAGAGAGATCACTGGTCACTCACGATTGATATTATTCTCAGGGACTACCCTCCGATGTATATCAATCGGGCCGCCTCCCACGATTGATATTTTACTTGGACTACCCTCCGATAATTAACATTTTAGACAACCCTCGAACCATTTTCCCTTAGACTATCTCATGCACTCACTCCTATAGTCCTATGGTGTTCCAAGCATATGGAATGCATGTATTTAATTCCACATAGTTTAATTACATGTAAATATATAAACATGCATATATTTACAAACAATCAATTCACACAATCATGTCATGCGCAAATTTCATTTCATACATCAAAATTAGCTCACTTAGCTAATGATCACCACGCAGCAATCTTAACTTGAGTCACTCGGACAAACACATTTTCACCCAAAAATATATTTTGAGAAGACGTTGGGGAATAGTGGAAACCCTGCTACTATTCCCAAAAAATCACAAATCATCGGTTCACTTAGTGAACCCGCAATTCACGGCCATTCCCGACCTCATCCAAACCAATACATGATTTAATACAAAATTTCAAGATTTAACAACCCAAATCAGCTGTGGCAATCACGGCTGCTCCATTTGGTGTTCCAAAATTTTTATCAATTCGGTCCCAAGGCTCGGGGATGATCAAACGGCCCTCACGCCCAATTCCGACCCAACATCGACAAAGTACTTAAAGAAGAATAAAACCCAAGTAGGAGAAACCCCCACCTCAAGGAGTTTGTCTAAACTCCTTAAACTGCACCCACTAAGCCCTCTCCGCAGAGCAAATTTTCCTTCTTGTCCCGAAGCATCGACTTATCGATCGCACGATATTTATAGGTTTCTCTCAAAACCTTTCAAAATGGATACTGCAAGTTTTTTCTGATTTTCACGTTTTTTCTGATTTTCACGTTTTTTGCTTCCTTTTTGAGGTTAGAGACGGCACTATTCATTTTTGGCATTATTCTCATTTAAACAAATTCTAAAATGACCATTATGTCATTCTTTTACCAGTTTTGACATTCGGTACTATCTCGACCGTCCATTTTCATCATTTTTCTACTCATGCCACTTATGGCACATGAGTACGTGTTATATGTGACTACAGATAAAATCGCTTGCTGTAAAGACTAAACGCTGACTCGAAAACGTGCCAACTCGACCGTTCTGAATTCCTACTAAATTTTACATGGTAACTAGATTGGCGAGAGACGATTCCAATCTAATCTGTTTTCTCATATTATCCCAGATCTAGAATAAATTTTGGATTTTTAACCGAAATTACAATTTTGTAATCGAAATTACGATTTTGCCATTTTTTCAGAAATTAGAATTTCTTGGGTCTTACATTCTCCCCTCCTTAAAAGGAATTTAGTCCCGAAATTCAGGACAATCACATCACTCACATGTATATGTGCAACGCAGCACTCTAATATGATGTAAACAAATATTTAAATCTTAAACGACTAAACCACGACCTCATCCCTAAACAAGGGATAGGTGGCCCGCATCGTGTCCTCGAGCTCCCACGCGACCCTCCACCCATAGCGCCGCCCATACACTCCTCACTAGCCTCACCTGGCTCAAGGCCGCAAAACCCGATCACGGCTTAACTGTGTAATGCACACCGGCCCTCCTCGAAGGTCCCATCAGTGTTAACCTCTATCTGTCCCCAATCCACCACATGAGCTGGATCTGGAGTATACTTCCAGAGCATGGAGACGTGAAATACCTCGGGGACACCTTTCATGTTGGGCAGTAACGCCAACCGGTACACTACAATGCCTACCCTCTCGAGTATCTTGAAAGGCCCAATAAATCTCGACGATAACTTCCCGCGTTTGCTGAACCTGACCACTCCTCTCTTAGGCATCACCTTCAAGAAAACGTGATCCCCAACCTCGAACTCTAAGGGTCGACGTCGTACATCTACATACTTCTTGCCTGGCCTGAGCCACGAGAAGACGCTGTCGTATAAAGCCTCACCTTCCTGCGAGGTATTAAATCTCTAATCGACGAACCCGTGATGGTTCCTCCATCTCGGTCCAATCATAACGGTAATCTACATGGCCTTCCCATACAATGCCTCATATAGTACATTTGTATACCGCCTAATAACTATTATCAGAAGACTTACTTCATGGGCAAATGCTCCTCTACCCTTATGACTCAGGACGTATCCTCGCAGCGTGTCCTCTAACACCTGTAATATAATCCATACAACACGTAACCCTACACAACCCTTGCTTGGTGTGTAAACGCTAACTTCCCTAAGGTCACAATCACTGACAATCTAATGGACTGTCAACCTAGTCCATGTCATGAATGACATCCATATACCGAGCCCTTGTCTACCAACAACACCCAATGCAAATCTAAAGGCATCCAAATCTCGAGTCACTCCCTATCCTATCACTCACCTAAGTCTACGTGACAACTCGACCGTGTTTTCATCTCGATGAACATAACTCTGGGCCACACTCGAGCGCCTCCTTACATTCATACGTAAATTTAGTGGATATTCCCTGGCCCTTACACCCTTAACTCCGTGATTCTCACCTTAGGGAATTAACGGCCCCTTTTTTTGCTTTGCCCAACACACTTTAATTATTCTTCATTTACTGAACCGAACTATGAGTCTTCATTGGACGTAGTCCTAAAGACAAACTCACTCCACACTCACCAAGAGTGGTGAATGACTCCATCGTGCACCCATACCCGATTGACACGATGTTGGTCGCACACGAACGCACAATGCCATTGTGACACCCAATCCTCGGGTCCACCATGCAGAATCTCGGAGATCTCTCACCATAATCCCGACTCATTAGATCAACTCTCACCCTACATCCTAGGAATAAACATCATCCTGGCTTCTCTAGCGCCTTAACCTCTAAGCCCAAATCCAGCTAGCCGTGGCTCGCATGATAACCCTACTTAAGGTTCACTCATCACAACCCGATGGTCGTCAACTCATCCATGTCAAGCCCGACATCAACAACTAATAGGTTTACCAATTCTATGTCCACTCGTCTCCACTGCGCAACTCGATCTCGGGTTCCCTACTGACCCACACTCCGCCCCTTCGCTTATCTCGTGTTGCTAGGAGGAGCCAGAGGCACCTCAAATCAAACTGTTCCTCCTCGACTGCACTAGGTGTGAGGAAATGAACTCAGATATTCTCTGTTTATATCTAACTGGATCGGTATTGTCCCAAGTCCCGGGATCCCTGCCTTCGGGGCAACCTGCCTCACCCGCCCAATCCCGACCTCGTCCTAAACTCCGTGTGAAGCATAAGTCTTTTGCCTCTTCCCCGAACTGGTAAGAAGGTCGATCCTCCCTCTTGCCGCCAACACCCGTGATTCCGAGAGTGTTCCGAAAGCATCCTTGATCTCTCTTCTATGGTCGTGACCGCCCCAACCCATGTCCACGTCTCCGAGGCGAACTTACGATCCCGCTTCCGAACGACAACTTCAAATGCATTCTCGACTTCCTGTGAATACCCGTGCTAATCCCAAGAAACCACGTATCTCGAAGATTGACATTCTGGCCTCTCCCAACTCATCACCGCCAACCTTATCTAGGTCGACCGACACTCCTAGTGCCGACAATTTCACGTGTCCCAAAATCTCCTCACGTTTTTCAAACTCGCACTTATCGAACTTAGCGCATAACCGATGGTCTCGCAATCGTAACACAATCCTCAAGTGATACTGGCGTTCTACTCTAATCGGGAGTGTGATCAAAATGTCATCCACTTAAGACCACGATAAACCGGGGATCTGTGAGACAAGGTCGAACACCCATGATGAGATCCATGAATACTTACAGATTCACAATTCAAAGAGCATCACCAGAACTCAAAGTGCCCATAACGGGCCCTAAACACCGCCTTAGGATATCTGGCCTCCTAACCCTCACCGATGGTAACCAAAGGCGGTCTATCTGAGTAGACTTTGCTTCTCCTCTCTGAACTCGATCAAATAAATCATCGATCCCCAAGAATGGATACCGATTCTGATCATAACCCCTTGCTCAACCTGTCTGTAATCAATACACAAATGGCTGGTCTGTCTTTTCGCAAACAAAACCGAGCGCCCATGGTGAAGTGCTCTGGCCTAATGAACCCTCGGTCCAAAGAACTCCCGTGAAATGACTCGAGTTCCTGCAACTCAGCCGGTGCCATCCTATGCTGAGTCATAGAGATGGGTGAAGTACCAGGGTGTAACTCGACATCGGTCTACGAATTCTCCGCGAGGTAGTCCGTGAAGCTCATCCGGAAAAACATCCACATATTCACAATTACTTCGAGGTAGATCTAAGTCCGGGTCTTCTCCGTCCCTTCTGTAAGGCACCGCTAGCCAACCCGCTAACCGTCTCCCCGACACTGACTCGTGATACCGCTCCTGGGCAAAATATCATGCTTCGGTCCCTAAAATACCACACGAGTACCGTCCCGCGTGTGCGTGAACCCTCCCACGCCACAATCGATAACGATCCCGTGTCGTCGGGCCAATCCATTCTCGTGGATGACATCGAACTCGACAGATCCATGATCTTCGTGTTCACTACGCAGAGTCCCGAGATCTCCAACTCAAAACCTCGACATATCATCCTTATTCTCGCCCTAATCCCTAGGGGAGAACTCACGTACAAAGGCTCCTCCAAGGTCTCAAGAGGTCCTTGCCCTTTTCCACCGTATTTGCCTCAATTTCTAAATTGAACATTAGCCTAGTGTCGAGGTAATTATTAACCCCTAACACTTTCAATCAGGAGGAACCAATGGTTTGCCACTACTGGATCTCCTCCCCGTGAATGCCTGGAGGATGAGCGCGCCCTAAACTTCGGAGGTTAAGGCACCTCCTCGACTACTCGCCGTACCAGCTCAGGCATAAAGAAGCCGCCGCAATACCTACAGCCTCAACAAAAGCCTGTTGATCAAACACTGGTGGTGTTCGATCAAGACCTCTGACGCCTCTACGCCCTTCGTCTCACCAGCCACTCCATACAAATAATGCAAGTTAATTTCAATACAAGATTCTAAGGTATAAACACAAAATTTCGAGATACTATTCATACACATAAATCGCTAGAGACACATTGTCCTTGCATTTACAGGTAATGCAAGGCAATCAATTATACATTTAAAACATTTTTATCAACAAAATTTCATTTTTGAAAATTTTATTTTTCGAAAATTTTGTCTAATTTTATATGATTTGATTTTATTTAATTAAATATTTAAATTTTTTTTTTCATTTTTTTTCCCAATTATTTCCAGCTATTGGAAACACCCAAAAACATATCCATGTTTTTTTTTTTCACCTTTTTTGCTACTGGAGACAAAAATTTACTTAAAAAATATATAAAAACATATATATATATATATATATATATATATATATATGCTATATATATTTTCATTATTCTCCATCACATCAAATAAACTTAGTAAAGTTTATTTATTTGATTTTTCAAGACACCAAAATAAATTTATAAAAATTTATTTTCTTCTATTTTTTTTTCATTTCTTCACTATTGAAATACATAAAAATATATATACCTATATTTTTTTTCATTTTCCGTAATACTCAAATAAATTCTATAAAATTTATTTTATTCCATTTTCTTTTATAGACTTACAACTTGTAAAACCTTAGAAAATCATTTTCTTCACCTCATAACCAAATAAATTCATAAAATTTATTTTCTTTACTTTCTTTTTCTAGTTTTACACTGTAAAAATTTTCTCCACTTTATATATATATATATATATATTTTTTTTTTCTCATTTCCAAGAGCTCCTTTGTTAATTCCATACATGCAAAAGGGCTTGAACACTGCAATTCCTACACTCAATAATTTTATGAGTTCACTTTAAAATTTTATTTCATTGTCCTTAAACCAAATAAATTTTGAAAAAATTATTTATGTTATTTCCTTTGTTCCAGTTTACACACTGTAAACTCCATAATTTTCCACACTTCATCCTATGCTATCAACCAAGCATATCAATCATATAATTTCAATCACATTACACCTAACAATTCATGTTATGCACAACCAAGCATGCAAGCACACTTCATCAAATCCAATCACACAAAACACCCCAACACATGCATGCAACGTCCTGGGCTTTGTCCCGTATTTTTAGGTAATCTCATACTCACATTCTTAGCATCGAACCACACCTAAAGGGTGATGTTCTTACACCTCAAAGACGGCCTAAGCCCAAATCCCCTCAAGCCCTAGTACCGTATACCAAAACTCGATACCAAGTCGTGACGCCCCGCACCGGGGTCCGTTGACTGCCCGTTAACCTGCTGAATACAGGCGGATGTGCCTGCCATCCGACGCCACTTTGAAAATCCAGTCTCCCTTTGTACGGAGCTCTACCCAAATACACACACTCCGTATAAACCTGTCCCAAACAGTCAAATATATCATCACATGAGTAAAACAGCCACTTGGGCCCATAAACAGTACTCATAACAATATCTGTAAAACATACCAACTACGTCCAATAGTTCTAAGAGTTAATAATTTATTCTTATACAAATACTATTATATCAAAAAATTTGAGGGAGAATTCCCAATACATGTATAAAATCAAAGCCACAACCCGCTTTCTTCACAACCCCGCCCTAAGACGAGCCGGTCCCTCGTGACGCCCCCAAGACTCAGAAAATAATATCCTCGACAAGGTGAGCTTCAATGCTCGCAGTGGAATCGCCCAAGTGGGCTACTCTCACCTAAGTGCAAAGCAATGTTCCAAAATAAACACACATTCAAAGCCAGAACGCATTTATCCTACTAATCGCTTTTAACTCATCATCTCGCACTGTCCTCACCACTCTCACACTTCGCTAAGCCTCGTGAGATGAGAATTATTATTTTGTTTGTTTGTGGACAACCCTCCGATGTGTATATATCAATTGGGCCGCCTCCGACGACACATTATTTGTGGACTACCTCCTCCGATGTATATCAATCTGGCCGCCTCGACGTGACATTGATATTTTTAGTTTAACTACCCTCCGATAATTAACATTTTAGACAACCCTCCGAACCATTTTCCCCTAGACTCCATCTCATGCACTCACTCCTATAAATTCCCATTGTTCCAGCCGCATATGGAATGCATGTATGCCAATTCCAATACAAAGCCTCAATTCACATGTAAATATATAAACATGCATATATTTACAAAACAATCAATTCACAGCAATCATGTCATGCAAATTCTCATTTCATACATCAAAATTAGCTCACTAAGCACGATCAAACACGAGCAATTCAACTTGAAATACTGACATCAAACACATTTCACATAAAAATATATTTTGAGAACACTGTTTTGGGAATAGTGAAACCCTACAGCCATTCCCAAAAATCACAAATCATCGGTTCCTTAGGCGAACTGCGCAATTCCACTGACCATTCAGGCCTCATCCAAACCAATGCGATTTAATACAAAATTTCAGATTTAACAGCCCCGATCAGTCGTGGCGGTCCTGGTATCGAACTGGTGTTCCGAATTTTATCAATTCGGTCGAGTTTGGAGACCCAGTTACGGCCCCTCGCGGCTTCATTCGACTCAAACATCGACAAAGTACTTGAAGGAATAAACCCAGTAGGGGCTCCCTACCTCAAGGGAGTTTGTCTAAACTCCTTGGAATCAGTACCACAGAAGCCCTCTCCGCTAAACGGCTTTCTTTCTTGTCCCAAGGCCCCCAGACGGTCGCGCGATATTTTAGAGAGAAGCTCTCTCTCTCTCTCTAAAACCTTAAAAAAATGTCTACTACAAGTTTTTTCTGATTTTCACGTTTTTTCTGATTTTCACGTTTTTTGCTTCCTTTTTGAGGTTAGAGACGGCACTATTCTTTTTTTTTTTTGGCATTATTCTCATTTAAACAATTCTAAAATGACCATTATGCCATTCTTTTACCAGTTTTGACATTCGGCACTATCTCGGCCGTCCATTTTCATCATTTTTCTACTCATGCCACTTATGGCATATGAGTACGTGTTATATGTGACTTTCGATGCATAGAAAATCGTTTCTGACACACGGCTTGATGCCTCGAAAAACATGCCAACTCAGTATCTGAATTTATGAAATTTTACGTGGTAAACTAGATTTGACGACGATTCGGCCCGATTGTAATCAAGTTTAGATCATGTCAGAGATTTAGAGAATAAATTTCGGATTTTAACGAATTACAATTTTGTCGAAGTACGATTTGCCATTTTCGAAATTGGAATTTCTGGATCTCTATCTTTATTGAATCAGCTCATCGATAAAAATCATGTTAGTTTGACACAACAATATAGAATATTCACATTCATTTAAAAAAATGGTTATAGATCAGAAGTCGAATTATTTGTTAAAATGATGCATGAGATGTCGGGTTCCACCCAGCCCATTTCTATGTTACACAAATTAACTCCATAAAATTCCATTTTATAGGAACTAGATAATTAATCATGTGTTTGAAATTTTTGAAAACTGATTTGAAATGAAAGTTTTGAAAATTAAAATTTGAAATTTTGGAAATTGAGAATTTTTGAAATGAATTTGAAGTTTGGGAATTTTGAATTGAGATTTTGGAAATTGAATTTTAAATTAAGGACAGATTTTATAAATTTGAGATTTGGAATTTATAAATTTGAAATTAAAGTGGAATATTTGAAATTTAGTATGAAACTTTGAGTTTTGGGGATTAAATTATGAAATTTAATTGAAACTTTAAAATTTGAAAATTTAAAATTAGAATTTATTTTTAGATTATGACATAAAATTTTGGGGAGTGAGAATTTTGTAAATTGGAAAAAAATGGCTGGGAAAAAATGAAATTGAAAATTAAGGAGTGAATTTTGAGTTGAAAGTTGGAATTTAGAAGATGAAAATCTGAGTTTGAAATTTTGAAAATTAGTATTTAAATTGAAAAAAAATAGAAATGAATTTTGTACTTGAATTTTGGAAGACTTGAAATTTAAGATTAAATTGAAAAAATGAATTTTAATGAATTCGAATAAATTAAAGGATTTGGAAATTTGTGGACTAAAGAACCGATCGGAATATGTGGCCAAAGGCTTGGTCAAATGACCTCGAGTTGGGTGAGCTAACTAAAGGTTGACCCAAGATGGAGGTTAAACACAATATAGGCAGGAAAGATCTAATTTTTACAGAAAAAGGTAAAATGGCATTTAGGTAAAATAAAAAGAATTTCTAGATCTCGGGATAATGAAAGCAGGACTTCACCATTAGGTATATTCTGAAATCTGGCTACTACGTCGCATTAAATCGATTAGGTGAATTGAATTTCACGTTTTTAAGGCATGTTAGGAACAATGGAATGCAGTAAAACGACATGAAAATTTATACTGAGTGTGACCAAAAGTCTGCTACTATTCTTTAAAGTGGGCATGAACATCTGATTAGAGAGGATGAGATTAATGGCTTAAATTAAACGAGTGTCAAATAGTTAAGTAAAGGGACAGATGAAATTAATGAAAGTTAAATGAGAATAGGCAAAAAGAAGAATAGTTTCTCCTCCTGGAAATGAAAAAGCAATTGGTAGGTTGTTGTACTGCGATTTTAGAGAAAGAGTGACTTATCTCTGGATTTCCTGACATTGGACGTCTAGGTTAAGCCGGGCAAAGTAAAATTTGTTCTCTGCGGCGAGGGCTACGCGTGAGCACCAGGATTTATGGGTTCAGAGCTAGCTCGAGAGTGGGATCTTTTCCATAGTTTATTCTTGGGCTAGAGCCATGTGGAATAGTTATGGATACGAGACTTGATTTGCCGTAATTTAGGTCTCAAAACATTTGGTAGTGGAGGAAATCTCTGTGTGTTTGTGAGCAGTGCACGACCAGGGGTTTCACTTTGTTCACGTGATTTGTTATTATTGATTTTGTGTGTTTGGGTGATTCAAAATGAATTACTTGATTTGTTAATTAGCCCATGAGCTAATGTTTTTGGTGTTATTAGTTTATAAATTATGAATAACATGGTTTGCTTATGATTAATTATATTAGTATATACATATTTTTATATATTAGCATGAGTCGCAAAATTAGCTTTAATGCATTATTATACATTCTAGAACTTACAAATATTAGGAATGAGTGCATGACATGAAAGAAAGTAAAGGAAAAATGTTTGTGAAAGGAATTTCGTGAAGAAGATTTTCCGAGAAGGGTAATGTTGGGAAGTTGTCCGACAATTTACGTCGGAGGGCCCGTAGTTGTTTTGGAAGGTTATCCAACAGATTGTACCGGGAAGGTTGCAGAAATAAATTTTACGAGCTTCGATAGTAAGTTTTTAAGGAGCAAAACTTTTGTTTTGAAAAGCGTAATTTTTCTTCGCATTTGTCTTAGGCGTGTGCGAAGTGGAATGAGGACTCGAGGGTAGCAGGGTTGGACACTGTAGACATTCAGAGTAGGATCATGTATTTACTTAAGTGTGATTGTTATATGACATGTGCACTTAGGTGGGGAAATGCCGTAGGAAATTATCATTCTTGGGCTTTTCTCATCTGTCGGGATCACTATTTGAGTGCGGGGAGTGTACGGGAGGGCGGCATCACTAGAGTGTGTTTAGAAAACGAGTTGTGGCTTTTGTAGAGACTTTTGTATAACATGTATTAGAAATTGTACATTTTCATATATGTTGAATTAAGAGTGATTTATTAACTCTTGAACAATGTTTATATAGTTGATGTATTTTAATGAGTTTTGATGCATGGGCCCACGTGGCCATTTTTACTCATTTTAATTGTATATGGGCCTGGTGTAGTCGTTATTAATTGTTGGGACAGGTTGTGTACCTTGGGTAGAGCTCCCCGTACAATGGAGACTCTACCCGATTTTCGTGAGTGGTGTCAGGTTACCGGAAACTCCTGGGTAATTACTGATAATTTACCTCTGGTATTGAAATCTGTAGGCAACTCTGATAACCACCCAGTAAGCTCGCTCAGTGCAGATTTTCCCTTGAAGCTAAATTTATTAAAGAAAGCTTGCTAAAAGGCATTGGAAACGTGGAGTTATAAAATTTTCCTTTTACCATCAAAATCACACCTTTAGATTTAACAAAAATCTGGCAACATAACGACTACATGGTGGTCAAGCCCAAAATACAAAATCATCTGTATAAAACAAAATACCTCACAATGTTTCCAAATGTCCCTTCTATGATAAAAGGACCTGCGATCATCAAAATATAAGATAAGGATCGATCAGTATAAGTTTATACTTAACTTCTTTTTCTCAAATATGCATGCATGGCTGAAAAGATATTTACATATACAAAATCTTGCATTTTAACTTTTACTATTTTTAATTTACACCTTATCTTATATATAAATGCAACTTCTGACGTCTAGGATGGATCTGGGGAAAGAAGTCTTTGTTATTTTTGCATGAAAAATTATTTAAAAGCAGAAAAGCGCCAGGCAAGCAGGGCTTAGTAAGTACTATAAGTTCTAAATGTTCTTTGTTTAACGCCCAATAACACCTCCCCAACATATGAAAATACATTATAGAAATGGTAGGTAAAAGTGCATAAGAAAATAGTTTTTGCTATAAGCCATTTAGAAAGCATCAACAAAAGCTATTCTTTCTTTATTTGTTTTGAAAAGCTTCTTTTTAACTCGCTGCGATACGAAAACTATTTATCTTTAGCGTTTGATGGTGGTTAATGTTGAAAATACTATATCTTTGGAAATCAGAAGTGTAGCCCTTTGTGGCTGTTAAGAAATACCTAGGCGTGATCTGCAGGGCCTGAACACCACAGGCACTGGTAGTAGACACAGGGCACTACTGGCTAAGATGGTCCACGGTGAGCCACGGCGGGATCTATATGCATAATGGAACCTCGAGATTCCAAAATGCTGGGTGAGATATGAGACAACACCTCATAAAGCTAACTGTATAAGTCGTGCGCTAACTATACCTCGAATGTGCGGAGCGGCTCTATATATAAATATCTTTGGAGTGCAGCTAATTGCCGGCCGGGCAATATAGTTAATCATAATATCCATGCCTGCCACACAATCAAAATACATCGGAGGCTAGGGGGTGGCCAAAAGCGAGGCCGGCGTAGGAGCTTTGAACATTTGAGCTGGGCTTGTTGTTTTAAAGCGGGCTTCGGGGCAGAGCCAGAGCCTCAATCAAGCTTTTGACTCAAGCTTGAGCTCGAGGCTCGAGCAGGCCCGAGGCTTATGCGAGCTTTTGATCCAAATAATGTATTTTTGGGTTGACCTTTTTTTTTAACTTACCAAGCATAAAAAATTGGAGATGATAATCTCATAAATACTGAATTTAAAATATGGGGATAAGCGTATATAGCAGAAATTTTCTTCCTTGCTTGAGGAAAATAGGCTACAAGAAAAAATGAGAGAATGAGAGAGGAGTTTCTTGGAAAACGAGTTTACTCTACAATGGTTGCAATTTGAGTATTTTTTAGAGGTCATTAATCTTTAACTTATATATATATATATATATATATATATATATATATATATATATATATATATATATATATACATGACTCAATTAATCTACTTATTTTAAAAAAGAGTAAATAATTTAAAAACATATATAATCACTTAACTTCATATTATGTAAATTTGACTGAAAAATTTATCTATTTATTAAATAGATTATATAAGTCAACATAAATTTTGCATACAACCTTAATTATCTCCGACAGCTTCTTATTTACACAACATATGGGGAGAGTGGCATACAACAAAGATGAAGATTCCCCGTCAAAAAGAAAAGAAACTAACAGTTGATGCCATTGACCGGCGAGTAACTTTCGAGCTGCTGCTGGTGAAAGATCTATCACGCGAGCAAGGAGAATATGGAAGCAAGGAGGCTCAGGCAAGACGATGACGATTGTCAGGGTCCAGTTTTGGCGACCCAACAAACCTTTGGAAGGGTAGAGATGGACGATCACCCAAATAGCGAAGAAGAGCTTTCGAATAGAGGACCCCATGACTGATACCGCTGTTTATGGCGTATTAAGCCTAAACGACAATGCCGATAAGTTGCTGACAAGCACTGTGGATGAATTGGGATGAAGGGATGTCCATTTGAACGTAGAGCTCGGCGAAGTCACCGTCTTCGTCGGAGGCCTTTGAGGTGACAGTGAAGTTGGTATCGATCCCGGCAAGCACCTTCAGCAGACCTTGGAAGACAGCAAAGAGATGAGCTGATGTACCACCAATGACCCAGAACTGCTCGTTTCTCCACCAGTCTTCGATGCTGACTCCACTCCATCTGAGCTCAAGTATTCCGGTGGCGAAAATGGAGACGAGAAGAAGGAATAAACCACATGCTATAAAGTTGCTTGCTCTGCATAAAAATTGTGAAAAGATATGAACAAAGGCTCTGTAAATACTTGAAACAAGAATCAGAATTTCACTAGTTAGTGAAAGTAAAACGTATCATACATACAGGTGTTGGGAATTTCCCCAGTTAGAAGACGATAGCAGAGGACACAGTAACATTCAGGAAATTTATGGTGGGGAGGATGACAATGGTATTGATGTATGAATTCTGCCAGGCTGGAGCCTCCCATTGTAGCCATACCATATGGCCATAGGGCAATGCCTGCTCTTAGAATCTCAATAGATCCCAATGCCCATCCGAAGAACTTGGTTCAAACTTGATCCAAGAAGATTGATGGGAGCAGACCCTTGAATGCTGGGCGTGGTGGCATACAATGTATTGAAATCAAGCTCGATGCAATATCTTAAACCCCAGGTCAAATTATCCTTCACAATCACAGACATGCGAAATACATCAATCTGGTCGTAGACGAAGCTTATAAGCACAATTAATTAATTTTGAATCTAAAACAGTATAATCCAGTTCAAGGAAAGTTAAAGCATTGCACAAAGCTATGGACGATAACATATATATATATATTTTAACTGATGGATCATATATATTGCAAGAATCCAACTAATAACCTCTTTGCCCCATTCGGTCTTGTCCTCATTATCACAACTAATAACATGGATTGCCTGCTTCAGAGGTTGCAGGATTAGTTGATGGTGGAATGCCACCCCTGTTCCATGAAAGTGGCTGCAATAAAACAGAGGACTATTGAGTAAACTATCTAAAGATTTTCTAGGGGACATAAAAGCGACTTTACTCATCATCATATCCTGGAAAGCAAAACAGGCATTTGATGATATGTTAGCTTGAAGAGATGAAATTCATTGCACAATTGTAAGATGGAGGACAAATTGGATAAATTATCAAATAGAAAGAACCTCATAATGGCCTCGAAAATGAAGTAAAACTCTGGAAACCTTAGTCCAAATAATAATTATAGATATCTACAGAGCACGACTGGACCCTTCCAGTTTGAGATTTTCCTCTAGAAAATATGAGTATGATCTGGATGAGTTTCTTTTCCACTCATTTGCTGAACACATTTCAACAGTCATGGGAGTTATGCCCTTCACTTCTCAACTTAAGTTTCAAGTAAATATGGCAATTTTAGAAGGATGCAAGAAAATACAAAAATAATAAATTGTAACCACATCTCCCCCTGTTGGGTGCGTTGCAGGGGAAGTCAAGAATTTATAGTTGAGGAGAGGTCGAGAGGGTTTGTGTTTGCTCCCGAAAATATTGGAAAAAAAATCCCAAAGTATCCCTCAAAATGCAAGAAAATTAACTTTTGAAATCACCTTCCTGATTCTGGATCCATTTAGCTAACCTTGTATTATTCAGGGTTTTATATAGTGGAACCTATGAATTAAAATAGATGTCGCTATGTGATTTCATCAGGTCCAACACAAATCTCTTTTGAGAACACAGAGATATGACTGAATAAATTTTCTTAGGAATTTGGTTGTTTTGTATTACAAAGAGTTATATCACCATTAAAACTATTAGAGTCAATGAGAACATTTCAGCCATGTGATCTATCTTCAACTCTAACAGTAATGAGAATTTAGAAAAGAAAAAATCACAAAGTGCTGAACGAGGATCCCTTTGGACAAGGGAAACATAAAAGTACTTAGCAATCTTTTAACAGAAGCTCATCTGGCCCCCAAAAGATATGCAATGAAGTTGAAATAAGTGAATGACAGCTTCTATCGAAACATGCAAACGCTGTCTATCATAAATTAGGTATCATGCCCAGACATCAATATTTGCATCATGCAGAATACAATTTATAAAGCTTAAAATAGCTTGA
This sequence comes from Tetrastigma voinierianum, assembly GCA_016808115.1. Lineage (NCBI taxonomy): Eukaryota > Viridiplantae > Streptophyta > Magnoliopsida > Vitales > Vitaceae > Tetrastigma > Tetrastigma voinierianum. The sequence continues at coordinate 235,402 of JAEQBH010000755.1, forward strand.
CTTACTCCTGTAAACACGGTTATAGCATCATCAATCTCATTTCCATCTTTGGATGTGACGATTTTCCACCTCTGCCAGATTCCCTCACACTGAACTTGGGCATTCAGCCTTCAATATAAATATATGTACAACCAAATAATTAAACTGAACTAAGGATAGTCATGGGCGCCTGTAGAGTAAAGCAATCTAGACCCAAAAAAAAAAAATCTTTATTGAGAAAAAAGAAAAAAAAACTAAAGTTCTATAATAAAACTAAAATAAAAACAATACTCAACTCAAACATATAATAAAAACAGTAATAAAAAAAATTTTAAAACCTAAAATGAGGGATTACCGTGGAACCAGCATAGAGAGGTGCAAGCAGAGCATTGAATAGCCCATGGACATGTACGGTCAAAGTTAAGGATCCATGCAGAAATTTCATGTGTTCTTAATAGCACAAGGCAGGAACAATGCCAAGAGGGAGTCATGAAAATATTCCATGAAGTAATAAGTCGCTGTGCTTAGCATGAGAAATTGATATATTTACAAACTAAAATATAGTTTTGGATTACTGATGCAAGTGGAGCAATGCAGAAATTTATCAGCAGATGTATATCCCCAAGCTTCTGTCCAAGATCTATGGACCTGAAATTAAGTCAAGACGAGTCAATGCCAAATAAAATGCTAAAACAAAATTAAAGTGAAGACGAAAGAGATCAAATTGCATAATTTTCGAAGTGGTAACTTCAATTTATGATATAACCTGAAAAATTATACTGAAGAGCCGTTGGGACCATAATATAAAAATAAATAAATAAATAAAGCCATGTCTAAGTTTCATACTCAAAGGACAATTAATTAAAAGAATGACCCATTAATACTTCTCTTCTTTGTGTTCAAATTTAACACAACTACAAGTTGATTATTGACAACCATGTCCATGATATACATATAATATGCATACAACCGCAAAAATAAGACCAAACCTGAAAGCATACCACACAGACCTTGGTAGAATGTTATTTGTATTAGTGAAAATCTGTAACTAGGAAAGAAGTAAGAAATTTCATTGTTAACACTAAGGACACAATAACTACTTGACCAAGTACAAGCGGCACAAATACTATTGTCATAGCAGGTCAAGAGCCAAGGAGCTTGGACAATATCACTGGTAGTAGACTCAATCAGACTCCAGAGATATTATTTGTTTTTCCCTTTTAATTCACTGCAGTTATCTTATAATGTGCAATAATATTACTGCAATGGATTAATAGCATCTTGTAAATAACATAATCACTGCAATAAGATTATCCATAATGTCCCATAACAAAACATTTCTAAACACGCAGTGTTTCGACACCATATGTGGCTTTGCTGGAGAGAGAGGGACTCTGACTGATGCACAGTTCGAGCTCCCTTCCATGCGAAATTTCAGCTAATAACGAAACACTGCGGTTTAGAAATCGGGCCCCGGACATACACCTTGGGTATGGATAGTCGAAACCTCTCATTACCAGAATTTTACGGCATCACAGGCTGATATTTCATTGTTTAAGCTGTTAAAACTATGCTTGAATCAAGATTGAATTCAAGTATTGTGGGCATCAATTAAATGATTAAATCGGAGAATACCTTGAATGATTGTATTTATGCGCGGTCAGCGAAAGAGGTGAAGCCAGAGAAAATCGTGATGAGCGCAGTCGGCGTGGCGTGGGAGAAAGGTTGAGGGTGCGGTCGACCGTCGCGTGCGTCGGAGAGAGACAGATCGGTTGAGATTGGTGGTCGGCGGCGTCGCTGTCGGGGCGAGGAGTCGGGGCCAGCCGGCGGTGTGATCACGATCCCAGTCGGCCGTCACGGGGAGTGGGGGCGGCGGTGGGAGTGATTCAGAATCGATCAGCTGGGCCATGGTTTACAGGTTTTTTCCATATATTAGTATTGCGATTGCAAAGCAGCGTCGTTTGCGATAATTATTTTTTAAAAAAAATGCTAAGCAGCGTGTTTGCGATAGGCTCGTTTGGGGCTTGGTTGAGCTCGGGCTCGGGCTCGGGCTGCGACTCGTTAAGAAACAAGCCTAATTTTAGGCTCAAGCTTGGCTTGTTAGGCTTCTGAGCGAGCTCGTGGGGCGGCTCGAGCAGAGGCTGAGGCTCGGTCACGGTATCTGACACGAGGTGACGTGCCATCTAGGGGTTTGCTAAACCGGGCCCAACATTTCTTAAATGAAATCAAACTTTTCTTGCCAGTGTAATAGTGGAGTAAAAAAAACATAAATTTATAATTTACTAAACCTTTTTGAAGCTTGTAATTTAAAACACTTTCGTTTAGAAAAGTTTTGAGTACTCACCTTTCTCGACTAATTTCTTTCAAATCTTGTCAAGCACTCTAGATTCTCGTCGGATGCTCAAATCGCCTACATAATCCATACACAATTCATTCAAATTCACGAAATGCTTTCAGTTACTGTTTGCCCAACCATAAAACATACATGGGGCTTTCAAGAGTGGAAGCCTGCTGGGCTTTGAGCTTGATTCTAACCAAAACTTTACGTGCTAGTCCCATTCGATATGGACATGATATCTGATGCAAATTGATCAAAATGTCCTTTGTCTCCAATACCCCATAAACACTATACATTTAGTCAACTTTTTGAGCTCAAAAGGACTTTCCATAGAGTCTAAAAATACGAGAAACTTGTTTTTTAGAGTCACATCCGACTTGTCCAACTACACTCCTGAAATTTCAGCAAGCCCATCGAAAACAGTCGAAATTCATACGACTGTAGAGCTTAGATCCCAAAAAATTCCCTATTCGATTTAAAAATTTTGGGACTAAAGTTTCGACATTTCTGATCTAAAAAAATTTCAACCATTACCTGCATTTAAAACCGAAATAACACAAGTAGGCAAAATTTCACGCTTTTTTAAAGTTGTCAAAGACTAAGATATTGGGTACTATCGTAGCTCTCTTAGCGTAGATCGGCCTTACAACCAGGAATTAGAAAGCCTATGGTCAGATTTCGTCAATCACGATAAGAAGCAGAGAAAATATAAAAACAAAAATCGTCTCTCTTCTGAAGGGTTCTCTGCACCTTTTATCTCGATCCGTCCCATGCATTTTTGATTTTTATCCCTTTTTTTAATTATTATTCTTGCTTTTCTTTATTACCAAATGTATGCTAGATAATAATTTTATATTGCTTTATTCGAGTCTATTTTATCGAAAATTTTTATTTATCATAGTGAATATTCTTTAAATATTTGCCATTTTGAGATTTTCTAAAAATCCACGATTTAGTTTCACTCTAACGTTCTTAAAACATTAAATTATCTCGAAGAATTAAGTAAAAACTGGGTCACTAGGTGTGAAGCAGTTAAAGCGCGATGGTTTAGTCATCGAGATCTAGAGAATTTTGAGACTTCACTGAACTATTTTGGTAATTTAATATTATTATTTTACTATTTAAACTTCATTATTATAACTCACCCTATTTCTTAAATTACAAGTACAATTCTTTGAAAAACTTTATAAATTTCTTATTAAAACTAACTTTCAAAAATTCTATTACTTAAACTAAATTAATTAAAACCTTGAGTCTTTATCTGGGTTGCACATCTTAGTACACCTTCTCGGGATGGAAGATGCAGTCTCCCTCTTAGAACATTTGGGTCTGTAAATAGATAAAACCTTATAAAGAGGATACCTTCATCAAAAACAAACGGGGATCTTGGCTATCTGTGGGCCTCAGGCTCCCATCGTATCTTTGAATCCCGCAGTTCCCCATGAACTTTGACTAACGGAATGACCTTATTCAGCAAAATCTGCTCTCTGCGATCTACTATCATTGATTTGCTCCTTATGAATTAATTATCCTTTACAGTTCTCTTTTGAGGCTGATCTCACGAGTACATAGGAGGGATGCAGGTGCTTGCTCTGCGGGCATGTGGTTGCATGTAAACACGTATGAACCTTAGAGCTACGGAGGAGACCGTCCCATACTCATGGCCACAAACGTCATCTCCTTATGGCCCTATATGCACTCCGGGCCTCGACTCGCGTCTTCCAGATCCCGAGGACTTTCTTTCAGGAAACTTTGAGGGAAGACCATATAGCTATAAGCTGTGATCCCTCGCAGTTTGTGCTTTCTTTATTTGTCACAACATCATCTTGGAGTGTCTGGACAATACGGATCTTTATCTAAGGTAATCTGTATATTTCTGGGGGCCTGTCGGTCTTCTCTCTCTGCTTCATCCCGGCATGCGTGGTGACACTTGAGGCACTGATACTTCAAATGAAGCAGCTGCTATCTTGGATTGATAGCTGTTGTTGTAGGCGGAACTCCATGGAGACCTGAAATTCATTATCTAGCTTCTTTAACTCTATCATGCTCTAAGCATATCACTCTAGTGTTTGAATAGTTCTCTATACGGTGACCATCGATGCGAGGATTACTGGAAAAACATGCTAAAGTGCAATCGAGTCCCATGGCATCTGTAAAGCGGATTGAAAATACGGATGTGAATGCGGGGTCTCGATGCGAGATATCGATATAGAGACACCATGTAATCTAACTATCTATATAATTAGGCGGCTTTGTCAGCTGGGTGTGATTTTCTTTGGGAGAAAATCACGATTTAGATTGATGTATCCACTATCACCATATGGCATCGTATTTGTCAGTTCTGAACTTGGAATAACAAAATCCATAATAATCTTATCCTTCATACGAATCGGAAGGGAATTTGTATCTTCTGCCCCAGACAGTTGCTCTGCTAGCTACTGCCCAGCAGGACAGGCATGCGGATACGAAATACGCAATTTCCTTTTCATGCCGCACCCACCACGATAATGCTCCTGAAGTATGATGAATCTTGATTTCTGGGGTGCATAATATCTTTGAAGAGTGAGCCTCTTCGAGATTTCCCTTTTGGTTCGCCTATTTCAGGTACACACATTAAACTCCCTCACAACTATTACGCCATGATCTCTGATGGAACTAAGGTTTCCTACCACCCTCGATCTACGCCCTCGACTTAATCATCTACGAAACACCTTGACCTTCATGATCTGATCCTGAGAGGGACAGAACATGGAAGTAGTGCCAACGGTGTCCACTGTCAGCTACACCGCAGTGACCACGAGATCTGACTCTGCTCAACAATGGGAGATATGCGTGCGAGATAAGCACAGGAACCTGGGTTTTCCGGTTTTAAGGCATCGGCCACTACATTGTGCCTGGGATGGTATTCTATCGTGCAATCATAATCCTTAATCAACTCCGACCACCGAGTGCTGCCTTAAGATTAAGCTCTTTCTGGTGAATATATCTATGACTCTTATGAGTCAGTCAGATATCGACCAAAGGAGGCACTCATATAGATAAGTAATCTATTTGCGTCTTTGGAAACCCAAAACACTATTGCTAGTTCTAAATCATGGGTTGGGTAGTTCTGCTCGTGCTTCTTTAAGCGAAGCAGGGAGCTAAGCTATCACTCTACTATCACATAAATCAAGCCACTAACCCTTGTGGAGGCATCATTTATATACCCACATAACCGTCCTTTCTTGATGGTAGTGCTAATCTTTGGTATCGTCGTCACGTCTCGGCTCCTTAAAACTATCTTGTAGTATCCGACCTCGAATTCTGATCCTTTAATAGATTGGTCAATGAGGTTGCCTATCTTGAAAATCCCTCAACAAATTTCTGTAATAACTTTGCTAATCGAGAAGCTACGAACCGAAACATTCGTAAATTTGCTTCAATTCACTTATAACCGATCTTACGAGGATCCACACTAATACCTTCTGCCGAAATGACGCTGACCCAGCTACTTTGTCCAACAGCTGGCACTAAACAGCGTATAAGCGGCGGCTCTCTAAGAATCTGCAATGCGCCAGGAGATGCTATGCATGTTCCTCTGAATTGCCTGAGTACACTAGAATGTCATCAATAAATCACGATCCTGACTTATCTAAATACGGACTGTTCTACTGTTCATCAAATCCATGAAACGCTTGTTTGGGAATGGCATTAGTCAATCCGAATAATCACTTTAGGAACTCATAGTGGCCAGTATCTGGGTCATAAGCGATCTTAGAAACATCATTCTCCGGACCCTCAGTACAATATTGCTTTGACCTTAGGTCAATCTTAGAATATACCGAGATCCGTGCGATTGGTCAAACTAAGCTCTCCTCTGAGACGGATGCTGGTTGCGTATTGTGCGGTGCTATTGTCCCCATAGTCATACTGGCCCAAGTAGCTTTGATTCGGTACTACACGGTAGGGTGGCTGGAATCAACAAAAGTTGTTTCCTATGTTCCTCTGCTGGTAGTCCAATTTCTTTTACCCAACATAAGCGGTCTAGGGTCGAACACAGGGGATGAGTTTTCATCCTGAATGACTTGCATGGGGTGTTGAAAATGGTGGGGCTTTTAGTTTGGATTTTGGTTGTTTCAAAGCAGTGGGAGTTGTTTGTTTGCCTTCTCTGACAATGGCTGAAAAATGAGTGATAAGTCTTTGAAGGCTTGGGTCACTAGCTTGACAGCATGGGGCTAACAAGTATCCTCGGGTCATTTCCTCAAGAAAGACATAACCCAAGTGACATATAGTCAAAGCCAAAACCGGATCTTTGTTTAACTATAAACCTAACCTGAATCCTCTATTTGGTCGACCACGGGTCAATATGCCTCGGCCCTTTAGGTTTGAAACCAGCTTCGACCTCATTTGGAGTGGCTCGTAAAGGCCATCTAGAGCTGCGATTTATCTAACAATAAGTATACTTTGTACCCTAACATGTTGTGTGGCGAGTAATGACATTAAATGATATTGACCCTAGTTTGGAAGATATGGAACCATAAATGCTATCTGTATCATTTTAAAACAAGAGGACAGCACACTGAGCCCAAGAGGCCAAGCTAGCCCTGCTCTTCAAAGCGCAGGCTTGTAAGCCCCTTGAGTTGTCATCCTCGAGGGGTGTTTGTGGCGACTAGAAAATGAAAAGGAAGAGAAGAAAAGCAAACCACAAAAAGAAATTTGCGGGAAAATAAAAGTTGTATAAAGTTGCTTCCATTTTTAGGGTTACCAAATCATAGGGGCTTAGGCCACCCAAAGTGTGAATACAGAAAGCCACAAAATAAACGGCTCATACAAGGAATGAGGTAATACACCAAAACGGGGTTGTTTGGCATTAATTACTAAAATTGACAAGAGGCGGGAATTTATTTATCTGGGAGAATTTCGCTAGGATGTGGTAGCTAACTAGCCAGTAAGCTAACCTATGAGAAATTACGAGAGATAGCAAAATCACAAATTTTAAGCTATACACGATTGAATTTAAGCTAGCTAAGCGAGATTTAATAAGCGAATTGAGTGCGAATGGAGAATTCGCTAGACTGGTGGTTTTTTATTATGTAGCGAATTCGCTAGCCTAGAGAAATTTCAATTCAGCTAGGATTACGAGAAATTTTCGCTAATAGTTGCGAAATTTTTCGCAGTCTTGTAAAATTTTTGCAATCATCGTAATTTCACAGTTTGCTGTTCTTCCATTGCTTTACTCTTGCACCCTCTTGCATCTTTTCATCATTTTGCCTTCATTTCTTTATTTAGTAACAGTATTTATGATGGCTGAAAAAATGGTTCAATCTTCATGGCTCACTTTACATATCTGTGTCGAACTCCCGAGTATGCAAAAACACAGGCAGCAAAACTCTTACCAAAAATGCTTAGTGATACTAAGTGGACTGAACACCTCAATTATTCAGTGGCGTGCGATTAGTCTTGTAGCTTTCAAAACCTATCTCAAATAGGGCTCAAAATATCACTTTTTGGGCACTAATCAAGCTTCCATCTTTCTTCTTTCACGAAGGCGACTCCCAAGTGAGGGTACTTTTTAGTCGGACATTGTAGCAGCAATTCATAATTGTGCCTTCAATTCTTTGACTCTGAGCGCCATTATGTATGGAGAGAGTGGATATCGGCTCGATCCTTGGAGCTAGTTGATAGCAGCTCATTTTACTACCATCACGGGGGTAAACACGAAATATCATCTCCCGGGTATCTGGGAACTCTTTGACTATGGGGATGTCTCCCAGCTGTGTCCCCTCTTGTCTCCTATCACTTTACAAATGCTAAATAACCACAGCGACCTTTAAACATTTTCGGCGAATGTGGCATTAATGAGACTAGGGCGTCTCTCTTGTTCTGAAATATCACGCTGGTTTCCTCTGGTCGAACTGATCTTACTTCTTTCCACTTGCAATCTGGTGGCTCTATGCAGATAACTTGATCCATACCGGTGCCTTCGAAATCATACTTTAACACTATCAAGTTCTTGGAAAATCCTTGTGGATCAACCGATCTTGCACGGAACTATCCTTTCGGATGTCACTAGTATCCCGTTAGATGCGAAACCACCATACGACCATCTATAGGCTGGACTCTATCACGGTGCCTTCTTGGTGAATGATCTTGAAATAAATGAATGAGTGGCTCCAGAGAGGGTCCACCAATGCATATACATCATGATTTAATAATGGCCCAAATCATACGATGATAGATGCGGTGATGCACACCTCCTATTTGTGTATTTGTAAATGCAGGAAGCTGAGTCAGGTACATACGGAGATATTGTCGAGTCTTGCCTCTTATCTGCACCCCTACCGACCTCGCGGGTGTTATGCACCACCTTTGTGACCACCCTACATTTGTTGGGACCGGTGCACAGGGTGTTCACGTACCTCTGCTCGGTACTGCAGTACTGCTTGTGGGCGATCTCGGATAAAGTGGCCTTCCCTTGCCTGCAATGGAAACATCTGTCATATTCATCCTGCACTCAGATGCCTCCTGACGTGTGTAGGGCCTGATGGAAAGATGATCCCAAGATCTACCACCTCCTGGGCTGCGGTGATCGAGCAGATCCACAGGTAGATCTTTGCTCCTCGTCCACGAGCCTCTACGGCTGGTCCACTTTCTTTCCTTTCTTTCTACTAGTTTAATTTGGTGCACGGTGACTAGTCTTTTGGGAACACCTCTGCTTGTCTGCCGCCTGAGTTAGGCGAAGCTATCCTTTCTACCCTTAATGCGGCTGACAAGCTCTAAAGTTGGCTTTGAGATGCGGCTAGATGAACTTTGAATTACGCGTTCGAGCCCGATGCTTGGGTAGCTACGCTATGTTTCTCGTTTCTGTATCATAGGCACCATTTACGAGTTCTAAGGCCTCTGCTCATATTACATCCTTTGTCGGGGATCGTTGCTCTAACTGGAAGAATTCTTATGCATCAGTAACTCACCTTGAGGTAAAATAAATACGTAAATGCACAGCCGGAGCTGGTCCCAGTGACTCTGTGGTGTCTCCTCTTGTGGCCTCCCACCGGTCCTTGGCCTAGGCGCCATCAAGAACCACGAAAAGGGACTTTGCTCCTTCTGAACACCCCTGTCTTGCATAAATTTCACTAACCATGTCTAGCAGCCATAAGTATCTTGCCTCTGGGTCGCAGTGTCATAAGTTTTAGCCCTTCGTTTTCGGCGCCTTCTATCATGCCCCTGCTCTGCAGAGGCTCATTACTGTGGTGTTCTTTGTAACAATCGTATGCTGATCCATCGTTAAAATTGCACGCCACACAGATGGGCTGATATATGATTATCTTGGCGATTCGACTGAAGCATTTTCAGATCTAGGGGGTGTCTCGACATATCTCTGGTGGTGCCTCCGTCTGAAGTCCTAAATCGACCTCTGACCTCGTCAGACATAATCTTTGTGGTACAAAGATTAAGATTAGGTGACCTTTTTAATGTTGTGCATCTGATTAGCAAAGCTTAACATAGGTTGCGATAGGAAATCATTATTATAGAAACAGTTTCTATGAAATCTTGTGAAACGTCTGGCGCGAGCGAGCTTCGCTAGCTTCAAGCACTCCGATGCAAGTTGGCAGACCCACTTCCTAGTGACGGGGAAATGCGCGGCAACTCCGCATTAACCTCGCTGACCGGCTTCCTTTCATTGACAAGTTACCATGAAGCTAAGCCGTTAAAGCTATTGAAGCGTATTTAGGCGTGGGTTATAAAATTTTTCACTTTTCTATCAAATGCACCTTTAGGTTTAACGAAAATAGAAACGTATACTTGACGCAGGTAGTGACCAATAAAATCACATATAAACCAGCTACTCCAAATGTTTTCAAATGTCCATTCTAGCAAATAAGGACCTTTGGTCCTCATCAAAATATAAGATAAAGATCAATCAATATAGTTGCCATAGCTTTGTTTTCTCAAAACTATGCATGCATATTTTACAAAAAAGATATTTACATATATAAAATACCACATTTGCTTTTACTATTTTAATTTACACCTTATCTTATATATAATCACAACAAATGGGTGAGGATCCTGAAGGTCTTTGGCTTGACACACACTTTGAAAAATTATTTAAAAATGACTTGTGGAAGCGAACGGACTCGGTAGTCTATAAGTTCTGAAATGTTCTTTAATATATTTGTATATGCTCCCGATATGAAAATCTGTATAGAAATGGTATTAGCTGTTTGTGAGAAAGCGGGTTTCTTTATGAAAACCATTTTTAGAAAAGCTGTGGCATTTATTTGCTATTTGGCTTGACGAAGCTGTTACCTTTCAGCGTTACAGCAACTTATGCGGCTTTGTTGATGGTGGTTAATATCACGAAAATGCTATCACGGAAATCAAGTACGACCCTGTGGCCCATTTACGAAATACCCTAGGCGTGATGCCACGGAACCTAGGAACGACGCCGGTAGTGAACCTCGGAACACTGCCGGCTAAGATAGTCCGGTGAACGACGGGATCTATATAGCATAATGGAACCTCGGAAATAAAATGCTTTCATTACAAGAGAACCTCGGAACCAACACCTCATTTGCTATGTACTAAGTCATTGGCGGCAACTATATACCTCAGATGTCTGCGACGCTCACTATATAAATATATATGCTAGATCTAACCCTCAATTGCCGGCCAGGCAATATAGTTAGTCATAATATCCTGCGTTGCCATACTGTCAAAAATACATCGGCGGAAGTGTTTGTGCCATCTAGAGTTTACTGACCAGGCCAAGCCCATTTCTTAAATACTGATCGAACTTTTAACGGAGTATAACAAATGGGAGGTAAAAAAAAAGCTTTATAAATTTATATTTTCAAAGCACTTTACAAACCACTGATTTAAACACTTTCGTTTTAGAAAAGTTTTGAGTACTCACCTTTTTCTCATTAATTTCTTTGAATCTTCCCTTCGAAGCACTCACAGATTCTGTTCGGATGCTCAAATCGCCTACATAATCCATACACAGACTATTAAATTCACAGAAGTACCCTCGGGTTAACGTTTTAACCATAAAACATACACGAGGCTTTCAAAGTGATATATCGAGCGAACTGATTCGACAAAACTTTACGTGCTAGTCCATTCGATATGGACATCGATAATATGATGAATTTGATCAGAAATGTCCATACGCATTAAATGCCCCGCAAACATATACATTTTGAGTCGACTTTTATTTCGAGAGACAAAACTAGGAGTCTAAAAATGCGAAACATTTTTGAAAATTATGTCGAGCTTGTCGAGCCCACTCTGAGAATTTCAACCAAGCATATATCAGCAGTCTAGAAATTCATTTATTTATGCGAACCACGATTTGAATTAAAAATTCCTAAACTCAGTCTAAAAATTTTGGGACTAAAGTTTATGACATTTTACGGTCTCTAAGAAAATTTCAAGCCATTATATAACATTTAGGCTCGAAATAACACAAGTAGGCAAAATTTCTACCTTTTAAAGTTTGATAAAAGGCTAAGATATTGGTACATGCATTGGCTACTTTCTTTCCATAGTCGACTTTTACTTACGCTCAGATGAAAGCCTACGATTAAGATTTGTAAATCGATAAAAGCAGAGAAAATATCAAAACGAAATGAACCTCTTACGGACGTTCTCCCGCATGTGTCAGGTCAGTCCACGCCTTTTTGATTTTTATCCCTTTTTTTATTTATTTATTATTATTATTCTTTTTCTTTAATTATTATTATTATTATTTAGATAAATAATTTATATTGCCCCATTCGAGTCTATTTCTATCCCGAAAAATTTTATTTATCATAATTGAATATTCTTTAAATATTTGCCATTTTTCGAGATTTTCTAAAATCAGTTTTCGGGTTTCACTCTAAACGGAGTGCGCTAGAAATTTGTAAATAATGCGATTATCTCGAGAATTCGACGAGCACTACGAGTCACTAGATTTGTGAGAACGAATTTAACCGGCTCGTTTAGATCATCAGAGATCTAAAGAATTTTCGAGACCCCTGAACTATTTTGGCAATTTATTATTATTATTTTACTATTTAAACTTCCATTAATTATACTTTCACCCCCTCCACTTTCCTTAATTGTAAAAGTGCCACAATTCTTTGAAAACTTTATAATTTCACCCTTAAAACAACTTTCAAGAATTACATTATGGCCCAAGGTGAGTAAGGAAACCTTTGGTGCACATACGGTTACACATACCGTACACCATCTCGGGACGGAGCGTTACAATTCCGCAAGTTGACGGGTTGTAAGCGGACTCCCGGGATTTGGGGCGTCACAAAACCTAATGGGTTGGGTCTAAGTAAATGAGTTGTAATAGATTGAGCCTAAGTATGTTGGGCCTAAACTAATGGGTTGGGTCTAATATGTTGGGCTTAAGTAAATTGGGCTTAAACTAATTAGTTGAGGCCTAAGTATGTTGGGCCTAGACTAATGGGCTTGAACTAATAGGTTGGACATAATTTGATGGGCCTAAGTAAATGGGTTGGGTTTAATATGTTGGGCATAGACTAATGGGCTTAAACTAATAGGTTGGGCCAAATTTGATGGGCTTAGATTAATGGGCTTAAACTAATAGGTTGGGCCTTTGATGGACCTAGACTAATGAGCTTAAACTAATGAGTTGGGTATAGACTAATGAGCTTAAACTAATGGGTTGAACCTAATTTGGGTGAATTTAAATTATGTTGGAGCTTTGGAGCTAATGAGAACTAAACTAATGAGTTTGACTGAGTATGTTTGAGCTGGCCAATGAACTGTAATGGGTTGGACCTTTAAGCTATTGAGGCACAGAAAGCCCAATGAGTTGAAGCTAATTTGAATATTTAATAATTTAATTATAATTCCAAAATAAAATTATAACATTGATCGCACTAAATTAAATAAATATTATGTCGATTAACAATTTCAAAAGTGATAACTTAGGTTAAATTCAAATATTATAAAATTTAATTTTCTATTATTCAAGACTAATTTCACATATTAAAATCTAAACTATATCTAAAAAAAAACTTCTAATTTAATATTTGATAACCTAAAGTTTATACAAAATTTTTCAAGTTAACTATTAAGACACAAAAATATGATTACACATAAATAACACAAAATAAACCTAAATACAATAAAGTTAAAGAAAAATGCAAGATTTAAGCTAATTACATAAATTTCACCAACAACAATTGATCATATCAATATACATAAATATCATAATAGCCCAGAAAAGAAAAATCCATTCCCACTAATATATACATATGCGAATTTTATGTTAAAGAAAATGTGTAAAGAGTGTTGACAACATGAGAAGAAAAAAAAAAGAAGGTATGAGTCTTTTACCTTTGTGATGTTTGTTTGAATTTACTTCTTTTAAGAGTAGAAATTGGTGAGAAAAGAAAGAAGAAAGATTTAAGCTAATTACATAAATTTCACCAACAACAATTGATCATATCAATATACATAAATATCATAATAGCCCAGAAAAGAAAAATCCATTCTCACTAATATATACATATGTGAATTTTATGTTAAAGAAAATGTGTAAAGAGTGTTGACAACATGAAGAAAAAAAAAAGGAAGGTATGAGTCTTTTACCTTTGTGATGTTTGTTTGAATTATTTCTTTTAAGAGTTGAAATTGGTGAGAAAAAGAAAGAAGAAAGATGAGAATGGGGAGAATAACAAAACTAGAGGAAGAGGAGTAGGAGAAGAGAGGGAGCCGGAGGAGAGGAAAAAAAATAAAAGGGTGGGGGGTGGGGGAGAGGGGGGGGTGAGAAGGAAAGAAAGAGAAGACCAGGAGAAGGGAGAGGAACTAGAAGGAGAGGAGAAGAGAAGGAAAAAAAGAGCAAACCGGTTGGGGGAGAGGGAAGAGAGAGGGGGGTTAGTTGGGTAGGGTATGGTCATAGGTGATGGGTGGAGAGAGAAATAGGGAGTAGGGGAATGTGGGGATTTGTAAGAGAAAAGAAAAAAAAAACCAAAATCAAAAGGTTAAATTTAATAATAAAAATAAAAGTAACGTGTGAGCAAATTTTGGGGTCTATAACCCGATTACAATTGAACCAAACTCGTTCCATTAAGGGCGGGACGAGGCGGGAATTTGAAATAACCTACCCCGTTGTCATCTCTACTCATTACCCAATGTTAAAAAACAAACAACTTAATATTTAATGCTATTAAGAACTATTCAACATTAAGTTAAAAAAAAAATTATATTCAGTATTAAGTAAAAAAAACAAACGTCACCTTATAAGCCAATATGCCGATGTTTGTTTCATGGTGAAGAATTTAAATCTTCAAATGTATTTCTGCCTTTAAAGTTTGATGTTCAAGTGGAATGAGCTTTAGGTGTTATTGCAATGAACTGAGCATCATCGTTCTCGGATTCAGAATTGAGCATCAATGGTGTCCGAATCCAAGCTACAGGCTGAAAATTCCAGAATAAGTTTATAACACTTGAGGGATAAGGTGTATAAATGCTCATGACTATTGCCCGTATGTCCCACTTTGCACCTAAACTTTTTTTTTTTAAGTCCTAAGGTATCCGTGACGTTTACTTCAGTATTCACCCATGTCCCTCAGTTAAAAAAAATTCAAAACCAGGTTGGAAACTTTGACATGTTTGGGGTATTTAATAGGGGTTTGAATGGGCATTTTAACCATATGAGTTCTTTTCTAATGATAGATGCATGACTGAGGTACAAAAGTAAATATCGTGGGTATCTTGGAACCAAAAAAGGTTCAGGTGCATAGTGGAACATGTTGGCAAAAGTTGGGAGTAGTTGTGCACCTTATCCCCACTTCCCGAATTTACACTTCCTGAATTTTTGTGAGAATTTTGGAGAAGCACATAATATGTTGTGGGCACATCATATGTTCAAAATAAAAATTTCTTCAACATCTCGAAAAAGGTAGGAGATTCCCGATATTTGGAAAGAAATTATTAACTATAGAAAATATATTGGAGTTGGTCTAAAATGGTGTATTGGAGATGGTAGGAAAGTTTGTTTTTACATAGACAATTGAGTCTATATGTCACTCCTTTTTTTCTTGGTGGATGAAAACATTTTGCATTTAATCAATCGGGAGGCTAAAAAGTGCATGATTTTATTTATCATGTTAGGAAGGAATGGGACGTTCGTTCTATTGTTGTATGCCTTCTCTCTAATGTTTTAGTAGATATCGACTTCTCCCATAGGTTTTTTGGGGTTTCTCCCAATATGGTAGATTTACGCTTTAAATCCACAACTTGGGCAATAAGAAATCCTTATATGAAGGTCGTCTCTCTTGGTTAGAAATAATTTATATAAACCATAAAAGTAATTATAAATTGTTCAATTACCCAATGAAAAAGATTGGTATAATTTTGTGGTGTATTTGGAATCATAGTAATCAAGTGTTTTTAGAAAGATTTAACCAAACCCTTTTATTGTCATTGAGAAGATTACCTCAATCTATAACGAATCTTGTGGGCATCGAACTTTGCATCTCCATCATTGAAAGTGCATGGCTACTAATAATAGGATCAAGATACATAATTATATATGTAAGGGGTACCTCCATTGGTTTAACCAATGGGGTGGGATTATCCAATAGTTCGAGTCCCTTGAGATTTTTGGGGTTTAATACGTTGGCCCTTTGGGTCTTGTGGAATTGAATCTTGATAATACGAAACTTGAGCCTTAATCATCCATTGTTATATATAATATATATATATATATACTCCTCTCTGCTATATATATATATAATAAGATAGATAGGAACAATAAGATCACTAAGATGATAATGGATAGAATCAAAGTACATGTATCATAAATATGATAGATCATATCTTAGTTTTCTAATCAGAATAAATATCGAATGGATACTTGTAAACCCCCAAAAATTTGAGGTTTAGGAGGTTTTTTCCTTTGTGAGAGATAATCCCACATTGGAAATAGACAAGGAAGAGGGCCTCCCTTTCCCTTTAAAAGGGGCCATCTCCCCCTTGGTTAGGGGAGGAAGAAAGAAAGGGAAATCATGGGCCTCCTCCACCAAAGAGTGGGAGGCCCTAATAATGGCTCTTAATTAACTTTTTTTTGGGAGAAAAGTTTTGGGATAATGGGCCTCTAATTGGAGGCCAAAACTTGACTATAAGTTTTTGTTTTAAGGGAGGATGAACTTAGTTTAAAATTTTTAATAATTTGGGCTTGGAGGTCCTAATTTTGGGAAGCAATCCCTGCTTTAGAGACGGTCTCGACTTAGGAGGTGACTCGACTCGAAGAGCTGCCCGTCTACTAGGTAAGTTTTCTTGACTTTTTTATTTATTTAGAAGTTATTCTTTTATATAGATATTTTTTAATTAATTGTCTTATATATGTGTGTGTGTGTATATATATATATATACACACATTATTTTCTTTGTTATATTTAATTAAATTTGTTGTTGATGTTTTTTTTTAATAATTCAATTTATTTTTCCTTCACACATGAACCATCACCTACTCTTAATTTATTAAAACCCCAAAATTTCAAAAATTAAAGTTCTAAATTTTCATTTCTCAATTTTTAAAATTCAAGTGTCCAAATTTCAAAATTTAAATTTCAAAATTCTCATTTTCTAAAATTCAAAATTTCAATTTTAAAATTCAAGCCCCAAAATCTCAAATTTCAAAATTTCAAGGTTCCAATTTCAAAATTGCGAATTCCTAATTTCAAAATTCAAGTGTTATAATTTCAAAATTTAAGTCCCTCAATTTCTAATCTAAAAATTTCAAGTTTATAATTTCAAAAATCAAGTACCCTGATTTCAAAATTCAATTCATTCAATTTTTAATTTCAAATTTTCAAGTTTCTAATTCCCAAATTACCAATTCCTAATTTCAAAATTAAAATGCCATAATTTCCAAATTAAAGTCCCTCACTTTTAAATTTCAATTTTTCAAGTTTCTAATTTAGAATTTAAGTCACCAAATTTCCAACTTAAATTTCCTAAATCTCAAATTTCAAAATTAAAAATTCTCAATTTCAAAATTCAAGTGTCTTAATTTCAAAATTCAAAGTATGTTAATTTTCGATTTCAAAATTTAAAGTTTTCAATTTCAAAATTCAAGTGACATAATTTCAAAATTCAAGTAGCTCAATTTCCAATTTCAAAATTTTAAATTCCAATTAAAAATTTCCAAGTTTCAAATTTATAAAACTCAAGTTATTAATTTCAAAATCCAATTTCCAAAATCCCAATTCAAAATTCTCAAACTTCAATTTCATTTCAAAATTCTTAATTTTGCTAATTGGTAGCGCTTCTAACATGTGGATCTAGGTACATTTTCATCCAGGCTTTGGCGATTGTTTTGGCTATATATGTGCTGCGTGTTTGTTTTTGTATTGTTATTGTTTATCTTCGGTATTCATTAGTTGATTAGTCAAAAGCCATATTTTCCTTAGTTTGTTTGGTAGAGACCCTACTTTAGGGGCTTAGAGGGGTGCTACTCTTCCATCGCACCTTCTTGATAAGTAACCTAACCCTTGGTTCTAGACTCGGTTTTCCTAGACCTGCATTTTCTTATTAGGAGTCACATTTTCTTTCTTATTTTCTTTTCCCTTTTAAAATAAAACAACAATAAGTGGTGACTCCAAATCGTTTTCTAAAAATGGTTTTTCAAAAATAAAAATAAGTCTCGCATTTTTCGTGGAAAACGCATAATAGCAAAAAATGCGGGGTCCACAAAATGGCGACTCCATTGGGGACAATAAGGGTCAAGCTTGAATACAAATTGGGGAAAATGTGTCTTTTCATTAATTGATTGATAGATACCTTTTTTTTTTGTGCTTTTTGTATACTTGATTATTGGTAGCAATATTGAGAGTTTTGATTTCTTGGAGTTGTACGCTGCATCTTGATTGTTGTATTATTAATATTGGTTGGTTGATATTTTTACTTATCTTGTTATGTCACTTGCTTCTTATGGTATGCTCATTCTATTCACCTTGACACCTACTATTTTATCATTATTGTATATTCCATTTATTTTGATGTGTTGATCGTTTTGCTTGACTATTCTCATAGCATGTTGACTTCCTCTTACCATATGATGCTTTATCTCATTGTTTACATATATACTCTTGTTTTGTATACTTCATTTGTCATGATCTAGTTGATTATATTGGTTGGATATTTTATTTATCAGAGCATGTTGATTCCTCCTTGTTGTATGATATCTCATCACGACCATGTACATTTTGATTGATTGGTTATCTCGTTTGCCTTGACATGTTGATTATCTCCATTGTATATTCATCTTAATCACCTATTTTAGCATGTTGTTTTTGTTATATATTTACCTTGCTCATCTTATACTCCTACTTAGATTATGTGTAGATATGGATGATATACTTGCGCATTGCATGATTGTCTGTGGCATGACTACCTTTCTCTTGCATGATTACTTGTAGCATGTCTATGTGGGGTGCATATGTATCCCCTTGTTTTCAAACCTCTATCTCAGTCGACTTTGTGTCTCTTGGTTTTGTGTTTGCAGTTAGAGACTTGTTGCTCATTGCCTTCTTTTCGATCAAGCTAGTGACTAGGAGTAAGGTCTAATGATGGACTATATCTATGATTGGGAGAATTTTTATGGTGGTCGACAAATTGATGAGGAGGAGTCTGATTTTTGAAGACTTGTATAGTCTAGAGCTAGATTTTAGGATACTTGTGTGACCAGTATGCCTTTTTTTTTTTTTTTTTTGGTTTTAGATGTCATTTAGATTTTTCGGATGCACCCACACATTCACTGTACACGTAGTTTATCTCCGAGCGCTGAGAATAGTGAGAGCCTTTACCATATGTCGCCCCCTGTGATGTTGAGGAAGTGCATGTGTGGATGTGATGACCATCTTACATGGAAGCACTCCGTCTTTTCGGAGACGTGTAGGAGGTTGTGTACCACTAGAGGGTACGATCGCTCCTGCTAGGGACCCCTTTAAAAGACCCACTCACCCTTGTCTTTTTAGAGCCACCATTGACCTTCTAGGTTGAGTATAGATCTTACTGATTAGGACTCCCATCCTACACGTGGGTACATCTGTGAGCCTTCAGGGCTGGTTTAGTCATGATATGGATTCAGATTTTTCCATTTTGGTTCCCTTTTAAGGGTATACAGAGATTGATCAGAGTTTGGGTTTCAGTGGAACAAATTTCTACATAGTGTTGGCTTATCTATTTCGATTTCAGTTCAGTATTCACATATTGATTGTGCTCAACTCGTGTAAGACCCGAGAAATTCCAATTTCTGGAAAAAGGGCAAAATCGTAATTTCGATTACAAAGTTGTTAATTTCGGTTAAAAATCTGTAATTTATTCTCTAGATCTCGGATAATGAAACGGATTTCACCGTTGGAATCGTCTCGCGAAATCTACTTGCACGTAAAATTTCGTCCAAATTCGAGGCAGTCGAGATTTACGTTTTGAAGCGTCGCGTTTCGGTCTTGGGTAAACGATTTTTCAATGCGACGAAAGTCACATATAACATGTACTCATGTGCCATAAGTGGTATAAGTAGAGAAATAATGAAAATGAATGGCCGAGGCAGTGCCGAATGACAAAACTAGGAAAAGAAGGGACATAGTGGTCATTTAAAAATTTTAAATGATAATAAAACAAAATGGCTACAGTTCATCTTCTCGAAATTGGCCAAAAGGAGCGGGGGAATTGGCAGGAGATGCGAGAAACGAGAAAAAATGGGCGTTTTAGAGAGAGAGAGTCTTTGACTTCTCTCTAGATTTTAGACAATCAGGCCAGTCGCAGTCTTAGGGACAAGGAAAGGCGCTTTACGTGGGCGAGGCTCTGGCGTGGACACCGGATTTGAGGAGTTTTGACAAACTCCTTGAGGTAGGGGTTTCTCCCTACTTGGGTTTTATTCCTTCTTTAAGTACTTTTTCGATGTTTGAGCTGAATGAGGCCGTGAGGGGCCGTTTGATGGGTCACTAAACTTAGAGCCAGAATTGTTGGAGATTTTTAGAGGGAATTTTTTACAGTCAGGTATTTATAGTCGAGTGATATGGGGTGCTAAATTCATAAATTATGAAATGAATTGTATTGTGATATGCATAGAGATTCGAGGAAATGGCCGTGAAACTAGGGTTCACTAAGTGAGCGGAGTGATTTCAATTTGGGGGCCAGTAAACAGAGGGTTCACTATTCGGCTTGTGTTCTAATGGTACTGCGAATTAATATGTTTGGTCGGGAGTAATTCAAGTAGAATTGCTCGTGTTTAATCATTAGACCAATTGAGCTAATTTTGATATATGAAATGAGAATTTACATGACATGATTGTGTGAATTGAAATTTTGTAAATATATGCATGTTTATATATTTACATGTGAATTAGGCTTGTATGGAATTGGCATACATGCATTCGTATGCCTTGGAACACCATAGGGTATGGGGGTGAGTGCATGAGATGAGTCTAGAGAAAATGGTTCGGAGGATTGTCTAAAAATGTTAATTATCGGAGGGTAGTCAAAATTAAAAATATCAATCGTCGGAGACGGCCTAATTGATATTTATCGGAGGGTAGTCCACAAACAAATAATATATCAATCGTCGGAGACAACCCAATTGATATATATACATCGGAGGGTTGTCCACTAACAAAACAATAATTCTCATACGAGGCTTGGCGGTGTGAGAGGGTTGGTGAGGACTTCGAGATGCGAGTTGGTCATGTAGACATTCAAGTAGGATCATGCATTTGCTTGAATGTATGTTTATTTTGGAGTTACGCGCAGGTGGAAGTAGCCAGATTCCACTGCGAGCATTGCTTCATACTGTCGAGGATATTATTTTAGTACGGGGGGCGCGTGCGAGGGACGGCTCGTCCTAGGGATTGAGAGGATTAGAAAGAAAGTCGGGTTGTGGCTTTGGTTTGATGATATACTTATGTATTGAAATGTCCCGAATTTTAATATATGTATTGTATAAATTGAAAATATTGTAACTCTTGTAACTGGCCCGGTATATAGTTGAATTCATAGTTAGTATGTATTATGAGTATCGTTTGTGGAGCTGAGTGGGTATTACTCATGTGATTGGATATATTGGATATATTGGATATATTACCTTTGTTTGGAGACCTTGGTATATGCGGGTTTTGTATTTGGGTAGAGCTCCCAGTGAGGGGCTACACATTTTCGTGAGAAAATGTCGGGTCACCGACATTCCACAGTGTCCGCGGGTTGACGGTGGTCCAACGGACCCAGGGTTTTGGGGTGTCACCGGCTTGGTATCGAGCTATACGGCTACCTGGGAAGCGAGGGGATTGGGCTTAGGCCACGCGAGGTCTTTTGAGGGTATAAAGAACATCACCACTAGGTGTGGTTCGATGTCGGAGGTGTAGGTATGAGATTACCTAAGAAATCACGGGTTAAACTAGAGACACTATGCACGTGTTTTGTGTGTTTTATTATTGATTTGATGAAAATGTTGTGTGAATGTTTGATGAATGGCATATATATGTCATGTTATGTGAATGTTATTGATAGCAGGAAAAATAGCACCTAAGTGTGAGTGGAAAGTTTTGGAAAATTTTTACTTTGTGTACAAAAGCGGAACAAAAATGAGAAAGAATAAATTTTATAAATTTATTTGGCCTATTAGGTGATGGAAATAATTTTCTAAGTTGAAGAAAATCAGAGAAAATAATTTTTTATAAATTTATTTGAGTATGGAGAAAATGAAAAATATGTATAAAATATTTTTTCAAAATTTTCCGATGGTTAGACGAAAGGAAAAAAAAAAAATTTTTTTTTTTTTGGAAGAGAAGCGAAATGGACTCACGCCCATTTGAGCATTAGGCGGAGCTTAGCGCGGGCGTGCGGCACGGCATGGGCGCGCGGCGCGTATGACACGACACATGAATGCGAGGCGCGTAAGCGCTGGCGAGAGTCTTTGGCGCGCGGGAACACGTAGAAGCGCGGCGAAGCGGCGTGGCGGCGGGAGTTACCGCAGGCGGGGAAGGGTGCTGCGGCGAGGCGCGGCGAAGCGCGCGGCGGCGCAGCTACGGGGCCCTCGCGGCGGCGGATCTTGAAGCGGCGAGCGTGAGCGCGCGGCGAAGCTTGCGAGAAGCGCGGCTGGCGTCTTCTTTGGGCGGCGGGGCGTACGTGATGCACTCGGCTTTGTTTTGACAGTTCGGCTTCGGTCTTGTTTTGAGTCAATTTTGGGGAAAATTTTTTGAAAAAAAAAAAAAAAAATTTTTGGGAAAATTTAAAAAAAAAAAAATCAAATAAAATTAGACAAAATTTTCGAAAAAATAAAATTTTCAAAAAATAAAATTTTTGATGATAAAAATGTTTTAAATACATAATTGTGCCTTGCACTACATGTAAATGCAAAAGGACAATGTGTACTCTATGATTTATGTGTATGATTAGTGTCTCGGGGCGGTGTTTATGCCTTAAGAATCTTTGTATTGAATTTAACTTGCCCATTGAAGCGTATAGATGGCTAAGCGCAGAGACCGAGGGCGTGGGGGCGTCCACGGGGCGCTGATCGAGCACCGCAGACATTTGACCGACCCGGCCGGCATTTGGTCGGCGGGAGCCTTTCTTGTGAGGGTAGGTGCGGCGGCTGTATCACACAGAGGCTAACATAGTGGGTGGTCGGGAGGTCCTGGTAACCTCCAGGAGATTTAGGCGCACCACCCTCCCGGAGCATTCACGGGAGGGGCTTCGGTGGCGAACCATTGGTTTATGTAGATCGAGAAGAGCGTCTTGGAGGCTATGGAGATCACCTCGGAATGCGACCCGAGGATCGGGATGTTTGCATTCCGGCTAGAGAGGCGAGAGCTTGCGGTATGGTGGAGAATGAGCTAGGACCACAGAGACTTAGGAGGTTATGACATGGGCAGAATTTTAGGAGCTGTTCATGGGTAGAACTCCAGAGGCGTGAGGCATGTGGAGGCTCGGGAGTTCCGAAGAGAGCTGAGCGAGGGGGCGACGGCGTGATGGAGTGCGTGGCTAGATTCACGAGTTGCCCAGGGTGCCGTGATTACGTGGCCACGAGACTGCAGCGAGGTTGGGAGATTTGAGAATGGGCTGAAGTTGTCCATTCGGGCCAGGATTATAGGACTTCGCCTATAAGATATGGATTCCATGGTTGGGACAACCCTGACCATAGAGAGAGAGTTGGGCTTATAGGTTGAGACCTTAGAGGAGCCATTTTATGTGAGTTCTCCCCTAGGGAGTAGGGCGAGAATAAGGATGATAGGTCGAGATTGCGAGTTGGAGATCTTGGGGACTCAACTCACAGTGGACCTGAGGATCATGGACATGTTAGAGTTCGATGTCATCCTGGGGATGGATTGGCTGACAGCTTACAGGGTCGTTATCTATTGTGAGCGTAGGAGAGTTACCGCCTATACGTAGGATGGTACTCATGTGGTATTTCAGGGGGACAAGCATGACATTTTTCCCCAGACAGTATACAAGTCCAGGTGTCAGGGACAGTTAGTGGGTTGGCTAGTGAGCCTTACCACACCAGGGACAGAGAAGGCAGGATAGATCCACCTGAGAGTAGTGTCTTGCCGGGTATGTGGATGTTTTCGAGATGAGCTACACGGACTACCTCCGCATCGGGATCTTGAACCCAGGTATTGAGTTACCACGGTACCGCCGTCTCTATGACTCCGTAGGATGACAGGTTGGTCTGGGACTGGGAATTAAGGTTCGGGAGCTGTGGACAAGGGTTTCATTAGGCCAGAGCACTTCACCGCAAGGAGGTGCTGGGTTATGTTTGCAAGGGGACTGAGACCAGCCCGACGTACATTGATTATCGGCCGATTAGGAGCACGGGGTTACGATCGAAGTCGTTTACCCATTATCGAGAGATTGATGATTTGTTTGATCGGTTGAGAGGAGGAAGCGAGGTCTACTCAAGATAGACAACCATGCCCGGTTACCATCAGTGAGGTTAGGGATCTGAATATCCCAAACGGCGTTTAGGACGCGTTATGGGCACTTTGAGTTTAATGTGATGCCCTTCGGATTGACGAATGCGCCAGCGGCATTCATGGATCTCATGCATAGGATATTCCAACCATATTTAGATCAGTTTGTCATAGTATTCGTGGATGACATCTTGATCTACTCCCAGTCAGAGTGGGAGCATGAGTATCACTTGAGGATCGTTTACGATTGAGAGACAAAATTTCATGCCAGCCCGAAGTTTAGTAAGTGTGAGTTCTTGCTTGCGAGGTGAGATTTTTTAGGTTGCTGATGGTGTCGGCATCCAGGAGTGTCGGTCACGACTGAAGAGGTGGCGGTGATGAGTTAGGAGGCGAAGTCAATCTTGAGATGTTAATTTCTTGGGATTGGTGGGTGTCTGAGGAGATTTGTGAGGATTTCTCTAGGATAGCGACACATGAGCTAGGTGCCGGAAGGAGGTCGGTTGAGTGGGATGATGACCGATGCGAGGAGGCGTTCCGAGGAGTTGAAGAGGAGACACTTCAGCTCCATCTTGATAGTTCGGACCGAGGGGGAGACCCAGGGGGTACACGGTGTATTGTGATGCCTCGAGGCCGGATTGGGATGTGTTTGATGCCGGTCCAGGGAGGGTAGTAACCTGGGTTCTCATCGGTTGAAGAGATCATGAAGCGAAATTACCCCCACGTACGACGGAGTTGGCGACCGTAGTCTTCACCTTGAAGATTTGGCGCCGCCTATGAATGGTTCGAGGGTGTACTTCGGACATAAAAGTGCGAAGTATATATTTTCACGCGGCGGGACCTGACATGAGGCAGATGGATGGAGTTCTACAGAGGATTACGACTTCACTTTGCATTACCATCTGGTAAGGCAAATGTGGTGTGCGACACCCTTTCGGTCGAAGTCATGAGGAAGCGTTGGCTAGTATGGCTTCTCGGGAGTGGCGGGATGCTCGAAGGCGTGGGCAGTTTAGGCTTCTGATACGGCCTTGGCGAGACTGGAGACACGTTGGGGAGATTTAGTGGCTTCTGTCTACGTTGAGAAGCGAGTGATTGGGTCCAGTGTAGGGCGAGAGATAGTGTCCATCGGGGACCGAAGTGCCGGTCGGTGTACGGATGACGGTACCGGGCCAGTTCACGTAGATGGTGGTCTTCGATATAGGAGAAGGGTAGTGGTTCCCGGTCGTGGGTGGAGGTACCGGGGAGTTTCCACTTTGCTCTCGATTTTCCGTGCATCCAAGTGGAATGAAGATATACCAGGATCTTCGTCGTCAGTACTAATGGAACGGAATGAAGAGACACGTAGGGGACTTTGTTCGACGATGTCTCACGTGTCAGCAGGTGAAGGTTGAGCACTAGAAGCCAGCAGGGCTACTTCAGCCATTGGAGGTGGCTGAGTGGAAGTGGGAGCACGTCATGATGGACTTTGTGACCCACTTGCCACGGACGCAGCAGAAGCATGACGCTGTATGGGTGATAGTGGACTGGCTCACGGTCGGCATTTTCTAGTCGCGCGGATGACCTTCGCCTCGAGAGATTCTACCGGTTATACATTCGAGAGATAGTCTGGCTACATGGAGTACCAGTATCCATAGTGTCGGATAGGGACCCGAGGTTTACGGCGCACTTTTGGAAGAGTTTCAAAAGGCTATGGGCACACGGTTGACGATGAGTACAGCTTTCCACCCTCGCACGCATGGCCGCCCGAGGTGACCATACAAGTGTTAGAGGACATGCTGCGATGCGTCCCGATCATAAGGGTAGTTGGGAAGAGCACTTGCCCTTAGTGGAATTCACTTACAACAACAGTTATCATGCGAGTATACGCATGGCATCGCATGAGGCATAATCGTATGGGAGGCCATGCAAAGTCACCGTTATGTTGACCGAGGCAGAGAGAGCTCCATCATTGGTCCGACCGATTAGAGACACTCCGAGAAGGTGAGCTTGATACTACAGCGTCTTCTCACGGCCTGTGAGTCGCAGAAGAGCTTGCGCGATGTGCGATGTCGACTTAGAGTTCGAGGTTGGGGATCACGCCTTCTTAAAGGTGATGCCTAAGAGGGAGGGTCAAAGTTCGCAAGCGTGGGAAGCTATCGAGGTTCATTGACCCTTCGAGATACTCGAGAGGGTATGACCGCGCATCGGTTAGCATTAATACCAACATGTCGTGTCCACGCAGGGGTGTTTCACGCCTCCATGCTCGAAAATATACTCTGTGATCCAAATTTCTCATGTGGTGGATTGGGGATAGATCGAGGTTGACACTGATGAGACCTTCGAGGAGGGACCAGTGTGCATTGTTGATAGCCGTGATCAGGTTTTGCGACGCAAGACCGTGAGGCTAGTGAGGGTACTAAGGAGGCACTATGGAGTGGAGGAGTCCACGGGAGCGAGGACACGATGGGCCACCATCCTTCATAGAAGGCACGGGTTTAGTCGCTAAGATTTAAATGACTGTTTACATGCATGGTAGAATGCACATTGCATACGCATGTGATTGATTGTAATTGTCCAGAATTTTGGGACGAAATTCCTTTTGAGGAGGGGAGAATGTAAGACCCGAGAAATTTCAATTTCTGGAAAAAGGGCAAAATCGTAATTTCGATCATAAAGTTGTTAATTTCGTTAAAATCCATAATTTATTCTCTAGATCTTTGATGATGAAATGATTTCACCATTGGAATCGCTCGCGAAATCTAGCTAGCACGAATTACGACCCGAGACAAATGCACTTACATCGCTGAGGCATCCCTTTCTGGTGTCGTAAATGATTTTCGATGTTAATAAAGTCACATATAACATGTACTCATGTGCCATAAGTAGCCGAGGCAGTGCCGAATGACAAAACTGGGAAAAGAAGGGACATAGTGGTCATTTTAAAATTTTAAATGATAATAAAACAAAATGGCTGCAGTTCATCTTCTCAAATTGACTAAAGGGAGAGAAAAACGGGAATTGAAAAAGCAGGAGATGCAGAAACGAAAAAATGGCGTTTTAGAGAGAGAGTCTTTGACTTCTCTCAGATTTTCGCAATTCTAATTTGCCGGTAAACCGACAAGAAGGAGCGCTCTACGCGGAGTGTGCTACGCGTGACATCGGGATTTGAGGAGTTTTCGATTGAACTCCCGAGGTAGGTTTCTCCCTACTTGGGTTTTATTCTTCTTAAGTACTTTTTCGATGTTTGAACTCGAATGAGGCCGTGAAACAAAGTTTGATCGGTCCCAAAACTTGGGACAGAATTGTTGGAAATTTTTTAGAAATTTTTTTACAGTCCGTGACTGTCGGGGCTATTATGGGGTGCTAAATTCATAAATTATGAAATGAATTGTATTGTGATATGCATAGGGTCGGAAATGGCCGTGAAACCCGGGTTCACTAAGTGAACCGATGATTTGTGAATTTTCGGGAATAGTAACCGAGGGTTTTGTGAATTAATATGTTTGGTCGAGTAATTCAAGTAGAATTGCTCGTGTTTAATCATTAGCCCAAGTGAGCTAATTTTGATGTATGAAATGAGAATTTACATGACATGATTGTGTGAATTGAAATTTTGTAAATATATGCATGTTTATATATTTACATGTAAATTAGACTGTATTGGAATTGGCATACATGCATTCTATATGCACTGGAACACCCTAGGACTATAGGAGTGAGTGCATGAGATGAGTCTAGAGAAAATGGTTCGGAGGGTTGTCTAAAAATGTTAATTATCTAGAGGGTAGTCCAAATTAAAATATCACCGCCTGGAGACGCCCAATTGATATTTATCGGAGGGTAGTCCACAAACAAATAATGTATCAATCGTCGGAGACGACCCAATTGATATTTATCAGAGGGTAGTCCACAAACAAATAATATATCAATCGTCAGAGACGGCCCAATTGATATATATACATCGGAGGGTTGTCCACTAACAAAACAATAATTCTCATACGAGGGTTAGGCGAATGTGAGAGCTCTGAGGACTCCTGGATCCGAGTTGGTCATGTAGACATTCAAGTAGGATCATGCATTTGCTTGATCAGATGTTTATTTTGGAACATTGCACCGCACTTAGGTGGAGAGTAGCCCACTTTAGGGCGATTCCACTACCGAAAGCATTAGCTCACCCCGTCGAGGGAAGGCTATTTTACGTACGTGGAGTAAAGGAGGGGACTGGCTTCGTCCTCTAGGATTGAGGATTAGAAGAAAGCCGTTGTGGCTTTTGCTGATGATATATACATGTATTGAAATGTCTAATTTTATTATATGTATTGTATAAGAGTGAAAATATTGTAACTCTTGTAACTACTTGGTATATAGTTGATTCATAGTTAGTATGTATTATGAGTATCGCTTAGGCCCAAGTGGTTGTATTACTCATGTGATTGGATATATTGGATATATTGGATATATTGTAATCGTCAGATAGGTATATGCAGGTTTTGTATTTGGGTAGAGCTCCCGCATAAAGGAGACTCTACCTGGGATTGCGGAGAAATGCCCGCTCACCCGACATTCACGAGTATTCCGCGGGTTGACGGGTAGTCAACGGACCCCCGGGTTTTGGGGCGTCACAACTCGGGTAGTATCTTTGCTAGTTTTGTTACATTTTCAGGGCTTATTCTGTTATACAGTTTGAGACCACGTTCGTGGATTAGGGTTCGAGGAAGACTAGTTCCCACGATAGATCATATGGTTATGGATTCGTAGTTGGTTATAGTTGATCAGTTTGCCTTGGTGATATCCTCGATTTAGTAGGCCATAGTTGGAGTTAGTCGGAGGATAGATGGGCAGCAGGCCTCGCATGACCAGATTCAGGATGAGACTCAATATGATTCTATGGCACCCCCACCGCCTGATCAATTGACAATTTTTCATGAGCCATTGGTTCTTCATAGTTAGATAGAGGTGGCCTACTCACCAGCTATAGTGCTTGTTTTAGCCACCGATGATACACATGTAGGTATGGATAGACTGGAGCAGCGCTTTCCAAAAATGAGGATCTTTGATGGAGTTACCAATTGGGATGGTATTGGTGTATGTGCACCTCATTTTCCCATAGCACAGATTCATGATATTGATGTTTGATGACCATGATTTGGATGAGAGATACCGGTCTGACTATGATCATAGTATCACTTATGAGAGAGTTTTGCATGCTTATGATAATCATAAGATAGTTGACCTTGGTAGAATGATTGGTCTAGAGGATTGATTTTTGGTTTAGCAGCATCTACATATGAGCGACATAGACTGCTTCACTTGCTCAGATTGTACTTGGATATTTTTGCATGATCTTGTGGAGATATGTTAGACCTCTCCTATATTACTCATCATTTATTGTTGGTACCACATACTAGACCATTACCGCGAGGCAATTTGGTTTTGAGAGTTATTAGAGGATTGAGCAGTGACCATAGGGAAGTTCAAACACACCTAGAGTGGATCTTACATTATTAGAGAGTTGACCTTAAAGGGAGCTACATGGTTGATGGACTTAGATGGAAACCAATTCTTAGGGCCAACCAATGTAGATCATGTAACACCCCAAATTATACCCTAGTAGTTTATGACATGTTTAGAGTATAATATAAGTCAAATTTGATTTTTTCGGAAATTAATATTGCTAAGTATGAAAAAGGATATAATAAGAATTATTAAAGAAGTAAAAAGCAAAATGGTCAATTGACACATTAAGGACCCAAAGGTCATAACTCAAGAAGATGATATGTTATTGTAGGAACTGGATAAGTTGATTTGCAATAAAAGAAAGATAAATGACTAAAATGCAAGGGGTAAGAAATTAGGCCAAATATGGGATAAAGCCAAACATGGCCTTATAGAAGAAGCATTTCCCATTTGGCTTTTGGAAGTCTAGGGCTTACGGGTTTGAGAAGAGAAGCCATTCTTGGTGAATTCTCTTCATTTTCTTTAGAGACCTAGCCTTGTTCAAGAGAAGAAGTGAAGAAAAGGAGAAGTTTGGTTCAAGTCTTTGAAGATCAAGGTATGGAAACTATAAGTATGGAACTTTGGTATGGATTACTTGTTAGGAAATTAACCTAACTCCCTCTTTATCTATGTTTGGGTTAGGGAAAACCCTAATTTTCATTACATGTATTTTAGGTTGGCTTAAGTCAGATTTGAGAGTTGTTTTGGTTTTGATTGACAAATTTCTAGTGAAAAAGAGGAAATTGCCCATTTCTGGCAAATCGAAAGCTCTACGCCTAGGTGTAGGAGCGCTCGCCTAAGCGTAGGTCTCTTCTACCTAGGCTTAGGAACCCGTGCCTAGGCAAACCCAAGGCCTGAGTTTCGGAACTTTTTGATCCGCCTAGGCGTAGCAAATGCTTCTCGCTCTCAGTGTAGCATTACTTCGCCAGAAGCAACACCGCAAATCCCGCTTTTGTTTTCTCTCTTCTCGCACTATAGCAATCATCCATTGGATTAATGGAGGATCCTAATAAGTGAATGAAAGGGTCCGTACATGTATACAAGTGATATGAAAAATGCTTTGAACCTCGCCACCGAGGCAAAGCGATGGGCAGACTTTGTTTCTTGCCTATTATTTACACGGGATGGCGATAACATATAATAAGCTCAAGAATGCATATAATCAGAGCGTCTGTCGAAGACCGAATAACGAATGAATAGGCACTCTAATCG
The DNA here is from genome assembly GCA_016808115.1 of Tetrastigma voinierianum. NCBI lineage: Eukaryota > Viridiplantae > Streptophyta > Magnoliopsida > Vitales > Vitaceae > Tetrastigma > Tetrastigma voinierianum. The sequence goes on from JAEQBH010000755.1 coordinate 266,323, forward strand.
CTATGATACCTCGCGAAGTACGACACTTTGTTACGCGGGCAGTACATCTCTCGCTTAGCGCTTCGCATTCTTGTCTTCGATACGACATTCCCGCTTAGTGCCATCGACACTTCGTTAATGGGCAGTATCGTGATCCGCTGCGCTTTGCACTCCTGCTTAGTATCAGACCATACCTCTCGGTACCTATTATGTTGTGTCCCTCTCGTTCATTATTTCCGGTCAATATAAGCAAACATTTATATGATAAGAATTTGAATAATGTGATACATGAAAATAATTATACGAAATCATAAGTAATCAGTTCTGTTGTGTAGTGTACCTACGGGTACCCTCTCTACAAGATTTCTACTCTGCACTCCTACGAAAGATATGAAAATTTTGATATATGAACCTGTCAACACGTATCAGAATCGGTGAACCATTGCTATGGTCATATATGTTATGTTTTCCCCACTAAGCTATAAGCTTGGCACGGGTGTTCATCCGTGTAGGTACTGAAGAGGACATCCGAGGCATTTCGCATTCGTCAAGGCCAACACAGCAATAGGAGTCCACCATATGTAAGTCTTTGACTCTGTTTTATAATGTAAATGTAAAATTTTGTAATAATGGAATTTATGTAAGTACAAGTAAATGAGACTCAGGAATATATGTACATGACATTTTAAACACCACTACGGTGGTAGTTCTATAAGTTTATGTAATTATGAAAATATGATCGAAATGAGCCCACCAGTGTTAGAAAATCAGTTTAAAGAGTTCTACTCTCATGTGGTGTCCCATCATCCGCCTAAGTAGGGGATAGGGCATTACAGATCAATTAAAAAAGTTTTACGTTTGAGACCATGGTGGTAGGATGGGTGGCCATCATTTTGGTTAACCATATACTTTATCACTTGTTATTCACATTTTTTTACCGTTGCCAGTCCATTGAGCCTCATGCGCGCATTTTGACCTATCTTTCTCTTATAGCCCTACTTACTTTTCATACCTAGGATAAGGGCGCTCTGGTGTGTGGATGCCTTAGTTTAGGGATCTTTTGGAGTTATGGACACGTTGACTTCTTCGTTACATCACCTTACCACATTCACTTCATTGCTTATGCTCAATTTTGTAGTTTCTATCTTTTCACCACTTTCTTTCTATTTGACTTCTTGTTCTGTTACATTCTTTTTCACTTAGATTGGTGATCTATTTATTTATTGCATAAGGGTTTGTCGTGTTGCCCCTTCATTCATATCATTGACATTTAATCAAAAACCTTTAGTTTGAGAGGCTTGTGTCATTTCATTAGAGTTGGTTTATTGTACTTGGCTCATGGAGAGATATTTGTTCATTGTCATATAAGTTTGTTTATTGTCTATTTTATTCAGTATATGTGGGAAAAAAAAAGAGGGTAAAAAAATATAAAGAAAAAGAAAAAGAAAAAGAAAAAGAAAAAGAAATATAAATAAATGCGCACATGTATGTATTCAGTATTAGTATTCCATAATTATGTATATGGATTTATGAGCATCATTGTTTTGAGTGTAGATATTACTTATGGGAGTTCATATGTGAGCCTCCCGAGATCCCAATATCTTATTTGTGAGTATGTATATTGATCTATGAGGACCATTGTTTTGAGTGTTGGTATTACTTAAGAGAGTTTATATGTGAGCTTCCCAAGATTCCTGTATCATATTCTTACTTTGAAATCTTATTTTGGTACGTGAGATGACTCATCCTCACCTAGGGGTCTGAGTTAATTTTGGTCATCTCCTATATTCAAGTTATTTTTCTGTGTAAGTTGTGCTCAAATTTTTTAAACTTTGACTATAGTGATAAAAGACTTTAGGGTTGGTCATAACATACATTGCTAAGACTTTTTCATTGCCAGTTACTTTGACATGCCCACCTTTATAAAAAAGACAAAATATCTACTTTTATTTTATTTTATTTTGAATGGAACAAAAAAAATTTGGTTTGAAGGTAAATCATAACTCATTGTGGAATTTATTAATATCATTGGCAAAATTAAAGAAAATGGGAAAACATAATGGTAAAGAATCACTCACTTTGACTTGTCTAACAATATTGTTTTCCAAGTATTATTGAATGAGAGGAGCATAAACTCCTCATTACTTTTAAAAGGATAAGGGTGACGAGGATGTTGAATTTGTGTTGTTTCTACCTATTTAATATGGACACAAATTCAATTTTTATAATATGGCTCAATTATTAAGTTTCATGTTGTGTTGAATTGAATAAATCATATTTAAATTGATATGGACATTTTTTTTAGTGAGAAAAATAATTTCAGTGATTCAAACTAGCAATACATTGATATAAACCTAGAATCAAAATCGCTAAAAATCATAAATGATGAAATATCATCCTGGTTAATAGCATAATAAATCGACTCAATGCCTATATATTTGATAATTGAGCCTATATATTTGATAATACTATTATGATTAGAGTACCTATGACTCAAGTTCTATATCATATTGATGACCATTAATTTGATTTATTGTCTTTGATCCTATATATTTTGTTCGTTTGAATCGTCCAAACACAAATAAACGCTGCACCATGATAACGAAAATCAAAACGCCATACTGAGATGACACAACCACTCGCCACATCAAGACGACGACAATCACATACACACAAAGGCAACAACAATCACACGCGCACCAAGGCGACAACTAAATCACGAAAAACAAATAAAAAACCTAAATCTATATGGAATAACCACTTTATTGAGAAAGCAAAAGATGGAAAGAGGTGCATAGGGGTGATTTCAGGCTAAGAATAACAAAAAAATCATCCCTCATTGCTTAAAGAAAAGAGGTTAACAAAGAAAAAGTTAATTAATATGGACACTTCATTTAACACAATCAAATATAAATTATTTGAGTTATCCAGTAATTTACTAAAAATGCTAGAATCAATTATAAATTATTAAAAATTTCTAACACTTAAATGTTTATTATTTAAACTTCTTTTTGCCTATTATTTTAAAAATAAAAAAACGATAGAAACTTTTATATAAGATATCAGACATGTAATATATTTATACTTGTATATAAAGTGTAGTATGTGTTGGAAAAAATGGGCTTGAGCATTAGGAATTAGCTATTCTTTGAGCTAAAATTAAAATGGGTCCCACAAACTCTTTGTAGTGGGTCCACATGGGAATGTGTTCTCCTCTATTAGGAGATGAAGATTATCTATTAAGTTGCTCAAAACCATTAAGGAGCGAATTAGAAATTGCCTCCAAACATCACCACTTGAAAATGGTAACAAAAGGTTTAAGCTTAGGTCCCACATTGATGAGAACAAGACTTTTAAAAGGTATATATACACCTACTCAGAGTCGGGTTCGGGGCTCCCAAGGGGTACCCCAGTTTTGTGGAAGGGGGAGAATCTAGCTCATGCTTGGTTCATCACAAGACGCGCCGCCACCGCTGCCGTTCGTCGTTGTGTATACATATACTTAAATTCATTTTTGGCCTCAACCGCTGCTTATGATGAGCGGAGGTTACCATTGGCATGTCAAGTGCTTTGGAATTGGATTGAAGCGCCTTTCCACATAGATTGATCGTATTTTGTTCGCTATGAACAGCAATCGCATTAATCGACTCCATCCTCTAAGCTTCATGACTGTACCGAACAGTCATGAGCGGGTCTATATATAGGCCACACAATCATTCATTTTGCATTCATTCATTCATTTCAACTATCATCTTCGTTTTTTGAGAGACCGAGTTCTGCACTAGTTCTGGTTCGACAACCAACTAAAAAGAAGTGTTTTCTTTTGTTCATTTCAACTATCATCTTCGTTTTTTGAGAGATCGAGTTCTGCACTAGTTCTGGTTCGACAACCAACTAAAAAGAAGTGCTTTCTTTTGTAAGACCCGAGAAATTCCAAATTTTGGAAAAAGGGCAAAATCGTAATTTCGGTTAGAAAATTGTTATTTAGGTTAAAAAAAATTCGGAATTTATTCTCTAGATCTCGGATGACAAAACGGATTTCACCGTTGGAATCGTCTCACGAAATCTAGGTAGCACGTCGAATTTGGTAGAATTCCGAGACAGTCGGAGTTGGCACGTTTTTCGAGGCATCGAGGTTCGGGTGCCGTAAAACAATTTTTGATGCGACGAAAGTCACATATAACACGTACTCATGTGCCCTAAGTGTCATGAGTAGAGAAATGAGGGAAATGGACGGCCGAGATAGTACCGAATGTCAAAACTGGGAAAAGAAGGGACATAATGGTCATTTTGGAATTTGTTTAAATGAGCTAAATGACAAATTCAGAACATGACCTTCTCCAATTGAAAGAGCCAAAAAACGCGAAATGCAGAAATTGATGCAGTGAGCTCCAAATTTTAAATTCTAGAGAGAGAGAGCCACTTCTCTTTAGAATATCTAAGTAATCCGACCGCCCAGCCTTCGGACAAGAAGAAAAGGGGGCACGACGCGGGAGAGGGTCAAGGTGGGTACCGGATTTAGGGAGTTTCCTCAAACTCTGTGAGGCAGGGGTTTCTCCCTACTTGGGTTTTACACTTTATTTAAGTGTTTTCAATGTTTCGCTTTGACAGCTCAATCCATCAAGCTTGATCGGTCCCAAAACTTGGGATCGAATTGTTGTAATTTTTTTGAGGCCCGTTTCTACACAATCTGTGGGTAGGGGCTGTTTGGGTTAATTGTGTGCTGATTTATGGATTAAATGGTGCTTTGGTATGTATAGGGCCGGTAATGGCCGTGAAACCCGGGTTCATTAAGTGAACCGATGATTTGTGATTTCTAGGAATACTAATCGAGGGTTTCACTATTCCTAAATGTTGTTCTCAAAATTACTTTGTGAATTAATGTATGAATGAGTAATTCAAGTAGAATTGCTCGTGTTTGATCATCATTAGCCCACGTGAGCTAATTTTGATGTGATGAAATGAGAAATTACATAACATGATTGTGTGATTTAATTTTATGTGAATATATGCATGTTTATATATTTGCATGTGTTATAGACTGTAATAGAATTGGCATCATGCATTCCATATGCACTGGGACACCCTAGGACGGTAGGAGTGAGTGCATGAGGTAATTTTTGAGAGAATGATTTCGGAGGGTAGTCCAAAAATAATAATTATCGGAGGATAGTCCACACTAAAAATATCAATCGTCGGAGACAGCCCAATTGATATACATCGGAGGGTAGTTCACAAATAATATCAATCGTCGGAGACGACCCAATTGATATATACACATCGGAGGGTTGTCCACAAACAAACAAAATAATAATTTTCATACGAGGCTTAGCGAGTGTGAGGAGCTCATGAGACTCTGGTACGAGATAATGAGTTAGACATTCAAGTAGGATCATGCATTTGCTTGAATGTGTGTTTATTTTGGAACATTGCACTGCACTTAGGTAGAGAGTAGCCCACTTAGGGCGATTCCACTACTGAGCATTAGCTCACCCTGTCGAGGGATATTATTTTATAGGTACAGGGAGCGTGCGAGGGATGGCTCATTCTAGAGAGGTCATGGGTTTAGAAGAAAGTCGGATCAGGGCTTTGGGTTAGATGTTCTACATGTATTAGAATTCTTCTAATTGTAATATTATATGTTGTATAAGAGAAAACATTTGAACTCTTAAACTATCGGATATAGTCGATTCATACTGGGTATGTTTTGATGGGTATTAATGGGCCCATGGCCGCTTTTACTCATGTTGTGATCATATTGGATATACAGAGTGATGATGCAGGGCCCAAGTACATTATTTGTCAGTTTAGTTGTATATGAGAACCTGTGTGGTCACTGGACTCCGTTTGGGACAAAGTTGTATTTGGGTGTGAGCTCCCCGTACAGCGAGACTCGCCTGATTTTCCAAGTGGCCGGTAACCTGACATCCACTTGTATTCCGCGGGTTGACGGGTAGTCAACGGACCCCAGGGTTTGGGGGGTCACATCTTTTGTGTTGGGAGATAGATCATTTTATCCTGGGAGACAAATTGCCAAGAACTCGAAGCACCACTACGAGGGCAATAAATTGTCTTAAGGATATTGTGTTCAACACAAGACTTGATCATTCCTGATTTCTGCAAATAGGTTCCATCAGTTTTTATTAACGTTTTATTTGTTCGTTTTATCTATTTCCCATAGTCATATTGATATAGGCTCCAGTTTTGTTCTGTTCTATTGCTACTGCCTAACAGTATGTTTATATACAAAATTTTAGTTAAAAAGAAGAAAAACGCTACAAGTACAAATAGTTCACTAGTAGTTGTTTATGGATTTTCTTTAGAATATACAAAAAACATGAGAATTAGTGAATGTGCAGGCGTGCCCGGAAATTATAGTACTTTCAAACCGAAATCGCGTCGAATCTAACCTTTCGCCAAACAAAACTTGAGCCCCTTAGTTTCGACGCTTTCTAACCTGCTTTAAAATACTTTGAAAATTGGATTGGATTGAATTGAAAGATAAGAGAAAAATTGTATGAACTAACTTGAAAGATAAAAAATTTCATTGTAGAATTGAATTGAAAATGAAATACTAAATCGAAAAAGCTTAAAGTAACAAATGCTTGTAAAGAAAATATGCAAAACTAAGGTAGGAATATGAAAAGACAATTGTTGAAATTGTAAAAGACTAAAAAAAAAAAATGATGAAATGCTATGTTTTTAGTGTTGATCGATCAATCCTTTGCTCTGATGTTGAGTCTTCCTTTTATAAACATTCCTGAATAATTTCCTTAGCCCACCTTCTTCAATAATTGCTCACGTTTCTACTAAAGTATTGTTCTCTAAGCAACTTCTCCACTAAAGTCTTGTTCCCAAGCAACTTCTCAACTTCCAATAATTGCTCACGTACTCTGCCATGTCATGTCTTGGAGAATAAGCCTCCTTTGAGACAGTCTCAGCATCCTTCGCTATCAGCTTTGACAATTTATTTAAAAATTCTAGAAATATCCCTAGACCTTTTCATGGGTTGATTCTCATGGGCTTGGGATTTCTCAGATTTGGTTGGGCTTGGTTTGGACTTGATATATCAATTCGGCCCATTCCACTACCCTTTGGGCCAAATAGTTATTTAAATACTATTTGAGCCCAAAAATTTATTTTTAGTGTAAACAATTGCTCCCCGCATACAATATGGCCCATGGCCATGTTTGTATGGAATAACTTTTATATGTCAAAAGGCTTCCTTTGCTCTTCTCTCATCATTGTACCATGAGACCCAAAGTGTAACTTACCCCCTTAGATGTGGGTTATCAACGGGAAGAATGAGCCAAAACCCGAGCTCGATTAGATGAGTTGAAAAAGCCCAAAGAAATACCTTGAGAAAAGCCTCCCGCCGATTTTTCTTTCAAACCTACGACTTTTGATCTCCCTCATTCTCCAGAACCAATTCCTTCTGAATCAAAAGACTTTTCTTTGGGATATGAAAAGTTCATAGGAAGAATTCCATTTGATTTAAATACTAAACCTTCCACGTTCCCCTTCTTATTTTCTTTTTCTTTCTCTTCTTCCTCCGTTTTCTTCTAACCTCATTCTTGGCCGAGAATCCTTGCGTTGTTGGTGATGATGCTGTTGCTACTCAAACCAACAATGCTACTATTCCTCTTCGACAAGATGTAATTGTTGTAACTTAAAGCAACGTCGCCGCTCCTCAAACCGACGTCACAGACGAAAACGTTCGAGCGGATGCTGCAACCGACATTGTGGCCTCCATCACTCCTTCTTTTTCCACAAGTTCTGATTTTTTCGGCCATCTTCCATAACACGAACTCTCCTCTTGCACTGGTAAGTAGATCCATCCATTTTTGTTGAAGTGATTTGCGATGAATGTTCAATATGACCTCTAAGGGAATATTGAGCAATTCATCCTCAATAAAGAGAAATCCGATAATCCAAGAGTTTTCCCCAGGATTTCCAAGAAATAGGAATTTTTTTTTTGTTTTTTAGAGCTCCAAGTCCTTCGTTCTTCAACGAAAAAGTCTTTAAAAAAAAATCAAGAAATACCATTTTTCATTTTTTTAGAACTCTAAATCATTTGTTCTTCAATGAAAAAGTCTTTAAAAAAAATCAAGAAATACAATTTTTCGTTTTTTAGAACTCCAAATCCTTTGTTTTTCAAAGAAAAAGTCTTTAAAAGACAATTTTTAGTTTTTTAGAACTCAAAATCCTTCGTTCTTCAATGAAAAAATCTTAAAAAAAATCAAGAACTGAGTCTAGTTCTTACTTGAGCTTTTCTCCTTTGTATGCATATATTGGTCTCTCTCTCTCTACTTGATCTTTTCTCCTTGTCTACTAACGGAAGCATCGTAAAGGTAACCCCTGACCCTTACCATTTGATAGACCTTCCTAGCAAAAAATTGCAAGGCTCTGAGGTTACCATGGCAATAATTGTCATTTGAAAATTTTAAAAATCCTCCATAAAACTTATTTTTTCAATCTCTCTTAGCATTCCATATGCATGGTTTCTTCTTGGTTCTCCCTATGCAAGTTCTACTCTATTTCCTATCATGGCTGGGCAATCTTCGTCAAGGTAAGGACATTTCCTGATTATTTCTCCACCTATTTTCATTTCTCTCTCTTACCCTTGGTTCACTAACACTCTATTCCTATGTTCTAGTGTACTGCCATCTCTCCTCCCTTGCTGGAGTTTGGGACTGCCCATACGGTTGGAGATGTGGCTATTCCTGTTCTGGTCTTTCCTTTTCCTTTGAATTCACCATCAGAGATATTTCTTGTAAAAGAACTACGACCTATGGCTCTACCAACCAAGTCATGGCCTAGGGCATCTGATGATTGGATCACTTAGGTAGATATGATATTCCCTACTTCCATGACACCGAGAATCCCAGTATTAGCTCCACCATCAAGCTTACCAAAGAGAGAGCAACCTGATTTTACTTGATGAGTACTCGCCTTGAGGTTTTGTACAAGGGTTTGAATTCATTTATCTTACCTCTTTCCGCCTCGTGATCCTAAGCACCCGAGGGACATTTATCTTTACTAGGCTGCTCCAGCCGAGGGCTTCAGAGGCCGTATGTCTTCTAGATGTCCATGATCCATTGCTTCCCCATCTCGAAGTCTCTTCCACCTCCTAAACTTCTTACTCATCTTCCATACGAAAGTTGCGAACTTCTACTAAGGTTCCTTCTACCACAAAACATATAGATTTCCTGTGGGTTCTTATTTGCTGTTTTGTCTTTTTTCCCTAATTGGGTAAGCCTTCGATGGAGTATCTTCCTCTAACTAGGGTCCTCGCCATTGGGCGGCCCTATGCTTTTGGTACCATTTTCTTAGCCTCCTTGTACTAGGCCATAAGGCAAGGACCAAGGTGCCTTACCATGCGGGAGGAGCCTTGCCTGTATACAGATGATTTTATTATTGAGCTATCAGTGTTGACTCTTTTCCCCATGTCTTTGGATCTAGTGCGGCTCAATCCATTTGGACTATACTCCTCTCAAACCCCTTCATTTTTCCGAGCTTTCATGCACTCTTCTTGTCCAACCTGCACTCAAAGTCCTACACAATTTCAGTTTCCTCCATCTATAGTACATCTCGAGTCCTTCCACCCCTTACTTGTTGATTTTAAATATCCATCAACATTCCTGTTACTTTTGTGTGGTCTTGACCCTAGAGGTTGTTATGCTTTTTTGTTAGTGATATGTTTTAGCATAGGTATATATTGCTACAGTATGTTTATATACATGAGGTATTTATTAGTTTATTTTATTTAGTTATGGTTTAACTTGATAAAAATTCAGATCCTTGAACAGTCGGGCTCGCTTTATGTCACCGGGCATGTGACTCTGATAGTAAAAACTCCAAGGCATAAGCACTATTTTAAATAACCACAGTCAAATCATTACAGGAATACTAATGTAGCTGCCACTTTACATGCACATCTGTGCTGACCACGCTCTGTTTGGTCACTTAAACAAAAATGCTTACCTCCGGAACATAAATACATGTTAAGTCTCATGTTATGATTTGATCCGCTGCTTATGAAATACTACACAGATTATGTCATCAGTACCTCACTGCAGTGGTATTTGAGTCAGTTCACCAATTACCATGATTCCACATGAGAACTTCATGTCTTGATGTAAGCGCATTGATCTCTTAATGTGACGGTGATATTGTGCTATGGTCGGGCATACAGTAAATCATGTGGAGGAATGTGAGTGATAGTGAAGAAATTTGTCTCGCTCTTAATTGAGTGAGATGTCTATTGGCCTCTTGATAAGTGAGACTGAGAAATGCATGGTCGTGCTCAAATGAGATTGATAGGAGTTATCAATATCATTTGTTTAGTCAGTCTACTTGAGAATCAAGAAACGATTAAGTTGTATAAAGATGACTTCATCCATGCTTTGTGCTTAATCGAGACATCGTGTGACAAAGGACTAATATCATACTATGGGAAGGTTTTTCGAAATATCGAATCTGCTTGATTTAAGTAGTTATAATGTCTCTGCTAGAGACCAATTATAACTTGTGGGCTTAGAATACATTTGTGCCCATCGCCAACATCGAGCTTAACCTAGGGTCACACATAAATGAGCTATAATGGGATGTTAGAAAGGTTCTCTTTAGTCCATGATTGCTCAAGCCCAAGCCTAAGCCCATTAATAGTTGAATGGAATTTGATTTAAATTGCTTTTAATAAAAGGGTTTGGGAGGCTTGGATATAAATACGTGGGTTTATCATCTCCAACGTTAGTGGTTCTTTTGAAGTGGGCAAGCAGAGAGAATTTTTAGAGTTTTGGAAGACACTAAGGTGTCTTTGGTTTTGTGGGATAAAGACCTATCATAAGGTGCTAGCATATCCATCCCATCCATTATCCGTTCTTGTGGATACCTTTAGAGGGCGTTTGCAATCGTATCGCCTTTGGCTTGTTACCGGATCGCTTCCGTATGAGTTCTCGTTTGTGTTTCAACGTGTGTGTGATCAAGAAAATCTGCACTAGTCGAAAATGATTTTGTCTACAAGAGGTAAGATATGAATTTCCTTGATTCATTGTTTAGTTTCATCAAACTGCTTGGATCCTGATGCAGTTCAACGTTAAATTTTTTTATTTCTGCTGCATTTTCTTATCGCTGGATTCCAACACTTTTTCCCCTCAATTGTCTTCTTCTTCTTCTTCTTCTTCTTCAGTTTTCGTACCTTACTTGCCCTGCTTATGGGCTTGCCAGTTTGGATTTACTCAGTTTATCACTTCATTCCCTTCCTTACCCTTAGGACCACCTACTACAGCTTTAGTAGAGCAACTGACCCAATCTTACCAGACTCCTACCTGTGGCTTCAAGGCTATTATGTTGTCAGATGTAGAATCTTCCCAGAAGGAGTGATGAGGATTTGAGAGCTCTGCCCTTCTTCCTCATGTACATGGATTTTTATTGATTGTTTCTTGAATTCAATTCTTTGACTTTCACCCTTATTTCTAACTTTGCCTTATGTTGTATAGGCTTTACTTCCTCTTCCAGCAGGTCCGTTGCAAAATTAAAGAAAGAAGTTGGGTGGTCTAAGCCTCCTGCTGCTAAGCAATCTAAACTGGTTGTAGTGACGAATACCTTCTCAAAACCCAAGTGGAGATCTCATAGGATAGCTCCCAAACTTTAATTTTCTAACACATAAGACGACCTTATAGAGATTGAAGAAGCTGCGGAGGAAGTATCAATGCAAAGGGAAGAGATAGTCTTTATCGAAGATGAATCCAAAAAGCAAGGTAGTTCAGCGGCCTTCGAGAGGGCTCATTCCTCCAATGATCTTTTAGAATCTAAAGATAGCCATTTTTCAGCTGGTCAGGGCTCCATTGGGCATACTCCTCTAGCTCTTTTACTTTCAATTCCTCCGGTGAACACTTTACCTTTCCTTTCCCTTATCTTTGTCAATTTTTAGTTTCCTTACCTTTATCTTTCACAGGTCATTCCTTGGTCTACCTTCCATCTTAAAGCTGGAGCAATTCCTTTCTTAGATCTTCCTTTTTTGGATCGAGCCACTCCTCATGTTGAGCCACCGTCCAAACCTCATACCGAACCAGATGTAGCTATTGCCCACTTTACTATTAGTCATCTGTTGAGCTTGGACCTTCTCTCCTTATCCAGTATCCAAAAAGATGCTTTTCACACGACTATGGCAGTGTTACAATCCAGTTCTCTTGAACCTGAAGATAGGGCTTTCATTTTTGGGGTTTTACATTGTGCTTCTAAGGTATTTTCTTCTATTGAGCATGTGTTAAAGAAGAATGCTCAAGTGATGTATGAGTTGGATAAATTAAAAGGGAAAAAAAAAATATGAATATGAGCAATCAAAGTTATCTACTGATGAGTCTTAAACTCATCTATTTTTAATCCATTTTTCTGGCTTATTTTTAGTATCTTCAGATCTGTTTTAATGCCAAATTATGGAATATTTACCAACTTTGTGTTTTGCAAGTTTTAATTCAAAAAGGAGAAAATTCCAGTAAGAAAGAAGAGAAAAAGAGTAATTGCAGTAGTCTTTGTCGTGACAGAGTTTTGGGTGTCACAACAAACTTCTAAGCAAATGGAAAAGGAACTCTGTCATGACAATATTTCCTTTGTCACAACACAAAAGTCTGAATATAGACAGATGAGCTCTGTCGTGACAAAAGACAGTGTGTCACGACAAAAAATGGGAAGAATATAACAAGTCAGCCGAGATAAAGAAAGTTTATATTGCGACAAAGTTTTTTAGTAGGATGTCAACACAAGGAAGAAATTGTCACGACAAAGAAGCTCCTCTCGCGACAAAGTAAACTGGAAGAAGGCAAAAATTTTGTCGCGACAAGGAATATTCTGTCACAACAAGAAGTTAAAGAGCAATACAGGAAGAATACTGCGACAGATAAGTTTATATTGCAACATAATGAAAAACATAAGGCATAATCTCTGTCACGATAGAATCCTCTTATGTCGCAACATTGATTATGGAAACATGGAAAAGCTTGTTGAGACAGAAGAAGAGCTTTAAAGAAAGACCTTTGTCGTGACAAGGTAATGTATGTCGCGACATTGAAAGAATAAGTGTATGTCGTGACAAGGTGATGCATGTTGTGACGCTGAAAGAAGAAGAAACTCTGGTCGTGATAGATAAACAAGGTCGCGACATGTGATGCTTGCTCAATGAACTGACCTGGTCGCAACAAAGAATCCAATGTTGTGACATCCTTCGTCAAGAAATGTTTAATGTCTACGGTGGATCTGGTCGTGACATGTAGATAAGTCGAATACGATAAACAAGGTCGCTACAAAGATTCCAACATTGCGGAAGAGAAGTCCGTCGTGATATAACAAACCGGTCGCGATAAAGAAATATCAACAATACAAAAGAGGCCAGTACGCCGTAACATCAAAACAAGAAATCGTTAAGTGGTAAAACTCGCCGCATTAATTTTCGGGTCGCTGGCTGCAAATTCTAAATACAAGAAACATTACGCTACAAGAACAAAATGCAAATGTCGCCGCGACATAAAATCGGGTTGTGACACCAATTCTGAAGAAGTTACGTAAAACTCCGTCAGCGACAACATTGTCAATGTCGCGACATAACTATTCAAGGAACCATTAGATCAAGGCTACCACATGTAACTGCTAACGACATACTTTCAAGACGCATTTGTTAAGGAGCCAAAGAAAGATCTATTGCGACAGAGGAAACTTTGTCGTGACAGAATGAATAAATATGCCGAAGAAAGAATATTGTCGCGACTCAAGGAAAACTGGCCCTCGACTCCGGGACCCAAGAAGGAGAACAGGAAACGTGACGCGATATACTCAACACTGGCGCCGCAAATTGCAGACCTCGCGATGAAGAATGAAAAACCTATCGCGAAAAAACTTCCAGGTTGCGACAGAGAATGCAATTTGGGCTAGAATTTTGGGATCCACCATGTAGCCTCGAATTTAGGGCCCAAACTTCTTGGGCTCTATAAATAGAAACAATTTGAGGAAAGAAAAAAAGGTCGGAAGAACGAGAGCATCTAAGGAGCTGAGGACTCTTTTGTATTATATTTTTCTTTTATTTTTTATTTTATTTTTTTATTTTTTTCTTCGTAGATTAGATTTAGTGTAGACTTTTAATTTGTTTACTGGACCTGAAATAGTGAATTGTTCAGAAGTTTAAAAGTTGAATTAAATTGTTGAAATTACTGTCGACATCGCTCTAAATCCAATGAAATCTGCATAAAAGTCGAATTCATTTTCGGGCTTGATTGTACTTACAATGGAATTTTCCTCGATCAGTATTTCTGCTCATCAGAATCCAAGCTAAGAAACACAACTTCCGCTGGGAAAGATCTGATGTTAGTTATGGTCTTTTCTGCACAATTAGAAAGAAATTTCCTGGGTTGAGAATCTTGAATTTATTTGAATGGTGATGTTCATGAAGTGAATTGTTCCCAATATTTGAAACTAATACCCATAAAAGGACTGTTATCTGGCTCTGATTTCCAGGAGGTCCTCTGAGTGACACAGAGCTGGAGATTCCTGAGAGTATGAAGTAGTTACTTGGGGTATGTTAGACCAATATTGAAGAACTAAGGAGCTCTGAAAGATTACTTAGATAAATCCTCAATTTACTCATGGTTTGAGAATGAGTTGAGTGATCTATCAATTTAATCAATTAGAGATCTCTCCTTAGTCTGGAGGAATGATCTTGATCCTGTGTTACCTTAGATCTAATCAAGGAAAGGGAGAAATCCTTAAGATCTCAAGGATGAGACATCATTCAACTTGTAGAAATCTGGCAATGACCCCCGGGCTCTCGGGAAGCAAGAAATCTGCAGTCATAAGAAATGGGTGTGAAGTATTGAAAAAGAAAAATACCCAGATCTTATAAAGAAATTCTGATTACAAGTAATTGATTGGAAACATGAATTAGAAACGAACATGATTCTTTAATCAGTGAAAAGTATGGTTGAAGGAGAAATCCAAACTATACTACCTTGCCTCTTTGACAATTTTCGATTCCAATTTATGATAGAATTGAATTAGATTATGATGTAGGAATTGATAATTTCCTTACAAAGAGGAAATCCCAAATTGTCTACTTCCAAAGAATAACTGCTTAGTACAAGCTTTATGTGTTTAGGATTTTAAAAATTTCCTTTATTATAGATGTAGAAATTCAGATAGTAGAATTCTAAGCTTGGTTGCTGAAATTTCTATGAAATGGGAGTTCAAATAGTGTGGAACTTGAGTAGTCGGGTAATTGAAATTTAAATTCTTGTGGGAACGATATCTGGACTTATAGGTTCACTTTTATTACTTTTACAACCTGTGCACTTGCAGTATTATGACCAAACTAAATTTTTAATGAATTCATTGAAAAATCTATTTTGCTTATGAGCATACAAGTTATTTTTTTGGTCTCAACAAATTTCTGGTGCCTTTACTGGGGATTAGCATAGAATCTTGTGGTAATGGTGTCATAAATTTGTACATATATGATTTGGTCGTCAACAGTTTTTGGCCCCGTTGTCGGGGATCGAAGGAATTTAAAAATCAATATTCTGACAAAAGAGAGAAATGCTAATTTGGACATTTTTCTTGTTTTACCAAAAATTTTAAAAAATTAGCAAAAACAGTTTTAACAGCAGTGGCTGAATAAGAAACTGATATTTTTGGTAGCCTAAATAGATATATTATTTTTGATACCACTGACTCCATTTGATCTCAGTGTGTTTCTACTTTAGGAAGGTTTTAAATGCATAGAAAACCAGAAGCAAATCTATTGCCTCTAGATACTGTAATTGAAAGAACCCTGAAGAATCTAAGGAAAGCTATCAGTGCTGAATATAAAAGTATGGTAAATCAAAGAGAAAGATTGCAGACTATTCCAGAAGAAGAAGAAATAGAGACCTCAAAGGCCTAATATTATGGAGGAATTTTGGAGGCCTATTATTCAAGAGGAGTACTCTGCTGTGAGACACCCCATTGGAAGCCACTACTTGAGCTAAAGCGCATTGATTACTATCGATTACAATTCGCTCATAGGTCACCCCTCTGAAGATCCCAATCAGCATCTAGGGAGATTCATGAGAATGGCCAACACAGTCAAGCTGAAGTGGGTGAGATCAGATGTAATCAAGCTGCAACTCTTCCCCTTTTCATTGAGAGATGTGGCAGCAACATGGTTTGATTCATTGCCAGTGGGATTAGTGAACACTTGGGAAGAATTGGTGGAGGCCTATATGAGCAGATTTTTTCCTCCAACTCTCACTACTGAGAGAAGAGGAGAAATAATTGTCTTCAAGCAGGGGGAAGATGAGAGTCTCTACACTACATGGGAGAGATTTAAGAGATTGCTGAAAAGATGCCCTATGCATGGGATAGATCTGACCACTCAGATGGATATTTTCTATCATGCTATCAATTATACCTCCAAGGGTATAATTGATGCATCCTGCTATGGGGATTTTAAAAGAAGAAATGAAGAGGAGGTAAGGCAACTGATTGAAGACCTGGCCAAATGCAATTACAAGGCTCCACCTGAAGCTTCAGGGAGAAGAAACAGATTGAAGGGAAGTGGTCTTATTGGACTTGATAGAATGACAGCCATAAAAGCAAAGCTGGATGCAGTTATGAACAAACTGGGAAACAATGAAAGAAGAATGCACACTACATATGAAGTGGGAGCAGTAGAAGAAAGAATTAGAAGAAGTGCTGAAGGACTAATTGATGAAGAGCCCTACCAAGTATATGAATGAGCAAAGAAGTTATCACTTCAAGCCTAACCCCAACTTGCCAACACACTATACACCAACACTGAGGAACCATGAAAACTTTTCATATGGCAGGAGCACAACAGTAGCCTTAGACCCGATTGCACTATCAAAGAAGTTTATGCTCAGCCCAGGTTCCAAGAACAACAACAACAGAGGGACAATAGAGGAGACTATCAGGGTCAGAAAAGGACTTAATCATTTGAAGATCAGATGCTTCATTTCATGTCAGAAAACAAAAGGATTTTGAATTTTCATGAAAAGAAATTTTCTAACCTTGAAAATTTTACAAACACAACAAGAGCCTGCATTAAACACCAATGCTTTTGAAGAATCTGGAGATACAGATAGGGCAACTGGCCTAAGTTGTGTAGAGTATTTCCAAGGATTCATCATGATACCAAAGAATCCAAAGGATCAGATGGCGCACTCTAAGAAGTGGCAGAGAGCTAGATGAAAAGAGAGTTGAAAAGAGGGACACTGAGGAAGAGAAACAAGCATAAATTGGAGAAGAACTTGAGCAGTACAGTTCAGAAACTACTGAGAAAGAGAAAGCAATAGAAATGCAGCCAAAGCTACAGGGGAAGAAGGGAGAAGTTAAAGCTTATAATCCTCTAATTCCATTCACTCAAAGACTATAGAAAGCAAAGCTAGAGGAGCAATTCTCTAGATTCTTAAACATGTTTAAGAAGATAGAGATCAACATTCCTTTCTTAGAGGCATTAACTCAGATGCCTCAGTATGCAAAATTCATGAAAGATATATTGAGCAAAAAGAGAAAGATTACTGAGGAAGGGATAGTGAGCCTAACAACAACTTGTAGTGCAGTGATTCAGAAGACCTTACCAGAGAAAATGCAGGATCCAGGTAGCTTCACTATACCTTGCAAAATTGGGGATGCTGATATGGGAAAAGCATTGTGTGATTCTGGAGCTAGCATCAACTTGATGCCTTTGTCTGTTGCTAAAATATTAAGTTTGGAGGAGCTCACTCCCACATCCTGAGGGCATCCTTGAAGATGTGCTTATCAAAGTGGGGAGATTTTTCTTTCCAGTGGACTTTGTGGTCATTAATATAGAGGAAGACAAACAAGTCCCATTGCTATTAGGAAGACCATTCTTAGTAACAGGAGCATCGTTGATTTGGAGTGTGAAAAAGGGGAATTGACTCATGGTTGAGATGAAGCAAAGGCACTTCAATCTCAATCACACCAAACAACTTAATTCAATGAATGAGAAACGAGATGAATTTCTAGTATCTCGAAAGCATCTTGAAGTTGGAAATTCGAACTCTAATTTTAAATTAAAGAATCAAAAGATTCGTTGGAGAAAACGGTGCAGAAAAATCTAGCAGTTATGAAGAAAAAGTTGCTGAAGAAAATAAAAGTTAAGAGGGTTTAATTGTGAAACCCCAGAAAATCCGAATTTTTGTAAAAGGGTAAAACGGTAATTTCAGTTGAAAACCGGAATTTTTCTAGATGTCGGATGACGAAACGGATTTCGCTGTTAAATTTGTCTACGGGTAATCTAGTGGCCTGTAAAGTTTCACGAATTCGAGATAATCGTAATATTTTACGATTTTCTAGGTGAGCAACTCCAATGACTCTCGCGGATAAGATTTTTACTTAAAATATAGCCTGGAAGTCAAGAAATGCATTTAGGCTAAGTTCATTTTAAAATAAAGTGAATCGAAAGAAATAAATTGTTTCGGAGCAAAACTTAACCCGAATAAAAACACATGAACCTACGTATCCAAAATAATAATAATAAATAAAAAAAGGGATAAAAACGAAAAAACCATGGAAAAGTCAAACGGGCGGAGGGATGAGAGCGTGAAGGAGAGAGGATGCAAAGATATTTTTATTTTTATTTTTCTTCTCTTCGTTTCTTTTTTAGATTTACGGAAATCGGACCGTGGGATTTCATCGGAGTAAGAGGCAAAGTTGGTCTACGCGACGAGAGCTACGCGTGGGCACCAAAATCTTGGAGTTTCGTCAAACTCCACGAGGTAGGGAATTTTCCTACTTGTGTTATTTCTATCCTAAAGGCCATTTAATGGCTTGAGATTGGCTTAGAGGTCGTGAAAGGCCGTAAATTTTAGTCCTCAAATATTTGACCGAAAGTGTAGAATTTTTAAGAATTTCTGAATCGTTTTCTGACAATCCGGTTGAATGGATTGTTTTCGCACGCTCGGGCTAAAGGATTGTTTGCGACGCCTAGACAGATCTTCTGATTCATTTTCGGGCAGTCCTCGACTGTGGTTGGTGTTTGGTTTGATCCCGGACTTTGCCTGGTTTTCAGGATGTGTTTTGGTATCCTAATAATTCGGTGACGAACCGTGAAGGGACAAGAGGTGCCCTGTTTTATGTGGGTCCAAGATTTGGGCCATTTTGTGTGTTATTGCTTGATCAAATAATATGCAGTGTGAAGAATAACATGTTAATATGTGCTATTTTATGTATTAACGTGGATTGCATGGATGTAAATTATATTTAAAAATTATAATTGTCCATGGTATGTGAATGTTTCATGTAGCACTCATATATACATGTAACATGAAAGAGAAAATGCATCAAGATTACGATTTCATAATGCACTATACACATCAAGGCCGAGCTCCGGGGTGTGGTGGTGCACGGTATCAGTATTCACTATCAAGCTGGTGAAATGCAGAGCAGGTCGCACTTGACGACGTCCGCAAATGTCCTACCGCTTAAAACATAAAATAAATGTAATTAATGTGTGTCAAGGTGATCAAGAAGGGGACCGTTAACCTCTCGTGTGAAAAGCCCGAATATTGGTGTACGACTCACTGTGATCCGAAAAGTTCAGAAAGTACGGGTGTAAGGAGACCCAAGAAGCAGGATCCGAAAGTTCGTTGCCCAAAGAAGACACACGGCCATGTTTATCACATAGACTTTGGGTTGTGTGATAGAGTCGGATCGACTGGGATTTATTGCCCATCGGGCATCAGCATCGGGGTACGGAGCCGATGAGGGCTCGACACATCATTGGTAACACGAAAGGATTCGCTGTCACATTTTATGATGATACGTGAGACGAAGTCGAAAGTGACTGTGTGGATAGACACGCACGACATATTGAGTAACGGAGCCGGCGAGGGCTCAATACATGGGGCATGGTGAGTCGAAGTCTCATCTCACGTAATGCATTATCCAGGTAGACATGTGTATGTCGCACTTGATGTGTTTGATCATATGATCATTGCATGCGCACTTAGGGTGGGAAAGAACAGAGAGACATCACTACCGGCTTTGCTCACTCCCATCGTGGACCCCCTGTGTAATGTGTCGTGCAAGCACACTCGCATTTGGGACCGCACATATGAAGAAAGCCTGATTGCGGGCTTTGATATATATTTCAGAAATATATATGGGTTGCATTTATTTGTATAAAGTGATGTAATTTAAACTCTCGTGGACTATGGTTTTATAGTCATGTATTTATATGTTTGAGTATGGATAAATATATTACACGTGGCCATTTTTACTCGTATGTGAACCTGGGCGGTGGCCAGCCAGATAACACGCGCCATGTCACATGAAATCAGACAAAGTTGTATTTGGGCGAGCTCCCGCATACAAAGGAGATCGCGCCAATTGTCGTTAAATCACGGGTCTCTGAAAAGGGGCTTGACATCCACGAGACATGGTCATTGATCTGGTTGTCAATTTGGACCCCGGCAGTGTCACAACTGAGATCAGAGCCTAGGTAAACGACACCTTAGGAGCTCAAATGGGTTTCATGTGAAGTTTTGATACCAGCGCTATACCTTGTATCTGGGTTTAGGCCACCAATACCTAGACTTCATGGGACGGGGTTTAGACTGTTCGCATGCATGGTGTGTTTCCATGTTGTATTCTGATATGTCTCCAGTGCCTGTGATCGTGAATCAGGTAAAATTACGCGAAAGACATATACACCTGTGATGATGTATACGGGAAATGTGATCATGGTCATACATGACATAATGTATATAGAAAAAAATGGAATGCTACTAGGAACCATAAACCTTAGGGGTTCCTAAAAATGAAATGAACCTAAAAGTAAGAATTTTATTGAAAATAAATAAAAAGGAGTATTGACAATTAGCACCACTTAGGCGATGAACAAAAAAGTCGGCCGATGGTCGTTAAGTCTATTAGTAATTGGCATGTGCATTACTAGTTAGACTGAAATGAAATTAAATAAACTTTATTGCCATTTGACATGTGTAGATGGAAAGCCGAGGACGAGGATGTAGAGGACGTCCACGAGGTACAGACCACTGCTCGACCAACAAGCCTTTGCCGAGGCCGTCAGGGTTACCGTACTGCCGCTGCTGTGACAGTTAGTGCAACTAAGAGTCAAGAAGGTTCGAAAACCTCCTGTGGATTTAGGGAGCACATCATCCTCCGACATTTAAGGTGGGGGAGGATCCGATGGTATGCACCATTGGTTCCAAGCAGATAGAGAAGGTATTAGAGGTTACGACATACCTCCCATGCCAGATCAAGCTAGCCGTCGGGCCAGGGTGAGTCCTGGGTGCGGTGAGACTCGGGCTAAGACCTCTAGTGGATTTGTAGGCAATGACTCGACGTAGTTCCATTGGCTTCGCATAGGAGCAAGTATTTTCCGGCCATTGCTAGACATGCAAAGTGCCTCTAGGAACTCCCTGGCTTCGAGGGCAGTGGAAATGATGATGAATTTTGAGCACGCGCCGTATTCACCGAGTTGGCACGTTATGCCGATGACTATGTGGCCACACCGCTAAGGTCGTGGAGATTGAGAATGGACTGGGGTTGTCCTTTCGAGGCAAGATTGTGGGCCTCTCGCCACAGACATGGACTCTATGGTCGACAACTCGCCATGAGAGAGAGATGTGAGGACGTAATGGGCATTCGAGATACTAAGGTCGGTGGTAAGAGCGGGCGGGAATCGACATTCTTCTAGTTTAGGAAAGAGGTAGAGGACTTATGTCTCTACGAGCTCCCCAGGTACAGGGCTAGTCAGGGCCGATGACATGCTTCTATTGCCATCAACCTGGGCATATGAAGCGGGATTGCCCACGGAGTATGGATCCTGGGTTTCAGCCTACAAGTAGCCCAATCATCAATAGACAAATGGGACTCAGTTGTTCTTCTACTCGCAGTGGGTCGAGGAACCAATTTCGCTTGCAGAGGCTATGCAACCTTCGGCACATATAGCCGTAGGGGCCAGGTATAGGCCGAGGTCATGCATGTGGCCTGGGCGTGCCAAGACTTCTGGGACCTAGGGGCGTATCTATCATGGTACTCAGAGTAATGAAAGAGACTGTGCTGCATTACGCAGGTATTTCTAGTTCTGCATGTGTTGTTAGATGCATTATATTCATTATCATTGCATCTTGTGTGATATATTTGAGCTCAGAGGTTAAGGCCTCTGGAAGAGCCAGTGGTTGGAATTTCTTCCCTAGATATAAAGGGAGTCGATCAAATATAACAGATCATGAGCTGTAGATCTCGTGGATCTCTACCACAGCTGACCTTCTAGCGATGACATACTCCGATTTTGATGTCATTCTGGCATGGATTGCTGATCTACACACCAAATCGTCATTGACCGTGATAGTAAGTGAGGATTTCTCACTACCCACTGCACTCCGCATCCGTGGTGACTTTCAAGGGGGGGAAGCATGCTTTACCCCGTATTAAAGGTGCATGACCTGCATTTCGAGCGACAATACTGGCCACAAAGGTGTTCTCATCTTGATGAGACGAGCAGATAAGACCTGATCTATCTCGGTAGTTTGAGAGTATGAGGATGTTTCTTTCTGATTAGCTACCAGATATCTCCGCACGTGGATGTGGACTTTATCATCGAGGTGCACCCTCACGCCGCCCATTTCTATGACTCCTCACAGATCGCACCTGGGCTGAAGCCAGTAGGAACTCAAGGTCCGTGATACATGCACTGTTTGACAAGGGGTTTTATTAGATCGAGCACTTCACCTTGGAGCGCCCATGGTCGCACAGAAAGAGGTCAAAATTTGAGTGGAATGACCTGTGTGAGAAGGCATTACATGAATTGAAAATGAGGCTTACTACAGCTTCTATTCTGATAGTCCCGAAATAGGGACAGAGGTACACAGTGGTATCAGATTCAAGGATCTGACCGATGTGTTCCCGATGCACCGAGAGTTGTAGCTTATGGTTCACGAAAGTTGAAGAACCACAAGCGGAATTACCCGACAATGACATGGAGTTGGCAGATATAGTCTTCTCCTTGAAGATATGGCGCCTACCATTTCAGACATGGTGAGCGCTCGAGGTATTTTGACAAAGTTTGAAGTCTATCTTTACACAGCGGGACCTCAACATGAGGCAACGTAGATGGATGAAGTATCTGGAGGATTATGACTTCACTTTGCATTACCAGCCGGGTAAGGCAAGGGTGGCTAATATTTCTGCATAAGTCACTGGGAGTACCGCTAGTGTAGCTTCCGTGAGTGGCCGATGCTCGAGACCAGGATAGTCGAGCCTATAGTACTATGATCGTGCTCGTGGTGTTTCGAAAGCGTAGTGATCGAAAGGTCCCATGGGCGGACGCCGAGATGGTGTCCATTAGGACCGAGTACGTTGGTACAACAAGTGGGCGAAATAGTTCACACTGATAGGCTTTCGGCATATGGCTGATTGCGGGTTCCCCAAATGGGCAAAGCCGAGAGAGATCCTTCGTGAATCGATCGTTCGTTACGGCATCCGGCCGGCACGGATGTATCATGACCTTTGTCGCCAAGATACTAGAGCGGGATTGAAGGAGCATAAATGGGGATTTTGCTCGACGATGTCTCACATGTCAACGTATTAAGGTCGAGCATCGAGGCCGCAGGTTACTCCATCCATCGCAGGTACGGAGGAAGGAGCACATCATGATAGATTTCAGGACTCACTCCGCCACCTGACATCGCTGCGAAGAATGACGCGGCAGTGGTTTCCGATAGGACCACCCTACTAAGCTCCAAGACATTTTCTGGTTGTGCAGATGACCTTCACACTATAGGAATTCTCCAAGTTATACATACGAGAGATTGTACGGTTGCGTGGAGTGCCAGTCTCCATAGTATCAGATTGGGATCCCAAGTTTACAACTCAGTTCTATAAGAGTTTACAGAGAGCCATGGGGACACAGTTGAGGATGAGTACTGCTTTCATCCACAGACTGATGGTTAGTAAGAGAGGACTATACATGTTAGCTAGACATGTCAGAGCTGGCGCCCCGGATCTCGGCATCCTTAGATGGAGCATTTTCCTCGGCCAAGTCACCTATAACAATAGTTATTAGCGAGTATACACGGGCGCCCTACGAGGCATTATGTCGTCTATTTCATATACGAAATTATCTTGCTGTGAACTAAAGTCGCAAGCATTATATTACCATGGGAGTTTATGTCATTTCCATAGGGAGTGGTTTTTCAGTGATCCTTACGGATTAATCTCCAAAGAATGTGCGTTTAAAAGCAAACTTGGGTTGTGATCGATGACTGAAGAACCGATTCTTAACTATTTTAAAACAAGAAAGACGAATGATAGGATCCTTAGGTTTTCACTCGTCGCCGATCAGGTAATACCCACCTCTTATTCACAATCTCATCTAGGAGCCATTGATGAACGCTCTTCGACGGAAAATGTAACATTAAAAGCTCTTAAGACAAAGAACGATTTGAAATGATAACAAACACTTGTTCAAATGGGATTTGCTTAGGACCTTAGTCAGATTATGCCTACACAACGTGTACCGAGAGTCTCTAGTTCACACGTTGTCAAGAAGATGCCAAACTAAGGTTTTATAAGATTTCTCACAAGTGTTTAGCATCGTACAATCCCATTGAAGCACCAAAGAGGAATTGAGGGTTGTTACCTTGAAGAAGATGAGTTTCCACCGTTAGAATCCTATAATAGGGGTTTAGAACTCCATTGAAACTGAGAATCGATTCATGGTTAATAAAACACTAATCGTAATTGTGACTTGAGAAATAACACTTAGATCAAGGTCGATATCATCAAAAAAAACACAAAACCTAAGAAAATACCGAAGTTATATAAACCAACCGAAAGATTGGCAAAGAATTAAAAAACTCAGAATCCGAAGAAAAGCTAAGTACTCTACTCTATAAACCCTAGCAAAATATGAGAGAAACACTCCAACCATTCAAAACCAAACCCTAGAATCAAAAACTGGTTTACTTTGCCCTCAAATGGCCTTAAATACAATCCTCATTAGTGATCTTGAAGTGGTGGTCGAAAGACGAGTGTGCCCTTGCACCAAGATTGAAATTCTGCTTAAATCCCGTAGAGATTGCAATGCACCGCACGCAGTGTGGTAATCGGCACCGCTAGCGTGGCACCTGACTCAAAGTGCAATCGACCCATTGCCTTGGGGTACCGGTACCAATAAGTGTGGTACTGGTACCATTGCCTCTGCAAATTGCTCCTCTTCACTGTAACACTACCCAGGGCCCCTCGACAGCGGCTGTCATCAACATCGATGATCTACATTTGTTCTATGGGATCAAACCCCTACAAAAATTGTGCACGGGACTCGAAAAACCCGCACACGCATAAAAACACTATAAACAATCAAAGGCACCTATTCTACACAAAATGAGAGCAAAACATGAGCTGGGGGTATAAAAATCCTATATAAATGTTGCACTTTTATGTATTCAACACACCCCCCAACCTACAACTTGCTAGTCCCTAGCAAGATTTGAACTAGTAACGCCCATCGATTATGAGTTTCAACAAAATGCGCTGGTGCATGTAAGTATCGCAAGTTTCCCTTAAAAATGAACACAATTGCCATAACTCTCGCGCAGTATAAATCATTCGAACTTAATTGAATACCACAATTTCAAAGTAATGGACAAAATAACAACCGGTTATTAAAACAGAGATACTCATATAAGGGACCATGGATCTGAGAGAAGAAAGGCTGCAATGAGATCACCAAACTGAAATGAACTACATTATCACTGCAAACATTTTACCATAACTAAGCAAACTAACATGCATAAAAGTCAAAGAGGAACATCCAACATAACTAAAATCAAAAAGGTCTTTCAAGCTTGTAATGACCATGGGCTACACAAATGTGGCTTATAAAAATAAATGTAAGCCGCATGACGTGGCTGAGGTCTCTACCCAATTGCCAACACCACCCTATACTAACCCACAATGCTACTACTCTACGTCCTCCCTATCATCAATCGAAGAGAATGCGCTCATCTACTACGCCATCTAGTTCATCGTAATCCTTCCAAGTCGACAATAAAGGGTATCTCCTCGTAGGATGTGACTCTCGGCGTCACCGGAGAGCCTCGCGGATCCAGTTGCTTTTTCTTCCCTGGGGATGACTCAACCATCTCTTGATTCTACGCCCATCCTTTCAAGGGGATGTACTCATCGGACCAAGAGCTGACGACGATGAAGCCCCAGAAATAGCCGAAGGGGATGTGGGATGACCGGGGCCACGTGATGTCGCTTTTTGCTTATGTCCTGGTCTGCGGATGGGCCCCACCCTAGGAAGAACCTTCTTTTTCTCTACCAGAGCCCCTTATCCCGCCAGCCTCCACCGTGCTCAGAATCAGTACGGAACTGAATGTGCTTGTTTTCATTGGGACCTCGGTGAAGTCCCTCCTCATATTACACCATACTTACCAAGGCATAGTCAATAATTTTTCCGCCATTACCTCATACTTAAACCGAATTTCTTCCTCGGCTTGAAACTTCTCCTTTCCCTTCTACCAATCATATTTGCGGAATGACTTTGCTCATCAATGCATACTCGTGCTTTAATTTTCCAGGATGAACTCCTGTGCACAAACCTCCCATGGGTACCGGGTCGGGTGCACATGGTATTTGCAAACAAACCGGGCGCTAACTTCACTGGCCCCGAGAGGTAAGGTCGGTCATGTGTGGCACGGGCGATATAATTCAATGGATTTAGCTATCAAGTCGTGGTCGACTCATTAATCGCTTCCCAAAATTGTAGTCTTAAACAGATGTCTACATTATGATTTTCTCTGCTAAAGTAGAATTTCGACCATGGCCTGTGAATAACCTTTAACCTCTTCACCAACAAATGCGATTTTGCTCCCTCGAATAACAACACCTGATGGGGTAAGTGGAACAAGAACGTGT
Source organism: Tetrastigma voinierianum (assembly GCA_016808115.1). Classification (NCBI taxonomy): domain Eukaryota; kingdom Viridiplantae; phylum Streptophyta; class Magnoliopsida; order Vitales; family Vitaceae; genus Tetrastigma; species Tetrastigma voinierianum. The sequence goes on from JAEQBH010000755.1 coordinate 293,260, forward strand.
CAATTCTCATTCTCGCCAATGGAAACCCCCGTACTTCAATTGACTGACCCTCTTTTCCCCGCTCTGATTCGACGATGAAGCAAACATGGCCTCAATTTCTTCATCTTCGTCTCACTCGGCTTCCTCTCTCCGACGAGGAATCTTCCGGCTCCTTGCCTTCTTTAGAATCTACAGTATCGGCCTTCCTTTTTCACTCATCCACAGAAGAGCTAGAGCCTTCCTTCCTGTTCTTCGATCTTGCCATAGATATGGCCAAAATGGCGAATATAGCGAGAAGAGCCCATACACACACAATGGTCTCCCAATAACCCATCTCCACTAGTATCGGACCCACCCCTTTCAAATTAGTCAGAATTTTCCTCCCCATACCGTCCGCTATAGATGCCCTAATCAACCAAGAACATAGGACCACCAACCATAGCCACCCAACAAAATCCATGTGAACACAGTGAAAATCCATTCAAATTGCTCTCAAGGAGATGAGGAGCACTTACCACGACAATCTAGTACTCCCAGTCTCTACGCATAAGAACTAATGGATGCCCGGATCGAGCAATGGAGACACCGAGGGAACGGTTGGACTATGGTTTGTTATGGTAAGACGCTGGAACAAAGGTTGTGGTTTCTCTTATATAGGAGTCGGGAGCGAGATATGAAAGGTCTAAGATTTTTTGGGAGAAAAAGCCCTAAACGGCTCCATTCACGCACGGCGGCATTCGCATCAAAAAGAAGTGTGGTACCTGCATCAAGAGCTGCATCATTGGTTTTATTGGCTGGTACCGGTACCAATAAGAGTGGAACCGGTACTTAATCTCTTTTTTTTTTTTCAGAGATGCCATTTTTCATTTTTCATTTTTTTCTTTCTTTCTCGGGAAGCAATCAATTTCTAGAACTTTCCACTAGTAATGCTCTTACATCTTGATTTCACTGGATGCTCACTTCTTCCTGCCTATACCCCCTTTCAACCCGACTTGTGTTCGCTGAACTGTAATTACACTCTCGACACCTTCACGTCTACCTTGGAGTCCACGCACTTCTCGTGATCACGATTCCTAAGGTTCGAACAAAATTGGTAATTCAAGGCTCAAGATGGGTGCAGCGGTTAACTCCAATATGATTTCAAAGTGTAACAATGTAAATGATGGCCTAAAATAATCTTTCAATCATTGTGATATGTTCCTTAGAGAAACACGATGTACGTAGTTAAGGAATGCTAAAACAATGCACAAGTTGAAGCAATAGCAAGCAAAAAAAAAAAAGCTTAAGGCAGAAAATCTATGACTTGTGTTGTGCATAAATGAGAGTGATACCAATTAAGATTGACTATGGAGAATAGAATAGAATTGGGGTCGTATGGTCCCAAATATGAAAATTTTTTTTGTGCATGCCTGTTATTGTGTATGTAACGCCTCGTCCCGAGAGGGTGTACGGTATGTGTAACCGTATGTGCATCAAGGGCTTCCTTAATTATTTTAGTGTCATAATAGAATTTTTGAAAATTGTTTTAAGGGTGAAATTATAAAGTTTTCAAAGAATTGTGGCACTTTTACAATTAAGGAAAGTGGAGAGGTGAAATTCCAATTATGGAATTTTAAAAAAATAATAATAAAATAAATTATCATAATGGTTCAGGGAAGCATAGAAAATTCTCTAGATCTCGGATGATCTAAACTGACCACGCCGGCAAATTGCCCTCGCGAGTTCAGCTGACCTTAAAAAATTTCGTTGAATTCTCGGTGACACTCTAATATTTTACAATTTTCCTCGGATGATAAGTCACTGTGGACTTTGGGATGATATTTACAAAAATCTCGAAAGTCGAAGTGGAATGATTGAGTTCATTTATAATAAAGTGAACTGAAAATAAATAAATTTTTTTGGGATAGAAATGGACCCGAATGGGGCAATAGAAATCATTTATCCAAATAATATTAATAATAATTAAAAAGAAAAAAAAAGAGGATAAAATCAATTTGGACGGACATAATGACGGACGTGAGAAAGAGGCGTAGAGATAGTTTTATTATTATTTTTCTCTCTTTTTTCTTATCGACACAAAATCGGACCTTAGATTTTCATCTATAAAGGCAAAGTTGGTCTACGCGATAGAAAGATGATGCGCACTAAAGCCTGTGTGATTTCAAGAAACTCTAAAAGGTAGGGAATTTTCCTACTTGAGTTATTTCGAGCCTAAAGGCAATGTAATGAGTTGGAATTTTTTTAGAGGCCGTGAAAGGTCGTAAACTTCAGTCCCAAAATTTTTAGACTGAGTTTAGGAATTTTTGGGACTGTGTTCGGACAAATCGGCTGAATTTCAGGATCAAGCTGACAACCGGTCGAAAGTTTGGGAGTGGCCTGGACAAGCTCCGACATAGCTTTAAATGTTTTTCTGATGTTTTGTGAATCTATGGAAAGTCCTCGAGTGAAAAGCTCTAAAACAAGATACTTTTTATGGCATTTAATGTGTAGGGACATTTTGGGTCAATTTAACATCATATTATCGATGTCCCATCGAATGAAGACTAAAGACGCAAAGCCATAATCGAAGCTTGCCTGATATACGCTTTGAAAGCCCCGTATGTTTTATGGTTAAAACGTTGAGTCGAGGCATTTTCGTAGACTTCTTTTGTGTATGGGATTGTGTAGATGATTTGATCTAACTATATCTAGAGTGCTTCGACAAGAATTGGAAAGAAATTAGTTGGAGAAAGGTGAGTACTCAAAAATCCTTTCTAAAACTAAAGTGTTTAAATTACAAGTTTGTAAAGTGTTTTGAAAATATAAATTTATAAAGCATTTTTTTTACCTCCCACTTGTTATACTCAGCAGAAAAGTTCGATTTCAGTATTTAAGAAACAATTTGGCCTGGTTTAGCAAAACCTCTAGATGGCACACTTCGCTCCTGGCCGATGTATCTCTGATTGTGCAATGGCAAGGTTATTGGATATTATGACTAACTATATCGCCTCACGTGGCAATCGGGGGTTGGGATCTAGCATATATTTATATAGTGAGTCGCCCTCCGTACATTCTGCATATAGTCACCGAAGGCTGGAATATGGCGATGAGGTGTTGGTCTCCGAGTTCCATCACCGGCATTTTAATTCGAGGTTCCATTATGTTTATTAGAGATCCACCGTGTTCACCTAATTCATATTAGATTCCGCAGGTTCAGGCTTCACTATCACGGCGTGATTCCGAGGTTCCGTGGTATCACGATCTAGGGTATTTTAGAAATGGGCTGGCGTTGGTTGGTACTCTGATTTCCGCATAGTACTTTTCGCATAACTACCACTAAATTACAAAGAAGAAAATAGTTTTCGCACGCTGGAAGAAGATAAATAGTTTTTTGCACGCTGCTGTTGTAAATAGTTTTCGTGAAAGGTGTAAATAGTTTTTAGCAGCCGCTGTAATGGTTTCCATAGCAAAACTCGCTTTCATAAAACAAGTTTAACCATTTATGTACGTATTTTCATATCGGGAGATACAAACAAAGCAGACAACAACATTTAGAACTTATAGTACTCATTGAGTCTGCTTCACCTGGGCCAGCTGCTTTTAAAAATAATTTTTCGTGTGTAAGAAGCCGAAAGACCTTTTCGTGATCCTCGCTCCTAGACGCCGTGTTGTGATTATATATAAGGATAAGGTGTAAAGTAAAAGTAGTAAAAGTTAAAATGTGACATTTTGTATATTTAAATACCTTTGTAAATATGTACGTAGCATGGTTTTCGAGAAAACAAAGCTAAGTGTTTTAAATTATGTCAGATTGATTATCTTATATTCGATGAGGACCGTAGGTCCTTTATGATTGTAGTTGATTTTGGAAAATATTGGGAGGTATTTTTATATACAGTGATTTTTGTATTTCTAAGCCACACGCTTTCCAAAGACGCTTTTAAAGTGTGCTTTAACCCGCTTAGCTTCATGGTAACTCTCACACGAGGGAGCTCGGGTCGGGAGGTTACTCGTGGAGTCATTTCACAGATTCTCAAGCCACTCAGGGAAGCGGGGGCCACTGGCCGCCAGGTGCAATGAGACCATATGGAGTAATAAGGTCACGCTACGCACACCTCACAGTCGCTAATCAGACCCACAAGAGCCGAAAATCTAAAATTTTCAGATGCACTTTAAGATGTAATTACTGGCAAAAATTTAGCTCCATCTTAGCCGTATGCCCTTCCACCTCTAATCCATGGAATAGCTGCATTTGCCCACACGCACCTCAGACACCTCCTTAAGAGATTCAGCCATGGGATGGATTGATTGGTAAGGAAAATAGGATTTCGTAAGGAGTGTTTTTTTTTTTTTTTTGTTTGTGTTGTTTTTTTTTTTTATTATTTTTATTTTTATTTTATTTTATTTTTTATAAATAACAGCAGACTAAATAAATAAAGCAAAAAGGAATGAAAGAAAGAAAAAGAAAAACTATATACAAAAGAGGTAGGATAGAAATTACGCTGAAGGAACATCCTGGTAGAGCGGATCTACCAAGCTTCACTACTCTCCTCGAATGCCAGAGTTTGTGAATGGCTTTAAGTAACGCTGTATTTCACTTAAAGATTCTCATTCCGATTCTCAATTCAATTGCGGCATATATAGAACTACCTTTGACAATGAAAGGGCCACCCACCCAGAATAGTTTTTGGAAAATAAATCGAGAGCTATACAACAATACCTTTTGGTGCGGTTCAAAGGTCTTTCTAACAATGGTCTTGTCATGGAATAGCTTGAGCCTCTCTTTCTAGATTCGTGAGCTCTCATACGATTCACGCCGTAATTCATCAAGCTCGTTCATTTGCAGCATTCGCTGTTTACCTGCTTGAGCCAAATCAAAATTAAGAGTTTTAATAGCCCAATATGCCCTGTGTTCCATTTCCACCGGCAGATGACAGGCCTTTCCATAAACTAGTCGATAAGGGGACATACCAAGAATGGTCTTAAAAGCAAAGACGCAGAAGCTCCAAAGAGCGTCAGTAGTCTAAGCGACCAACCCGCGGATTTCGGGGGCGCACCGCTTTTTTCCAAAATATGTTTGATCTCCTTATTGGCTAATTCGGCCTGACCATTGGTCTGTGGATGGTATGCTGTGGAAACTTTGTGGGTGACTCCATACTTTTTCAACAAATTCTCAAATGATCGATTACAAAAATAGAGCCCACCATCGCTAATGATCATACAGGCACCCAAAGCGAGAAAAAATAAGTTCTTCAAAAATTTCAAACAACTCGGGTCATTAGTTCTCGTTGGAATGGCCTCCACCTACTTAGAAACATAATCAACTGCTAATAAAATGTAAAGGTACCCACAAGAAGGGGGAAAAGGCTCCATGAAGTCTAAACCCCAGCAATCAAAGATTTCAATGATTAAAATACAGAAGAAGAGGCATCATACCCTCTCAGGACCCTCCTAATTATTGGCAATCGAGCGCAAGTTTTGGTAAAAATCAAAGTTAGCCCTTAAAAAGAGCTGGCCAAGAAAACGGGCCATGTGATTGCCTCGCCGTTTTCACGGAGAAATGCCCTCCACAAGCTTCCGAGCGGCAAGAAGGTGAGTGAATTTAATTTGATCATCATCGATACACACCGCCTCATCAATCGGGTCCTGACAAAGATTTAACCAAATATGGGTCATCAAAGTAGTATTTTAATGTCCACCAAAAATTTCCTTTGCCGAGGTCCATCGGGGTGACCTCATACACGGGCAAAGTGGGACAAGAGCAACCGAGACGTGGTCACCACACATTCTCAACTCCCTTCTTATCCTTAATAGTCAAGTTAAATTCTTGACACAGTAGGATCCACCTAGTCAAACGAGGCTTAGTATCCTGCTTAGAGAGCAAGTACTTCAGCGCTGCATGATCCGTGAAAATGGTTACAGGAGACCCTACAATGTACGACCTGAACTTTTCTAGGGCAAAGACGACAGCCAAAACTCTTTCGTAGTCGTAATCGATCGAGCGTAATCTAGAGTCTCATTCGGCATAGTAAATCATAAATGCTTTTTATCTTCCCTTTCACTCAAAACAATTTCTATAGCATAATCATTAGTGTCACACATGATCTCAAAAGGGAGTTTCCAATTGGGAGATCGCATGATAGGAGGGGACACTAACATAGTTTTTAATTTATCAAAGGCATCTTCACAAGCCCGTGACCATGGAAAGGGAACGTCCTTGGCAAGCAAATTGCATAAGGGACGGGCTATGGCACTGAAATCTCGTATGAATCTTCTATAAAATCTTGTATGACCTAAGAACGACCGTATATCTTTAACACACTTAGGGGTAGGTAAGTTGGAAATCAACTCGACTCTCAAGCCATTCACCCTTATTCCTCTTTTCGATACTATGTGGCTTAGCACGATCCCTTGTGTCACCATGAAGTGACTCTTCTCCCAATTCAACACTTAATTCTTCTCCTGACATCCCTCATACGAATCTCCAAAAACTGAGAAGTTGTCCATGAAAATCTCCAAAATGAGTTCTATCATATCACTGAAAATCCCCATCATGCACCGCTGGAAGGTTCCTGGGGCATTACATAATCCAAAGGGCATTTTCCTAAAGGCAAATGTGCCAAAAGGGCAGGAACGTGGTTTTCACTGATCTTCTATCGCTATCTCAATTTGATTTGCACTCCTCGAAAATCTGGCCGAAAACAATAAAATTCATGCCCTACAACTCTCCAAAGATTCGATCCACAAAAGCGTATAAATGATCTTTCCTAGTACCTGGATTGAGTTTCCTATAGTCTATGCACACCCTCCAATCTGTGGTGACCCGAGTGGGAATTAGCTCATTGTGTTCATTTGCTACCACAGTGACCCTCGATTTCTTAGGAACTACTTGGGTTGGACTGACCCATTTGCTATCCGCAATGGGGTAAATAACACCTACGTCCAACAGTTTTAAGACCTGTTTCTTGACCACGTCTTTCATGATTGGGTTCGGTTGCCGTGGTTGTGCAGAAAGGTTGACATTCTCTTCCAGTGAATCACGTATGCGAGATCAAGGGGCTGATTCCTTTAATATCTGTAATTGTCCATCCTATGGCGGTTTTGTGGGTTCTCAATATCTCCAAAAGTTTGTTCTCTTGATCTGACTCTAAAGAGGAAGATATGATTACCGGGAAAGTTTCTTCTACCCCTAGGAATGCATATTTGAGATGTGATGGTAAGGGTTTCAACTCAAGTTTAGGTGGTTTCTCTTCCGAGGGTAACACCTTGTCCTCGATTGGTAGCAATGTTTCAAATTTAGGTGCCCACCCATTTGCTTCCAGTACCTCGTTGTGCTCAATTATGGGTCACCGGGAACTACGATTGATGTGGCTACCTCATCGATGACTTGGGCTTACTAGACGAGACATGAAGGATCATCATATGAAACATTATTATCTACGTAACTCGCACCTTAGTCATCATGTTTACCTCACAGACGTCCTTCTCATCCCTATTTCCTTGATAACATTGAAGATATTCAGAGTGCAGTCATGTTACCAAGATAACGTCATTAGTCCTCCCCTACAGGTGTATGATGGCATTAGCGGTGACGAGAATGGCTTTGCAGAATCAGCTTGGCCAGGTCCTTGATTCGCACGAGGGTTGAGTGTAAAGACAGCAAAGTCACGGGAAAGTAGAACTTGTCTACTTGCACCAATACATCCTTCACTATCCCTCTAGGAATTTTCACACTACGGTCAGCTAGTTGGAGGGTGATATTGGTCGGTTCTAACTCTCTAGCCACAGCTCGACATATACAGTATGGCGAAATGAGTTAACACTTTAGATCCCTTTAGAGCATGTCCTAATTTTGAGATTCCTACCACTATGGAAATAGTGGGGCTTCTGGAGTCTTTGTATTTTTTGGGGGCGAGTTGTTCAGATCGAGGAGGTGGATTGTTGCATCATAAATGCCTCATGTTGACACACAGTTTTCTTTTCCACGGTGCTAGATCTTTGAAAACTTGGCATATGACGGGATTTGCTTAATGGCATCCAATAAAGGAATGTTCAACTTAACCTGTTTGAACAACTCATAAGTTTCAAAATGATTGTTCACTTTCTTGGGGGCTCTCAACCTATGAGGGTATGGAGCAGGAGGGACATGGGAGGCCTTGTCTTTTCGCTCCAACATCGAAGCAACATATACTATGAACATGAGGCTTGTCGGACACCTCATTATCCACTGAATGGTTTCATTTTGCACACCTATGTCATTCCTTGGGAATTTGAATAGTTTTGTCAATTACTTTTCCACTTGAGAAGTGGTGTGACCTTCTGATGTTGAAGGTGTCATCACTTGGACTTGAGACTCCAACACTATTTTGACCTTGGGGGTTTTGAATAGTTTGAGATGTGAGTTTCCCTTTTTCTTGTTGAAAATTTCCCATAGAAGAGGTTAACTTAGTGATTTGGGATCTCACATCATTCAAGGCGGTTCGAAATTCCTTGTTGGTTAGATTGTTGGGTAGACGAGGCATGTCACAATATCTTCGCTTCTCTTATGTGGAGGTTGGTAAAGTACATTAGGTTTTGAAGGAGTTCTGAAATCCTTGAGGGCCTTGGTTTTGGAACGGGCCATGGTTGGTTGGCAAGTTGTGTGGGCCTCCCTCATTCCTCCAACTAAAATTTAGGTGCTTACCCCATCCTGGATTATAAGTTTTGGAGTATGGAGAATTGAAGGGCTTCCTTTGGTAATTAAGAGCATTAGCCTGCTCTATTTGGATTGCTCCCTTGACTTGAGGAAGGTTAGGGCAGTTAATAGTTAATTGAAATTAGGGTCATCGCAAATGATGCATTGCTCCTCCTCTAGATCCATAGGCAGAAGGTACTTGAGGGCACAATGGTTACCTCATTCACCTTTTCAATTCGCATGGCCTCTAGCTACCCTCGTTAAGTTAATTTATTTTTTAAACACACGGAGTCATGCGAAATACTCTCTTAAGTGATGGATTCCTCCCCCTGTAGGTGTACTATGCACTTTAGCGGTAACTAAGGAGGTGTTAGTCTCCCAAGTTCGAGCATTTTCTGCTATTGTATCGAAAAATTGAATTGCCTCCCTGGAACTTTTCTCATAGAACTCTCCCGCACATATCATTTGGATGTATTGTTTGTTATTCAAGGATAGTCCTTGGTGAAAATCGCCTGTTGTCAAACATCAAACCATGATGAGGGATAGCATGGAGGAGGTCTTTATATCTTTCCCATACAATAGCGAAAGGTTCACCCGGTTTTTCAGAAAAGTTTTGGATTGCTCTCATGAGTGCATTAGTACGTGCGGGAGGGAATAATTTGTTAAGGAATTCATTTCGCATGTCCTCCCAAGTGAAGAATGAATTGGGCGCAAGCGAATGAAACCATATTTTGGCCTTTTCCTTTAGAGAGAATGGGAATAAAACCATGCAAATTATATGGGGGGCGATCCGGTAGAGAGGAAAGCAGTGCAAACATCCTCGAAATCATGAATAGTAGGGGTTCTCTAGAATCGGCCCTTGATACACAGGGAGAAGGCGAATCATCTTCGACTTCATAAGGAATTGGTTAGCCTCTTCAGGTAGGCGAATACATGAATTTGTTGTGGTTCTTTGAGGTTGCAGAATATCTCGGAGGGTCCTTTCCACATTAGGTAAAGGGGCAGGGGGAGCCCGATATTGGTTTCGCTGAAAATTAACATTTCCCCCTCCTGGCCAAGAGTGCCCAGGGTGGTCTGGCCTTACGTCTCCTTGTGTGGAGGTTCATGGAGTCTTTGTGGGTCAACAGGTAACCCTTGGGCATTTGGATTAAAAAGAGTTTGCTAACTCCCGGGATGGTCCATTTGAGGTGTGGGGTTCTCTTGAAACAAATGTCTTACTATGGACTCTTCAGAATGTCTTGGAGGTATAATTCTTACAAGTCGGCATTGCTCGTTGCGGCTGCTTAGGCAATACACCCGAAATCTTTACCTGTAGACGGATATCACTTAGATTATTCCGCAGCCAGGATTAAAAAGAAAAGGTGAGAGCGTACGGTTGCAATGCAGTGAAAATTACCACTAGCTCTTTTTGGATTAACTAGATTGCTCGCCACTCCCCGACGAAGCGACGCGAAAATGCCGATACATTGCATTATGCGAAAATTATTCCCGACGTAGGAACTAAAGTCGTCGGCTTATTATATTGCGCTGGGAGTTCACGGGTCGTTTCCACGGGGAGTGGTTTCCTAGGTGATCCTTGTAGTTGCTCTCAAAGAGATGCGTTTAAAAGTAAAATGCAGGGTTGTGATTGATTGATTGAGCAACCCAGATTCTTAAGCTATTTTTAAAAAAAAGCAGGAAAGGCGATGATAGGATCCTTAGGTTTTTCACTCAGCTACTTAGTCAATTAATACCCACCTCTTATTCACAATCTCATCTAGGAGCCATTGATGAATGGTCTTCGACGTAAAATGTAACATTAAAAGCTCTTTTAAGACAAAGAACGATTGAGCGATAACAAACACTTGTTCAAATGATTTGCTTGGAATCTTAGCCTGCATTTGCGTTCAAGCACAACGTGTACCGAGAGTCTCTCGTTCACACGTTGTCAAGAAGATGCCAAACTAAGGTTTTATAAGATTTCTCTCAAGTGTTTAGCATCGTACAATCCCATTGAAGCACAAAAGAGGAATTGGGGTTGTTACCTTAAAGGAGGTGAGTTTCCACCGTTAGAATCCTATCATAGGGGTTTTAGAACTCATTGAGCGAGAATCGATTCATGGTTAATAAAACACTAATTGTATTTGTGACTTGAGAAATAACACTTAGATTGCAAGGTTGGAATATCAAAAACACAGAAAACCTAAGAAAATACCAAGTTATATAAACCAACTTAGAAAGATTCTGATGATTAAAGGCTTCGAGAATCGAAGAAAAGCTAAGTACTTTCTACTCTGTAAACCTATGAAATATGAAGAAACACTCAGCAGTCTAAACCAAACCACCAAGTCAAAAGCTGGTTTACTACGCCCTCAAATGGCCTTAAATACAATCCTCATTAGTGATCTTGAAGTGGTGGTCGAAGGCAGGCGTGCCCTTACCAAGATTGAAGTGCGCTTAAATCCAGTGGTTGCATGATGGTCTTGGTACCCGTGAGTGTGGTGCCGGTACGAAAGTGCGGTACTCCTTTGCTTGCAGGGTACCGGTACTGATCCTCATGATGAGCCTCTGCTTGCCTCACTACATGTGGAGTATCGGTACCAATAAGTGTGAATCTGGGGTACCCTTTGCCTGCCTGAAATTGCTCCTCTTCAACTGTAAAACACTACAGGGCCCCTCGACGGTGAGCATCGTCATGATGATGATCACATTTGTTCTGCGGGATCGAGCCCTACAAAAATTGTGCATGGGACTCGAAAAACACACATGCATAAAAACACTAGAAACGATCAAAGGCACCTATTCTACACAAAATGAGAGCAAAACATGAGCTGGGGGTATAAAAATCCTATATAAATGTTGCACTTTTATGTATTCAACACATTATATGGGAGGCCATGTTGATCTCTAGTTTGTTGGACCGAGGTAGGAGAGAGATCTACCACGGGTTCGGAGTTGATTAGTGACACCTCAGTGAAGGTGGAATTAATACGTAAACGTCTTCTCACGGCTTAGAGCCGTGAGGAAGGGATTATTCGGAGCACACGGCGACCTCCTAAGAGTTTGAGGTGGGAGATCATGTCTTCTTGAAGGTTATGCCTAAGAGTGGTGTGATTAGTATTGGCAAGTGGGGAAATTATCGTAGAGATATATTAGACCTTCGGGTATAAAAGGGGTGGAGTATAGTCCTTCTTGGTTGGCATTACCATCGAGTTTATCGAGTGTTCGCGACGTATTCCATGTCTCCATGCTCCGGAACTACACTCAGTTCGACTCATGCTTAATTGGATTTGGGCGGAGCTTTTTTGTTGATCTTGTGGACCGCTGAGGGAGGGACAGTCTGTATCATGGATAGCCAAGACCAGGTTTTGTGATTCAAGACTGTGAGGCTAGTGAATGTGCTATGGCAGCACCAAGGATTGGGAGAGGCAACATGAGAGTGTGAGGACACGATGCGTACTGCCTATCCCTTCTTATTTGAGGATGAAGGTACGTTCTTTAGTCATTTGGTAGCATTCAATGACTGTTGCATATGCCTGTGATTGCATATGGTTACGTGTAGGAATTTGGGGACAAATTCTTATAAGGGGAAAATTAATGAAACCACTAAGAAAATCAATTTTAAGAAAAGGTAAACGGTAATTTCGATTGAAAACCGGAATTTTTCTATATCTTAGATGACGAAACAGATTTTACTGTTAAATTTTTCTCGCGAAATCTAGTGACCCAGAAAAGTTTCGTCGAATTCTGAGATAATCAGAATATTTTACAATTTTCTAGGTGATAAATCACCAGTGACTTCGAGGGTGAGATTTTTGAAAATCTCGAGAGTAGGAAATGGCTTAGGCTAAGTTCATTTAAATAAAGTGAGGCGAAAAAAATAAATTGTTTGAATGAGAAGCAGACCCGAATAAAGCAATATGAACCATGTATCCAAAATAATAATAATAATAATAAAATAAAAAAGGGATAAAAACTAAAAACCATGGAAAAGTCAAACGGGAGGAGGGATGAGAGCGTGAAGGAGAGAGGGTGCAGTGATATTTTTATTTTTATTTTTCTTCTCTTCGTTTCTTTTTCAGATCTACGAAAATCGGACCATGGGATTTCATCGGAGCAAGAGGCAAAGTTGGTCTATGCAACGAGAGCTACGCGTGGACACCAAAATCTTAGAGTTTCGTCAAATTCCACGAGGTATGGAATTTTCCTACTTGTTTTATTTCTAGCCTAAACGCCATTTAATGGCTTGGGATTGTCTTAGAGGTCGTGAAATGTTGTAAATTTCAGTCCTCAAATATTTGGATTGAGTGTAGAATTTTGGAATTTTTTGGGCCCCATTTCGGGACAGTCTGGCTGAATTAAGGCTTGTTTCGCACGATTCGAGGCTAAATTTTTCGGGATTGTTCTGAGCCAGTCGGAATGAATTTTCGGGTATTTTGGGCGTCTGAATTTGGCATGTTGAGGTTTAGTTTTGATCAGGGGCCCATTGTCTTTGGGTTTTGTGATGTGTTTTGGTATCCTAATAATTCGGTGACGAACCGTGAAGGGACAAGAGGTGCTCTGTTTTATGTGGGTCCAAGATTTGGGCCATTTTGTGTGTTATTGCTTGATCGAATAATATGCAGTGTGAAGAATAACATGTTAATATATGCTATTTGATGTAACGTGGATTGCATGGATGTAAATTATATTTAAAAATTAATTGTCCATGGTATGTGCATGTTTCATGTAGCACTCTTATATACATGTAACATGAAAGAAAATGCATTGGCATCATGCATTTCATATGCACGGTCACATCGCGTCGAGTCGAGTGTGGGTGCATGTTATTTAGTATTCACTTGTGTTGGTGAATGGGTAGTGAGGTCGTACTTTGGACGATGTCCAGTAAATGTCTCATGGTTTAAAAACATAAAAAGAAATGTAATTAATGTGTGTTGGGCGGAGCAAGAAGGGGACCGTTAACCCCCTCAGGTGAAAAGCACAGACATGGGTGAGGGCACTGCGATTGTGATCGAAAGAGTTATGTAACATGGGTGCTTAAAGGGCTGCGGTGTGAGTCTGAAAAGTTAGCGTTTGCCCCGAAGAAGACTACTGCAGGTCGTGACATCATGGGCTTGGGTTGTGTGGTAGGAGTCGGGATTGACTTGGGATTTATTGCCATTGGCTCTTGTTAAAGGCATGGAGCGGTGAGGGCTTTCGACCACATGGGTCATTGGTAATACAAGTGACGGTTGTCACATTTTGCATATGCATATATGAGACGAGTCAGTGAGTGATTCGAGATATATTACTCAATGACATATTGAGTAATGGAGCTGGCAAGGGCTCGGTACATGGGGCATGGTGAGTCGAGTCTCATTCATGGCATGTAGACATTCAGGTAGACATGTGTATGTTGCACTTGGATGTGTTTGATTGTGCGACCATTGCATGTGCACTTAGGTGGGGGTATCCCATGGCAGGAGGGTTACCATCACTGCTCAGGCTTTGCTCACCCTGTCATGGGACCCCCATTTTAGGTCTGTGAGTTAGGTGCGATTTGTGCATTTGGGACAGCACATGAAAGAAATGGGATTGTGGCTTTGATATATATTTGTAAATATATGGGTTGTATTTATTTATATAAGAGTGATGTAATTTAAGCTCTTATGGACTATGGTTTTACAGTAATGTGCTTTATATGTTTAGTATGGATAAATGGGCCTGCGAGTAGCGATTTTACTTGTGTATGGACCAGGTGTGGTGGATTTGTATAATGATAAGGCCGTGTTCTTGGTAGTAATTTATCTGGTTGTATTTTGGGTAGACTCACTTGTCTGAGGAGGCCCATGCCCGATTGTCGTTAAATCATAGGTTTTGGAAAAGGGGACATGATGGTGTGGTGTCGGGTTACTCCCGGCATCCGAGTATTAGCGGGTTGGCCGGTTGTCAGCAGGAACCCGGGGATAAGTGTCACATTAATACTTTCGATGAGCGCACAAACATTTAAAGTATGCCTTCTTGCAACCAGAAAAAGGAAAGCCAGTTATCATTTAAGCTAGAATAGCTAGGTTGGAAGAGCAAAAACTGTTGGCGACTCTCATAAAATATAAGGAAGCAATAGCTTGGTTTATAGAAGATTTGAAAGGAATCAGTCCTTCAATCTATATGCATAAAATCCTGTTAGAGGAGAATGCTAGAACTTCTATAGAACATCAGAGAAGGCTGAATCCAATAATGAAATAAGTGAGTCGAAAAGTACGCTGAAATGGGTTAAATCTGAGCTTCGTATATACGATCTCGGGCAGTCCTTGGGTGAGCCCAATACATGTGGTTCCAAAGAAGGGAGGATTCACTGTGATCAGAAATGAGAAGAATGAATTAATTCCTACAAGAACTGTGACAGGATGGAGAGTGTCTATAGACTACATGAAACTTAACAATGCTACCAGAAAGGACCATTATCCTCTACCTTTCATTGACGAATGTTAGACGGGTTTAGCGAGGCACTCGGGTCTTATTTTCTTGATGGATATTCTGGTTGTAGCTAGATTGCAATAGCCCTAGGATTCAGGAGAGTAACATTTTTATGTCATATGGCTGCTTGCTTTTAGAAGGATGCTATTGGATTATGGCCTTCTTCTTTTTCAAAGATGTATGATGTCTATATTTTGACTTGGTGGAAGAGGTTATGGAAATATTTAAGGATGACTTCTCAGTATATGGATCCAGTTTTGAAGATTGTTTGAAAAACTTAGAAACAATACTTCAGAGGTGCCAAGACAAAAATCTAGCCTTAAATTGGGAAAAATGTCATTTCATGGTAACTGAAGGTATTGTCTTGAGCCTGAATTTATCTTCTTCAGTTGGAAGTAGACAGCGAATTGATATTATAAAAACTCTCACATGTCACCTCTGACGGTGAAGGGAATAAAACTGCAGGACATAGTTTCACCGGAAGATTCATTAATGAAATTTCAAAAATCTCCACACCATTGTGTAGACTACTGGAAAAAGATGCAAAATTTCATTTTGATAAATCATGCAGATTTGCATTTGAGGAAATTAAATCCAGATTAGTATCAGTGCACCAGATTGGAATAATGAGTTTGAAATTATGTGTGATGCCATTATGGGAGCTGTGTTGTGACAGAGAACTGAAAAGATATTCAAGGCCATATACTATGCCAACAAAACATTCAATGAGGCACAAGAGAACTACTCCACCACAGAGAAGGAGATGCTGGCAATGGTATTTTCTTGTGAAAAATTTAAGCCTTATATATTGGGGTCCCATGTTGTAATACACACTGATCATGCTGAAATTAAATATCTAATGGCAAAGAAGGATGCCAAGCCAAGACTGATTAGATGGGTGCTATATTTGCAGAAGGTTTGATTTTGAAAATCAAGGATAAGAAGAGGTAGTGACAATGTGATAGCAGATCCTTGTCTAGTTTAAGAAATTGTTGGAGCAGAAAAAGAAAGAAAAGAAAGAAAGAAAGGAGAGAGAGAGGGACAAAAATGTCATAGCGAAATTTTCTGATGAGAAGCTATTGATGTTATCAGTACAAACACCCTGGTATGATGATATTGTCAATTACTTAGCTTGTGGAGTTATGCCATTTGAATTCAGCTACCAGTAGAGGAGGAAATTGAGAACTAATTGCAGATTGTATATATGGGATGACCATTCACGTATATAAGAGGAAGCCCGAACATGATCATGGGAGATGTGTTCTAGAAAGCGAACGGTGGTATTATGGAGAAATGTCATGCATCATCATATGGAGGACACTTTTCGGAGGCAAGACAACCCGCCAAAATTCTCAATCGAGTTTTCTTGGCGTACTCTATTCAAGACTGTTTTGAATGGGCGGTAACATTGTGATGTTTGTCGGAGAATACGATGCCTGCGAAAAATGGGAAATGCCACTGGAAATTTCTCACAGATGCAGATTTTTGATGTATGGGGAATAGACTTTATGGGACCTTTCCCATCATCATTTGGCGATATGTACATTCTCTTAGATGTGGATTATGTATCAAAATGGGTAGAAGCAACAGCTTGTCCCAGAAATGATGCCATCATAGTGGTTGGGTTTATACAAAGAAACATTTTGAGCAGATTTGGAGCACTCAGAACAATCATCAGTGATGAGGGAAGCCATTTTGCAAATAAAGTTTTCTTAACTCATGGCGGATATGGAATCGAACATCTACTGAATTGGCTTATCACCCTCGATCAAATGGATGGTGAAATTTCCAATAGGGAGATAAAAGAAAATTTTGGAGAAAAGAGTAGTCTGGCTTGAAAGGAGTGATGCATAAAAGCTGGATGAGCCACCTTTGTGGGCTTATAGAACTACTTACAAAACTCCCATTGGAATGTCCCATTACAGAATTGGCATATGAAATATATCATGTCCCTTTAGAATTGGAATACACAAGGTTATGGGCTATGTCAATGACCATGACTTTCAAACTCTTAAGGAAAAGAGACTACTCCCGAATGAATGGTGAAGGGTGAAATGACTTATGACAATGCGGAATCTATAAGGAAAAGACTAAGAGGTGGCATGATCAAAAAATCCTAAGGAGGGAATTCAAGGTAGGAGAACAAGTTCTCTTATGTCTGACTGGGACTCGAAGCTGACTCTGGAAATTGAAGTCGAGATGGAGTGGTCGTACAGTGTTAGCAAGTACACCCTTTGGACGGTAACAACGAAGATTGAATGCAGTGAATTCAAGTAAGCAGTCAGGAGACTAAAGCCTTATCTTGGAGGCTTATAAAGTGGGTCATATTTTGAAAGGGAAGAGATAATTACTAAAATGAAGACCTTTCACGACTGTGTCCTAGTAAGGACATCAAGCGACGGCTTCTAGCGGGAGGCAACCCAAATTAAATTTTGTTTTTGTTAACTTTGATTGATGGTGATTACTTCAATGGGTGATTTTAATTTAGATTTTGTTAGAGAAGTTTTATTGGAGAATTGATCATTTGCTAAAATGTTTTGATGTTAGACGAAAGATGAATTGGAATAAGATGTTATTACTTAAATAACTGCCTCAAACGAATTAAATATACACAAAGATGTTCGATTTCCTTGTTGTTTAGATAATAATGTATAGTTGAGAGTGGAAATTTGATGATTTTAGAGCTAATTAATTAGACAACTTTCGGTGCTAATTGCTTAAATGCTGGTAGGAGTATTTTGATGCTAATGAGATTGTTGTTCATAATTGAATTGTAAGTTTATGTTGCTTTCTCTATGTTTTCTAAGCTTGGTGCCATAGTGGATTGAATTGTGGGTGATTAAGCGGGTGGAAGCGGAGTTTAATGTTGCGATTTGGGGACACTAAGTCTTTAGTTCTGACTAATGAAGTCTTTGTCAAACACTATTTATAAGTAAGGGAAAAGGTTTATGCATAATAAGGATTTGTATTGAGACAAGACAATTTATAAGAAAGTTAGGTCGCGACACTACAGTTCGATCGGCATCACTTCTCTTGAAAAATGATGGAAACTTATCCTGACCACATTTTCATGTTGCAGAATTTTGGGGAAATTAAAGTGAATAGCAATGAACGAATGTTGCTACCCGACTTCAAATCGCATCGACCTACCTTTTAGTTTTAGAACCAGTTTCTCATGCGATAATATTTTCTTATCGTGATAGAGGTTGCTCTTTATGAAGACATTTGAAAGAAGAAATCACATTGAGTACAATGGCGATGTCGGCAGTCTTTATTGTCAAGACTAGCAATTGTTGCGACAACCACACAAATGTCATAGCGACTTGAAAATTTTAATAATAAAAATTTAAGGTGCAATTTTAATTTGAAGAATCACAAGATAGTTCCCATTGTCCCAGGGTATTGTTGTGACCTAATCGTAATTGTCCGACATACAAAGAAAAACATTCATTTAATGAGCCATTAAGCGAAGAAACACTTCAAAGCTGACCCACCTCCTTCCATTTACCATATTCTTATCTCACCTAATTTCCACTTCCTTCCTCCCTTCGACATCTCATTACCAGACTTCAAGACCACGAACCCCCGAATCCAATTCATTAATGGTAGAACCCCAAAACCTAGTCCCAAATCTCAGTGAGATTATAGAGGAGTATATAGCAAATGAAGAGGAGGTTCATCTGGAACCTCAGACAGAGATGACTCCAGTGGCAGAACTAATAGTGCAGGGAGAGGAACAAAACCCAGCTCAAAGGAAGCGAGAAAAGATTTGCAGGCAAGTTAGAGCCTTCTGCTCGACTGAGAATCAAGGGCGATAAAGCATTCATTTCCAGATAATGAGCCTATGCTTTTAGGAGAAGAATCGACGATGAAAGTTTATCGGAGAAAGGGGTTTAGTACGTTCATCTCACCCCTTCCATGTCGTAATAGAAAAAAAAAGGGGCTAGAGCTTGTTCTCTGACCTGAAACCACACAGCTTTCTTCATGATGGTCGGGGAATTCTGTACTGACATGATAAACATGAAGGAAGTTCGGTTTCGTTAGAGGAATGGGTCCTGGGCGTGAAGGATTAAATGAAGTTCTCGAATCAAGGATCCTAAGAGGCCGGATCTAAGTCTAGCTAGCAAGAGCCTGACTATGAGAAGATTGTAGATTTCCTGACGGCTGGGAAGGGGAAGTGCAGTTTAACAAAGAAGAATCCCCATGAATCCATTAATAGAGGCACCTTGGCGAAGAAGCCTGGGTGTGGTTTTATTTTCATTTATCACATCATGATTCCCACCAAGCATCGCGGGCGCACATAAGGGCAAGAAGCCCATGTCTTGTATGCCTTGTGAGAGGATGTACAAGTTCGATGAGAAGAATAATAGAGTCATCCATAAGGTGCTTCCACAAAAATGTAAAAAAGGGATTAATCCCTCATCCAGCAATAATTACCAGGCTTTGCATTTTGGTTGGAGTTCAGGGGATATGACGGAAGGAAGAGCTTGTCTAAGAGGGATGATGACCACCATTTTATCTCCTCTCTTGTCACAGTGATAAGGCCCAAAACAGAAAGATATGAAATGATTGTGGGTAGTAGGAGCTTGAGGAAGAAGGAACATGATGTTCAGGGTTGAACAAATCCCCAGATGAGGGCAGTGCGGTAATGATGAGATGCGAGAGCGAGAAGAAGTCCATTAATTCCTCTGCCTCCTAATGTAAGGGAGAATTTTTTGAACCAACCGAGTGGTCGGGAGCAATCAAGGGAAATCACAAAAGTGAGATCTTGGTGTCGATGA
Organism: Tetrastigma voinierianum; assembly: GCA_016808115.1. Lineage (NCBI taxonomy): Eukaryota > Viridiplantae > Streptophyta > Magnoliopsida > Vitales > Vitaceae > Tetrastigma > Tetrastigma voinierianum. Next base: position 313,111 of record JAEQBH010000755.1, read on the forward strand.
AAAAGGAAATGGAGAGAGAAAGGAGATGGGAACTGACAACAAAAGATTAGAAGGAGTTTCCTGAGAGTTGGCTTGGAAAGAGAGAATACTTGATGGGAACAAATGCTAAAACAAAAGAGATGAGGAATGGAAAGAAGAAATAGAAATGAGAGAAAGGAGTCAATGTAGATTTGGACACAAAAAATAAAGACCTTCTGATGAGCGACTGAAGAGATGAAGATGTGTTCTCTTTTTTAGAAAAGAGAGTGGAAAAGATGGAAGCCAGTTATCTTGCCAAGAAAGCTGATTCAAATATCTATAAGACATTAAAGAAATTTATGACTCATGGAGAAGAGAGATAAGGAGTAGAGATGGATAATATTCTGAGACATAAATTATGGAATGATAGTCAGGACTAAGTGAATTCAAATTTAGTGAACATACACAATGTGCTCACTGAATTTGAAGGATCTATGAACATCTTGGGTATTATGTAAGATCAATTGATCACCCTGGTAGAGTACACCAATGATTACTGCCTCTTCAACAGGGAAGAATCACCAGTAAAAGAAAAATCAGACATCTCCATCCCCAAGTTTCCTCTCACATCTCTGGCCCAAGCACAACCTTGAACCTCAAACCTTAAAACTTCAAATCTACAAAAGAAAGAAAGATGAACCTTGTATTCTTTTTCTTTCCAAACAAATTTGTAATCATTCCTCTTAATAAAAGCTCAAAACCAATTCTTGAATGATTATGTGTAAAAATTCTTTGGAGTCTTGTGTTATTTGCTCTAGATTGTGTTTGGGCAAATATTGAAGAGTCGATGTGAACAATGGGTGTGGTGAAGCTGTGAATTGTTGGATGCATTGAATTGATTGAATCAAGTTGTTTATATAATTCTTGGTTTGTTTGCAAATAATGAAATGATATGTTGAATTGGCATAACCGCTACTGGAAGTCCAACTGATAAATGTGCTTTGAATTGTGGTAGGCTTCACTTTCAATTGGAAAGAGTTGCAGTTTAGCTAGAATGAAGTTGAATGTTCATGATTAGGAAGATGTACTCAATAGAAAGAACAAATAAGGCTTTTTCAAGGACTATTTGTGTAACAGTGAGTTAGTAAAAATCACGAGAAAAACAATGCATGAGTCAAGTGGGGTCATAACAAAATTCCCAGCGGGGAAAGGTGGGGACAATGTACGGGTTGATCTAATCGGAATAGTCGATGTCCTAGAGCATTAGATTATTAGTCAATGTGAAATCCTAAGTGATACCAACGATATTCTAGGCAATCCTTGGAAGTTTGAGCGCTGACCTCCCTTTTGAAGGATCCGGCCGGATTAACCTCCTTGAACCCGGGGACCTCTCGGCTGATGAATCTCAACTTTTCCTTAAACAATCGAATAAAATCCATGGGCGAACCCCTTTACAATCCTTAACATCTAGAAAATAATAGATGAGTGGTAATTTTTTTTTCAGCATATATTTTTGAAAATCGGCGAGTTTCCTCTGTTTGCAATCGGACTTGCTACTCCGATTTACAAAACTAAACAACCTTTTAGCACCTAAACTTCAAATTTTCAATTTCCATATTAGGACTCCTGAATCCACATAGACTGATCAAACGATGAATACATATATATTTATTTACTTGAATCATCAAAACATTCAAACCTTAACTCTATTCCGTGCACGAGTTTATAAAAGGTGGGCTTAGACGGGACTGCCCAGGCCACCTCGTACCTGGAGCCGCGAGGATCAAAGCGTGGTTCTGGCACTTCAAATATATCTGCATACATATATACATGACAAAATATTCAACATCTACAATATGCAAAATATATATATATATATGCAATGCAGTCACATGCGTCGTCTCCTCGATGGATCGACTCAACTGTGAGGGGATGCCCTACCGGCCTTTTGTAGTTTCTTGAAAATGGTTTTGAAACATACGAAAAAGAATGACTAAGGAGCTCATTGAGTGTATTTTATTTAGATAACATTTTAGAGTGAAGTAATAAATACTTATACAATTAAAAATCAATTTATGCCTTAAACCTTCTTTATTTCTTTATTTCTTTCTTTATTTCTTTCTTTATGATGGAACCCAGGGGATAAACACACCGAACAGTTTCCGGTTACTGACGGTGAGGGACAGTCTCATTCTAGTCATAACCACTATGCTGCGGAGAAACTCACGCTTTGCATAGGGTTCCAATCATAGCACCTTATCACGTGTAAGGATATTACTCTAAACACCTATTCCCTCCCTCGATTTAGTAACCTATAACTTTACCCCTAATCCTTATACGCTTAGAGTACCTCAGTTGATATCGATGTATGCGATCCATATAGGGTAGGGTAACCATCGTCAAACCTTTCTTAAATCTGTTTCTAAATCATTTAAACACTTTACTTTATTATTTATACATTTATGCATTCTTTACACATTTTAAAAACTTCCATAATGCCTTAACACATACATATATAATTATAACTGCCTACATATATATATATATATATATATATATATATATATATATCTTTCTCTCTCTCTATATATATATATATATATTTACATATATATATATATATTTATATATATATTGATGCAAGACAAAACATTTCCATATGCCTTAACATTTATATAAACATTTCCATTAAACTTTTCAGTTTAACATTAAAACCAATCACTTTTAAAACTCAATTTTTCAAAATATAATTTTTACACTCACCTCTTTGTTTCCTGAAACTTGAGCACAACTCCACTACTTTCCCGCCTTTGCTTTTAGCCTACACACTCACTTGAATACGACGCGTATTGTCGCTGCGTATAGCGTAAACACGCATCCCTTTGCCGCCAAAGTCACTTTGGGTCAAACAACATTCATATAAAGCCAAATTAACAAATTGCCCTTAGCACTAAAAATACTCTTTGCCCAGCACCAACAATACTCTATAGACTTTATGACTCAAAAATTATTCAAACGGTCTTCAAAATTATAAACTCTCTATCAGTCAACTATATATCCAATGACATATCTTTAAATTTTCAATTTAAAAATTCCTTCTCTAAGGCCCTCAACCCTGCTGAGTTACAGCATGTTTTTTTATGCCAACAGTTGCTTCCTTTGAATCACCTAGGTATCTTGATTTATGGGATCTTAACTCCATAAATTGGAAATGGTTTATTCACTCATTTGAAGCTATGGTTCTAATGTTTCTTCTAGTGGAATCACCCAATTTGGATCACCAAAAACTCAAGTTATTGTATTTTACATCTAGATGACTCAATTTGACGGAATCTGCACATAGCTCCATGATCATTTATGGGCACTTTGGGGTTGAAGTTTGTACCTTCACTAGATAAATTTTTTCCCTAGGGTGCACACCCAGAATTTTGCGAATCACTCCAATTTGGATGAGTGAAACTCCTTATATTGTTTGCCCCAGCCATACCCAAAACGAGCATGTCCAGGTGAGCTGCCCAGGCTACGCTGATCCATCAATTTGGGGAGCCTTAGAAGGGAAGTACAATTTGCTCTTGGTTCGCCTTTAATTTATAATACTATCTCTTTATGGTTCTTCTGAAATTAGATCATTCATTTGGATGATTCTAGCAATCTATATCCAAAACAAGAGCGGAGTTTTACAAAAATTTTGACGGCAATTCCTTTAAAACCCAACATTCTCCTTTTACAACAATTCTCAAAACCAACATGGAATTCATCCAAAACAACTACAACACTTGAATTGGTGATTTGGAAAACTAAAACCAAACCCTAGGTAAAATCCTATAGATTCAACCGAGTCACGATTCCACAAAACCATATAAATAAGAGGATTTCATGTTTATTGCTTATACAATTAAGGTTTTACCCCACGCCAGATTCAACAAATCTATGGATTAGGATGATCTCAGCAAAACTGGTTTGGAACAAACCAATCCATAGAAAAAACCTAGCAATCACACAGTAACCTAGACAAAAAAGACACTTGATTCCATACAAAAAAACACATTTGTTCTTCTCCTTCTTACTCCTTCCTCTTCTTCCTCTTCTTCCTCTCTTCTTCTCCTTTTCTCCTCAACCGTGGCTCGTTTGAGAGACCAAAATGTGAAATGTTAGTTTGTCTCATCTCCTATTTAGTCTCAACTTTCCTTTAGTAACATTTGGTCCCCACGTCTCTTTAATATTGCACTTTAACTTTTTGTTTTTACTATTGCCAAGCCCATACCTTTGATTTTGACTTTCCTTATATAAGCAATTACAATTTAGTCCTCAAACACTTTGATATTGCAAATCAACATTTATTTCATTTGGCATACTATCTTCTCAATTATATACCCTTTATATCCTTTAGGATGACCACTTTACATACTAATTACTTTGAAATTAGGGTTCCATAAGTATGATTTCCTGTTCTCTCCAAAATATACCACAGTGTGACACTTGGTGCTCAGTGCCTACGATTAAATGTATGCGCACCTCTCTTCGGGACGGGGCGTTACACTTTCTTCATATCTGCATACACTCTAGTTCAAATTGAGCCGTGCCTAATTTGCTTCATTAAACGGCGATTGAAGCTGAGCCCCCTCCTTTATTCTAATCCTCACTAAGAGACCATTTATTTTCATTTTAGGACAGAGAATTCAAATTCTGAAAGAACAAATTGAGAATATTATTTGATTTGAAAGGAAAAATAAGAATGAAGATGGAAAAGATGAAAGAAGAAGTCAAGGTAGTAAATTGTTAAGTGGAATAAGTTTTGTCTTTGTGGCCTTCTCTCTTGAACAATTAAGTTCATAGGTGTTTCCTTTAGTACCCTAATGACAAATTGTATAGGCTTGCTAATCCAAAGTTCTCTAAGGTGTTTAACCTAAAGGGCAACATTGCATATTCTAAAATTCTTTGATAAGTAAAGAAAAGCAAAGATCAAAGGGGCTTTGATGAGTGCAAACTCATCATATTTTGAGTTCATTTCATGCTATTTCTTGTTTATATCCATATTCATGTAAAACTCATAACATTTCACTCTAAACAGTATTGCCAGTATTATTGAGTAACAGTGATTGACAAGAAATGAGCCATATATTTCCAAAAGAATAAGTCATCAGAGGCTCTAGTAACATGCTGAGAGGAATACTGTTTGTATATCTAAAACATCAAATGGTTCAAATTCTCTCATGGTGCATTCTACATTCAAGGTCTTTTCCAACAACACCCTCACTTACAGTCAGTCAAAATGAAAGAAGTTATGAGCAGAGCAAGTTGGAAAAGAAAAAACGAGCAATTGTCTAGGCGTGTCACAGCCAAGCAAGTTGTGTCACAACCAAGAAACTGTGTCGTGACCAAGCAAGCTGTGTCGCGACCAAGAAGCTGTAAAAAATAAAAATAAAAAGGTTGAAAATTGATATTCTGGCCTATTTTCAAGCCCATTTCACCCTAGGACCATATATATACTTGTTTTCTAGGTAAAGATGGTGAAAGAAGATTGGAGAACCTCTCTCATGGGGTTTCTCTCTCTAAACTACCAATTTTTTCAGTTTTTCTACAGATTTTGATTTTTTAGTAGATCTTAAAGTAATTTTTGAGCAGATTTTCTTTGTATTGAAGAGGTTTGGTGTGTGCATGTGGAGATTAGTTCATTATATTAGACAAGATTCAGGCTAAGATCTAGTTTTAACCATTGTCTTGATTTCTTTCTTCATTTTCTTACTTTTTGTTGATTGATGATTGAATCGGTAATGGAACATTAAACACCCTCTAGGGTTGGGGATTAATTGTTAGACTTCAGTTTCAAATTCTGGATTATTTTGTGGGTTTGAATCTTTGAATTTATATAATTAGTCTTGTTTGCCTGTGCGCATTAGAATATTATTGGCTTATACCGGAAAAATTTGTATCTTTGCTACGATTGAAGCCCTCGGTGACACAGATGGAGATTCTGAGGTAAAACGATGGCAGGGGTATGTTAGTTAATATTACTGGAACTAATGAACTGCAAAGATTGCTGATCAGATATTTAATTTACTCATGGTGTAGTTAATTAGATGGTATCAGTTCATCAGGCCCCAGAGTCTCACCTCAAATTGATAAAGGATCTTGATCCGTGTTGCAAAGATCTAATCAAGGAGATAGAAAATTTTATTAGATTTAAGAGGCCAGGAATGCACTAATTAAGGTGGAAGGAAACATAGTCACATCTATGGGGCGAAATTATTGATCCTAAGAAATAGTTTGTGAAGTATTGAAAAAGAAAAACAATCAAATCTTAAAAGGGCAACATTTACAAGTAGCTATTTAGGCCATTTGTCCTAAAGGAATATGGTGTGTTAGATAGTAAAATGTATAGTGCCGGGAAGAGAAATCGAAGCTATACTACATTGCTCTTGGACAAATCTAGCATTCAACTCACAATTGTTAGCTTTCAGGAAATGACCTTAACACATGAAAAATTATCCTATCCTAGTACTCTCTTTATACATTTAGAATTAAGTAGTTGTGTGTTTTGTAGATTTTAGAAGTTAGTTTAAATAAGTTTTATTTCATTAAATTGAATTTGTAGACATCTGTTGATAGCCTAAATAGTGAAGAGCCCTTGTAATCGGGGTGATCAAATTCCTATTAGAGAGAACCTCCAATCCTCATGGGTACTATATCCGGACTTTTAGGGTCCATTTGATTACTTGTATGACCCGTGCACTTGTGGAAAGAGGTTGAGTGTTGGTAATACTTTTCATTTCAGTTTTTGAGTATACTTACTTTTGTTTCAATTCAGTTTTTTTTTTAGTATTTACCACATTCACTCCTTTGACCATATCGGAAAATTGGTTTACAAGTTTTTGGCGCGGTTCACTTTCTCTCATTGGAAGTTGACATTTTGAAGAACAGATGATTTGCTAATTTATGCAATTTTTATTTTTATTTTTGGTTGTGAGTTGTTTCTTAGGTAATTTTTCTATTTTTGTTTTTACTATTAGTATTTTTGTGCTATTTTCTTTTGTTTTCTTCTTGTGAGTACTCTGGAGGAATATTCAAGTGAATATGGAATTGCCTCCATAGAAGCCAAGCTTGACTTCCTTATTCATCATTTGAATCAAAGAATTCAGAATGACTTACTCATGGAACAAAGAGTATTGCCTTATCAAGGGAGTTCAAATCCCACATTTCAGGAGGAAGAAGAGTTGTCTCCTATTAAGGAGAAGATTTTTATCTACATGGAAGGGAATAAGAAGATGATTAATCTTCATGAGCCGAAATTTCCAAATTTAGATGCCTTTGAGTCAACCTTAGTACCTAGATTGAAAAATGTAGAGCTCAAATAGGACACTTGGTCCAAGCATTCCATGATGGCACGGAAAATTCTCTAGGACCTCTCCTAGTAACACTTTTCAAATCCAGTGAATGCATTGATACTCCTTGAGCGGTGTGCGAAGAATTTCCTATTTTAGAGAGATTTGTGGAAGAAGGGTGAAATGAGATGGAAATTGAGAAAAGGCACTCTAAACCAGCTGAATGAGTGGTAGTGGATAAGTGAAATTCGAAGAGAAGAAATCAAATTAATTGGCTATTGAAAATGTCTTGAGTGAAGATTGACACATTTACCTTCCCTATATGGATTTTGTGGCAGGGCGTTAAGGGGATCCTAAAGGGTAGAATGTTAAGAAGGCCACTTCTTTCCTTAAATGACATGGATTGACATCAACACGGGAGCTCACCTTGCTTGTGGGTGAGGGAAGCAAGGTTCAATCTTCACCCGACCATTACCTTTGCAGGCTGAGAGAACCATGTGCAGAAAATTATCGGCAACATCAAAATGGCACATCTTTGAGCAGTCCCCCTTAAGTACTACGTGTGTTTTGCATCTCGCATCACATAAAGGGACTATTTTGAAGAGTGTGGGTGAACCACACAGCCTGATAAAGGGATATGAGTTTCTTTCCCCTTTTCAAAGTTTGGAAGAAATCATCCTTGAGTTGAATGGTTGTGAAAGGAAAGTGCTGTCCAAGATGGATGATTGGTCAAATGGAAACACTAGTACTTTTCCAATGAGTCTAGCTGGACTATAAGAACGGAGCAACTTCTTGGGAGGCAACCCGAGCTAAGAAATAAAGATTCTATCCACTCTTTTCTCTTTTCCTTTGTCTATTTTCAATTACTTTATTTGTTGCTTTTTTTTTTTTTTTTTCTTTGTTGGGTAATTCAACGATGTTTTAACTTTGTTAATGTTTTTCGAATAAAGTAGGTTTGAAGCTCCCAGCATGTTTTTATGACAAGTTTGCAGAGCAAAGGCAGGAGTTGGAAAGTGGTTGATATGCCACAAGATTAGCGGAAATTCTTAGAAAATGATGGAGTCGAGATGACTTAATTCCCAATGTTTTAGAGATGAAATGAACCCGAATTGACTGAAATACTAAATTTGGAAGGTTCATGATCATGCTTGACAGGAGTGAAGACAAGGAATTGAGTTTTAAGCATGAATGAAAGCATTAAGGGTTGCTAGTGGAGGATTTTTGAGAGAATGTATAAGCGTAAGGACTTATGAAGGATAGCAAATTGATATGGGCTTAAGAGAAAAGCAGGAGAACCTAATGAGTCAAGAAATCATCACAACTGAGGCCAGACATTGAGTCGATTTTTACGTATTGATTAAGGCTCTAAATGGTTCACCTCATCCCATGAGCACATTCTGAAAGAGCTTTCAACGAGTCCTTACACATCGATTCAGGCTAAAATGGAAGAGATAGATGTAGTTGGAGGAAGAACAAGGGTCTTGGCGAAATTCTTGACGTGACGGCTACAATCCTTAAACAGGCTCCAAAACTCTTAAAACCCAATTTTCTTCTTCCTAGCACACCTCCTCTCCAGCCATATCTTTCCATGCCAATGCAACTTCCTAACCACTTTTCAAAATCGTCTCTCATCCATTCAAATCTCTGATCACATCTCGCTAGTCCATCTCCATCATCTCCAAGCTTCAAAACCCATCACAAACCCTCAAACTTACCTTTGTTGAACCTTAATTTTCCATCCATCATTCCAAGCATCAAAGAAGAGTTACAATGAAAATTTTTTTTATGCTTTGTTGTTTGTTTTTTGGTTCTTTGTGGATCATTGTTGATTGTGGAGTGATTTTCATGTATTGAAGGAGGTTTTGAAGAATAAAAACTCACTCATTTGAGGTGTGGTGGTGCACACCAGTGTTTGAGAAAATGCCAAGCCACTTTCATGGTTCCAAAGAAGCAAAGAGTGTAGAAAGGGTAGTACACTAATATCAGGTCTGAAAATCCTCAAGTTTCCTATTCAAAGTGGTAGAGACTACAAGGGGGTTCACTTTTCCCAACTCTCTTCTGTGCCCTTTTACTTTGTGCTTCCTTTTGCTCATTGCTAGACATTTAGGACAATGTTCATCCTAAAGTTTAGGGGTGTTTATTTTGGTTGGTTTATCATGTCACACCCCATGTTGCACATGATAACTGAGGATGAATTTTACGGTGCTTTATGGATGTGACTTTGTTTGATGTTTTCTAACTTACATACCCAATTTTGGTTTATTTTGTTAGTTAGAGTTTTTTGAGTTAATTAAGTTTTGTTTGGAGTAGTTGTGATGTCAATAAAGATCATAATTGAACCACGAGATGTGAAGCAATATTCGAATGTAGGACTTGATGGCAATGGAGGAGGAGGAAGTTGCCTCTCTAGCCAGGCTGTTTAGTCATTTAGTTTCATAAATCCATACATGGTCACTAAGTACCCTTGAAAAACAATTTTTGTGGCCCAGAAGGTTTATGAGAATCCATCTAATTTTACAGTCTCCATGGTTGAACTTTGTTCTATTATCTCTCTTGAGGCTAAATCTAGGCAACACAACAATCGAAATGATAAGCCATCTTGGAAAATTGTGCCTTTCAAGCTAACCTATTAATATGCATATGCATATTCCTCTAGTACCAGAATGTTGAGCAGTAAGAGCAAAATTCTATTTTAAGAACCAAGTTAGAAGCCAATAAATTTCATGCTGTGGCACTATCCCTCGAAGAACGAGCTCACCGCAACACTTGAGGATTTGAACATAATTGAAGAGCAAGTTTGGGGGAGTTATTTTTCCATAGGAAAAATAACGAATTAGTTGAAATAGGTTAAGTTGAAAATCAAAGAAGGATTGGTAAAGAGGAAAAACAAAAGAAAAAGCAGAAAAATATAAAGTGTAAAGAAGCAAAAAAATACAATAAAAATTAAGAATTGAGTCTAGCCTCGTAGCCTTCTTCCTAGAGCAAGTAAATCTAAGGGGTGTCTCAACACCTAAGAGCAGAGCCAATTGGTCTAGGGCTATTGATTTAAACTCGCTAGGGTTGGTAGAAAGCAAGAGTTTTGACATTGGACCAACTATAATAACCTTGTCTTAAAGAGAAAAAGGCTTCTTGGTGTTTTGCTTTGAGGAAAAATTATAATTTTTTTGAGAAAGGTGATACAGGAGTGTCATGAATGATGCCTAAACAAATTTTGAGGGTGTAAGAGTGTCATTATTGCTGCCTCCCACTTGATGGTAGAATCGGGACAAAGTAAGTATGATACGAGGGAAAATATGTATGTTTGGGTAAGTTTTAGCCTAAAATGACTACTCAACTACCCCTTACCCAAGCCTTACATTACAAGCTTATAAAGACCTACTTGATCTTAAGAGTTGTGTGTGCCTACATTAGTGGAGAGTGATAAGAACAAAAAACCTATGGAACACAAATAAATTATCTTAGGAGATTCGTACTTATATAGGTCTCATAAGCTCATCCCAACACAATTGTTTGGATGGGGAAGACCACACACACACACACTAGTGAGAACCATGATTAAAACCACTATTATGAGATTAATTCACTATTAAATAATATTCTGTGATTAGGCTTCTATCGCAGGCGGGTGTCGTATGACGGAGTGGTAAATAAAATACGAGATGAGGTATGCATTATAATGCAGTAGTAAGTTTAGGGAATATTTTTTTGACATAGTAGGAAAGAAAGGGATGAAGGATAGAGGCAATTCATGAAAAAATTGGCTGGAATGCAGGCAATTCTTAGCCTTCATTCTCGATTATCCACCCAAATTACCCAGCTGAGCTTTGCAAGCACAAAGACCTAATAATTGATCTTGAAAGTTTATTGCCTACATTGATGAATAATATAAGCAGCATATGGGACTTTGAATGATATGCAGTAACTGTGTAAAGCCCCAGAAGATTAACTAATTTTGCCAAGGAGAAAGGGAAAGAAGACCATCACACACTCATAGATTAGTTTGTTTTGTGGCTTGACAGTAATTGAAATTTTTTCCTAATTCTGAATTGAAAACTAAATTTGAAACCATGCTACAACTAACTAGTTTCAATTCAAGTTGCTGATTAAAAAAGGATTGCAGTAGAAAATAGAAAAATGTCCCTAAAAATAAAGCTAAATTGTTTGAGGACAAACGAAAATTTTTTTCTTTGGCAGGGACAAACAAAACTTTAAGACAGAATTTGATGAGTCTTAAACTCATCTATTTTTAATCCATTTTTCTAGCTTATTTTTAGTATATTCAGACCTGTTTTAATGCCAAATTATGGAATATTTACCAACTTTGTGTTTTGCAGGTTTTAATTCAAAAATGAGAAAATTCCAGTAGGAAAGAAGAGAAAAAGAGCAATTGCAGCAGTCTTTGTCGCGACAGAGTTTTGGGTGTTGCAACAAACTTCCAAGAAAATGGAAAAGGAACTTTGTCACGATAATATTTCCTTTGTCAACTTTGCAAAGTGCGAATATAGGCAGATGAACTCCTATTGCGACAAAGCTGGTGTGTCGCCACGAGGAAAATAGGAAGAATATAACCGGTCAAATTTGGGAATGAAAGAAAGTTTATATTGCGACAAAGTTTTTCAGTAGGATGTCAACACAAGGAAGAAATTGATGTGACAAAGAAGCTCTTGTCGTGACAAAGTAAACAGGAAGAAGGCAGAAATTCTGTTGCGACAAAGAATATTCTATCACAACAATAAGTTAAAGAGCAGCTCAGAAAAATCACTTATGAGATAAGTTTATGTTCTGTATGTGAAACCAGAAGCTGGGAATCTACATCCTGTGAGAATCCTCTTCTATCACGACACTGATTATGGAAACATGGAAAAGCGTCGATAGAAGGAGTTTTAAGAAAGACCTCTGCCATGACAGGTAATGTATCACAACAACGAAGAAGAAGTTTACGTAAAACCTGGTGATGCATGGTGTGTGTTGAAAGAAGAAGAAATACAGTTGTGACAAATAAACAAGGTATGACATGTGGTAACCACTCGATTGAAGCGACACAGTCACAACAAAGAATCAATGTTGCAACATACTTCAGGCTGAAGAAATGTTTCGATGTCGCGACAGGGATCTTAAGGTCGTGACACAGAGATAAGCTAAACATAGATAAATAAGGTCGCGACAAAGATTCCAACACAAGGAAGAGAAGTCTAGTCGCGACATAACAAACCGGGTCACGACAACAAACATCAACAACACAAAGAGGCCATGTTGCAACATCAAAATGAAGCTGCAACAAGAAATCAAGTTAAGTGGTGACAAAACTTTATCGCGACAGGACTTTTCTAGTTGAGATAAAAATTAGACTGTCTGAAACATTGTTGCAACGAGACGAAGCGAGTGCTTTGTCGCGACATAAAAACTAGGATTTGCGACACCAATTTCAGGAAGAAGGCACACGCGAAACTACGCCGATAATTATCGTGTCGCGACATAACTATTCAAGGGACCACACATAAAATTGGCGTGACATAGAACGATTAGAACGACAGACTTTGCAAGACAGATTATTAAGGAGCCAAAGAAAGATCTGTCATGACAGAGGAAACTTTGTCGTGACAGAATGAATATGCTGAAGAAAAGAATACTGTCGCGACCAAGGAAACTCTATCGCGATGGAATCCAAGAAGGAGCTTAGGGAACAAGTCGCGACAATGACTGTTGCATCTTCTGTGAAGTCTGCGATGAAGAATGAAAATCGTGCTTTGACAAAACTTCGGTCGCTACGAAATGCAATACAGACGAGAATTTTAGGGATCCTGGTGGCTGAATTTAGGAATGCTAAACTTCTAAGACTCTATAATCGAAAAAATTCGAGGAAAAGAAAAAATTGAGAAAAAATGGCTATACAGGGAGGTAGAGTCTTTTGTATTATATTTTATTTTTTTTTATTTTTATTTTTCTTCTTTTCTTCGTAGATTAAGTTTAGGTGACAGACTTTAATTTGTTTCTTGGACGCAAAAAATGTGAATTGTCGGAGTTTAGAAGTTGATTGAATTGTTGAAATTCATTTTAAATTCTACTCTGAATCGATGAAATCTAGACAAAAGTTGGAATTAATTTCTTTCAGTTGATTACTGATTAAATTGATTTTCCTTAATCGGTATTTCGATTGCTCACTTGTAATCAGTTTAAACATATACTTTCATTGGGAAAGATCTGATGTTAGTTATGGTCTTTTCTGCACAATTAGAAAGAAATTTCCTGTGGTGTTCATGAAGTGAATTGTTCCCAATATTTGAAACTAATACCCATAAAAGGACTGTTATCTGGATCTGATTTCCAGGAGGCCCCCTGTGTGACATCGAGATGGAGATTCCTGAGAGTATGGAGTAGTTACTTAGGGTATGCTAGACCAATATTGAAGAACTAATGAGCTGCGAAGGTCTCTCGTCTCGATTTACTCATGGTTTGAGAATGAGTTGAGTGATCTATCAATTTAATGTCAGAATTTAGTCTCTACTGTGCGGAGAATGATGCGATCTGTGTTAGCTTAGATCTAATCAGGAAAGGGAGGGAACTCCTTAGAATCTCAAGGATGAGACATCATTCAACTTGTAGAAATGTCTGTGATGACCACATCTTAGGAGCCAAGAAATGCACTTGATCAGAAATGGGGTATGAAATATTGAAAAAGAAAAATACCCAGATCTTATAAAGAAATCTTGATTACAAGTAATTGATTGGAAACATGAATCATAAATGAACATGATTCTCTAATTAGTGAAAAGTATGGTTAAAGGGAGAAATCAGGCTATACAGCCTTGCGGCAATTTGATTCAATTTATGATCGAATCGAATTAGATTATGATGCAGAATTGATAATTTCACAGCAGTGAAATCCCAGTGTCTACTTCCAGCAATAATCTGGTTCAATCTAGTTTATGTTTAGGATTTTAAAATTTTCCTTTATTATAGATGTAGAAATTCAGATAGTAGAATTCTAAGCTTGGTTGCTGAAATTTGTATGAAATGGGAGTTCAAATAGTGTGGAACTTGAGTAATCGGGGTAATTGAAATTTAAATTCTTGTGGGAACGATATCCCGACTTATAGGTCCACTTTTATTACTTCTGACACAATGCTTGATTCTGATATTATGACGAGCTAAAGTTTTAAGCGGATTCGTTTAAAATCTATTTTTCTTATGAGCATACAAGTTATTTTTTGGTCTCAACAAATTTCTGGTGCCTTTACTGGGGATTAGCATACAGTCATGTGGTAATGGTGTCATAAATTTGTACATGTATGATTTGGTCATCAACATCAATTGACTAGAGCATCCAGCGATTAGAGGAGTAAAAATGTATCCTTTAGAAGCGAATCGGTATTGCATTTGGCGGAGTGAAAAAGCCAAGTTGTCTTCTACGATCTGATAAATTGAAAGTTCTTCATGCTCAAGGCCTAAAGCATCAGCAAAAAATATTTCTTGGTGATTTTCTATATCCTCTGCATGGGGGAAAGAATTTATTGATTTGATTCTCGATTCTGATAGATTGATGTTTCCTACCAAGAATGCTTGGGGTTTTGGGACTCTTTGAGATCTTTTGATTTTTTCTAAGGTCTGATCCCTCACCACTTCAAACATGGTTATTGAATTTCACATAGTCCTTGACATTGTCATATTAGCTCATCTCTTTTTATATCATACTTTTAAGTAAGTGGAACACTCTTACCTTTTCTTGATTAGATGGCTACTAACCAACCTTCTTGATTGTTATGTTGGGAACTTAGTGACATTTTCATAGACACACTCACAAGCATGGTGATGCACTCATAAGCATGATAATTGCATTAGTGGACCAAGGCTGACGTGACCACCTTTGGTTGATGAACATATGTGTATGGATTAACCTTTAATCACGCCGCAAACACCACGAAATGGATGAAGGGGGCGCTATCTTCTTTCAACGTTTTTTGAACCATTGGTGATACGATCTTATAACTGAATCAAAATCATCTTCAGATATACAAAATAAAACTATGTGTTGATAACGGTCTCAACGCCAGTTATTGGTCGAACCATACACTTAGCCTTTGTTGTTTATAATGGAAGGCGTAAACCTATGGTGGTGGATTTATAAATTATCGACCCCGTCAGTTGGAAGATCGGGCGTCTCTCTGCACATGGTTCAACCGTTACTCAACTTAACCAGTGAGAGATATGACCTGTATATACATATAATATCTCATTTAATGACATAACATGCGGAATTGTGAATCTTAGAATTTTCATGAATTCATAACCATTTATACATGCCCCTTTTAACCAAACTTATATGTTGGATCTCATGGGACATCTTACTGCCTGTATGTAACCTTCTGTGTACCTTCATGTTTGGTCTCAGTAGATGATGAGCTTATATATAGAGTTTTCAGTGATTTTCAGACCTCGCCACATGGAAGTTTTATAAAATTTTGTTGACGAGTGATCATGCGTGCGCTCTTTGTTGGAGTTCTTCCTTCAGTGACATTTCCCTTTTGACGTTGTGAAGCTAATTGGTTGACTAACGAACGGAAGGTGGGTATAATCATGGTTTTAGCTGACGTTAAACGCTGGCGGAGGAGTGTGTTTCAACGAAGTAAAGGCCTTCGTGTTGAAACGTTGGAGAACATAATTCGCTCGTGGAGTACGTTTTGTACACCACTGCAGAGGAATTCAACGCGTCATTAATCTCTCGGATCTTGGGCGATTCTGTAATTATATGTTCAGACCACTATCATCATGGGTGGTTTGCCAAACATCGAACTCGTGAGGTGACGGTGATCTCGTTTTTCTTGCCTTTGACGTGAATGGATGCTCAGCACCTTCTGGATCTCTTCGGGCGATAGTAAAATTCACTGAGCGCGAAAAACAACAGGCAAACACGAAAACCGCGACGTGAATGGTGTGTGGCGTAACCAGGCGGAACTGCCGACCTGCTCTCAAATAAACGTGGCGTGGTTAACTAATGTGGTAAAGGACCCTCATGCGATGGGGACAGAAAAATTTTCAGGTTATTTAGTTGTGCATTTTAATCAAGAAAGCTGTGTCACTCTAGGAAAAACATATACAGTGTTCTAACAACAAAATGAACATGGTTAACTAGGTTTTAAACTGAACTCGAATCCTTTATGAGTTAGGTTAACTTCCTAACACCTAAATAGGTATATACATCATAAACCCGAGAATCCATGCTCGAAGGGAGGATTCCATACTCATCTTATCCAAACTAGGGTTTTACCAACCCAACTTTCAATAAATCTAGGGTTAGGATGAATTCCTAACTAAACCATAGATTTGGAACCAACTAATATCCACACAAACCCATAGTAATCCATATAAATCCATACACAAATAGTTTCCATACCAAATCCTAGCCATCCACACACAAATAGTTTCCATACCTCTCTTGTCTTTCTTCTCTTCTTCTTCTACTATTCTCCCTCTCTCTATGTTTTTGCTCTCCCAAAAATCCTAAAATAGGGCCTAATTGTATATCCCGATTTAGTGCAATTTTCATTTGTGCACTTTGTTCACTCTAAAAACTCCTTATATTTGCACCACAACTTATGCTATTTCTATAATAGCATAACATCTTCTTATATTATGACTTTTGTGTCTCATTTTGACAAATTACAAATTTACCCTTGCTTATTTCCGAGTTTCGAAATTTTTCTCACTTAGCAAAATAATAATTACAAAAATTCAACTTGTACCTACAAAATACCCTAAATATGTTGAAAATGATTAGGGTATATTTCAGGGTGTTACAACTAGCACACGTGCAATTACAACCATGACAATGCATTAGTAGACCAAGGTGACATTGCATTAATAAAAAAAAAAAAATATATCATAAAAATACTAGAAATTTTTAGAGCGTTACAACTCTCAGCTAGAAAATTTCATCCTGAAATCCTTGGTGAAAACAGTTGTGGATATTGTTGCCACATCATATCTTCACTTTCCCATGTGGCCTCCTCGGTCTTGTGGTTTCTCCACAACACTTTTGACTAGCGGAATCTTCTTGTTCAGTAATTCTTTCACCTCATGACGAAATATCTATTAAGCCTTCCTCATAGGTCAATTTGGTCAGCTCAATTGTCTCAGAAGAGACTACATGTGTGGTCACGATTGAAAAGATACCTCAGTAGCATGGACACATGAAACACATTGTTGTACCTGCGTATGGATCTTTTCAGTGGAGAGTAATGCCAAACGGAATGCCCCGGACCCACACTTTTTCGATCACTTCATAAGGGCGATAAATCAAAGGCTCGACTTGCCATTTTCCCAAATCACATCACCTTCTTCCAGCGATGCACCAAAAACACTTCATGACCTCACCTTGAATATATTTTCTTTCGCGCTGGCATACGATTTTTGTCTATATCGGTAGCCACTTTCAATCTTTCTCTAATCATTTCACTTTTCTTGAGTCTCTGTATCAAGTGGGGCGATCACTTTGCTTTTCGCCGATCTTTGTCCCGGTACAGCGGTGTTCTACATTTTCTTCCATAAGCCTTTTGTAAGGCTCCATTCGATACTCGATTGGAAACGATTTATTTTACTAAAATTCAACTAAAGGGATGTGTCTATCCCAGCTACCCTTATAGTTGATCACCTGACTCCACATAGCATGTCTTCGAATTTGAATTACTCTTTACGATTGCATCGATGCGGCAGGTGGAAACGCTATCTTGAAATTCAGTTGAGTGCCTAAAGCCTCTTTCAATTTTCCCCAAAATCTCGAGGTAAACCTTGGATCTCGATCTGAAATAATGGATATTGGAATCCCATGCAACCAAACTATTTCCTTGATATGCGGTACCGCTGGCTTATCGAGTGAATGATCTGTTCTCCAACGGTAGAAAGTCGAGTTGACTTGATCGGTGGTCTCACGACCCAAAGCGAGTCATGCTTCCTCCACGGTAGCCGTGGCCAACCACAAAATCCATGGTGATTCGATCCATTTCCTCCGTATTACGATACTGGTGCAATAATCCGAAGGAACGATAACTTGCCTTCCCTTTTTGACACACTAAACGCGGTCGCAGATTACGGGAAACATACATTTTCATTACGAACCACCCGATTATGAAACCTTTGGAAATCTTGATATATCACTTTGTGCTACGGATGTATGGCAAATCCACTTTATTATTACTCTTCTAGAATGGCTTTCTTCAATTCACTATCATTGAGTACACAAACCGATCTTTATAATATTAAAAAGCCCCATCTTATTCTGCCATGTAAACTTCAGGTTTACCATTTCGATCTACGCTTATTATGGTAGCAATTTTCTCATCTTTCTTTTGTGCCCCTAGCACTCGATTCAAAAAAATTCGGTCTCGCTATCAATTATGCTACTACTATACCATGATACGTCGGTAATAATTGAGCATTCAGCCTTCATGGCATTGCCTGCTACGTCTTTCTACTCAAGCGTCGGCCACTGCATTGACCTTTCTCGGGTGATGGTCGATCACCTTGATCATAGTCTTTCCCCATCAATTCATCATCGTTGTCTCAAGTTAAGCTCGTTGAGGGCAAATACTTAAGACTCTTATGATTAGTGTAGATGGAAACATTTTTCCCAGCCAAAGTATTATCCTCATGTACAACACAACACAATTTTGTTGATTCAGTCATCAGGTATAGGGTAGTTCTTATTTCATGCGGGTTCCATTGTCTTTGGCGTAAGCTACCGCCTTACCCTCTGCGTAAGACACATCGAAGTCCGTTTAATGACGCGTTGCTAAATATCACATATTCTTTACCATAGATTACGGTTGGTAAACGAGGTGCCTGATCCAAAACTGCACTCAACTTATCAAAACCCGCGCGCACTTTTTACTCCACTCAAACTTTACATTTTTCTAGAGCAATCTTGTCATCGGGGCCGCAGTCATCGAAAACCCCTTAGCGAACCTTCTGTAGTAACCTGTCAATCCTAGGAAACTACGCACTTTCGTGACATTTCTCAGTGGTTTCCATTCAATGATCACCTCTATCTTCCTTGGATCCACTCCAATTCCTTTATTACGATATAAGTGTCGAAGGACACTTCTCTCGACCAAATTCACATTTGCTCAATTTTGCATATAACCTTTCCTTTCTACGAGAGTTTCTAGCACCACCGAAGTGCTGTATCATGATTTTCGATCCTTTGAATACACAAGGATGTAGATCTATAAACTCCACGACAAATTGATACGCCCGGTCGAAAACACGGTTCATTAGAATACATGAAACCATTTGGGCATTTGTTAACCCAAGCGGCGTCCTGAACTCGTAATGTCATACACACACCGCATTACGAGCGCGATCTTATGCACATCCATCCTTAATCCTCAATTATTGATACCTAGATGCGAATCAATCTTCGAAAAGACACTTGCACCTTTCTAAGTGCGTGGAGCAGTCATCAATCTTGGGTAACGGATATTTGTTCTTCACCCGAATCATCTTATTTAGTGGCTATAACTTGACACACAAAAGCTGCGAAATTTTGTTTCTTCTTATAAAACCTTGGCGCTCCCCATGGTGATACACTTTCGAGCAGATAAATCCTTTCTCTAACAATTCTCTTTGGCCGGCTTCCCCCGTTCTTTGCTCCGGTGGAGCCATTCTGCTCTGGTGTAATGGATGCCGGAGTGGCACCTGAAAACAGCGTCGATTACGAACTGAGCTCTCTACGTAGGCAATCTGTAGCCTCCCTCGAAAATGCGTTGGATAATAACAAACTATAGGAATGTCTAATAGGCTAGACTGTGCCCTTTTTGTATCTATCACATACACCAAGTAGGCTTCACAACCCTTTCAAACCATTGTTCTTGTAGTAGTGGCGGATATCATATTAGAGAGGGGGTTTGACCTCTTGCCAATAAAAGTCACTTCCTCACCACTCGGTGTCCTTAAGGTCACTCTCTTTATTCTACAATCAACTACCACTTGGTGTCGGGACAACCAATCGTCCCCCGATATCACATCAACTTTTCTAGTAATATAAACTTCGATCAAATCTCAAGAAATTCATACTCTCGTATTATGATGTAAGGCGATCTATATAGGCTTCATTCCACTGATGACACATACGAAGTGGATTTGTACGAGAAACATCTGTACTCGGTTTCACTCCTTGGTAGACTACCCAAACTCGGAATGGAAGTGTAAACATAAGAATAGGTTGAACCTAAATCAATAAATGCATATACATTAGTCTTAAAGATAGAAATTTTGACTATCGCCGATTAAGTCTTTGTCTTCAGCTCCTTCATTGCATAGCGCTACTGGCGGAACCACGAGGAGGCATCCTATACTTGCCTATAGTATGGCAAATGCCGGTGCAATAGGTGATGCAACACTCTTGTTGCCTCTCTGTACTACTGAACCTATACCCCTGGTCCGGGGTGATGTGAAGGAACGAGCTCTAGGACAATCTTTTATCTTGTGCTCATTAGATCCATAACTCAAACAAGCACCTTTCAATCTCCAACAGTCTCCTTTATGTCTCTTCCCACAATGTGAAAATGGAGAAATTGGTCCCCTTGAAGAACCTCCAGGTGCACTAGCAGCGACGATCTTGGAGTAGAATAGTCTTCTTCACCGGTGGCACGATCGATCCTTGTCTGCGGCAGTTTGAATAGAATACGTGGTCCTCTAAATCCCCTAATGTTGCCAACGATGCGAATTTGGTAGTAGGGCTTTCTTACCTGTCTTCTTTTCTTTTCTCTCATTTCCTCTTTCTTCACTCTTTCAACATTTGAGCACATATCTAATTTTGAGAAGTCATCATAGTAGAATCTGTGACATGGGCTCGAGATATAGTCCTTTAGACCATCTTGAACTACGTATTTTTCTTCTTCGGTTACTAGTATCTCGGGAGCATACTTGCTCAATCGAGTGAATTCTCTTTGGTATTCAGTGACACTCATCTGTCTTTGCCTCAAATTGTGGAATTCTCTCTTCATGTTGTTCCAAATGCGTCTGACCCACATACATTTCTTGAACTCTATCAAGAAAAATTTCCATGTAATACTCTCTTGTGGTGTGGTCTAAGTCAGAGCCACAGATAAACAAATCTTGAACGATGGTCGCACATTCAATTTCTTTCGACGTGCAATGCATTTGCACAAGTGATTAGACCAAATGATATATACAAATTTCTGCCACTATTACCAAAGACTAACTAGAATCCGGGTAAAAGGCACCTTGTTAAGACCAAATATACATTGTATGCCGTTTAGAAGAATAATTTTGTCACTAAATTCGATTAAAAATTTCTTTGGTCTTAAAAGCGCAAGTGCCTGGTCGTACAAGTAATAAAATTTGACTTATAAGTTCGGATATCGTTCCGTTAGAGATTGAAAGGAATTTAAGCTTCAACTACACAACTACTCAGGATTACACTATTTGAATGTCTAGTTTAGATGAAAGAGATTTAGTAACTAATAAGAATTTTAATAACTAGAATCCTACATTTAATATAAAAGGAAAATTCCAAATCTAAATGTATTGGTGAACCAGTTATTCTTTGGAAGTAGACAGTAGAGATTTCATTCTTTCCAATAAAGTGCTCCGTTCATCCCCAATCTCATTCTATTTCTCTAAGTTGGAATCTCTGAATTTGTCGAATGAGGTAGTATTGTGTAAGGATACCAATTTGATGTATATGTGAAAATATGAGAATTGAATGTAGTAAATACTCAAGCGATTTGAAACAAAGTAAGTACTGCTGGCCCGAAATGAAAAGTATTACCAACCTCAACCTCATAGTGCACGGGTCATCGTAATAAAGTGGACTCTAGGAGTCCTAAGTGCTCGTACCGAGGATTGGAGTTCTCCCAATTCAGATTTGATCACCCGATTCTGAGGCTCTTCAACTATTTAGAGCGTCGAATAGGATGTGGAATAAAATCAAAGATTAAATTGAAGCAAAAGCGATTTAAAACTAATCCTAAAAATCTACCAATATGTAAACAACTACTTAATTTTAAAGGTATGAAGAGAGTCAGGGATGGGATATTATTATTTACAAAACGATTTGCATTTCAGCCAGAAGTGCAACATTTGTGAGGTTGAATTCGTTTGTCAAAACAATATAGTACAAACCAGTTTCTCCATACCATACATTTCACTAGTTAGAGATCCATATTCCTTTTCGGATACAAATGGAGTCTAAATAGCTACTGTAAATTTGACACTCTTTAAGATTTGATTATTTTCTTTTTCAATACTTCCGACCATTTCTTAGGGCGAAGAGTGCCTCCCCTTAAACGAGATAATGCAAGCCTTCTCAATATAATTATTATCTAATCTTCAAATCTAATAAAATTTTCTATCTCCTTGATTAGATCTTTCTTGGCTGCAGGATCAAAGATCCTTTCATCGACTAAGGAGAAACCTACGATCGGCTAAATTGATACATCATAATTAATCCTCCCCACCACTGGTAAATTAGTGATCTATCAAAGTAATTTTCGAGTTCATTAGTTTCAAGATATTAGTCTAACATACCCCTAAGTTACCGCTCTTTGCTCTCAGGAATCTCCATCTCTGTGTCCATTCAGAGGGCCTCTTGGAAATCAGAAAGATACAACTCTTTTTGGGTATAGAGCGGCTACACTGTATTAGAACAATTCATTATATGAACGATTACCAATTATATAAATTCGGTATTCAAACCCATAAATCTTGCGAAAAAGCGCAAATCTGATGACAGCAATTAAACCCCAACCCTAGGGTGTTAATGTTCCATTACTGATTTAATCATCACTAATCAACAAAAGTAAGAAAATGAAGAAAGAAATCAAGAAAAATCGATTTGAGCTTGATCTTCTCCTCAACTGATGAGATTAATATAAGTGCGACAAATCTTCTGGCCAGAAATAAAAATCTGTCTAAAACTACTCTAAGATATATTACAAAATAAAAATATGCAGCAAAACTGAAAATGGGCGGAGTTTAGAGAGGGAAAACCCATGAGAGAGAGAAAAATCCGATTCTTGGCACAATGCATGCGAACCTTAGTGAAATGCGAATCTACGGTATACGACACGAAATCTCTTCAATAGAAATAAAAATCTGCTCTAAAACCACTCTAAAATCTAAAACAAATCAAAATCCCAGAAAAAAATTTGGAAAAAATCAAAGTCTAGAGAAAGCTATAAAGCGGAGAAATACCACGTCTTCGGCTTGCCCTCTTTACCTAAAAAAGCGAGTATATAAATGGTCTAGGGTGAAATGGGCTTGAAATTAGGTCAAAATATCAATTTTAAATGCCTTTTAGGTTCATAGCGTTTCTGGCCGCGACACAAATCTTAAATCGCGACACCATTTCATCGCAACACACACGTTTCTGTTCGCGACACCATTTTATCGCGACTAATTTTACGGACAGCATTTGGTTTTTCGCCCTCTAAAATTTAGTCAGGCCATAACTTCTTCGTTTAATAACTTTCGGTTGGGCGTGTAATTACTCGTTGGAAGCTCTTTGAATGTAGAATGCTGCCATGAGGAATTTGAACCATTTGATGTTCGGATGGTACAGAAAGAACCATCTTTCCGATGGCCTTGTTTGTGAGACTCTCCGTTGACTCTTCTTTGGAAATAAATTGCTCATTTCTTGCCAGTAATTTTGCTTTATCAATAAAACCAAGTTTAGAAATTTTATGAGTTTTACATGAATATGGATATAAAATGCACACAAAATAGCATGTAAATGAACTCAAAACATAGATGAGTTTGCACTCATCGAAACACCCCAAACTTGAAGTTTGCTTGTCCTCAGTAAAGAAAAAGAAAGAGATTGCTTGTCCCCAAGCAATGGAAGAGAAGAGTTCATTTCACCCTTTTTATTTAACCAAAACTGAGTAATTAAGCTTTGCAAGGGGTATGTGATATGTGTCTCAAGAATTACCCTTACAAGATAATTTATTCATTTTAATAGTGAATTAATCTCATAATAGACAAATTTAGATCATGGTTCTCACTAGTGTGTGTGTGTGTGGTCTTCCCCTATCAAACCACCCAAGCTAGATGAGTTTATGAGAATTGAGATAAGTATGTGGATCTCTAAGATGAATTTATTTAGGTTCCATAGGCTTGTTGTTCTTATCCTCTCCACTAATGTAGGCACCTGCACAACTCTCGAGATCAAGTAGGTCTTTATAAACATGTAATGTAAGGCTTGGGTAAGGAAGTAGTTGAGTAGTCATTTATGCTAAAACGCCAAACATACATATTTTTCTGCATTAATAGCTCCTCTACTCCATCACGATCTTACCATCGGCATAGTGACTGCCTCTCAAACACCCCAATCTGTTTAGGTGCATCCTTCGGACTCCTCACTTATCACTTTTAACAAATTCTGCATTCTTTCAACAAACACCAAAAGCCCTTTTTCTTTAAGACAAGGTTATTAGAAGTAGTGCAATGTCAAAACCCCCTTAAGCTTTCTACCAACCTTTAGCGAGCTTTAAATCAATAGCTCCCAAACCCAATTGTATAGGGTGGTAGGTGTTGAGACACCTTAGGATTTACTTGCTCTAGGGAAGGAAGGCTACGGAGGCTAGACTCACTCTTCCTTGACTTTTGTATATTTTTCTTCTTTTACACTTGATTTTTTTTTTTTTTTTTTGACAACTTCACGATTTTCAACTTAACTCATTTCAACCAATTTGGAGTTATTTTTCCTATGGAAAAATAACTCCCCTAAACTTGCTCCTCACCACATTTCTCATTATGTTCAAATCCTCATGTTATGGGTGATTTGGTTCTTTATTGAGATAGTGATGTATAGGAAGGTTATTGGCTTCAAACTTGGTTTTTATAAACGATTTTGGCTCTTTAGGCTCAACATCTTGGTATAAGAGGAATATGCATATGCATATTAATAGGAGTTAGCTTGAAAGGCACAATCTTTCCAAGGATAGCCTATATCATTTCTCCAATTGTTTTGTTGCCTAGAGATTTTAAGCCTCAGCGATAATAGAACAAGTTCTAGAACCTATGAAGATCAAATTAGATGGATTCTCATAAACCTTCTCTAGCCCAAGCAAAAGCTTGTTTTTCAAAGGTACTTAGTGACCACGTGCATGGATTTTGAAACCAATGACTAAATAACTTATTAAAGAGATAACTCATTAAGCATTAAGTCTATTATCTCCTAATATTGTCCATATACCAAGGTCATTTATGGTCATATTGACATCCACGACAACTCCGAAGCAAAACTCAATTAACTCAATAAACTCTAACTAAAAATATATATATATATATATATATACCATATATATATATATATATATATATATATATATATATATATATATATATATATATATATATATATATATATATATATATATATATACCAAACTAAGATATAGAGATTGAAGCATCAAACAAAGTCATTATCAAAAAAGCACCAGAAAATTTCATCCTGAAAGTTTGTCATTTGCAACATGTAGGGTGTGACATGATAAACTAACAAATAAACACCCCCAAACTTTGAGATGAACATTGTCCTAAATGTCTAGCAATGAGCAAAAGGAAGCAATAAAGTAAAGAGTAATAAAGTTAGGAAAAAGTGAACTCCCCTTTCTAGTCTGGGCCACTTTGAATAGGAACCTTGAGGATTTTTAGACCTTGATATACTCTTTTTTCTTCTTTCGAGCCATGAAAGTGGCTGTGGCATTTTCTCAAACACTTGGTGTGCACCAACTTCCTTCAACTTAAATGAGTGAGTTTTGATTCTTGAAACTCTTCAATACATGCAAATCGCACTCCACACAATCAACAATGATCACAAAAACCTAAAAACAAACAACTTAAGCACAAATTTTCTTCCATTGTAACTCCTCTTTGATGCTTGGAATGATGGATGAAGTGAGGTTCAACAATGAAACCAGGTTGTGGGTTTTGTGATGGGTTTGAAGCTTGAAGATGATGGAGATGGGTTGGGGAGGAATGTGATTTAGGATTTGAGTGGATGGGAGAAAAGAGATTTGAAAGTGGTTAGAAGTTACAAGGGTTGGAGAAGAGTATGGCAAGATGGTACTAAAAGTAGGAAAGAAGAAAAATGGGTTTCTGGGGGTTAAAAGCCTCACATTTTCGTGGCTGTGGTCTTGGTCATCGAAGATGCCTTTCGGCACCTTTGTTTTTTTATCCAACTTGTTATACTCGCTATCTCCTTCATTTTAGCTTTCAGGTGGATGTGTAAGACTCGTTGAAAGCTCTTTCAATGAAGAATGTGCTCATGGGCTAGGTGAACCTTTTGGGCTAATCAATACAGAAAAATCAGAATGTTCAATGCTGTCTAGTGTGATGATTTCTTGACTCATAGGTTCTCCTTGCTTTGTCTCTTGCCCATATCACTTGTTATCCAGCTAAAGTCCTTCATGCTTATATATTCTCTCAAAATTCCTCGAATAGCAACCCTTAATGCTTTCATTCATGTTTAAACTCATCTCTTGTCTTCAATTCTCTTCAAGCATGATCATGAACCTTCCAACTTTATATTTCAGTTCAATTTGGTTCTTTTCATCTCAAAAACAAGCACTATAATTACATCAACCGCTTTCCAACTTCTTGCCTTCGCTCTTGCAAACTAGTCATGACAACATGTTGAGCTTCAAACTTATCTTATTAAAGCACTAATACTTAGTTAAAACACTCTTTTGGAATTTTCATCCGGTAAAAAAAAAAAACAGCAACAAATAAAATAACTAAAAAAATAGAAAAAGAAAAGAGAATGGATAGAATCCTTATTACCTAGCTTAGGTTGCCTCCTAAGAAGCTGCTTCGTTTTTAGAGTCCAGCTAGACTCATTAGAAAAGTACTAGTGCTTCCATTTGACCAATCATTCATCTTGGAAAGCACTTCCTCTTCATAACCATTCAGCTCAAGGATGTTTTCTTTCAGACTTTGAAGAGGGGAAAGAAACTCAAAATCTCCTTTAATTATGGCTGGTGGTTCAGCCACAATTTCTTCAAAACAGTCCCCTCTATGTGATGTAGATGTAAACACATTTATCTTAAGGGGGTTGTTTGAAACATGCCCTTTTGATTGAAACAATTTGCGAAATTTTACGCACATGGCTCTTTCTTGCTTCATCAAAGGTAATGGTTGGTGAATTGAACTGCGTTCTCTCACCTACAAGCAGGTGAGCTCCCACCTTGATGTCAATCCATGCTTGGCTTGAGGAAAGAAGTGGTCTTCTTAGTATATGAGAATTTTGTAAATCCCCTTCAATGCCCCAAGTCACAAAATCCATGGGGAAGGTAAATGTGTCAATCTTCACCAAGACGTTTTCAATAGCCACCACTTGACTTTCTTCTTCAAATGTCAATTTATCCACTAATGACTTTTCATTCTCTAAGTTGTTTAGGAGTGCCTTTTTCTCAATTTCCATCTCATTTTCACCTTCTTCCACAAATTTCAGGATAGGAAATTTACGCTGCTGCTCAAAGTATGATGCATTCTTTGGGATTTGGGAAGAAGTGTTACTAGGAAGGTCCTAGAGAAATTTTCCTTGAATGCTTGGACCAAGTGTCCTATTTGAGCTTCTACATTTTTCAATCTAGCACTAGTGTTGACTTGGAAGACATCTAAATCTGGAAATTTATGCTCATGAAGATTAATCATCTTCTTGTTCCCTTCCATGTAGATAGAAATCTGCTCCTTAACAGGAGACAACTCTTCTTCCTCCTGAAATGTGGGATTTGAACTCCCTTGATAAGGCAATACTCCTTGTTCCATGAGTGAGTCATTGTGAATTCTTTGGTCCAATTTATGAAGAAGTAGTTCAGAAACAGCTTCTGTGAGCAAATCTATTTTCTATTGAATGTTCCTCCATAAGTACCAGCAAATAAGAAGAAAAACAAAAAGAAAATAAAAGTACAAATACTATTTAAAAAATAACTAGAAACAAAATCACAACCAAAAGATAAAAATAAAAATAAAAATTGCCTAAATTAGCAAATTACCCGTTCTTCAAAATGTCAACTTCCAATGAGAGAAAGTGAATCGCGCCATTCCCCGGCAACGGCGCCAAAAACTTGTAAGGACCAAAAGACATACACCATTTATGACATCATTACCACAGGACTATTATCTAATCCCCAGCAACAGCGCCAAAAACTTGTTAATACGACCAAATGATTGTATATGTGAAAATATGGCCAAGGGAGTGAATGTGGTAAATACTCAAAAACTGATTTGAAACAAAAGTAAGTGTAATCAAAAACTGAAATGAAAAGTATTACCAACACTCAACCACTCGCAGAAGTGCACGGGTCATACAAGTAACAAAGTGGACTCTAGAGTCGGGATATAGATACCCACGAGGATTGGAGGTTCTCTAATTGGAATTTGATCACCCAGATTACAAGGGCTCTTCACTGTTGGCGATCAAATAGGATGTGGAGATAAAATCAATTAGAATTGGTAAAAATTGATTTAAACGATCCTAAAATCTGCAAATAAACAACTACTTAATTCTAAAAGGTATGAAGAGAGTCACTAGGGATAGATAATTATTTACAAAATAGTTTGCATTTCCTTGAAGTGCAACATTTGTGAGTTAATTCTAGATTTGTCAAGAGCAATGTAGTATAGCTTGGATTTCTCTATACACCATACATTTCACTAGTTGAGATCCATATTCCTTTCGGGACAAATGGGTCCAAATAGCTACTTGTAAATTTGACACTCTTTAAGATTTGATGCATTTTTTCTTTTCAATACTTCACAACCATTTTCTTAGGACTGAGAATTCTTGCTCCCATAGACGGGATAATGCAAGCCTTCTCCAATATGGTGGTATCTCGTCCTTCAAATCAATAAAATTTTCTATCTCCTTGATTGAATGCTTTGCTAACACGGGATCAAGAATACCTTTCATCGGACTAAGGAGAAACCTCGATCAACTAAATTGATACATTATCTAATTAATCCTCACACCATGAGTAAATTAGTGATCTATCAAAGTAATTTTTCAGGATTCATTAGTTCGAAAGATATTAGTCTAACATACCTAAGTTAAGCTCTTTACTCTCGGGAATCTCAAATCTACATTGTCCCTTTCGAGGCCTCTTGGAAATCAGAGAAAAGATACAGCTCTTTTTTGGGTATAATCTACTAATATTCCGAACAATTCATTATATGAACAGTACCAATTATATAAGTCGGTATTCAAAACCCACAAAATAAGCGCTGCAAATACGAATGTTGACAATTAAACCCCCAACCTAGAGGGTGTTTAATGTTCCATTCTTTGGATTCCAATCATCATAATCCAAACAAAAAGAAGTAAGAAAATGAAAGAAAGAAATCAAGAAAAATCCAGATTTGAGCTTCAATCTTCTCCTCAACCGAGTAAAAAAGAAATTCAATATACGATGCAGCAGAAATCTCTTCAATAGAAACTAAAAATCTTTGCTCTAAAACTACTCTAAGATATATTAAAAAATAAAATGCAGCAAAAACTAAGAAAATGGGCAGTTTAGAGAGAGAAAACCCATGAGAGAGAGAAAATCCAGATTCTTAGCTTCAATCTTTATCTGAACCTTAGTGAAATCTGAATCTCTGTTATACAGCACCGAAATCTCTTCAATAGAAATAAAATGCGCTCCTAAAACCACTCTAAATCTAAAACAAATCAAAATCTGAAAAACTGAAAAATGGGCAATCTAGAGAGAAACCCCATGAAGAGGCTCTCCAATCTTCGCTTGCCTCTTTACCTAAAAATGAGTATATATATATGGTCTAGGGTGAAATGGGCTTGAAATTAGGTCAAATATCAATTTTTCGGCCTTTTTAGGTTTTGGCGTTTAGTCGCGACACAAGTTTTAATATGACACCATTTTCTGTCGCGACACCGGCGCTGCTGTTGCGACACCGACTGTCGCGGCACCGACTCTGTCCGACACCATTTCTGTCGCGACTAATTTTACGGGCGGCAAAGCGGTTTTTCTTCTCTAACTATGGAGCCATAACTTCTTCGTTTTAACTACGGATTTGGGCGTGTGGTACTCGTTGGAAAGCTCTTTGAATACCGATGCAGCCATGGAAGGAATTTGAACCATTTGATGTTCAGATGGTACAAGAAAAATTCATCTTTCGGTAGCCGCTGTGAAGGACTCTCCGTTGACTCTTCTTTTGGAAATGAAGTGCTCATTTCTTGCCTTAAATCACTTGCTTTTCATCAATAATCCTACAAAACCAAGTTTAGAGGAAATTTTATGAGTTTTACATGAATATGGATATAAAATGCACAAAATAGCATGTGAAATGAACTCAAAACATAGATGAGTTTTGCACTCATCATATTGTTTGGATTCCTCCTCTAATAATACTTTTCACTGAGTAGAGGTTCATGTTCATTTCTGAAACATGATTCTAATCAATTACTTGTAATTAGAATTTCTCTGTAAGATCTGGGTATTTTTCTTTTCCAATACTTCATACCCATTTCTTATGACTGTTGATTTCTTGCTTCCCAAGATAGGGCAGTTGCAAGATTTCTACAACAAGAATGATGCCTCATCCTTAATATCTGAAAGAGTTTTCTCTTTTCTTGATTAGATCTCATGCTAACACGGGATCAAGATCATTCTTCTAGACCAAGAAGATATCTCTAATTGATTAAATTGATATATCACTCAACCCATTCTCAAACCATGAGTAAATTGAGGATTTATCTAAGTAACCTCTTAGAGCTCATTAGTTCTTCAATATTAGTCTAACATACCCCCAAGTAACTGATCTAAGCTCTCAGGAATCTCCATCTACCGTGTCCTTTCAGAGGGCCTCCTGAAGTGGGAGTGAGCAATAGTCACTTTCATGGTATAAGCTACTAAAATTAGGAACAATTAATATCAAGATCAACACCATCCGATAAGCTCAAAAAATTTCGAAATTTTTTCTTATTTGCGAAAAGACCGTAACTAAACATCAGATCTTTCCCGATGGAAGTTGTGTTCTCGGCTTGGATTACGACGCCCATTGAAAATGCGATTAGGAAAATTCCTTTATGCTTTACCCAATCAGCGAAGAAATGAGTTCGACATTTATCCCAGGTTCATTGAATTCAAACAGTAATCCTAAATGAGTTTCAGCATTAAATTTCAACTTTAAAACTTCTAAACAATTTGCTGTTTCAGATCCAATAACGAATTAAAATCTCACGCTAACGCTAATCTACAAAGAAAAAAAAATAAGAAAAAAAAATAAAAGAAAAGAAAGAAAAATATAATATAAAAGAGTTCTCAACTCCCCAGGTACTCTAGTTCGTCGTTGCTGACTGATTGCCTCGCTTTTCGCAGTCGTTTCTATTTATAGAGCCCTAAAAGTTTGGGCCCTAAAATTAAGGCTATGTGTGAATCCCTAAGCATTTTGGCCCAGATTTTCCTTCTATGTCATAAGCTAGAAGTTGTGTCGCAATAGAGTTTTGTGTTTTTTTGCAGGTATGTAGTTGTTTGTTGCGACTTGAAGATCTTGTGCTCATTTTTGCTTCAGTTGCGACAACGTATTCTTGTTGCGACAATCTTCTTCTTTTCGACATAAGAAAACGTATCGCGATAGAGTTTCGCTTTATCGTGACAATATTTTGTGCATTCTTGAGATAGTTATGTCCACGACATCGATAATCATGTGCATAACCACCGGTTCGATTAGCTTCTACGAGATTGGTGTCGCGACCAGTTTTTATGTCGTGAAACTGACATCTACATTCGGGTTATGTTGTAACAACATCTTGTTTTATCTGCATTTACATCGCTGACCGGAAAGTGCATCGCAGCGAGGCTTGTCGTGAGCTTGACTTCTTGTTGCAGCCTTATTCTAATGTTGCGACATGACTTCTTAGTGTTTGTCAAATATTTGTTGTCGCGACCCAGTTTTCGTATCGCGACCGCGACTCTTCACGTGTTCGAAGCAATTGTTTTGCCGGCGACCCGGAGTTTTCATGTCGCTGGCGAACTCTTTGCGATATGTTGAAATCTTTGTCAGCGACGCCGAAAGTGCGCCATAACCTTGTTTCTCTCTATTCAGCTTATTTCTAAGTCGCGACATTAAAATCCATGTCGCGACATCGATTTATCTCCTCGGTATTGAAAGTATGTTGCAACGTTGGTTTCTTTTGTTGCGACCAGGCCAATTCAACAAATAAGCATCATTTGTCGCGACATAATTTTCTTATCACAACTGAACTTCTTCTTTCAGTGCTCTCTTCTGTCTCAACCAGCTCCTCCATGTTCTTGAATAAGTGTCGCGGCGGTAGATTACGTCATGACATAGTTGCCTTCGATTTTCCTTATGTCACAATATAACTGCTCTTTGTCTCAGCTGGCTTCTTCCCATTTCCTGTTGAGACATGCTGTCTTTTGTTGCGACCTAACTCATCTGCCATTTTTTAGATCCTGTGTTGCGACCACGAAAATATTATTTTGGCTCTGATTCTCTAGCCATTTCTTAGGCGTTTGTTGCGACCAGAAATCTGTCGCGATAGGGAAACTGCAGTGTATTTTTCTCTTCTTTGCTTCTTTGAAATCTCTCATTTTTGAATTAACTCTTGCAAAACACTAAGTTTGTAAATAATCCATAATTTGGCATTAAAACAGCTTTAAAATTACTAAAACCAAGCTAGAAAAATGGATTAAAAATAGATGAGTGTAAGACTCATCAAATTCCCCTAAACTTAAAGTTTTGCTTGTCCCCAAGCAAAGAAAAGAAGATTTGTTTGTCCTCAAACAATTTAGCTTTATTTTTAAGAACATTTTTCTATTTTGCATTGAAAATCTGCCACTTTAATTGAAACTAGTTGATTCTGACTTAATTTCAAAATTGAGTTTAGTTCGGACTTAAGAAAATTTTCAAATATTGTCACAAATAAACCCAATGAATTAAAATGTAAACAATTTAGTCAATTAATCTTGATCTGTGTGTGTGTGATGGTTTTCTTTCCCTTCCTCCTTGATAGGATTACTTAATCTTCTAGGACTTTACACAGTAACTGTAATTTCTTTTAACTCCTCAAAGTGCCATATGCTTGTTTTTCATACTGGTCTCCACTAATGTAGACAAGTACCACCTTCAAGATCAATTAGGTCTTTTAGGCTTGTAAAGTTTGGCTTGGGTAATTGGGTAGATAAGTGGAGAATTTAGGGTAAATTTACCCAGTTCACTCTTGAGTGTGTATCTTTCCCCATTCTTCATCCTTTTCTTTCTACTAATGTCGAAAAATATATTCCCCCGAACTTGTCATGAGTATCATCTTGTCTATTCTCGACAGCATCTTTTAGAGAGAAGTCTCCTTTTTTTTTTCTTTTACTTGTCAAATATTTTTAGGATTAGTGCAATGTCTTGTCTTCTTAGGCTTTCTACAACTCTTAGAGAACTTTGGGCTAGCATACCAGTTGACATTAGGGTACTAGATGTTGAAACACCCCTAAGAACTTAATTGTTCAAGAGAGGAAGGCCACAAGACAAAACTTAATCCCATTTGACAATGTACAATTTTTGAGTTCATCTCTACATTCTTTTCCATTTCTTCATTTGTTCTTTTCTTTTTCCATTCTTCATCATTGTTTCCTTATAAATCAAAATAACATTCCAAACTTGTCATTTTCTATATTTTGAAGTTCCTGTCTTGAAACCTGGGCAAATAAGGGTTCTTTACTGTAGGATTAGAATAAAGGAAGGTTTGAGGCTTTCATTTTGCTATTTAAACTAGAAAATTGGCTCAAATCTGGAACTAGAGTATATGCTTATGCATATTATGAGGGATTGAAAGGCTCAAACTTCTAAGGATGGCCTATATAGCTCACCATTAATTAATTATTGCTTAAG
This sequence comes from Tetrastigma voinierianum, assembly GCA_016808115.1. NCBI lineage: Eukaryota > Viridiplantae > Streptophyta > Magnoliopsida > Vitales > Vitaceae > Tetrastigma > Tetrastigma voinierianum. Next base: position 347,271 of record JAEQBH010000755.1, read on the forward strand.
TTTCGCCTTGACTAATAATCTAACAAGTTAGGACCCTTTGGTAATTTAGCTGTGTGAACCAGAAGATGTCCCTAATCCTTCACAATTTGTTAAGGAACATTTTGACCATGTGCATTGTTTTTCAGGACTTTCAATGACGTTATAGTTTATATAACAGTTTCAAAAGTCTTATTTTTGCTGTCTATTTAATACATTTTCTTAAATCTGAACCTTAAACTTCATTATAGCTTACACATGCAACTTCCTGTTCTAATTCATTGAGGCCTACCACAATTTCAATTACACTTATTGTTGGATTATGATGTTTGTTGTTGTGTTGTTCTAATCAAGTAAAAGAGTTCATTTGATCATGCTTTTAGCTCAAAACATCACAACACACCAACAATTATAGTCAAGTCATTTCACCCAAACATGCTGCAGCAAATAAGCTAATTGATCCAGGTAGTTGTTTTCTTCTTTATTCAACCAAGAAGATGACAAACATGAGGTAAAAGAAACTAATCAAAAACACACCAATCAAACACAAACACAATTGAACACAAAAATTTTTATATAAAAATTTTATTTTATTCAAAGGAATTGCCTTGAGTACAAAGAGGGTGAGGACTTGGAGGAGGTAGTGTATTTTTCATTTCTTATTCTTTGCGACTCTCTCCTTGGCACGCCCACCATCATAGATATTCTTCTACCTCCTCTTTGGGGTAAGTTCTTTCTTTGCGATAGTTCTAGATTTTTTCTTTTTGTGTTTTAAGCCTGCAAGGTGTAGAAGTGCACATGATTATTTCTTCAGGTTGGTATAAATTATAGGTGGGTTGTGACTCCACTGGGGATTATAGGTAAAGTCTGATCTGGTCGATTTGTGGCCCAGTATCTTCTTTTGCTTTGACGCTGTTCCGCCTTGATCTAGGATCTTAGCATTACTCTCTATAAGTTCTTGCTGCCTCATAGCTAGAGATTCCTGGAGTGTCCTGTTATTTCTAACATCATAGCTCATCATGCGAAAATCTGTTTGCAATGTCCTAAATTTTTCATGCAGTTGTTATCTCTTGAATCCATGCTTCCTTTCAAGGCATTGTCTCTATTTCTCAAGACCGTCCTCCATTCTATGTCCCTTTTTTCTATTTATGCTCTCCACTCTTCATCCCTTTTCTTCAGTGCATCTTCTAAATTCCGATCCCTTCTTTTGAGCTCTTTATCAAAATACTCATCACCCAGTTTGGAGGCGTGGCTTTAGCGGTCATCTTCCCTTCATCTCTGCCGCATGAACGTAGTTTTGCATGAACCTTCATTTGTTCATGTTGAGATTTTGTCTTAACTTTGGTGCCAGTGGCTCGACTCCCTTGAGCTTATGATTACCGTGGACGTTAGTTTCTCCCACTTTTCGGCTCAGTGCAACCTTTGCCCTTTTTCCTTCTTCTTTTTCTGTTTCCTTTCCCTTCCCTCTGTTCTTTGGTCGTTGCTTTGTTATACTGGTAAAGTCGGAGGAGGCTGGAGTAAGTTTCCTCGATCCCCCATTCTTTCTTGCTGCCTTGGATCGAGAAGCCCGAGTTATTGTTCTTTGGGTGTGGAATCGTTCCTCTACATTTACCCTCCCAGTAGCTCCGGATGGAATTTTCAATCATTTTTCCATCTATTTTGTAACCTTTTAGCAATGCATAAGGAGAATTGCTTCTTTCTTCCCAGCTGTGCTTAGATGCTTAGATGGCCTCAACAGGCCGCGAAGTAAACCATGCCTTAGCTTCCCTACATTTGATCTCCTCACGGCAATGGATCTGAAAGGATTTATCTTTGTTCCTTTCCACTCTCCTTTTCCAACTGTGAGAAGGTCAACTATCTTCTGTGTTCTGTTTCCCTCAATTGTTTCCTGAACTTTGATCCATGCTGACCCGGATTAACGAATTTTGTTCGTCTACTTCTACTGCTAAAATCTATCCAACGTCATACGACATACACTCTTTTCCTTCTCTTTCTACCATATTTTTCAAAGTCACTTACCAAGGTACATCCGGGTTCTTTGTGTTCTTACCGAAGGCTGTCATTCTCTTCCTCCTGCGTTTCGGCAAAAGGGGAGATAATATTCTTAAATCCTCTTTCCGCTATGAAGCCCTTGTTTTTCAAACTTCCTTCCATTAGAGTTGCTGCCTTTTTTGAAATTAAGTTTCTTGCTTTGGCTTCATTAACTCTCCTTTTTCTTTTCCTTGGTTCATCCACTGTCTGATGATTCTCTTCGTTGTCAACTTGCCTTGTTGTTGCTTCAAAACTTTGCTCTGTTTGATCATCGACCAGTGTATATTCGGCGACTTCGATGGAGTTTGGAATCAGGGTGGTAGGATCAGACATGGTAATGTTAGGGTTTCTAAACTCTAGGGTTTTTAGGGAGTGAGATGAGAGAGACTTGAATAGAGAAGCTGAGATGGGTGAGAGTTTATGAGAAAGGTGGCTATTCAATTTTCAAAAAAATTCCATGTATAAGCCAACTGATTCATTGTGTGCTACATTAAATGTCGCGACAATTACTGCCCTCGGGTATGTATGTCTTTAATTCTCTATCGCGACATACAGAAAGTCTGTCGTGACAGAGTTTCAACATTATTTGTAGAAAGAAACCCGATCAAATATAGCGACCGCAGCGAGTATGTTGCAACATTTTTCGAGGGGTTATTTGAATTTATGTCGCGACATAACTGACTTATGTTGTGACAAAATTTTCTTTTTCAATTTTCTTCCTAATTCAACTGTGTGGCAACACAGAAAAATCATGTTGCGACATAACTGAAGTTTTCTGAAATGACATATTTCTCATGTTTTCTCTCATAAAACATTTAAAAAAACCTATATCCATTCATGCTCAGTTGAACCTACATGTAAAAACTTGTTCAAATCATCAAAAACCTTTACTTCAAGTATTAACTCTCATCTCAATTCTTTATTCAATATGTCTTACCCAGATATTCAGAATATGTTCTTATTCAAGAAACATAACATTCCCAAAACATTCAGATATGCATTATCCTTAAAGTCAGGTTTAGGGAATTAGAATTACTCCCCCTTGTAGTCATTTTTTTTTTCATATTTTCTTTTAGAAACAGTTTGCTTCTTAAAATGGTTCTTCTTTGTATTTTGCTTCATTTTCCTGAAAATCAACAACTAAAATAAAACTACTGAAACATCAAATATTCAAAATTCTACTGAATAAATCTAACTAAACAAAAAAAATTGAAAATTCCTACTTGGGTTGCCTCCAAGTATTTTCGATTTAGTGTCCCTAGCTAGACATTTCTTTGTAATTTGTCTTCTGCTTCAGCATCTTGCTTTGCTTGATCCTTTAATTAAAGCTCTTCTTCATTGGTTCGATCTCCATGCATGTCTTGTCCTACGTTTTCTTCCTTGCAATTCATCCAGCGCTACCATTGCAGTTGGTGTGAGATCTTTAGGATTGATCTTAGTACTACTAGGAAATGTATTTCTGGATTGGTTTTGCAAGGATAGGGCCAGCTGCCTTACTTGAGTTTCCAAGTTTCTCAATGTAGCATTGATATTTGTTTGAAGCATAGTTGTGTTAGCTTGGAAATTTTCAAGTTCAACAAATTTTTTCTCATGCACATTCAAGATCCTTTTGTTTTCTATCATGAATTGCGACACCTGATCTTCAAAGGTTTGAATTCTTTTCTACCCTTGATACTCTCCTCTGTTGTCCCTATTTTGCTGCTGTTGGAACCCAGGCTGAGTATAAACCTCATGGTAGTTCTGTCCATGTCTAGGACCCTGTTGTGCTCCCCACCATAGGAAAAGCTTTCATGGTTTCTTAGTGCAAGAATGTAGTGTGTAAGCAGGTTAGGGTTGGGCTTAAAAGTATAATTCTTGTTTGCATTTAGATGCGTGTAACTTCCCTCGACCTAGTGGGGACTCTTCTTCCTCATACCCTCAGCCTTTGTTTCTCCTTCCTTTTCTCCTCTCCAACTTCATGTGTGTAGTGTGCATCCTTTCTCATTGCTAATTAGCTTGTTCATTACTCGCATCAAGCTTGGCTTCTATGGTTATAGCCTATCCAATCAAATCGACCATTTCCTCGTCTCCCGCCTTACTCCCGAAGATCTCGACGAGTCTCAGAGTTTCATTTGAAGCAAGGTCTCTCTCAATAACTTCCCTCGTCTCCTTTGGCGCCTTCTTTTAAAACCTCCACAATAGGATGCATCAATTATACCCTTAGAGGTATAACTACGGCATGGTAGAAAATGTCCATATATGAGTTGTCGTATCTATCCCATGCATGTGGCACTTCTTCAAGAATCTCGAACCTCCCATGCTATGTAGAGACTCTCATCCTCCCCTTGCTTGAACACAATGATTTCTCCTCTTCTCTCAAGAGTGAGAGCTAGAGGGAAAAATCTGATCATGAATGCCTCCACCAGTTCTTCCCAAGTATTCACTAATCCCACTAGCAGTGAGTCAAACCATGTGGTCACAGCACTCTCAATGAACGGGAAGAGTCAGTTTCTGATTACATCAGGTCTTACTCCATCGCTGGGCCACAAAGGTTTTGCCATCCTCATAAATCTCCCCAAGTGCTCATTTGGATCTTCTGAAGGGTGTCCTGTGAACTGGTATTGCTGCACCATTGAAATCAAAGCTAGCTTAAGCTCAAAGTCGCTTTCATTTCAATGGGCTCTCATAGCAGAGTATTCTTCTCGATGATGTCTCCAAAATTCCTCCATCAGATAGGCCTCTGTGGTCTCTCTGCTTCTTCTTCTTCTGGAATAGTCTACAATCTTTATATTTGATTAGCCATACTTCTATCTTCAACACTGGTAGTTTTTCTCATATTTTTCAAGGTTCTTTCAATTTTTGTATCTTGAGGGAGCAGTTTTGCTTCTAATTTTCTATGCATTTAATATTTTCCTGAAAGTGGAAACACACTGAGATCAAATAGAGTCAGTGATAAAAAAAATTGTATATTCATTAAGCTTCCAAAAAGATCAGTAGCTTTTTCAGCCACTATTGTTAAAACTGTTTTTGTTGATTTTCTGAAATTTTTGTAAAACAAAGAAAAATGTCCAAATTAGCATTTCTCTCTTTTGTCAGAATATTGATTTTTAAATTCTTTCGATCCCCGGCAATGGCACAAAAAACTTGATCAAACCAAATGATATATACAAATTTCTACCACTATTACCAAAGACTAACTAGAATCCCAAGTAAAGGCACCAAAACTCAGTACATTCAAATATATCAGATGCTCATAAGAAGAATAATTTTGTCACTAAATTCAATTAAAAATTTACTTTGGTCTTAAAAACTGCAAGTGCACAGGTCGTACAAATAATAAAGTAGACCTATAAGTCTGGATATCGTTCCCACAGAGATTGAAAGGAATTTAAATTTCAACTATCCCAACTACTCAAGTTCTACACCATTTGAACTTCTAGTTTAGAGGAAAATTTAGTAAACTAATAAGAATTTTAATAACTAGAATCCTACATTTAATATAAAAGGAAAAATTTAAATCCTAAATGTAAACTCGGATCAACCGTATTGTCGAGTAAACATCGATTTCAATGTCGTGACATTATCAATTTCGCATCCTAATCTCATTCTATTTTCCTTAGCTGAATCAATTTGTCAAGAGGCAAGGTAGTATACCTGATTCCTCCTCTAACCATACTTTTCATCGAGTGAGGTTCATGTTCATTTCAAACATGATTCTAATCAATTACTGAAATTAGAATTTCAAGACGGTATTTTCCAATACTTCATACCCATTTCTATGACTAATGATTTTTACTTCCCAAGACAGGCGCCATAAGATTTCTACAACAAGAATGATGTCTCATCCTTAAGATCCGAAAGAGTTTTCTGCTTCTCGATTAGATCTCATGCTAACATGATCAAGATCATTCTTCTTAGACCAAGGAGATCTCAATCGATTAAATTGGATATATCACTCAACCCATTCTCAAACCATGAGCAAATTGGAGGATTTATCTGGGTAACCTTTTGTGAGCTTTCTTCATTAGTTCTTCAATATTAGTCTAACATACCCTGGCAACTAATCTAACTCCTCTCAAGAACCTCCATCTCTTGTCACTCAAAGGGCTTCCCCGGAAATCGAGCCAAACAATACCTTCATGGGTATAAGTTACCAAAATTAGAACAATTAATATCAAGATCAACACCTTCCAAATAAACCTTCAAATTTAATCCTTCCAAATTTTTTTTCATTTTACGTAAAAGACCATAACTAACATCGATCTTTCCAATGGAAGTTGTGTTCTCAAAAATCGGATTACAGCATACATTGAAATACTGACGTGAAAATTCCACTCAGAATCGCAATCAACTCAAGAAATGAGTTCTACGCTTGTTTGAGTTCATTAATCTAAACAAGAATCAAATACCCCAAGATTAAATTTCAACTTAAAAACTTCTGAACAATTTTTTGTTTCAGATCCAGTAACGAATCAAAATCTCACGCTAAAGCTAATCTACGAAGAAAAGAAAAATAAGAAAAATAAAATAAAATAAAAGAAAGAAAAATATAATATAAAAGAGTCCTCAGCTCCCTAGGTACTCCGTTCGGTCAGTTGTCGACCGACTACCCGCTTCCTCAAGCAATGCTTCTATTTATAGATTCTTAAAAGCTCAAATTAAAATTCATACTAAGGAGAACTCTACATTTTATCTGATTCGCTCTGTCGCGACTCCAAGTCAGGTCACGATAAAGCCTTGTGTTTTTGTTGCGGTGTATGCAAATGCCTCGTCACGACTTGAAGATCTTGTGCTCCTTTTTGCTTCAATTGCAACAACGTATTCTTGTTGCGACAATCTTCTTCCTTTCAGCATGAAAACTCTGTCGAGACAATATTTTGTGCATTCTTTAGATAGTTATGTCACAACATCGATAATCATGTCGCAACACAGTTTCAGTGCAGCTTCTGCAAGTTGGTGTTGCGACCCAAGTTTTTATATCGCAACAACATCTTTGTTCAAGTTATGTTGCAACATTGTCTTGTTTTATCTGAATTTCTGTTGCGACCCAGAAAGTCTGTCACTACCCAGAAAGTCTGTCACTACAAAGGCTTGTTGCCATTGAGCTTGACTTCTTGTTGCAGCCTTGTTCTGATGTTGCGACATGGCTTCTTAGTGTTTGTCAAATATTTGATGTCGTGACCCAGTTTTCATGTCGCGACACGACTCTTCTGTGTTCAGCTTAATTGTTCTATCGCAACCCGCCATGTCGCGATGTAACTTCTTGCATTGTAGGCCAAATCTTTGTCGCGATTACGTAGTGCAAGTCTATCACGCCTTGTTTCTTCTATTCACTATTTCAGGTTAGTAACATTAAAAAAACTATAAGTCGCGACATTGATTTATCTCAAAGATTGAAAAGTATGTTGCAACGTTGGTTTCTTTTGTCATGAATGAGGCCGCTTCAACAAACAATATCATTTTTCGTGACATAATTTTCTGTCACGACTTTCGAACTTTTCTTCAAAGGTTTCTCTCTCGTCTCAACTGTTCCTCCATGTTGGGTAAGAATCGTGCTTGTCACGACAGAGTAGATTTTGTCGCGACATAGATTCTACCTTCTGATTTTTTCTTTTGTCGCAACATAACCCGCTCTCGGTCTTCAACTCGCTTCTTCCCATTCCATGCGCCCAGCCGGCCTTTGTCAGTGCACCTAACTCATGTTAATTTAGGATCTCGTGGTTGCGACACATAAAATATTGTTGCAACACGCTTCTTTCTAAACCCATTTGCTTAGATGTCTGTCGGCCTAGAAATCCCGTCACGATGTAGACTCGCTGCAAATTTGTTTTTCTTTTTCTTGCCGAAATCTCTTATTTTAATTAACTCCTACAAAACACAAGTTTTGTAAATAATCCTATAATTTGGCATTAAAACAGCTTTGAAAATGACTAAAACAAGCCAGAAAATGGGATTAAAAATATGAGTTTAAGACTCATCAAGCATTCGTCGATCCTCCTGCTTTCTACCTTTCGCTAGCAAAGGCTCATCATCTTTCCTTCCCATAAAATTTACCGGTCGGTACCTTGCCATTCTTTCAATGGCTGACTGCTGAGGAGTAACTGCAGCTGGTTGGACTACTCTTTATAGTGCCTGAGATATTTGCTTGAGAATGTCTACAGCACCTCCTGCTACTTGTCCTTGTTCATTCATTGATGGAGCATGGGATGCTTAACCACCTTTCACACTAATAGGAATATTTGGGCGACTTCCTGAGTCACCTCTGACCCTATGGGGTCCTGAACTATCCATGTTGGAACTTATTATTATCAGACAAGATTCGTGTCGAAGTCACGCCATCCTTATATGCAAATGCAATGCATGCAATAAACAATTTCAAAAATCATTTCACAAAAAAATTTCAAAATCATTTGTAGAACTGCCTAAACCTAGGCTCTGATACCACTAAATGTAAGCACCCATTTCCAGTCCGACCCGATTGGTGGGTCCGAACCGGATTCGGAGGCGCAAACCGAATTCATTTATCAAACATATTTCATTTAGACATTTAAAAGCCTTTTTTTTCTTTCTTTTTCTTTTTTTTTTTTTAAATTGCGAAAGCGTTTTCAATCGTTTCGATAAGCCCATACAATTTACATTCAACTAAAATATATTTGCAATGAAGGCATTCCATGCCCATTCAAAATAATATACAAAATCGTTTCAGAGTTTAACTCTTTTGATCACAAAACATCAATTGTTCAAAAATATGATGGATGCATATGACGGATTATATACTTTTACTCCGCAGCTTTCTTGATGACTCCGCGCTCCTTGATCCTTGGTCCCACCATTAATCACTCGATACCTGCGCATTGGTATAAACCAATTGATACAGTTTTTAACTTTAACATCTAGACTACTCTAATTTGCAAAACAGAATCTGCACATAGCTCCACTTTGACTGATTTCTGGGAACTTTGGGGTTACAAATTACACTTACTAAGTAAATTATTCTATAATTTGTATTTACCCAGACTTTGAATCACTCAAATTGGATGAGTGAAACTCATTTTATGGCCAAAACACCACAACTACTCCCAAAATAGGGCATACCCGTGAGCTACTCGAAACTCACCTTTAAGCACATTTTCAGGAGCCTTAGTGCTGCAATTTGCTCCTATTCCCTTCTATACATTTGTATCTCTATCTCTTATGGTTCTTTATCAATTGGAATCACTTCATTTGGTTGATTATAACTTAATCTATAAAGAAAACAAGCAATGTATATTTTGATAAATTTTTGACAAGATTTCTCAAAACCCAACATTTCCCTTTTTACAAACACTCCTCCAAACCACCTAAACTCAATACTAAAACTCATTTACAACCAATACAAAAACACCTTTATCCACATTTGGGTTTTCCCAACCCAAACACAAGAGAAAAGGGGTTAGGGTTTAGTTTCTGCCTTTGAATCTCGAGATTCTTTAAACAAGCCTTCCTTCTTCTTCTTGATCACTTGGAAACCATAAATGGGAAGATCTCCCACCAAAACCTTGTTCTTCTCTCAACCCTAACTCTCTTTTCTCTCCCTTTTCTTTCCAAGAACGAAAATACACAAATGTGCCTTATCTTAGACCACATTTGGTCTTAATATCATTTAATAATTAAGGCATTGTTTGGCTTCTCCTCATTCTTCGCTTTCAAATAAGTCTCATTTCTCATTTTTCGACATTTAAGTCTTCTATTTCACTTCATTTAACTCACATTAGCATTTAAGATTATTCTATTTTTCAGCCCTTGCATTCCTCATTTTTACAAATTCCAAATTTTCCCTTTACACTTAAATTCCTTGGTTGTATATATATTTTTTCGCTCTTAGATTTAAATTCCAAAAAGTTTTCTATTTACTTTTATTTTTATACCTCTAAACACATAATAATATATATATATATATATATATATATATATATATATATATATATATATATATATATATATATATATATATATATATATATATATATATATATATATATCATAAAATACTTAGTAGAGTTTTTTTGGGGCGTATACTACTATTTTTTTTTTTCTGAGAGTACTTTAGTTACACAATATTCTCATGATTGGATTAGTCATTCTTACGATTAGAGTCACCTTTAGGATTTTGGCCGCCTCCTTTTGGATTTCCACAAAGCCCTTTGAGATCGTGTATGCTTTCCTTGGGACCCCATCTTTCCTTCTCCCAATGAACTTGATCGAATCGAATTCCTGATCATAATACTTAGCCCCCACATAACCTGTAGCCGCCATGAAGGGCTTCTTGTCTGCACGCACCACTTCCACTTCATTACCCTTCCAAAACAGTAAGAATTAGTGAAGAGAGGATGACACACACCAGTTGGCATGAATCTAGTCTCTCCCTAACAAAATGTTGTAGTTTGCAGTAGAGTCTATCACAAAGAAGGCGGATAATGCAGTTTTGCTGCCAATGGTGATATCAATAGGTAGTATCCCCAAGGTCTTAGATACTTCTCCAATAAAGGCATACACAGTCACCCCTGTTTGTATCATATCACTAATGTTTCTTTCCAAAGCCCTCAGCATTCTCAATGACATTACATTTACCGTTGATCCATTATCTATGAGAACCTGATACCTGGCCCGCCATTACACGGCTCTACATACAAAGCGCTTTATGTGCTGCCTCATCATTTCTATGTAGGGTTTCGTACTTCCGCTCTAGGTCTACATTCTTCATAGGATTCTATGGTAACCCCACTGTGGCCCTCATCTTCCTTTGTAGCAAGATGATTCCCTTCCACCTCCACTAGGTCTTCCTCTGCCTTTTTTGACTTGAAGATAGTTGGCAATGTTAAAGAAACAATGGAACAATTTAAAGATATAGGGATTTCACCTATTAATAAGGCCTTCGTGTCTATCACTTCATCCACATTGCTCATTGACTCCATATCCTTAGTAGCTTTCCTTCCAAAATTTGTTTTTTCCAAGCTATAAACCATTCCTTCCTTTACTTTCTCTAACTCCATGGCATCTTCCTCTTGGATTTCCACAGGTACATTAATGAGTTGTCTTCTATCAGCTGCTCTTTGCCTCTGCATCCTTCTTTTCCTAGTCCTAGACAACCTTTGGGGAAATTTTTTGTGTTGTACCACATGCCACCTTTGACCAAGAGAAACCATAGGAGCAATGATACACCTCATAAGCCTTTTCCTTCTCTACAACCCCTTCCTTGGAAAAAACAGGTTGTTTCCCACCATATCTTTTAGAGAAGTGAATTTGTATCTAGGAGATATCACTCTGTACCTTGGAGAACTGGGTCCACCTTTTGGAAAAATAGGCATGATTGGAGAAACATGTCCTTCCCTTCGCCTTCCGGGAGCAAATGAAGCCGCTTCATACCATTCTCTCAAGGGGAAAAGATTTTAATCTCTCGAGGAGCAGACTTATCCTCTTATAGAAACCTCTTGCTTAAAGGAACAACTCTATCCCCGCATCCACCTCTTGAATAACCGCCTCTACTATTTCCTTTGAACAATAACTTTCCTCCACTATTATTTGTGAGGAGTGAACTTACCCTTGGAAAAAAAAAAGCTCTCTTCTTGAGGAACATTCTAAACTCGTCAGATCATTCTCCCTCGAGCAATGAACCATCCCATGAGAGGTGGTATAGTCCTTCACCCTTTTCTTTAAGGAACAAATTCATCTTCTAGGAATCTGGGTCTTGCCTTGGGTGAAAATTTCCTTCCTTGAAAATTTGTTATACCGACTGCTCCCTCGCCTATCCCCTTCACCGACCCCCTTCTCGATGGGAGGATCTAAGGCAACCATGTTCTATCTATTTTTTTAACCTTTCAACATGAACCAAACAATATTTAGCGACCCATACCTTTCCTAGGGAGAGTTTTCCCACCTTCTTGGATTTTATCAATGCTCTTATGTCGAAGTTGGTAGTGTTGATTGAGGCCACTAGTGGGAAAGGATCCTCGTCGATTGTCATAGCCTCCTTCTTACCAGGGAACTTGAGTATCCCTTTCTTGATCCTGTCATGTATGACATTTCTAAACCCCAACATGCATTAGTAGTATGGTTCCATGAATTGTGGTGCTTACAATAAGTCTTTCCCCTTTGTTCATCCTTTCTAAGGATCCATTGGTCTTTAGGGAAGGTAATGAATTTTTCTTTAACTAAGAAATTTAATATTTCTTCTATTTTTGCTACCTCAAAAGTGTACTAGACCTGTGTACCAACAATTTGTACATTCTTCCACAAATCATGTGCCTTTTCTACCAACAAAGGACATGTGAATGTCCTTATAGTATAGATTCACATCGCTTACTCCCCCCGACATTTTATAAGAAGCCCTATGGACTTTTTCCGATAGCTTTCTCCTCGAGAAGCTCATACTCTATCACCAAATTTCACGTCTATAAAATCTCTAAATTCCATACCTTAAGAATTTTTTCCTCAACTCAATGTCCAGACCTTTTTGAGCCATTTTCACGTACTCTATCTCTAGAAGATAGATCTTGCACCTATTTCTCATATTCTTAAACCGGGAGATGAACAGATCAACAGTCTCCCCATTTCTTTAGGTCACTTAAGATAGTTTTGCAATGCACACTTCAGGCTCATCCTTGAAGAATTTAATGTGGAAATTTCCTTTCCATTTCCTGCCAACTTTGAATGGACTTTTTCGATAATGTTGTATACCAAGTGAATGTTGTCCCTATTAAAGAGTTAGAAAACAATCTTAGCTTGAAATGATGGAAATTCTCATAGTTAGCCAACTCCCCACATTAAACAAGGAATATAGCAATATGCTTCAAGGTGGATTGACCATCTTCTTCAGAGAACAAGGAGAAATCAAGGATCCTTATACCCCCTTGGGTAGGGGTTCTCCCTATCCATCATTTCTGGATAAGGTCTCAGAGGAACTCCTCGGCACACCTTCTAGACCGCCCATATAACTCCTCTCGTGACCGCTCTCCGACGCTCCCTAAATCGTACTAAGGTCAAGGCCCAAAAGACTACTAGGAACTTGTTGCTTCGTTGAGGAACTTGTCAACTTGTTAATCTTAGTTGCCATTTACCTCGCAGTGTGGCTACATGATGCCCTTCTAGCCTCCACGGGAAAAGAAAAGCCTCCTTCATATGCCCTAATCGTGTAATTGGATTTAGCCTCGAGCAAAATTCCTCGAGGGGTCAGGCTCCGACGCATTAGGTCTTTCCCATGCTACCTTCCAGAGTACCCAACCTCCTCCTACATGAGGAGTAGCTGCATTCAACCTCCGCCCGTACAGGCATAAACAAATTCTCACTGTACTTTCCTCAGAGGTTCAGGAACGATGCCCCTGTCTGCTTAAAACTGCCTCTTTAGGCTTACAAACAACTTCTTGCCTTGGTTGCCTCATTTCTCTAAGGTTCTCCAGGTTGGATTGAGATTGTTGCATCATTTCTTTCATAAAGGCCATCATGATCACTCGCTAGCTCTTTAATCTCACGAGCCCGAAATCATTCCCTCACTGGAATGGGTTTGAAAAATATGCCACAGCCTACTCATCATCCAAAGGAGAGGCAAGCCCCATAAAACACCCAAGCTCCTAAATACTACCAAAACTAAAGCCCGCAAATTCCACTCACCCTAAAGGCCGATGTGACATGGATAATCGAAGGCTCACATCCCGCAACCGCATCAAATCTCACCAATAAGGGAAACAAGATAATTTCAATAATATATTATCCCAAGAATCCAATCAAATCTCACTAAAAAGTGAAATGTGATAATTCTCAACAATATATTATCCCGCAAATCCAATCAAATTCACAAAGGTGCGATAAGCAATTTCACAACTATTCCTTCCAATATTCTTTCTAAAATCCGACAGTGGCAATAAATATCCCATCAATGGGAAAAACTCAAATTGGGAATAATATACACTATAATATTGTACACCCAAATGTGAAAGGTACGCACCTTAGACGTACACCATATGCAACACATTCGCCCCTCTGCAGCCTCTTTCTCTCGAAAGAAACTGACTTAGGCATCGGAGCGGCCACGGGCATAGCCCTCGCCGACCCCCCTTCTTCTTTGTTTTTGCAGAGGAGTGCTACGACCAAGGTTTGCAGATCGGTATTGCAAAGAAATATACTTCAAATGCCCCCAGACGATCTCGTGACACCAGATCCCAAATTCTCATTAAACAATCCGGTCTGAAATTCTTAAACGACTTACACGCCTGTACCCCAGCTCCGCTGAAAAGCATCATCAATTGGCGCCGTCTGTGGGAACGACGCCTTGTACAAATATAACCGATTTCGCCATCGGGAGCGGTATCGACTCGAACACAAGCAGAGCAACGCCTAATCCGCTATGACGCAAGATCCGCCAGAGACGCAGCATACAATGTAATTCTCCCGGGATGCCAGGCTAGCAGCTGGTCACTTAATGAAGTGGAAGTACGTCATTAATCAATCGCCGTAGAAGAGTTAGAGCAACTTACCAGGAAGATGCAACGCCCACAGGAGACACGACGAGTTCAGGAAGGTTACAACTTCCCTCCTCATGAAGGACAACACAACACCTACAAGCAGAAGTCCAACAAAATCGAACTGCACCTTTAGGTGGATCCCTACAAGACGACAAACTTCTACACTTCATCTCTCAAGTAGATTTCGCTACACACCAAGAGGCAAGAATATCCAAAGTATAAACTCCACAAAGAATGAAGCCGCTATTTATAAGATACAAAACACTCGAAAATTCGCTACAAACGCTTCAAATTCTCCTTCAATCGCATTAAAAACACGCCGCGCATCTTCCAAGAATCGAAAGTCGATGACAACAAGAAGTCGGATCGGGCGGCGGGCTCTGCACACTGGCCACAACCGCCCGAGCCACGCCGGTCACTTTGACGAGCTCACTACCGCACAGCCACGCCGCCAGAGTCGCACCAAACGCGCTACATTACACCGGGCTCACCGGAGCCACGCCGCTTCACGACGAGCCTACCATCCACACGTGCCACGCCGTCTCGGGAGTCGACCAAACAGTTACATAGCCACCGGGCCTCACCGAGCCACGCCGCTCACTTTGACGAGCTCACCTTACCCTCGCGACGTGCCACGCCGTCAGAGTCGACCACCGTTACATCACACTGGGCCTCGGGGCGCCGAGCCACGCTCACTCGACGAGCCCACCTACTCCTCACGTGCCACGCCGCCCTCGGGAGTCAGACCAGCTCAGCCATTGCCACTGCCTCGGGGCCGCCGGAGCCACGCCTGCTTCACTTTGATCGAGCTCACCTACTCGCACAGCCACGCCGCCCAGCCGACCAACCAGCTACATCGCCACTGGCCACGCCGGAGCCACGGGCCAAGCCACTTCGACGAGCTCACCTACTCCGCACAGGCCACGCCGCCTCAGGAGTCAGACCAACCAGCTACATTGCCACTGTCATAGCGTCCGAGCCACCCGCTCACTTTGACGAGTTCCCCACTCGCACAGCCACGCTTGCCTCAAGAGTCGACCGCCTTAGGCTACAGCATCGCCTATCTCGAGTGAACGCCGCTGCTAGCCCCCAGCCGCCAGAGCCCAGCTGCTCACTTGAAGAGCCCTTTGGTCGCACTCCGCATGACGGTTCCTTCTTACAAATCTAGTTGACGAGGCTCATCCCTCAACTCAGATGGACGAGCCCCTACTATTTAAATTGATGAGCTTTTCCTAATAGCTCTACCTGACGAGCTCTTCCCAATAGCTCTACTTGACGAGCTCCTATTATTCACACCTGACGAGCTCTACAATGTCGCCTCGACGAGCTCTCCAATGTACTCTACTTGACGAGCTCCTATTATCTACATGGATTCCAGCTCTTACAATGCAAATTTTTACTGACGAGCTCTTCCCACAGCCTTCTACTTGACGAGTCTTATTTATCTACAAGGACGAGCTCTACAATGCTTCCTTCCCGACGAAGCTCTTCCCAATGTACTCTACTTGACGAGCTCCTATTATCTACATGGACGAGCTCTTACAACAATCTACCTGACGAGCTCTTCCCAACAGCTCTACTTGACGAGCCCCTATTATTTACATGGACGAGCTCTTACAACAGTCTTCCTGACGAGCTCTTCCCAACAATTTCACCGACATGAGCTCCTCCAAACAAATTTACTTGACGAGCTCCATTATTTAGCATGGATCGAGCTCTACAACAGCCCCACCGACGAGCTCTTCCCACCTCTAATCCGACGAGCTCCTCCCAATGTTCTATCCGACGAGCTCCCATTATTTACACGGACGAGCTCTACAACAGCTTCACCCGACGAGCTCCTCCAAACAATTCACTTTGACGAGCTCTTTCCCTCGGGCCACATGGTCAGCCCCACTAACTATTCACCTGACGAGCTCCCTCCCTCGCTTCATGGACGAGCTCCCCGCTAACGAATTCACCCGACGAGCTCTTCCTCGCTCATGGACGAGCTCTACTCAATGCTCTCTTTAACGAGCTCTTCCCCCGCCCCACGGACGAGCTCCCACTCAACACCCGCTTGACAAGCCCTTCACCGCACTTCCCTAAACGGACGGGCTCCTTCCTTTACTGGTTCACACTGATCGAGCCCTTCACCGCACACGGGACGTACCGCCCTTCCTACAAGTCCCGCTGACGAGCCTCCTCAACCTCGACTCCGACGAGGCCCTACTATTCGCTTTGACGAGCCCTTCACTGCACTTCAAACGGACGGGCTCATTCCTACTATTCACAGCTGACGAGCCCCTTCACGACTCCCGCATTGCACGGCTCCTTCTTACCATTCATATCGACGAGGCCTCGTCCCCAACTCCGCACGACGAGCCCCTACTACTCACATTAACGAGCCCTTCGTGACTCCGCATGCACGGGCCCTTCACACTATATTGACAAGGCTCCTCCTCAACTCAAAACGGACGAGCCCCTACTATTCACAAAGTGATTTAGCCCTTCGCCGCGCCTCCCGCATGCATCGCTCCTTCGCACAATTCATATCGGGACGAGGCTCATCCCCTCCACTCGACGGACGAGCCCCTACTATTCCTACAAAGGACGAGCCCTTCAACGCACTCCGCATGCACGGGCCCCACCGCACAATTCATATTGACGATGCTCTCGCCCCCTCAACTCCGTATGGACGAGCCCTTACTATTTACATTGACAAGCCCTTCATCGACTCAAATAGACGTGGCTCCTACTATTTCCATCGACGCTCTCCCAACAGCCCCACTGACGAGTCCTATTATTTCATATGGACGAGCCTCACAATGTTTCCACCGACGAGCTCCTCCAAAACAACTCTACTTGACGAGCTTCATTGAGCATGGGGCGAGCTCTACAACAAACACCCGACGAGTTCCTCCCAATACTCTATCCGACGAAATTCCTATTATTTCGTGATGGACAAGCTCTTACAATACTTACCTCGACGAGCTCCCCAATGTACTCTATCCGACGAAATTCCTATTATTTGCATGGACTAGCTCTTACAACAAATTTCACCCGACGAGCTCCTCCCAACAAATTTATCTCGACGAGCTCCTATTATTTATACGGGCGAGCTCTCATACGCCACCCGACGTTCCTCCCAACAAAATTTATCCGACGAGCCCTATTATTTATATGGACGTAGTTCCCACCGTCTCAAATTTAACGAGCCCCTCATCCATTCCTCTCGATAGACCGGCTCCCGCCACTATTTCCATTGACGAACTCTTCCCATCAGTCAACATGGGCGAGCTCCTACTACGCATTCTGATGAGCCTTCACCAACAGTCCCCAATAACGAGCTCTTCCCATGTTCGCACTGACGAGCTCTTCCCATCAATACACATGGACGAGCTCTAATTAACCTGCTCATTTTGACGAGTTCGTTTACCCGGCAAGCACGCACCGGCGAGTCGATCAGTACTCGGCCAATCGCCACCGGGCTGTTATCGCCACTTCGGGCCAATCGCCACCGGGCTCAATCGCCACTTCACACATCGCCACTGGCCAATCGCCACTTCTGCGCTATTAACGCCACTCCGCCAATCGCCACGGCTTACATCGCCGGCCAATCGCCACTGCCATATCGCCACTGGGCCAAACGCCACTTCCTACCAATCGCCACTTCCTGCCACAACGCCACTCGGCCAATCGCCACCGGTTACATCGCCACTCTGGCCAATCGCCACTTGGCCCAATCGCCACCGCCATCGCCACTCCCCGGGCCCCAATCGCCACCGGTCCAATCGCGCCACTCCTACTACACGCCACCCCGACCTGCCGCCCACTCGACCTCAATCCGCCACTCTACACACCGGCCACTCTACCACCGCCACTTCCACACACCGCCACTCCTACCAATCGCCACCGGGCCACATCGCCACCCTGGCCAATCGCCACTCCGGGGCCCAATCGCCACTCTACCAATTCGCCACTCGGCCCAATCGCCACTGCCATAACGCCACTTACTTCAATCGCCACCGGCTCAATCGCCATTCCGGCTACACCGCCATCTCGGCTACACCGCCACTTCTGGCCAATCGCCACCGCTACATCGCCACCGCACACGCCACCGCTCAATCGCCACTGCCCACCGCCACCCTGGGCCATCGCTACACCCAGCCATCGCCACTGCTCAATCGCCACCGACTATTAACGCCACCGCTTCAATCGCCACTGGCTACACCGCTTACCGGCTCAATCGCCACTTACCAATCGCCACTCCTACCAATCGCCACTGCCATCGCCACGGCCAATCGCCACCGCTCAATCGCCACTGGCCAACGCCACTCGGCTCAATCACCACTCGGCTCAATCGCCACTGGGCTACATCGCCACTCGGCACAATCGCCACTCGGCCCAATCGCCACTGCCACAACGCCCACCGCCCAATCGCCACTTGCCATAACGCTTCACTTACCAATCGCCACTCCGCTACACCGCCACTCTACCAATCGCCACTCGCTACACGCCACTTCTGGGCCACATCGCCACTCGGCTGGAACGCCACCAAGGCCACAGCGCCAGGAGCCAAGTAATTCCCATTGACGAGCTCTTCCCAAGTTCGCACTAACAAGCTCTTCCCATCAATACACATGGACGAGCTCTACTCAACTGTTCACACTAACGAGCTCTTCCCACTAGTTTGCGAGGACGAGCTCTACCCACCTACTTGCATTGACGCCTCGCCAAAGCAGTCATGTTCTGCTGAATCAATTCGCCCATACAAGTCACCGATGAAGATCATTAAGAACTAGGGGCACTACTAACGACCTCACCCAAAAGTCGCATGTTCTAGAATCGGTTCAGCTCGAACAAGCTAGCCCACGAAGCCCTAGCAACTCAGTTTGACGAGCTTAATTTCTCAACTCAGATGCTCAATTTAGGCCATTCGGTTCAAGGAAAGTAAGACTAATAAATGAGGATATTTACGGAAGAAATGAGCGAGAACCAAAAGGTCATCATTATCACCGCATAAGACTCCACAACAAAGCCCTTAACTAATCCTTGTACTCGAAATGACACATGGAAATCACACCCGATACAAGAAACGATATAGCCCTTGCCCACGCACGCCGTGCACAAGGGCTGGGGGGCAACTGATGGGGTTTGAAAAATAGGCGCGCAGGCCTACTCACTAGGCCCAAAGGAGAGGCGTTCTACAAACACCAAGCCCCAGCTCGCCCAAAACGAAAGCCCAAATTCACTCACCCCAATGGCCGACATGATATGATAATCGGGAAGGTCACATCCCCAACTCGACTAACCACCAATAAGCAAACAAGATAATTCTCAATAATATATTATCCTGCAAATCCAATCAAATCTCACTAAAAAGGGAAACAGGATAATTCTCAACAATATATTATCCTGCAAATCCAATCAAATCTCGCTAAAAAGGAAAGGAGGATAATTCTCAATAAACTATTCCTTCAATATCTCTTTCTAAAATCCGATAAAGGCAATAAATATCCCATCAAATGGGAAAGAATCCTTACTACCCTCAAATTGGGAATAATATACACTATAAATACAGGCCACTCCCAATGCAAGGAAAGGCACGTGACTTTAGACGTGATACTCACATATAACACAAGCTCTAAGCGCCCCTTTTCTCTCAAAAAAGAAATCGACTTAGAGATCGAGCGGCCACTTTTTTACAGCCTCAACGAATCCCCCTTCTTTGTTTTGGCAGAGGAGTGCTATTTACCCAAGTGTTTGCAGACGGGTATTGCGTGCCAGCCATACTCTTTCCATGTACCTCGTACATCCGCACGCCCCTCGCCGCATCCTGTACCCACAAACAATCCGGTCCTCAACTCACCCCCACACGCCTGTTCCCGCTCCTATTAAAAAAGCATCATCACTAATTAATTGAGAAAAGAATAGACACATCCACATTAATTCGTACATCTCCTCCACTGTTTAATCACGGTTGGATGGATCCCTATGCTTGCATCGGGAGAATCTATCGTTCTCTATTTGTTCCACCAAGGTTGGAACTCTTCTTTCCTATGTTGCTTATGCAGCATCAGATCTTGAGTCTGGAGACTCTACATTTGTCTTACTTCTCAATTTTTATGGCATTCTTTAGCAAATATATATATATATATATATATATACATGTTCCACATAGATGTGTTCCACCGAGCGTGCCGAAAATATGTTTATGTGGATTTTCTCCAAAACATGCAAAAAGCACGGGAATTGGTGAATGTGCGATGCAGAAATTATAGCATTTCCAAATCAAATAATGCCGAAATTCCAACCTCTCGCTGCTTAAAACTGGATTCTAGTTCTATTGATACTCCCTTTAGGAATCGAAAATATTTTGAAAATTGGACTAAATTGAAAGCTAAGAGAAAAATTGTACGGACTAGCTTGAAAGATAACAAATTTGACGATATAATTAGACTGAAAATGAAATTCTGAAGCGAGAAAGCTTGAAGTAATGATGCTTGTAAAGAAAATATGCAAAACTAAGCTAGGAATTTGAAAAGATAACTGTTGAAATTGTAAAAGACTGGAAGAAATGATGAAATGCTTTGTTTTGAGTGTTGATTGATCGGTCCTTTGTTCTAATGTCGAGTCTTCGTTTTATAAACAGTCCTGAATAATTGCCTTAGCCCACCTTCTTCAATAACTACTCACGTTTCCATTAGAGTCTTGTTCTCCAAACAACTTTTCCACTAAAGTCTTGTTCCCCAAGCAACTTCTCCACTTTTAATAATTGCTTACGTAATCTACCATGTCATGTCTTGGAAAACAAGCCTCCTTTGAGACAAAATCTTAGTATTCTTAGCTGGCAGCGACAATTTATTTAAAAATTCTAGAAATGTCCTTAGACTTTTTCATGGGTTGATTCTCATAGGCTTGGGCTTTTTCAGATTTGGTTGGGTTCGGTTTGGGCTTGATATATTAATTCGTCACATTCCATTACCCTTTGGGCCAAATAGTTATTTAAATACCGTTTGAACCCAAAAATTTATTTTAGTGTAAACATTAGTTTTTCTAAAAAAAAACACTTCTAGCCTAAAAACATTCATGAAGAAACTATGAGACATTTTTTTAATTTTAAAAAATCATTTGTACTGCTCTTTGAATCAATATTGGATTAATAATTCTCTTAAAAAGACTTTTAGAGGGAAATTTTCTGTTTTTTTTAAAAATAATAATACTATTATCAAATATATTCTAAATTAAAGTTTATTCAATAATAATTTTAGTAAGTATTATTACCATAAAAATGTTTTTTTGTTTACGAAAAGATAAATATTTAACCAATTTTAAAAACACTTATAGAAAAAGTGAAATATACAATTCTCATAAAAATATTTTAAAAGAAAATACTTTTATTAAACATACTTTTAAATTAAAACTACTACACTCACTTTTAAATGTGTGTTAATTAATCCAATAAAAGAATAATATAGAAAAAGTGGTTATAAAGAAAACATATATTTGTTATTAAGAGAAGTGAAAATATAGGATTGATGACATGATAAGCAATAAGAGAGGGGGTGAACCTGTGACGCCCCAAACCCGGGGTGTCCGTTGACTACCCGTCAACCTGCGGAAAAATCTATACGTCTCGTATCACGAGACACATACCTGAGTAAAAATGGTCACTTGAGCCACTGCATCAATACTCATCAAAATATACCAAACTATATTCCAATAGTTCAACTCACCAAATCTATATCCAACCAAATGTATTTCATGGTTCAAGAGTTTTATACATTTCTCTTAATACAAATACATATTAAAATCTACAATTTTAATACATATTATCCCAAAATATCAAAGCCACAACCCGACTTTCTTCAAAATCGGCCTCTAAAGTGAGTCATCATCTCGAACGCTCCCTATATCTGAAAAAAATATTCCCTCGACAGGGTGAGCTATCGCCTAACAGCTTAATCACCCTAAACAAGCATTTCCCCACCTAAGTCATGACATGCACGCTCCATCTTAAACACACATTCAAGTAAAATACGTTGATCCTACTTGAACAAGTTCAAATGTTCGCTCCCCATGTCCTCGAGTCCCCACCGACTCCACCACACTCGCTCTGGTCATGTATGAGAGGCACAATAATTTTCAAAACAAAACTTGTTGTTCTTGGAAAATATACTACCAAGTGTTGGTAAAAATATGACTACCCTCGGAGGCGAATCGCTGGGTGAGCTCAAACACCATGGTCCTCATCCGAAATGGACCACCGGGCCCATCTCCAACCCAATTCTCCGGAAAATCATCCTGTGAAATTCCTTTCTCAATCATGTTCGTTTTTTAGAAAATTCATGTCATGCACTCACACCTAAATTCTAGGTTACCTAATGCATATGAAATGCATTATGTCATTTCAATCATTTTTTATACAATATATCAATTATGCATATTTCACAAATTACATTCACACCACATGTAATTTAACATGGATCAACCATCACCTAAACTAGCTTACTTGAGCTATTCAATATTCATCAAACATCACTCCAAATTAGCCTATTTGAGCAATTCACAATCTCATCTCCACGAGCATACACACACAATTATATTCCCATATAATAGACATCTGTTAACACATCAAGTTTATGCATTAACCTATTAATTCCATACAACTCAAGCCATTCATTTCAAAAAAATATTTCAATAAATTATGAAACAAACACCTAAATGTACTCACATTGGGCCATGGACTCCGGTCCAAATGGACTCCAAAAATTCTCCAAAATTTAATAATCGTCCCAAGTTTCGATCGATCAAACGGCCGTTCAAGGCCTCAAACCAACCGAAACATTACAAAACACTTAAACAAAGTGTAACTTCAAGTAGGATAAAACCCCTACCTCACGGAGTTTGACGAAACTCCAAGATTTTGGTGACCACGCGTAGCTCTCATCGCGTAGATCAACTTTGCCTTCAATCCCAACGAAAACCTATGGTTCGATTTTCGTAGATCTGAAAAAGAAGCAAAGAGAAGAAATAATAAAAATTAAAATTCTCCTCCTACACGCCCTCTTTGGCTCTCCCCTCCGTCTCCTTCCCACCAGTTGACTTTTATACATTTTTTTTTCATTTTTTTTTCTTTTATTATTATTATTATTATTATTATTATTATTATTATTATTATTATTTTAAATACATGATTCATATTGTTTTATTCAGGTTCGTTTTTATCCCAAAAAAATTTATTTCTTTTCATTTCACTTTATTTTAAATGAACTTAACCCAAGTCATTTCCTGACTTCTGATATTTTTGTAAAAATCTCGTCCCTGAAATCACTAGATTTCGCGACTTATCACCCAGAAAATTGTAAAATATTCCGATTGTCTCATAATTCAATGAAACTTTTCTAGGTCACTAGATTTCGCGAGACGAATTTAATAAAGACAAGCCTGCTTCACATCCAGATCTAGAGAATTTCCTAAGCTAACCGAAATTACCGGTTTTACTCCTTTTTCGTAAAAAATCGACCTTTTTCTGCTTACATTCTCCCCTAATGCACTCTCGTCCTCGAAATTCACTCACATACGAGACTAGTCTACATGCATATGCTACCTTCTACAACTCCAAGACCGTGGCCTGCATGATAACCCGCCTCAGTCACACTCACCGACAACCCGATGGGTCAGCTAATCTATCCATGTCAAGAATGACATCAAAATCCGATATGTCTACTATATCCGACCAACTCTCATCCTGCATCCTAGAGGAGAATTTTCCCATACAATGGTTTCTTCCTGCAGGCCTTAACCTCTAAGCCCAAACTCCGAAGAAGGTCGATCCTCCTCTCTTCCCACTCACTCGTATCTCGAATGCTCTCAAGGCCATCCATCTCTCTCTCTCTATACCGTAGTCATTCCGACCATAGAGTCCGTCCATGTTCCTGTAGGCGAGGCCCACTAATCTTGCCCCTCGAATGGACAACTCTGCCCATTCTCAAATCTCCCCGATCGTGGCCATATCCTGCGGGCCACACATAGTCATCACCAAAAAGTGTCAACTCCGATCCGCCATATAATTACATCACCGTCATCGTTCCCGCCCACTCTAGGAACCTTTGTGCCTCGTGATGTCTAGCGTTGGTCGTGTATGAGTTTGCTCATAAAGAGCCCATGGAACTCGCCCCAAGTCATTGCCTCTAAATCTCCTAGAGGTTCAATCTCAGTCCAACCACACTTGAACTCACTCTCTGTAGCCTCTAACGCAGCCTAGCCCGATCTTAGTCGCTTCGGGAGGTAATATCCATAGCCTCCAATACACTAATCATCTAACCAATGGTCTCCGCCACCATCGTGGATCCTCCCCTATAAACGCCTGAGGATGATGTGACGAAATCTCTAGAGGTTACTCGACCTCCTCGACTACCAACTCCACTACAAATTTCTATGCAATGGCAAAGAGAACAGAATCCCAATGTACCTCAAAGAAAGGCCTCGTCGGGTCAACATCGTGGTGCTCGGGCTAGCACCTTGTGGACGACTCCCACGTCCTTTCGGGCCCCACTTGCCATCTACATGTCAAATGGCAACGAACTTTATTTAATCTCATTTCAATAGAACTAGTAATGCACATGCCAATTACTAATAGACTTAACAACCATGAACTCGAATTCGCTCACGCCTACATGGTGCTACTCACAACCACTCCTTTTATTTATTTCACTAAAATTCAACACTTTCAGGTTCATTTCATTTTCCGAACCCCTAAGGTTATAGTTCCTAACCTTAGCATTCCACTTTTTTCCTATATACATTATGCCATGCATATAATTTTCCCGCGCAATAACCACGCAATCACATTTCCCATATACATTATACCGTGTATAAGTTTTCCACGCAATGTGTAACACACAATCACACAATCACAAACATGGAACACATATCCGAACACAACACGAAACACACCATGCATGCAGTGGTCTAAACCCGTCCCATGAACTCCTAGGTATTTGTGTACCTAAACTCCGATACCAAGCTATGATGCTGGTATCAATTTCACCGCAATAGCAAACGGCCTGCCCCATGTCCCCCGCCCTGTAGTCGTGATACCCATGCTCGATACCGTCGTAGTCGCATCGACTACACTTCTTATAACTACACCAACCAAGCTCCCAAGGTAATCGTTTACCTTAGCTTTGATACCAAGCTGTGAAGCTGGTATCAGACATCAAGCGCCATGTAATCAAAACCAGTCACTACACTGCAACTCCATATCCTAGGCCCATGCCCAGCACGTTACAGGTAATCTTATACCTTAGCTCTGATACCAAGTTGTGAAGCTGGTATCATAACCATACTTATAAATACACACATCGAGCTCCCAAGGTAATCGTTACCTTAAATTTCTCCGATATTGCCGTGACGCCCAAACCCCGGGTGTCCGTCGACCACCACAACTCAAGGAAATCTATACGTCTCATATCACGAGACGCATGCTTGAGTAAAAATGGCCACTTGGGCCCCTGCATCAATACTCATCAAAATATACCTAACTATATTCCAATAGTTTACTCACCAAATCTATATCTGTGACGCCCCAAAACCGGTGTCCGTTGACAACCCGTCAACCCGCTTAATACTCGCTGTGGGATGTTCTGCAATCCCAATCTCGACATTCGACGAAAAATCGGGCAAAGTCTCCTTTGTACGGAGCTCTACCCAAATACAAACCTCGTCACAAACAAACACAATTTTGACCACACGGTCTACATGCGAGTAATATGAAGGCCACTGGGCCCCGCATTGGCCGCTCACTAAAATATATCCCAAATACATCAACTGATTCACAATAGTTCAAGAGTTAATAAATTACTTTTTATACAAACATATATTAAAATTACCACATTCTAATACATGTTATACAAAATCAAAGCCACAAGCCTGGGCTTTCATACGTATGATTCGACGCGGGTCAAATGGCCGCACCCGACCGCACTGAAAGTAGAGTCCCACGACAGCCGAAAGAAAGCCCTGGCAGAAAGATAATCTCCTGCAAGGCTACTCCCACCTAAGTGCACATGCAATGGTCGCGATAATCAAAACACACATCCAAGCTGGCAACATACACATGTCTAATTCAATGTTCACATGCTATGAATGAGACTCGACTCACTACGCCCCATGTACCGAGCCTCGCAGTTTCCATCACTTACTATGTCATTGAGTAATATATCCGAGTCACCCACCGACTCGCCTCACATGCATACACTAATCAGGATAACCGGTCAATCGGTATTACCTAATGACTCCAAGTATCGAGCCCCTCACTCGGCCCATTACTCCAACGCAAGTGTCAACGGCAACCAATCCTAAGTCATCCCGACTCTATCACACAACCCGAAATCTATGTGATAAACACGATCGCTGTCTTCGCAACATAATCCTTCGTGATACCGCATGTCTCTTACACCCATACGCCTCGAAGTTCTCACCGACTTCAAACATGCATTCTACTCATGAATGAAAACCGCTTCCAAACAAAGGTCTTTGTTTTTAACCGCGACAACCCTCCAATATAAATAAATGACATACTCCAATAATCTATTTCCTGCTGACAACCCTCCTACGATATCAATCGTACAGATCGACGATTGACATGAGACTGACAACCCTCACGGGAGACACCAAGTAGCCTCCGACGATTGATATTATATGGACAACCCTCCGATGTCAGAGACACACTTCAATAAATAATATCATTTGGTCAACCCGAAACAATTCTCAAGAAACCACCTTATGCACTCACTCCTATCGTTCTGTGTAATATTTCAAATAAGATACGAAATGCAGAATGGCCCATTTCCATTTTCTCTTAACTCCGTATGATTCATTTTAGACTTTGTCTTATTAGTCAAGCCCACTAATCAACACCCTACGCGGTGTTGATCCACAACCGTATACTCACGACACACCATCAAACACCTAAATACAAGAGAGTTTCGCATCTCAACTACGCACTCACACCTAATTTCTAGGCATCCCAAAGGCATACGAAACGCACGATGCCAATTCCTAAATACATTCATGCTAATATATTCACATGCATATATATTAACATAATTAAATCACATAAAACATGCGTATGCAAATTCAATAACTCAATTACACCAAAATTAGCCTTCACGCATGAATTAATAAAACACGATCAATCCATTTTCTACACAACACACACAAATGACTCAAATCTCGGCCCCATAAACAAATGTGGCACTTCTCGTCCCTTCACTCGCTCCACTCCACCGAATACTGTGGATACCAAAACACACCACAAAAACCCGAAGACACGCCTGAGCAAAACCAAACCTTAACACACCGGATCGCCCGAAAAATAAATCCCAAATTTGGCTACGATCTGCCTAAAAATACCAAAATTAAGCTGGGGACCGTCCGAAAATGTACCCTAAAATTCAAATTCCTGGATCGGGTCTAAAAATAGTCCCGAAAATTCCTAAAAATTTACACTCATCCAAAAATTGAGGATCGAAATTTATGGTCTTTCACGCCTAAGCCAATTCCAAACCATTAAATAAAATTTTAGGCTAAATACACAAAGTAGGAAAATTCCCTACCTCGTAGCTTGACGAAACTTCAAGATTTTCAAAGGTCTACTGCAGCCTCGTCAAGGTAGATTAACTTTTACCTTCAAATCCGACGAACCTCGCGATCCGATTCTTGGTAAATCTAAGAAAAATGAAGAGTTAAAAAAAAATACTCTTTCCCATCCTCTTCCTCCCACGCCTCTCCCTTTTGATTGATTTTTCATTTTATTATTATTATAATATTATTATTATTATATTATTATTATTATTATTATCATTTTAAATATATAGTTCATATTATTTCATTCAAGTCCGTTTTTACCCCGAAAAAATTTATTTCTTTTCAATTTACTTTATTTTAAATGAACTTAACCCAAGTCATCTCAAGGCTTCTGAGATTTTCGTAAAAATCTCATCCCTGAAGTCACTGATGACTTATCACCCAGAAAATCGTAAAATATTCCGATTATCTTATAATCTAAACGAACTTTTCTGCGCCACTAGATTTCATGACAAATTTAATAGACGCACCGCTTTCACATTCGAGATTCAGGCACTTCCTGCCAACCGAAATTACCATTTTACCATTTTTAAGAAAAATTGAATTTTTCTCGGGTTTTACAATATCCAACCAAATGTATTTCATGGTTCAAGAGTTTTATACATTTCTCTTAATACAAATACATATTAAAATCTACAATTTTAATATATATTATCCCAAAATATCAAAGTCACAACCCGACTTTCTTCAAAATCGGCCCCAGCGAGCCATCATCTCAATCTACTCCCTATATCCGAAAAATACTCCTGACAGGCGAGCTATCGCCTAATAATGACCACCCCAAATTCAAGCATTCTCCCACCTGGCGCATACGCACGCCTAATTTAAAACACACATTCAAGTAAATACGATCCCACTGAACGCTCCAAACGCTCGTCCCATGTCCCCGAGTCCCCGACCGACCACCCACACTCGCCTAAGTCACGTGATGAGAAAATAATAATTTTCAAAACAAAACTCATTGCTCTCAAAATATACTCACCGAAGTGTTGGTAAAAATATGGGACTACCCTGAGCGAATCGGTCACAGCCTTCGAAACAAACTTCATGGTCCTCATCCGAAATGATCCGTCGCTCCATCTCCAACCCACCCTCCCGAAATCATCCCGAAATTCCTTTCTCAATCATTGCTCGCTTTTTAAAATCTTACGCTACGACTCACACCTAAATTCTATGCTATCGAACGATATGAAATGCATTATGTCATTTCAATCATTTTTATATTAATATATCAATTATATATTTCATAAATTATATTCATACCACATGTAATTTAAATACTGATCAACTATCACCCAAACTAAATTTTACTTTAGCTATTCAATATTCATCAAACATCACTCCAAATTAGCTCATTCGAAAGAATTCACAATCTCATTTCCACCCGCTTACTACCACACAATTATATTCCATATAATTGTGACATCACGTTAACACATCAAGTTTACGATTAACCTATTAATTCCATTAATAACTCAAGCCATTCATTTAAAAAATATTTCAATAAATTGGTTAAACAAACACCCCAAACAACCTCTACATTAGCCACGATCATCCAAATTACCCAAAATTCTGTAATTTTCATCAATCTGTCCCAAGCTTCAGACCGGAACAAACTAAGCCTGGGCGCCTCAAACCAACCTAAACATTACAAAACACTTAAACAGTGCCAGAATCTCCAAGAGGATAAAACCCCTACCTCACGGTTGAGAAACCCAAGATTTCGGAAGGTCTACGCGCAAATTCCTTATCACAGTAGATCAACTTTGCCTTTAATCCCAACGAAAACCTATGATCCGATTTTCGTAGATCTGAAAAAGAAGCAAAGAGAATAAATAATAAAAATTAAAATTCTCCTCCTACACGCCCTCTCTGGCTCTCCCCTTCGTCTCTTTCCCACCAATTGACTTTTATACATTTTTTTTCTTTTTTTTTCTTTTATTATTATTATTATTATTATTATTTTAAATACAATGTATCTATATCAAGCTTATTCTAGCTTCTTTCGTCTCAAAAAAATTTATTTCTTTCGCCCACTTTATTTTAAATCGAACTTAACCTAAGTCATTTCTCGACTCCCAAGATTTTCAGAAAATCTCATTCCACGTAAGCTCACTAGATTTCGACTTATCACCCGTGAAAATCGTGTAATATTCATCATTATTCTCATAATTCGACGTAAACTTTCCCCTCAATACTGATTTTCGAGACGAATTTAACGGCGCAGATCTGCCATTATCCGAGATCTGCACTTCCTGGGCTTTTAACCTAAATTACTGCTTTATCATTTTCGAAATCAGATTTTTTTCGCTTTTACAGAACCCGCATGGATCACCTAAGAAACTCTTATATAAATTGTTGGATATAATCCTCAAAACAAGTATAAGTAACACTTTCTCGTTAAATGAAGGTGTAGGCACATGGCAAGGCGGCCAGTTCTACCTCAAAGGTTAAATTGGATTGAATTGACAATTAAATTGATTTGATCCATTAATTCGGTCTTATTTTTAAAACATTATATCATACAAAATGGTTTTATCTAATAATAAATAACTGAGGCCCATATTGCAAAAAAGTACCAAATTTCAAAGATTTTGGCATGGAGTGAGATCAATACTTAAAATATCTATTAATTTTATATATCAAGATTTGATTTAAGTGATATATCAAGATATATCAATAATATTTTATATAAATATCTAGAATTAAAATTATTCAAAATTAAGAATATATTTAAGTTACTTAATAAAATTTCATTTTTGAAAGCATAGAAAATGATAATATCAATTAAATTTGATTTTTATATTCTCTTTACTATATTTATATTTGTTTATAAAAATATTTTTTTATTAAAATATATTTAATTAAGAAAATAAATTATTTATATGATTTATACAAATATTTTATTCAATAGTTTTTTTAAATTTGCAATTAATAACAACTTATGGGCCAGAATACAATATTTTTATATATTTGTATATTTATATTTAGTTATTGGCAATGATTAAAATATTCATACCTACAAAAAAAAAAAACATTAATAAATTAGGAAAGACAATAAATTTAAATTAGACATATATTATAAACGACAAGCTACTTAATCGACAGTTTAACCCTATAGCTTTGACAGGTTCGAACTCCCCTTGCAGCAAATCTTATGGAGTTTGACTCCATTTTATGGGATCAAATAAAGTTTGACTCTCCATAAACAGTGACCAATATATCGGGAAATATCCTGAAAAAATCGGTAAAATATCAAAATATTGTTGATAACTGCAAAAAAAATTTAAAATTTATGTTGATCGACAATTGGAAGGATATATCGTATCGATATTAACCGGTACATGATATATCAATCGATATTTTCAATATTTTCAACACTGAGATGAGAGAGAAAGTGACATGTGAAGGTCATCGAAGTGGGCATTAAACCTCTTAATAAGATAATGATGAATAATAGGTGATCGGCCAGCCCTTTTCATCTGTACTTTCTAGTTCCTTCACTTATTTCAATCTTTAGTATTATTTAATATTTATTGGGTTTTAGTGAAGTCAATATAATATAATATAATAGAATGTTTGGAAATTGAATGCCAATAAGGGACTGTGAGGTAGTGATAGTTTTTAGAGACTGCCCAATGTGTTTACCGGTCCATTTCGGCCATACGACCTAAAAGATGGGACGCAAGCCACATTTATCTAAAATTGTAGCAGTCGCCTAAGACGACTTAAAAGGAATGGAATGCCACGCCATGGGTGTTAGCTCAGGCCATGCGGGCCGACCCATTGTGCCAGCCCACCATGTCGGCCATGCAGGCTGACCCATCTTGCCAGCCCACCCATTATGTCAATTCTCATTTTTCATATAAAATTGTTAATAATACCCTTACTAACTACTATATAACGACTAGTTTGAGGGGCATAAAAGTCTTTTGCATATGAAATATCTATAATAGCTCTCCTAACAACTATATAATCTTAGTCATGATAAATAAGTAAATCACTCCACTATTACTATTTTTCATGTCTAATACCTATAATACCCATTTCAATAACTATATAACTAATTACTTTCTTAAGGGTAAAATAAGTAACGACTTTACAACGATTTTCTATAAATACTCCACATTTTTGGGTACGCCAACTCTAATGTGGATGCACTAAACTATACTGGCGCACTTTCAACTATTTTCCCGTATTTTGTTGAAATTTTGAATAAAAGAATCATATTTTTGTATTTTCTTTTCTTTTATCTTCTAATATTTCAAATTTTTCGTTATTTCAAAACATATATATAAATATATTTTTCTTGGTTTTAAAATAAAAAAATTAGCATTCCCAAATTATACAATTACAAATCCAAATATAAATTTTTTAAAAATGATTTAATTACAAAACAAATTTAATATGGCCAATCTCCGCATCGTCATCGCACGGTCTTAGGCACTGGCCTCTCGCACGACTGACAGACGGCTCCGCCAAGACGCTCCATCTAAGACGGGCCAGAGAACAAGAATTACTGGCTTACGAACCACGGACCAATCATTCGACAAATTCATGGGTCGACCTAACTCCGCCCATCCTTTGGCGGCCTAAGACAAATTCAACACGTCAGACCCGCGTTTCGCAAGTAGCCAGTCGCTCTAATCTAACACTACCTATCAGGACAGTCTAAGAACAAGAATCACCTCACCCTTCTTCTCTACGGCCAAGAATGTTAGATTGGGGGCCGGCAAATACCATCATATATTATAATAAGAATTAAATTTTATTAAACGCCATCGCTTTCATGTAATAAATGTATAATCGAATTTTTATCAAATATCGCACATCATTATTTACGATAAATGATATTCGAGCAAAGTTTCCAAACGCTACTGCTTACGATAAATGACATTCGATAAAAATTTCACTATTCATTGCTCGTGATAAATGATATTCGGGCTTTTATATGGTTCAAACATATTACTCGAAAGATTAATTCAGCTTCAAAACTAATTTTATAATTTTTTTTTTAAAATAAAATATTTTAATCTAAAACTCCCCACATTGCAAAAAAGTACCAAATTTCAACATTGTGAGGTTGAGTGAGATGAGAGAGAAAGTGACATGTGAAGGTCATGGAAGTGGGCATTAAACCTCTTAACAAAATAACGATGAATAATATTTATTGGGTTTTAGTGAAGTCAATATAATTTAATATAATATAATAGAATGTTTGGAAATTGGAATGGGCGATGGGGACTTGGGAGGGTAGTGTCACTATCACTCCTCCCTACCGTAGTCACGCGCGTCTTGGAGCGTGAACAACAACCTCCCACGTGTGAATTCAAACTTCAAAGGTCTGAGTCTGATTGAATCCTTTGAAAAATAAAACACTTATCATACCAATGAGGTTATTGTCAAAGTCTCCAAAATATGTTGAGAATTTATATAATGTTGATTTGTTATTTGTTTTCCACCTCTCCTTTCCCACTCGTCTTGGAGTGGACTTCATCTCAAATTTATTTATTTAGAGATTAGTTATATAAATAGTGTTTCAACGTTTTGATTTTTTCATTTTTGTTTTCAATGTCTTAATTTTTTTTTATTCGATTAAGTATTTGAATTCTTAATTTTTATCCGATCAATTACTTTTTGAACAGAAATTGAATACATATAATGAAATTACTTAAACCTCCAATGAGGTGAAAGAATAATATTATCTTTTTTCATGTTAAATTTTTACTATCTATTTATCATTGTAAAAAAGAAATTGATAAAATTGAGATAAATTAAAAAATTCTTAAAAATATGACATTTTTTGAAAAACAACTTTAATTATTTTATATTATTTTTACTTGTTTTCTATGACAACTTTAAAAATATGATTTTTTAAAATTATTTTTATCTCAATTTCATAGTAGTTAATTTTATAATTTTCTTTTTTATTGTAATAAATAGATTGTAAAACCGTAATGAGAAAAGGATAATATCGTTTCTCACTTCAATGAATGTCATCTAAGTAATTTCATTGCTTTAATATGATGTAGAATGTCATGTAGATCCAATTTTTGTTACTTTAGCATCCTAATAAGCTGTGTCATGGACTTGTTATGTGTACGTCCGTGATCATAGCGGAAGAACGTAATGAAGATAAAATATGTTGTCGGGTTTGAGCGGAATGGTGTGAGAGTATTCTAGAAATGCGTGTAAATAGATCGTGGATGAAACTTCGTCGGAGTTCAGACAGGCTGACCCGGTTAAGTTTTGAGAGCTTATTGCTAGATTGAGACTTGATTAAGAAGAAGGGTTTTGGTCAACCCTATACAAATTGGTCGTGAGCTAGAGCCGCTCTCCTGATGAACCCGAAACAAGGCAAAACAAGTCAACATAAAGACATGAAATTGTGACATGGTAGGATGGGTCTCATGAAAGTGTCTATGCGAGACCGCCGTACAAGCTACATCATTGCATGAACGAGTAGGACTGTGATATTTTGCTTGTTAGAAAGCACTTAACTAAACAAAAATAAATTGTTTACATTCTTTATTGAACAAAAAAAAAAATCAAGACATAAAAATAGAAAAGTTGAAACATAATTTATATAATTAATCCTTCATTTTGTTATATATATTTTATATAATTCAATGATACTAAGAGTACATATAATTATGTGACGCCCCAAATCCGGGGTGTCCATTGACTACCCGTCAACCTCGCGAAAAATTCCATGCTTGGCCTCAGACGCAAGACTCATATCCGAGTAAAAATGCCTCTCGCTCATAAACCAATACTCATAAAAACAAATAGCAGAACTGTATTCCAATTATCTCCCAATAATTCAATAGTTGATTACACTTTTATACAAACATATATTAAAATTTACAATTTAATACATAAGTTATCCAAAACTATCAAAGTTAATAACCCTATTCTTCAAAATCGGTCTCTAAGAAGAGTTCGCCTCTCTCGAACACCGCACTAAACAAGCCTCGATAAAGGAAATGATCGCCCAAGAGCGGAATCACCCTAAATCGTTACTCTCCACCTAAGCGCATATGCAATGTTCCAAAATAAACACACTCCGGGCGCAAATACGTTGATCCTACTTAAACGTCTACATGATCACCCCCATGTCACCGAGTCCTCACCTACCTCACCTGGGCCACTCCCGGGCTAAGCCATGTATGAGAAATAATCGCCCAAAACAAAACCCTTTATTCTGAAAATATACCACCGAAGTGTCGGTAAAATATGGACTACCATCCGAGGTGAATTGGTCATGAAGCTTCCGAAACAACCATGGTCCTCATCCGAAAATGATCCTCATTGGCCCATCTCCCAACCCAATTCTCCGAAATATCATCATGTGAAATTCCTCTACAAAACCATGTCCGCTTACCAAAATCATGTCACGCACTCACACCTAACTTCTAGTTACTCAACAAGATACGAAAATGCATTATGCCATTTTCAAAATCATTTATACAATATGTCAATATGCATATTTTCAATCAACTATAATTACACACATGTAATTCAACATATCATCCATCACCCAATTTAGCTCACTTGAGCAATTTACAATATCATCTCCAATGGCTTACAACACAATTTTATTCCATATAATTGTGTCATTGTGTTAACACATTAAAATCATGTCTTAACCTATCTATTTCCACACATACCAAGCCATTTTATATCAAATAATTCCAACACATCATATGGATTCATTTTGGTCCACCACAGAAACCCTGACTGCTTACCACCCTAAAACAGCATGTACGTCCACGGCAAATTTCACTCTCCTACATCGGTTCCTCTTGGTGGAACCGACCTATACCCATTTCCTGCCTCCTACTTCCACCAAAACACAATTTATTATATAAATTATGATATTAAATAGCCAAATCGGGCCCCTAAACTCGATCCCGGATCGACCAAAAATATCCCAAAATTTTTACACTTCGGTTCCAAGATTTGAATCGATCAAACGGCCCTCACGGCCTCAATCAACTCGTAAACATCAAAACACTTAAACAAAGTGTAAAACAAGTAAAAAAGGATAAAACCCCACCTGAGTTTTGTTGAAACTCCCTCAACCTGCACTCCACGCTAAGCCCCTCCGCGAGAGCACACGCTCTTCTTGTCCCGAAGACTGCCGATGGTCGGATCGTTCAGAAACCTAAAGAGAAGGAAGACACTCTCTCTCTAAAAATTGAGATCCAAGCTTCCTGTGTAAGACTCCCCCGCGTTTTCTTTTCCTTTATTTCATTTTCCCATCATTTCTTGTTCTGATTTCTCTTTCTTTTTCTCTTTCATTTTCTCTCAATTTCCTCCTTTCTCTTTGAATTTCTCTCCTCCCTTTCCTGGAAAGATCGACTGTATATCAAAAGGAGGAAGTTTCCTCCCTCCTTCCTCAAGTCAAACAAAGGCTTATCCCATTTCCATCCCTTTTCTTTTATTTAATTCTTTTTATGATATCATACTCTACACGGGGCTTAATATGAGCCATGGAATCCTCGCCACCATGCGGTCTAACGTGAGCTATCTCTTTTACGCCAAGTTGTCACACTCTTTGATATTGGCGCGCATCCCCTTATCTTGCCAGCTAAGGCCATCCGACACCCACGCCGAAAACGCCGCAAGAAATTCGACCACCCTAATCCAACGAATTCGACGTGAGCATTGAAATTCCCCACGAGACGATTTACCAGAAGTCCGCTTGGCCCTCCGAGATCTAGAATAATTTCTGATTTTTACCGAAATTACGATTTTACCCCTTTTTGAGAAAATTGGATTTTCTCGGGGTTTCACAATTTATAAATGGATGCTTTATCTTTTTATTTCTATCTTCAGCACATCCAAATATGGGAATATAATGTCACTGGTTATAATATGATGATTTATAACCATTGTTGATGCTTTGTTCTGGTTGGAGAAAGTACTAAGCAGTAAGAAATATAAAGAAAAAAATGATTTTTTTTTCCATATTCAATTTCAATATGAAAAGTACTTTAAAAGTTCTATATATTTTTTAGTTATATAATCTTTCCACAAAAGGGAAGAACAATCTAAGCTTAAAGTAGTATGTACTAATGACAACAAAGGTGAAGTTTGTTTTTTTATTTAATATAACCTTTTTAGCTTAATATTAAATAATATTTTTTTTCAAAAGAGATAAATTTATTGATTCAGGATAACAATACATTTGAAAAAACATAGAATTAAAAGTGATAAAATCTTTAGAGGAAGACATAGTATCCAGATTAAAACAAAAAGAAACGGCTCAAGGCTTACACTTTTGGTAATCCAAAAATGCCTAAAATACCTAAGATTCCATATTTGCAGCATACTGACGAATATGATTTGATATGATGGCTCTGTTATATTGAAACTTGCTATCCGAACGCCAACGCAAATCCTACAGCAAGCCTAGTAATTGATTACCGATGCGAGATCGCACGCCTACAACAATGGGCGACAAAACACACAAAGAATGTGTCGACGATAATAACACGAAAAGACAAAAGAAAATGAAGGAAAACCTAGATCGATATAGAAAAAACGACTTTATTGAAAAATAAAACCCATATTTGAGGAAAAACAATGAAAGGGGTGATTTAGGCCAAGAATGACAAAAATCATCCCTCATTTCGAATGAATAAGGGCCTGAAGGAGAGAATAAAGGGAGGAACGACTAGGGTTTCCAAAGAAAAGAGGTAGAGGGAAATGCTTAATAATAGTTAATAGTTTTAATTTGTTTGTTTTTTAATATTTTATTTATATTATGTATTAAGTTGTTTGTTTATATTTATTTTTTGACAACTATTTTCTTTGCATTACATAATAATATTTCATTCCTTATAAATTTGTCTCCACTAGAATTTGATCCTAGATCCTTCCCCTTCCTATGCCCTCTAAGCTCTTAACCATTTGAGATATGTCTTATATATTAACAAATTGTTTGTTTTTTATATACTAAAAATTAAGATCTTAACATTACCATGCAAATAATAATTTAGCATATAAAAATCATAATTATGAACTAAAATACTATTATTGTTGTCAATTTGCATTATCTCTACTATCATTTCTAGTATCACTACCGTCATTGGTCCCGTCTCCTCTTGAGCCATCATAGCCTATAGTAGAAGTACCGGAAAAACTGGGTTTACCACTATGTTAAACACTTGAATCAAAAGAGGGTTGAGAAGTAACAACGGACTGAAATGAGTCTCTCAGTTTCACCCAACTTATTATGAACTTCTTCTCAAATAAAACCCGCTCAACATCGCAAGACTCTACTTGAACATGTTAATTCGTGGATCAGGATTTTCATTTTCATCATCTAAATGGAGAGGTCTAACCTATTGAAATAATTGATTATCCTCTCTTCACCAAACTCGATCAAATGTCGTAGCAGAACCACAGAATCATTTTCGCGCTGAACTTTATCGGCCGCTGCATATCAATGTGATATTTAGTTTCATGTTATAGTAACAAAAAACTAATTGTTGCTACCTAAGGTAAGCAAGCTGATTTTTTTTGTTTTGTATGGATTAGAGCAAATGTGCTATAATTTATCTCACACATTGAAGATGATGCAGTTTGGGAAAGAACCTTAAGGCCAAATTCCTCAATGTGGGAGTGTGGTTTTCATACATAGACCACCATTTACCTTCAATAAAAATTACTAACATTCAAAATCTAATAATAACATGGTAATGAACTTTACTTTTAAAGTTTTAATGAGAAATAACACTCACCAGGAACCATTAAATCTCTTGAGGCTATTGCTGACTAGATCACCAAATCCCCTTTTCGCATCTCGAAACATTATAAGTTGTGAATTCAAAATGAATTTGTCAAATCAATAAATGTGTAAGTGTAACCAAATAGATTGAGTCAATTAATTAAAAAATATAACCTATTGATGTACCTCATTTCCAAAATTACCAAAGCTTGCAGTAGTAGAGATAATTTTGCAAATACTTTGTGAACAGCTTGAAGTAGCTCAAGGTCACTACTAACTTTAGGTCTATATTGAAATCTTAGATTAAGATAATATGCTACAAAAGTGATTTATAATTATTATGTGATAAAAGGAAAATAATATGCATTAAATGTGATTATGATATTGCTTAGTTACCTACTACATGAAAAGGATGTTTGAAGATTTTATCCCAACGATTTGCGATGATTTTTTTACTCAATCTTTAGCTTTGAGTTCATGTAAATTTTGTTTCATTACTCGAATCAACTTATACACAAATGGAATTGTTGGGACGCCTTTGGAATTAACAATGCAAAGAATTGTATATAGTGTCTCATAAACTGACACTAGGTTAGAGACCTTCTCCCAATATGCATGATTAAACATGAGTCCTTCAACCTCATGTCCAATAGTCGTCCGACTAAACTTGTGAGAAGCCTATTCATCACTAATAAAAATATTTTTCAAATAAGCTCTCTTTTTTAGAAGAATTTCTAGGGCGATGTAATTTGTTGCAAATCTTGTTGCCCTCGGACGCACAATATCTCCACCATAAACCTTTCTCATTTTGCAAGAAACCGACCATGATTGTAGATGAAGTTGACAATCTTCCATGCATTGGTAATCAAGTCCAAAACACTTTCTTTTACCAATATCTTCAAACATAAGGTTGATGCAATGTGCTGCACATGGAGTCCAATAAAAATTGTATTTCTTCATTAACAATTTTCCAACCTTCACAAATGCTGATACATTATCTGTAACAATTTGCACAACATTTGCTTCACCAACTTCCTTTATCACGTCATCCAATAAACCATAAATGTATTTGTTGTCTTTGATATTCTCTGATGCATAAACAAATTTAAGGAAAATTGTGCTTCCTTTATAATATGCCATGAAATTAATGATGTTTAATTTCATGGGACCTCAATCACATATAATTGTGCACCCATAGGTCTTCAATTTCTTTCATTCGGAAATTCACATAAACTTCCATGTCTTTATATTCCATACCCAAATATTCATTTTTGATTTTATAAGGAAATGGTGGCTCTATTTCCATGCCTACAAGTAAAATTAAAGTAATTAATTATATGGTTTGCAACTCTAATGTAAGATAATAATGTTATTAGAAATTAAAAACTTATTTTTACATACTAGCTTATTGTGCACAAACAATCATGTTTTTGAAGTTGTGAGAGTCTGTTTTGTGAGGTGCAACACTCTCATATATGAAGAATTTACTGATTAGTTGGCACATCGTTTTTTGATTGCACCTCATTTAAAAATATTTTTAATACTCTTTTGTCTTATTTTCGAAGATTTGTATGATGATGGAGCAAAAGGTAGTGATGAATCCGATTGTCTTACACTTTGAGATCTTTGCATGCGCTTTATTGGATCAGTTAGTTGTGATTTTGAAGGCTCACTTATTGCAATTATTTATATATTGTAAAAGTTTGTAAATCCGTTTATTCTATAAAAATGAATTTAAGTTAAAAGATTTACCAATTTTTCTTTTGTCTCTCGTAAACCCTTATTCTTGTTATCGATTCCATTCACTAACTTTGGATGTACAACATGCTGCTTGATAGTCAACTTGCTCGTCAGAGTTTATGTCAGCCGAATACATAGAGACATCCTTCTCCTCCTCCTCATCCTCATCATCATCATCAACAAGATGTTTATGGCTACCACCTATTGTGCCTTGTAGTTCAACTCGAATTTCTTCAATATTTGCAACTTTCTTAACTTTGACTTTATTTCTTTGAATCAAAAGTTGTCTCATTTATTTTTTCACTTTATGAGGCACATTAGAACACTTTTTGCAATTTAAGCGGGGATCTGTATGTGATAAGTGAAATTTAAACCAAGTAATCCCACCACTTTTAATCAACATACCACAATAATTGTATATTGTGTCATTTTTGTTCCCCTCAATAGGTATACAATATTTTCAAGCAGGATCACGACCTCTAACAATGCTTCCACTTCCACTATCCATCCTATAAACTTCAATAATTATAATCAATTTTATATTCAAATCAAATCTAAATATAAAGTTATATTAAATATCATAAGTTAAATCAAATGTGTAAATATATATATGTTTGACATAATATGTGTTCATAAATTAAATAAATAATTTGTTATATTTTTATATTCATAATCTAAATCTAAATATAAAGTTATATTAAATATCTAAAATAAATAAACGCGGTACACTATTTAATATATAAAGTAAATTAAATATAATATATGTTCATATTTCATACATTAATTAAATTTTTTTATATGTATTCATATTCATAATCTAAATCTAAAGTTATATTAAATATCTAAAAATAAATAAAACGTGTAAACTATTTAACATATAAAGTAAATTAAACATAATATATGTTTATATTTCATATATTAATTAACAATTTTTTATATTTTATATTCATAATCTAAATCTAAATATAAAGTTATATTAATTATTATAAGTTCAATAAAATGTGTTCATACATTAATTAACAATTTATTATATTTCATATTCATAATCTAAATCTAAATATAAAGTTATATTAAATATCTAAAAATAAATAAAATGTGTAAACAATTTAACATATAAAATAAATTAAACATAATATATGTTCATATTTTTACATTTCATATTCATAATCTTAATCTTAAATATAAACTTAAATTAATTATGAAATTGACAAATGTAAAAATAAATTCATTAACATGGAAGCGTACCTTAAATTGCACAAATGTTGTATTGAATGAAAACTTGAACACTAAGAATTGATATAAAAAATCTTCAACACCAAGAGTCCAAGACTTGCACAAATCAAGAATTGTTTGATTGAGATTAACAAGAATGGATGAGTTTGATATAAAAAAAACTAGTGATTTTAGGGTCATTTATAGAATTTTTGGAATCAAACTAGCAGTTTGTTTTGTCAAAAGCCATTAAAAATGAATTATGACCGTTGGATTTGATTTTGTATCAAATATGATCATTAGATCTTGATCTAACCGTTAGAAATAATTTATGGCCGTTGGATTAAAACACATATTCAAAATCCACTATCATATAAAAAATATGACCTTTGGAACCTAAAGAAATTGCTAGATTGAATTTTGGCCGATGCATCAACACAAAATCAATCATAGTCGTCAGATCTTGTAGGTAGTCGTTGGAGCTTTTTCAAAAAGCTGATAGAATCTTAATCGTTGGATAAAAAAGCATCAGATCTCAATGTATCACCATTATATCTTCGATTTTTCGCTGATTTTTTCTCGATATATCATCAATATGTCGTCGATAAAGCTCAAAATTGAGCAGCGACACATGCATTGTTCCAAGCGTTGAATCCAGTCGATAATATTATCGATTTATCGTTGTTTGATCGATATACTGACCGATTTTTTTTCCATCAATTGACTATCGTTGACCGATATCGTGTCTAGATGGACAGACACCTGAAATATTGACAATATATTGTCGATATTTTGCGACATTTTAAACATTAATTACAAGCACAAAACCCCTTTGAGAACCCCATGAGCCATCATTAGATATGACGATGGACATATAAATGTTACCAAAAATGGAGAAAAACAAGGGCTATTAAGCATAGTAGAAAAGCTTAAGGTTGAGCAAGAGGAGACGATGTTGTTACACGAAAAAAATAAAATGAAACAAAATGAGAGGAAGAAAACAATAAATATGAAGAAAGAGGCTAAAGCTAAACCGAGTCTTGTGCAGCCACAATCTCCTTAAAACAAATTCGTCTTCTTCGATGGTGCCTTGAGATTTTCACGATGTTTGCTTCCCAAGATACAACGGTCCTTGAATGAAGGATACACGACCTTGTTTGTGGTCACTACTAACGAACTGAAGATGTTCATATCTCTATCACGAAGAAGATAAAAAACAAAATCCAAACTAGAATCTTTTCCTCACTGCAAAAAGAGTCAGAAACACTCTTTAAACAAACATTAGACAAGGAAGTGAACATATGAGTTAAAAGCTTCAAAAGGCTTAAAGTTCTATAGAAGGATTGAAAATCATTACCCATAAATGATATTAAGAAGTTTGTAAAAATTTTCATACAACCATTTCAAATGAGTTTTAAAACTAGAGTAAATCTCATTCAAATAGATAAGGAAATTCCAACAATTCCTCACATGAATGAAATTGATAGTACTCAAAGAAAAGACTAACGATTCCTCACGAGTGATAGAGTGCAACGATTGAAACTTGCATAGAAGAAGTAGGTGTTACGCTTTGAACCTTCCCTTGTAGAAGTATGTTTACTTTACTAACTAAACAGTAAACACAATGTCATTGAACAATTCTATCATTTGTGTAGATGATGACATACCTCATATAAGAATCTTCCTAACATTTTACAACTCTCACTTTTATGTTCATTGTGGCCATGAACATGTGCTTGATTTCTCAAGAGTTAAATAAAAAGTGTGCCCTGTTCAATTCCTTTTAAAGCGACCCAACTTCACACTTACATAGATGATCTCCTAATTAAGAGTAGTTCATATTATTCTTCTCTAACTTTCCATTGCATAGGGATCATTAAAAGCATAACTTAACCTTCTTTTTATGAGCATTATTGTTTCATCATAGGAATAGACAAAGAAAGATCCTTGTAGTGATCGAATCAAAGTCTTTATAATTTAGTTGTCCTTTTAGAACCTAGATCTTGGGATCTCTAATCATTTAGGTTGGGTATCCATTGTATTGACTTATTCTTTTATGGGCTTTAGTCCCATTCCACTTGATGACTTTTCAACTAACTCTCTGTTTAACCCTTTGGTTAGTGGATTCGTAATATTATCCTTAGATCTTACATAATCTAGATAAATAATCCCAGTTGAGAGTGCTTGTCTAATGGTTCCGCGGCTCCACACGACATGTCTAGAATTTATCATTGTATGTATCGCCATGCTCTACTCAATAGCATATCAATTCATCACATAATGTATGCATATTGGAGGTATAGATTTTGGCCACCTTGGATATCCTCTAAGAAGTGGCGTAACCATATAATCTCTTCCCCATATTTATCTAGTGCTATAAATTCAGATTCCTTTGTGAATATGACAATAACAGTTTGTTTTGAGGATTTTCATAAGACTACTATATTTCCTAATGAAAACACATAACCACTTTGGGATTTTGAGTATTAACATTAGATATCCAGGTTAGCATCACTATATCCTTCAAGTACAACAAAATATCTTGTATAGTGTAGCCTAGAATCATGAATAAATTGTAAGTATTTTAATACTCTTATAATTCCTTGTCAATGCTTGACTCCAAGATTACTTGTGTATGTACTCGGTTTATTAACATCACATGCTATGTCTGGTTTTGCACTACTCATTAAGTACATTAGTCTGGCTATTACCCTAGAGTATTCTACTTGTGAGACACTCTCTCCTTTATTCTTAGGCAAATGTAGAGTCATATCTACCAATGTTTTGGCTATAACAAAA
The DNA here is from genome assembly GCA_016808115.1 of Tetrastigma voinierianum. Classification (NCBI taxonomy): domain Eukaryota; kingdom Viridiplantae; phylum Streptophyta; class Magnoliopsida; order Vitales; family Vitaceae; genus Tetrastigma; species Tetrastigma voinierianum. The sequence continues at coordinate 391,878 of JAEQBH010000755.1, forward strand.
TTATTTTTGTTAAACTTTACAAGAATATTGTCAACATAGTGTGATTGAGTTAAGTTGAGTCCATCTAATGTTTTTATTTTTATTTTTATTCCCAATGTAACATCAATAAGTCTCAAATCTTTCATGTCAAACCTTGAATTAAATATGTACTTAGTAGATGTAATCATCTTATCATCATTATTGACAATAAGCATGTCATCTACTATAGTCATACCGACATATATGTGTTTTGTATCATTGAAATACATACACTTGTTACATTCATTAATTTTGAAGTCATGTGACATCATAACATTGTCAAATTTCTCATATCATTGTTTTGGTGCTTGTTTTAGCCTATACAATGATTTCACCAATTTATAGATCATTTCTTGTCCCAAAGTAGAAAAACCCCCAACATGTAGATTTCTTCATCTAATTATCAATTTGGAAAGACTATTTTTAAATCCATTTAATGTACTTCAAGATTTCTGAATGCAACAATTGCAAACACCATCCCTATAGAGTTTATTCTCGTCATAGGATAATATGTGGCAAAATAATACAAGCCTTTAGTTGGTTTGTAGCCTTTGATCACAAGTCTTGCTTTATACTTGTCAATCGATCCATCTACTTTCTTTTTCCTTTTGAAAACCCACTTGGATATTAGAGGTTTATAATTGGGTGAAAGATCTACTAGTTCCTAAGTATGATTTTACATTATGGAATCAATATCTCTTAATGGCCTCTTTCCATATGAGACCTTTTGTAGAATTCACTGTTTCTTTGAAAGTTTGAGGTTCCCCTTCAAGTACACATGTCAGAAAATTTGGACCAAAAGGTTTTTTTGTCCTTGCCCTTATGCTACATTTACGTTCTTACCCACCATCATTATTTTCATCATGACTATTTCCATTAATAATCTCAAGCACTTGTTTTGATGAACTTGACTCTTTTTTCGACCTACATGGAAATTTATCTTCAAAGAATGATGCATTCATTGACTCCATTGTCGTTTTCTTGTGAATAACTAGGATATTCAACTCATGAACAAGAAATCAATAAGCAATACTATTATGTGCATAACCAATGAAAATGCAATCAATCATTGTAGGTTCTATCTTCACATTTTTATGTGGATGAACTGCCACTTCAGCAAGACATCCCCACACCCGTAAATATTTGGAGGATGATTTTCGCCTTTCCAAAACTCATATGGAGTATTTTATGTTTTCTTTTTGGTATTTTATTCAAAAGGCAATTAACAGTCAAAATGACTTATCCCCCACATGTTTTGTGGTAGATAAGAACTTATCAACATTACATTTATCATTTCCTTTAGAGTGCAATTCTTTTGCTTTGCCACTCTATTGGTTTAAGGCGAATAAGATGTTGTCTTCTCATGTATAATCCCATGTTGAGCACAAAAGTCAACAAATGTCGATCATACTCACCACTTCAATCACTTCTTAGCACTCTAATTTCCTTGTTAAACTAATTCTTAACTTTGTTTTTATGAAGAACAAATTTATCTATCACCTTTCTTTACTTTTAAGTAGATACACATAACAGTACTTGGTGCTATTATTAACAAAAGTAATAAAATATTTATTACCACCTCTTATTTGTATGAATTTCAAATCACATATATCATGGATTAAGTCAAGAGGTTCAATATGTCTTTCAACACTTTGAAAAGATGACATGGTCAGTTTTGCCTCAACACAAGTTTCAAACTTATTTTTTTGAATCAATTTGGAATGTTGTTATATGATTTAAGTTAATTAAGTTACGTAATATATCATAATTAACATGTCCTAATCTACCATGTCATATATTGAAGACTCAATAAAGTAAGTAGAAGCGCTAACTTTATTCATATCTGACTTGATGATAGTCATTACATTAAGCTTCTACATACCATCACTCATGTAATACCCCACATTATACCATAGTAGTTTATTATAGTTTAGGGTATAATGTAAGTTAAAATTTGCATTTTTCGTAAATTAAGTGTAAAGTGGGAAAAATGTTAAAATGGTAAAATGTCACATTAAGGACCTAAAGGTCATAACTCAAAAAGATGATATGTTATTGTAAGAATTTAGATAAGTTGATTTTCAAATAGGATTAGAGGTGGAAAAATTGGCCCGACCCGGTGGGCTAGCCCGTCCAATCTTAATTAGGTCAATGGGCCATTAAATTATTGGCCGGAATAAAACTGTGCCAAATTTGGCCTCCTGGTTCCATTATGGCCCTACTGCAGATGGCCTGACCTCGGCCTAGTCCACCCGAATTTTTTTTGCCTCTCAAAAGGCGAGTTTGGCTCCACCACTCGCTTTTAGGACGGGTCGGGTGATTAGGCACTCCAAAAAGTGCTATTTTGAGCCCTATTCGAGATAGGTTTTGAGTGCTTTTGCGCACTAATCATGCCACAAGTGCCAATCAAGGCCTGCGTCTTCTGCATCACTTTATGCCGCTTAGAGGTTATTTTTGGTATTGCAGTGTTCATGTGCTTTGCGTACTGAGAGTCTAATATCGTAGATATATGCTTAACCATGAAGATTGAACCCATTTATCACCTTCAAACATACCTGCTAATATTCACGAAGCAATGAAGGCAAAGCGATGAAAATGGATGCGCAAAGGAGCGTAGGCAATGCAGCCGAAGAGTTAACAATTCCAGAAATTCTCGCAGATCATAAAATTTCGCTGGATTGCAAATCGCAACTTGTTAAATTCGAGAAATTCCTCGCACGCACTGCTCCTACCGAAATCACACACCCTCTCGCTATCTCAAAAATTTGCTGTTAGCGAAATTTCTCAGGCCAGCGAAATTGCCAGTTGCCTGGGCCGAAATTCTCCGATTTCGCTATCTCTCGTGCAATTGCCACGAAGCAATTTCGCTACCTAGCGAAATTTTCGCTACCTAGCGAAATTGTATTTCCTAGCGAAATTTCCTGCCTTGTCATCCTTTTGTAATTAATGCAAACCGACCTCATTTTGGTGTATTACTTCCTTGTCCCTTATATTAGCCAAAATGTTAGGCTTTCTTGTATTTTCATATATTGGGTGGCCTATATAAGCCCCCCCAAATTGTAACCCTAAAGGAGAATCGGGAAGCAATCTTTTGGCACAATTTTTCATTTTATGTAAATATCTCCCGCAGCTTTCATTTGAGGTTTTGTTTTCTCTTCTTTCCTCTTTCTTCATTTTCTAGGCTGGACAAACAACCCTCTTGAGGAAGACAACTCAAGAGATGCTCGCTGCTTCCTTGAAGGCTTTGAAGAGGAAGGTAGCTAGCTTTATTAAGTGGGCAGCCAAGTAGGTCATCTCATGTGTTAAATGCTGCTGTGCACCGTATTTATGGCTCCCATCTTCTCAAACTAGGGTTGAATATCATTTAACGTCATTACCTCGTCAATACTTACTACGCCAGATACAAAGGCATACTTATCACAGACGCATCACGGTTTCTCACGGCCTTTACTTGCTTAATCTAAATGAGGTCAGAATGTTAGGTTTCCAAACTAAAAGGGTTAGATGCATGTTACTTGTATTGACTCAAATAGGAGTGATTCTAGGTTAGGTTTAGCTAAACAAAGATCCGGTTATGGCTTGACTATAGGTTGCTGCTTGCCATGATGCGAGGATAAAACCCGAGGACACTTGTTAACCCATGTTGTCAAGCTAGTGACCTAAAACCTTCAAAGTTACCTTTTCTCACTTCACTTTCAGTTTTTACAATTAATCATTAGTCAAACAACTCACACTGTTTTAAACAAAAATCCAAAAATCCAAATTAAAAGCCTCACCTTTTTCAACACTGATGCAAGTCATTCATAGGATGAAAACCCATCCTCGTGTTCGACCCTAGACCGCTATACTGCAGTAGCTTGACTACGGCAGTAGGAGGAACTTAGGATATAAATTTTGTTGATTCCGATCACCCTACCGCGGCACGAATCAATCAGCGCCGTCACGGGGATGGTGCCAAACTACGCTTTGATAAGTTGGAAGTGTACTTGTGATCAACATCACAAGTGAAGGTGACCTTTTAATCCTTTTGAATTCAAAATAGTCGTGAATCGCAAGTGTTCATCACTCATAGCCATCAGACCGCTTTTGTTTTTCTCATACGCTCGCTTATTTTAATTAACCCTAACCTTTTTGCAAGTTGGTTTGTGCTCTTTGGTTGTGCCCCGCTTGTGTAACAACTTTGTATGCAAGATCGGGACAGAGGAATACCAGATTACAAAGGATCGCACACTAGTCGCATACATAGTGAAAATACGGATCCTCCGCCTCAAGAACACAGAGCCGCAAGGTCCCCCAATGAATCCAACCCGTACATAGGTCAAATGCGAGGGACCACATCCACCCTCCTAGAGTTAGTGCCCCTTCCTGTATCATACCTCCTGCTGAAGATGTAGCAGTGAGGCCTTATTTAGTACCCTTACTCCCCACATATCATGGTATGGAAAATGAAAATCCATACACACACATAAGGGATTTGAGGTTTGCAACCTTAAGGAAGGTATGATTAACATGGATTTGCTAAAGCCGAAAGCATTTCCACTCGACCCTAAAGGACAAGGCTAAGATTTGGCTTAACCTTTACTGAGGCCTAGAACCATAAGAAATCACCGAGCCACAGCTTCTCAAAATTCCTGCTCATAGCACCAATAATTGAAGAGACAAATTTACACCTTGCACCAAGATGGTGAGAGGTTCTACCAAGGCCGGGAGAGATTCATGGAGACTATCGCGGCTTGTCCACATCATGGCTCGGCACATGGATGCTGATAAACCATTTTTATGGTGGTATGTCTCCCCGCCATGAAGCACTGGAAACTATGTGTGGGGGAGATTTTCTGAGTAAGCATCCTGATGAAGCCATGGATTTTCTGAACTATGTGGCTGAAACTTCTAAGGGTTGGGATGAACCAAACCCTAGAGAAATGGAAAGAAAAATGCCTTTAGCCAACCCTAGGAGTGGGATGTATGCACGATATAGAAATGAAAGCTAGAATTTCCAACCCAACAGCCGGAGGAGTCAAGGAAAAAGGTTCCACGGCGCACGCAAGTGGATCGAAAAACACCGCAGCCAACCCATTCACCGCTTCAACCCATGTAATCCAGAGAACATGATACGCAGTGCTCCATCAATGAAGGATTTGATGTCGAGCAAGCAAATATTGTGTAGTCAACATAAGCCACCACAACTAAATGCTCCATATGGAAAATATCTACAATTCCACTGAGGAATCACCCTAACCTCTCATGGAGACCCAATCCCCCTGCCTATGTACCCTAGGTGCCAAACCAAAGTTTGGTTCCACCTCTCAACCACAACCACCTCCATCCTCACATCCTCGCGGGAACAAGCCATTTTAAATTGAGTAAGGTGGTGGGTAACTTGCGGAAGAACAAAAGGGATCAATGTGCAACTGGCACAAAGGATTGAAACTGTAGAGAGCACACTGAACAAGAGAATAGACGGGCTTGAGAGCAATCTAAACAAAAGAATTGACAACCTACGGAACTCAATCACAAAGATCAACACACTGGAGGTACATGAGAGAGGAAGGTTCCCTTCCCAAACACTGCCAAATCCAAAAGGAGTCCATGAGATAGGTTTATCTAGTAATTCGGGAATGGATGAGGTGAAAGCTATAATTACACTAAGGAGTGGAAAAGAGGTTGATCAACCAATGCTAAAACCTGTTAAGGAAACCAGGAATGAAGTAGAAATGGAGCCATAACACATTTTCAAAGAGGACTCAATGAAACACAAAGATGCCACCCCATTTCCACAGCACTTAGAGTGTAAGAAGAAGGCATCTCAGCCAGCGTGCATCCTAGAAGTCCTAAGACGTAAGTCAACATACCTCTTTGGACATAATCAAACAAGTGCCTCGCCTATGCAAAATTTTGAAAGATCTTGCACAATCAAGAAGGGATTAGGCATCGAGTTAAGGCATTTAACCGAACAAGTCGCTGCCATAATCCAAAGCAAGAACCCCACAAATACAAGGATCTGTGGATCTCCCGCCCCGCAAATATTGGTGGGAATTGCATAGATAAATCATTGCTGATTTAGAGCCAAGCAGGAACCTACTATCGTATTCTCGTAGGCCAAGCAAGCGTTCGGGTGAACCAAAAACCTACCAACATCAGCACTATCATCAAGCCGATAGATCAAGAAGATTCCTAAGGAATAGTTGAGGATGTCTTGTGAAAGTAGACAAATTCTACTATCCAGTAGACTTTGTGGTGCTCGACACCGAGCCAATTGCAAACGAGCCCAATCATGTGCCAATTATCCTAGGAAGACCATTTCTGGCTACCGCCAATGCAATCATCAATTGCCGGAACGGGAGTCGCGTAAACTCTACGCTTGGTAACATGACATTGAGCTGAACATATTCCACTTGAACAATAAACACAAGTTGGAAGAAATCAAAATCGGGCGCCTCAAGGAGTATGTTCGGGGCAGGTCGACGCAGGAAGTCGAATGTCCAGAATTGCGTGATACACTCAACCAAGGTGAAGGTGTGTTTTGGTTTCGCGCATCGCGGCCCACCGCAGCCAATTCACTCGGGCCCAAATTCAATCGCTGAGAACCAAGTCAACAATGGGAAATTCAACACTCAAGGAATCACCAGCCATCGGCGGGTCGAGGGAGATCCTCCTCCTCGACCCTCCTTGAGCACTTGTAAAATTGAGCCGATTTGGTGTTCTCACAAACCAAATTGTACCAATAATTTTTCTTTGTGTTAATTTGGTCAATTTTAATAGTTTCTATTTTTAGTACCTTTCTATTTTTGGAAACTTTCCCTATTTAGCAGTTTTCCCTCTTGAGCAATTTAGTTTTAATATTATATATTTTATATTTTCTTTTAGAATATATTAAATTATTAGATATTTATTATATAATATTTTTAATTTTTATTTTTAATATTTTAATAACAAAATCTAATTTGGTGTGTGAACCAAGCTTTAAAGCTCGAATTCCAGCGACATACGACCGGGCAAAACGACTGCTAGGCCGCCTGGTTTATAAAAGAAAGGAGAGGGAAGGGGCTTTAAATTCATACGTCCTCCTCAGCTCATTCCCCATTGGCCCCCGTTCGCACTCAGCCGCCACTGACACGTCGCATACCGCTGAGCCTTAGCCACTCGCTACCGTGACCGCGCTACACCGTTCGCACCTCCACCGCGGGGATCAATAGCTTCCGTGCCCTTGGCCCGCTTTGCCTTTGTTCTCGCACCGCTAGCTCGCCCTACACGACTAAGCCCCGATCACATTACACCGGCCGCGCTTTACCACACATAAAGGATACCGGTGATCGCTACTCACTCCTCGCCGGCAAAGGTCTCTACTCATCACCGCTGAGCCTTGGTTCCCTTCCCTCCGCCTTACTAGAGTGTGACTCAATCAAGCCGCTAGTTGAGCCCTGTGATCGGGCCTTTATAGAGCCCCCCGGTTTCATTTCACCACGGAATCCCTTCCAGATCGCATTCGATTACGCCATGGTCTCGTACTAGGTGGGTCCCGCCTCTGGGTCAAGGGGGTCGATGAGCACACCAGCGAGAGGTCCCTACTCTAGTACCCGCCTCCAAATTCCGGGAGGCAATCCCCCGAGTGAGCCTAGGATTTCCCGACGATACCGACTCTGACGGGACCCTGCCCTTCACCAAGCAAAATAAGAGATCTCTCGGGAGGGCCTGGCCTCCAAGCGAGCCCGCACTTTAGGCCCGGGTGAGTCATCCTCATCCGTGCCTCACCATCGCCAAACACGTCCGTACCGAGACGACATCATCACCACATTGTCACCGGGCCTCCAGGATCGTGGAGGCCGTCGTTGTCGCACCCCATTCCGTGGAACGCCGTGATTACACTCGAGGAACTTCATCGAGTCTTACTACGATGTCCCATCGGGCGGCCGATCCGCATCTCGTGGATTCTATGAGGCCGGACAGGACTATTCCCTACCGGGCCTTCAGCGACCCCGAGGCAGATTATTACCCCGGTGGTGTCAGCACTTATCACTGATGATCTCTGGGAGCTACCGGTCCGTCGAGCTTCCCGCCTTCTAGATGATCGCCCGAGTACTCCGTAGCCGGCGCATATTTCAAGAGCCTTTGGGGCCTCGCGTATACCGCCGCCTAATTCGTGAGGGGTTACCGAAGCCGTGGGCCCACCCACCTCACGGAGATGGTTCGTGATAATCGCCCGAGAGACACCACAACCCGGGCTGCTCAGAGGCGCCCCGCCTTTATATGCTCCCCGTATCGATCACATATTCGGGGATCAGCCCTTTCCCACTCGCAACACTACGTACACGGAGGCCATCCTGTGAGGCTCCTTACAGGATCTCGTAGGATACCGGTTTAGTCCTCTGAGCCGGTGTGATGACCTCCCCGATGCATTTCGAAGAAAGGTCCACCTGGTGCCCGGGTTCGAGCAGAGTCTACCATCACGACGCCACGACTACTATACTCCTTAAGCATTTAGGTTTTCCGAGGGAACCCCCTGATAGAGAGGAGGATCCGATGTTCCTCCGGGTTCCTCGTCATTGAGCGAGTGATGGCCATGCTCGTGATCTTTTATCCTCCAGCCAGCATGACTCGTGAGGAGGTTCCGTACTCGAGAGCCCGAGGCAGAAAGTGAGTCCGGGGCCTCCGCATATGTCCCCTCCATCTCCTCCTCCACATTCTACATCCGCAGCCGCAGCTGATACACCTGGCCCATCTTACACATCACATCATTCGCCGGAGTACGTTCATGCCAGCTCGAGAGAGATAGCAGGCGTGATGGATGCGATCTGTTCATTAGCAGCTACCCAGGCAGCACAGGATCAGAGGTTGGCTCAGTGTCACTCCATGCTGCAGCAGATTATGACTCACCTGGGTCTTCCTCGTGTTCCGGATCAGAGAGAGGAGCCCACCACAGCAGCAAAGATCTTTTGGATATTGGCTACAATAAAGAAAGGGAAGCATGACCCACCACCACCACAGCAAGGAGGTGGTTAGGTTTCTTTTTATGTTTTCGTATAGTTACCAGCTTTATCAACTCGCTTACCACTTTTTGACAGATTTCATGTGTTAGCCATAAGAGGGCAAAGGATACTTTGTATGTTTAGCTTTGTATTCATGTACTAGCCATTTTGGCTATATCAAAAGCTATTCAATATATATATATACATACTTTTGCATATCATGTTTTGTGCCTTCACCATGTGTAACTGTTTTTATCTTCAATTGGACAATTGAATTGCTTCAATCGAACAATTGAATCGTCTTAATCGAACAATTGAATTACTTTAATTGACAATTGAATTGCCTTTTGTTGGAAAATTGAATCATTGTAAGTTACCTTTATGTTAGAACAAATTCCATGTTTGAAATAATTTTGGTCACCAAGTCCTCAACATGCTCAACTTGAACATTTCTCCTTAAGCTAATTCACAGCCACTATACAATTCGATTGTTTCAATAGGTTGTAAATTTGTTTACCTCCTTTCACTTTGCATAGCCGGCCTTAGGCATGTTGGCAACCTAGGATAGGTTTGTGTTACCCACATTTGAAGACCAATGTAGTCTTCCAAAAAGGAAAAGAAAAGAAAAAGCAAAAAGAAAAAGAAAAAGAAAAAGAAAAGAAAAATAAAGTCGTGACACTTTGCCTTGAAACCTAACACTCGGCCCGAGGTGTATGGTGAAAGCCTTGAAGCCCGATGCCCTAAGCCTTAATTGGTCGGGAGTCATCGATTTAGTGTTCAAGCATGGGTGGACGGGTAGAGTTTAGCCAGAGGTGCTTAATTCTCAAGTCATTCTGAGTCCGGGTGAAGCCTCGTAGAGTTTGTGGCTCATGATCCTTTTGGCTTGATGCCTCAAACCTTGTAATTGGTTGGGAGTCATCGGTGGACCTCGCACGGACTTTGGTGAAATCGGGTTTCGAGCATTGCACCCTTACAAATGTAGCTGAATAAAGAAAGGAGAGCGTAACTATCCCTATCTAGGTTGTTCAACAACTTAAGGCCATGTCAAGCAGTTGGGGAGGGGGACAATTTTCCACCCTATTGGCTCCGATCCGTTATATTTAGAATCATTAGACTTTGGTGGAAATTCAGCTGAAAATCATAGATCCGATGTCAGCTCTAAATTGTTCTTGTATGGTTTATGTTCTCTCATGCCGCTTTCAAACTTGGTGTCAATTTTTCAGCTTTAAAGGTAATGTTTATTTGTATATACACCTTTTTGAATCATAAACTTTGAAAATCACTGCACGCATGCCCTTATTATTTTGCATTGCTAAGGGACTAGCAACGTTCATTGGGTGATTAGTACCCAAAAGTGCTATTTCGGTTCTATTCAGATAGGTTTTGAGTGCTTTTGCGCACTAATCATGTCAATAAGGCCAATTGAAGGTTCGGTCTTCTTAGTATCACTTTATGCCGCTTAGAGGTTATTTTGGTTGTTTTGCGCCTCAGACTTAGAGAGTTTCTATATCGAGGAGATATATGTAACTATTAGATTTAATTATTTTTATTTATCTCATCAAACATACCAATATTCAATGAAGAAATGAAGGCAAAGTGGATGAAAATGGATGCAGAGGAGCAAGAGGGCAATGCAACAAGAGTATCAATTCCCGGTGAAATTAAGATCGCGAAAATTCTCATAGTTTCAAAATTCAAGGCATGCAATCTCTTCTAGCGAAATTACACTTTCTCTATCTCTTAAAATTTAGGCTGTTGAAGGAATTTCGCTTAGCTAGCGAAATCGTTGCCTAGCGAAATCTCCTCCCGATTTCGCTATCTCCGTGCACTCATTACCTAGCGAAATTTCGCTACCTAGCGAAATTGTATTTCCTAGCGAAATCTCCTGCCTTGTCATCCTTTTGTAATTAATGCAAACCGACCTCATTTTGGTGTATTACTTCCTTGTCCCTTATATTAGCCAAAATGATAGGCTTTCTTGTATTTTCATATATTGGGTGGCCTATATAAGCCCCCCCAAATTGTAACCCTAAAGGAATCAGGAAGCAATCTTTTGGCACAATTTTCATTTTATGTAAATATCTCCCGCAGCTTTCATTTGAGGTTTTGTTTTTCTCTCTTCTCTCTCCTCTTTCTCTCATTTTCTAGGCTACCAAACAACCCTCTTGAGGATGAGATAACTCAAGAGATGCTTGGCTGCTCTTTGGGCCAAGAAGGCAGTTTAGCCTGGCTCGGGGCGCAAACAGTAGTTGTCCTCATGTGTTAAATGCTGTGCATCAGATTATACTTCCCATCTTCTCAAACTAGGGTTGAATATCATTTAATGTCATTAATGGGCTAATATACTTACCACGCGAGGATACAAAGGTATTACTACTTATTGCTAGATGTACTGCGGAGTCTTTTAGACGGCCTTTACGAGCCAACAAATGAGGTCAATGTCAGTGGTTTCAAACTGGTGCGGGTCAGAGATGCATGTTACTTGTATCACTCAAATAGAGGATTCTAGGTTAGGTTTTCTAGCTAAACAAAGATCCGGTTATGGCTTGGACTATAGGTTGCTTGCCATGATGCGAGGATAAAACCCGAGGACACTTGTTAACCCCATGTTGTCAAGCTAGTGACCTAAACCTTCAAAGTTACCTTTTCTCACTTCACTTTCGCTTTTACAATTAATCATCACCAAACAACCTACACCGTTGTAAACAAAAAATCCAAAAATCCAAATTAAAAGCCTCACCTTTTCAACACCATGTGTTTCTGGTCTAAGGATGAAAACCCATCCCCGTGTTCGACTTAGATCGCTTATATCGCAGTAGCTTGACTACAAAGATAGGAGGGAACTTAGATATAAATTTTGTTGATTCCGATCACCCTATCAGGGTACGAATCACCAAGCATTAGACTTCGCCCGACTCAGCTGGGCTCAAATGATCATGGCCGCCCAACCCCGCCCGCCCGCCTGATCACACTCTAAATGTGATGAAGTGGAAGGACCAAATGCAAGGGTTAAGAATTTAGGCAAAAATTGAGATAAAGCCAAACATGGCCTTATAGAAGAAACATTTCCCATTTGGCTTAGAGAGACTTAGGGCTACGGTTTTGGAGGAGAACCAAATTGGGGTTTGCTTTTCTCTCCATCTTTTGAGTTCTGTTTGAAGAAGTGAAGAAAAGGAAGCTAGTTGAAGTGTTGAAGAAGATCAAGGTATGGAACTTTGGTATGGATTACTTCTTAGGAAATTAACCTAACTCCCTCTTTGTTATGTTTGGGTTAGGAAAAACCCTAAATTTCATTATTATATGTATTTTGGGTTGGCTTCTAAGCCGATTCAATGGGAGTTGTTTTTCTCGTTTCGGTTTTGATCGCAATTTCTAGTGAAAAGAGGAAACTCGCCTATTTCGGCAACCGACACTCCCACGCCCAGCGTAGGGAGCCTCTAGACGGTCCCGCTCAGCGTGGTTCCTACGCCTAGGCAAACTTGAGGCCTGAGTTTCCGAACTTTTTGATCCGCCTAGGTGTAGTAGTGCTTCACCTAGGCAAACCTCTCCCAGCGAGTATCAAGCTCACTTAGGTGTACATGTAACCTGCTGCTTTCTTCTGTTAATTCTGGAAGAATCGGCCATTGGATTAATGGAGGGTCCTAATAAGTGAACGAAAGGGTTCGTATATGTATACAAGTTATATGAAAAATGCTTTGAACCTCATTGCCTCAGTGATCCTATCGATGGGCAGACATTGTTTATTCCCCTTATTTGCTAATGTGATTAAGAACAATATAATAAGCTCAATAATGCATATAATTGTATGTCTGCCTAAGACTGAATAGTGACTAAATAGGCACCTATGATTAGTGCGACAATATTCCTCGCTTGGGCTTCGACACTTTATTTGGGCTTCAGACCGTTTGATTTAGTGCGACGACACTCTGGCAACAATGCTACGACACTCCCGCCAGGCTACGACACACCGTTGGCATGGGCGCATACATATTGTGCTTCGACACTTCCTCGTTCGCATCAGACTGCACTTCGTGTATATAACACTTTAAATTATACCCTAACGCTTTATAACATGTTTGCGGTATAATAAAAGTAAAAGTATATTTTTTCGGAATAAAATAAAGATAAAAATAAAATAAGCAAGAACTCGGAATTAATACAAAAGTTAAGGGTAAATTAATAATTTACCAATTCAGGACCCAAGGTCATAATTTAATAAGTTCATATGCCAAAGTAGGATTTTTGATAAATTGAATTGAGAATAAAAATGAAATTGAGGACCAAAGAGTAATAAAAGAAAGATATTAAAAATCAAATAAGGAAATAAAGAAGAAAATTGTGGAAGAGACAAGTGGCTTGAAGGAAGAGGGGAGTGAATTTCTCAGAATATTTGATCGGGATGGTTTATGATGCTCCAAAAAGAGAGAAAAAGTGAAATAAAAAGGAAAAAGAAATTAAAATAAAAAGGGATAAAATCAAATAAGGATAAGACCAAAATAAATATCTCATTTTGGTCTTGGAAAAAGAGAGCAAACAAAAAAAAAACGGATAAGAGAGAAGAGAAGAGAAAGGTTAAGAAGCAGCTAAGAAGAAGAGGTATGAGAAGAAGAGTAAAGTGGAGTGCTAAGATCACAAGGTGATTTTAAGTCTGTTTTCGTATGGATTATAGTATGGATTCTAGTATAGAAAGTATAGATACAATGGCTCAAAACCCTCTATTTTATGTATAGTCGAGCCTTGGAACCCCAAACTCACTCGTTAGGGCTGATCTGCGAAGAGCCTCCAAGACTTATATATGTGTTTCGGGGAAAGGCCTGGGTTGCACTGAACCAAGAAAATTTCCCTATTAGCCCTAGTAATAGTCGGGACTCACTGGTTTTTGGGGTAAAAATAAAGGAATTCGAAGTGAGTCCTTTAGGTAAATTGTAGTCACATCATGAAATTGATGTTGTGCTTTGAATTTCTCAATTCGACATCCGTAGCCCAAGTTATGGGTTCATTTACCCCAACAGCTTAGTTTCCGGCTGCCGCAAATGCCAAGATACCCTGGCCAAGGTAGCTCACCCAAGGCAACTCGGCGCACCCCGGCCGGGTCATCAGGTCAGCTCCGGCAAGGTCATCTCAAATTTACTACGTGAGACTCCAACTCGAAGGTCATAACTTTCGCTTGAACCCGCTTTGGGTGTTCTTGGACTTTATGGAAAGCCTATCGAAGTCAAGATTACAGCCATGTACTTCAGCGAGGCAAATGGTAATCGAACCCGGTCGGTCGTGTGGCAGGTAGGGTAGGCTGAACGGGTAGGCCGGGCTACTCATGTGAGACTTCCAACTCTTTAAGGCCATAACTTCTTCATCCAAACTCGTTCGTGTTCTCGAACTCTATGGAGTTCTTCACTGAAATAAGAATCCATCTATATATAGCTTGTTAAAATTGGAACTCATATAAGGTCCATAAATCATGAAAAATAGTAGGCTCTGCTGGTAATCATAGTTATTTATGCATATAAAGAGATATGAAAAAAAAATGAAAAGATACGAATAAATGATTATAAATATCTCATGACACGGATAACAATAATTATTCTAATGATACGTGATTCAAAACATAAAATACACATGGATCACAATTCTGTAACCCGGTAGAAGGATAGATAGACATGTCTATAGGGATACAGTTGCTGTAGCATACAGTTTACAGATATCAAGGCCCCTTTTGGGTCTATAACATAGATCCCATTTGGATCATTACATGGCATAGGTCACTGTCTCGTACAGTGATGATACCTTCAGGTATATACAGATAGAGATCATTGTCTTGTACAGTGATAGTACCCTTTGGGTACATACAATTATTTCCCGTATCCGCTTCTAAGGTATTTGTAGACATGAAACATAAAAGAAAATGACAAGTATATGCAAATGAAATTTAAAGAATATATGAAAAGTATATGCGATGATAGTATACAGTTACAAGAACAAGAAGTACAGTACAAGATGACATGAAAAGTATATGAAATATGATAAGAAATGAAACATGTTGTGCAAAAGTATATAAATGAGAAATGATAAGTATATGTAAATGTTATATGTGTCATAAGTATATGCATTTGTATAGAAGTGTGGTGACCCTCAATAGAGGTCATCCATATGTATTAATTCTCACTAAGCGTAAAGCTTAGCACGAGTGTTTTCATCTATATAGGTACAAAAGAGGAAACCAGAGGACAAGACAAACTTAATATCAATACCAAAGGCCACACATCACTGGGTGCCCACCTGAAGACCATTCGGGTCTATTTTGTATATGTAATTTTGTTTATTTTGTAAAAAATGTAAATATTGTAAATGTTGAACACTTCAATATATGGAGCTTGTATATATCTTGTAATCCGCTACTACAGAATATAATACAAGTTAAATGTTTAACATTATATGAATGAACAAACTTAAAGGCTATAAGTTTATAGAAAAATAATAATAATAATATGACACCTTCGCTTGACATCGGGTGCCGGGTTGGGGGTGTCACAGATTAGTTGCACGGAGCATCCCTGATTCTGCCTTGACTCACCAATCTGTCGGACTGCAATGGGGCACTCATGCGGTACCTATTGTACTGTGTCCCTCTTATTCATTATTTCCGGTCTATACAGACAAACATTTATATGATAAGAATCTTAATAATGTGATATATGGAAAGAATTATACTAAATCACAAGTAATTAGTTTTGTTCTGTAGTGTACCTACAGGTACCCTCTGTACTAGATTTATGTTTTGCACTCCTATGGGAGATATGGAAATTTTGATATACGAACTGTTGAATACGTATACTATAATTGAGAACCACTATTGTGGTCATATATATTATATGTTTTCCCACTAAACTATAAACTTAGCACATGTTTTCTATCCGTAGATCAAGAGGACATCCAGGCATTCCGTGATTCGCTGTGGCCAACACAAGATTAGAGTCCACTATATGTAGGTTTCTCATTCTGTTTTGTAATGTAAATGTAATATTTTGGAGATAGTGCAACTTGTGTAAGTATAAGTAAATAGAACTCAAGAATATTTGTACAAAAACATTTAAACACCACTACGGTGGTAGTATTGCAAGTTATATCTTTTGGAAGAATTCATGGATTTAAGTTATGTCAATATGTACAAGTTTGAATTTATATTTCGAAATGGTCCCATCAATGTCAGAAAATCAGGTAAAGGAGTCCTAGTCCCTTGTGGTGGCCCCATCATCTGCCTAAGCGGTGGATGGGGCTTTATAACTCATATATCTTTTCCCAAACATACAATTCACTTTTGGATAAAACAAATTTATTTGACTCAAACACCAACCGAAATCCATGATTGTTTAGTAATGAATCGGACACCAAGTTTTTACGGATTTTGGACACATATAAGGCATTTGTTAGAGTCAGTTCATTTCCAAAAGTCATCTTCAAGACCACTCTTCCTTGACCCTTGATTTTAGAAGTGACAAAATTCCTTATGAACATCTTTTCCCTAGTCTCAATTGATTTAAAGGCAGAGAACATCTTCTTATCAAAGCACACATGGCGAGTAACATCTGTATCAATCCGCTATTCCTTAGGGGTTAGATCCCACCAAGTACACCTTAGAGATTACTGTTGTTAGGTCAATGTTAGACACATCTTTCGTGATGTCATCAATCACATCTGGTCTCACTGAGTCTTATCTGTAATCTACACCGCAAACTACAATTGGTGGTGACTAAGCAATCCCAGCCAATTGAATCATTTTCCCTCGAGACTCTCAGCTTCAAAAGATTCTCTATTAGGGTCCCAACTCAGAGCCTTTGCTTTTGTCATATTCTTCTTGCTTTGAATTTTCACCATGTTCTAAGCAAAGGCTAGCCTACTTTCACACAGTCCTCTCTTTTTTTTTTTTTTTTTTTCGATCCTCTATTATCTTCTCTTAAACGCGAAGTCCCGCTTAATAAGATATCCTCGATGCCCATTTCTTTCTCTGGCGTTTCAATGTATCTTTGAAATCTTTCAAAGCAGGAAATCGTTTTTCAATAATAGCTACCACTTGGAAGGTTTCACTTTGCCCTATCCCCTCAACATGTATCTCATGTAGAATTACCTGATGTTCATGGACTTAACTTGCAACAATCTTAGAATCTACCATCTTATAATTGAGGAAACAACCCATAACAAATTTCTCAGCCCTAACATCCTCACTTTTATATTTCTAATCTAGAGATTTCCATAGCTTCTTGCTATTTTCTTGTTAGAATAAACATTGTACAAGGAATCATTTAATCCATTTGTGACATAATTTTTGCATATAAAGTCAAAATGTTTCCAAGCATGTCAAATTTGTAGAAAATGTGTCAAATTTCTTTTTCCAAAACTAATTCTCATAATGGTTGAAAATAATGTATAACATAGTATTCATTGCAAAGATTGGTGGGATATAGAAACCTAAGTCAAGACCGACCTCCTTAGAAAAAATATTTAGTTGTTAAGAAAATGGAGGGGGTTACAAATGGTCCCCCGCTTAAGATCTAAATTTATTAGACAGATATTCTTTATATTATAATTTCTAATTTTTTGGGACAAAAAGAAATTGACACAAACTTACAAACAGAGTATAGAGTTAAACTTAATAGGCTTTAACTTCTTATGATATTTTCCATGACCATTAGTTGTAGCCTAGTGATATGTGGAGTATATTGGTTTGAGCAAAGTGCAGTGAAATCTTTTCATAAAATGAACAAATCACATATTTTTTTAATAATCTCAAGATAAATATCACATTTTTTTTTCAAAATATTTTTTCCTTAAAAAAAATCTTTTGTGGCCACAAAAATTCTTTTGATCTCAAAATGATCCAAAAGGATAACTTGTTCAAAATAAAGACAATTTTTTTTCCAAAAAGAGGTCAGATCTCCTTATTTTTCCCTTCAATTAATATATAATTTTTTTTCAGTTTTTTTACCCCCGAGAAGATATTTCCTTTAAAACTTCATTATTTTCCCATTAAAAAAAAAATTTATTTTGATAAAATTGATTTCGGTAAAATAATTTTTTAGAGAGATTTATTTCCCTTTAAACAAGCTAGTATTTCAATCTAGGTTTTTTTTCCTCGAAATTTTTTTCCCTTTTTTTTTCTGTCATATTCTGTCCTGTTTTTTAACAACATAAAAAGAAAGTTTTTCCTTTTCCTTTTTCTTCTGTCTTAAAATTTCGGATCAACCAACATCTTTTTTTTTTTTTTTCAATCAAACCCTACTTTTTCTTTTTTCAGTCGTATTCTACTTTTGTGACCAATGAAAACTTGCTGTCCCGGTTTCTTTTTTTTCCCAATTCCCCTTAGAATTTGCTTTAAAACTGTTGTTAAGAATGACCGTAAAACAACGAAAGATGTTCCTATCTCTATCATGAAAAAAGGTAAAAAACGAAATCCAAACTATAAATGGTATCAAGAAGGCTTTAAAAACTTTTATACAATCCTTAAAATCAGATTAAATTTCATTCAAATCTATAATGAAATTCCAAAGGAAGGTAGAGTTGAGGCTAATAAAAGAAAGTGAGTCCGAGATGGAGGTAAAAATACTCGAATTTTGGTCAAATAAAAGGATGATTGAGAAGGGATTAGAGAATACTCGAATTTTTGTAAGAATAAAAAACTATATCATAACATGTAAAGTAAAAAAATATCCAAAAAAAATGACCAAAATGAGAAAACAAACAAGCTAATACGAAAAGCAAATCGATTTCCATAAAAAAAACCTAAAAAAACAAACAGGCTCTTGACCTATATGAAAGTTTATTAATTTTTTTTAGAAAAATACTAAGTCCTAGTCAATGAAAATTTATTAATTCATTAAATCATATATATAAAAGTGAAAAGATATTGGGATGTAGACTTTGATATTTGAAGAATCAATGCGAATTTGAATTATATAAGATTACGGTTTTTGTGTTTTGGGGTGCCATAGCCAAATTATACCGTCATCGTATTTTCCTAACTTATAAGAGTAAAAAATTTAGAATTTTGGTACGTAAGGTTACAGCTCACGTGCTGCCACGTCAACCCATGCGCTCATCTTTTGTGTTTTTGACATCATAATTTTTAATATTTTATAAGGTTTAATTATAAAAAAACTCGTAAAAACGAGTTAGATGTAGATTTTATTTTTTGAAATATATGTTTTTTTGGATAAAATTTTAATTTACATAAATCTAAAAAAATAAAATCACTATTTATCAATATAAAACTAATTGATCATTTTTTTATATAACAATTAATCAGGAAGATACAGATTCCACGCGATTTAAGCGGCTTGCGGAAGGAAGGCATCCTAAAACGGGCAGCGATATACATCATCAAAAACGGTTAATTTCGGAATCCAAAACAAAAAACTCCCACGTTTTACGTTTAC
The DNA here is from genome assembly GCA_016808115.1 of Tetrastigma voinierianum. Lineage (NCBI taxonomy): Eukaryota > Viridiplantae > Streptophyta > Magnoliopsida > Vitales > Vitaceae > Tetrastigma > Tetrastigma voinierianum. The sequence continues at coordinate 411,289 of JAEQBH010000755.1, forward strand.
CACATCTAGAACGCGACCCAGCGAATCGTTGGTTGACTTTTCAACGTGTTTGGCGCCAAATTTGGCCGTTTTGTTTGAGAGAGAGAAAGTAGAGTGAGAATCGTTGAATGTTGAACTTTGCTTTTTAATGTACTGTAAAACTAATCGTATTTTTTCTGCCTTGATTTTCTAGTTTTATCATTGAATACGGTAGTTATCAATTATGGTTTTAATCATTTAAAAAAATTTAGAATCGCGTGGGCAAGAAGGCACTGGTTTTGATGAAACTATATATTAGTTTGGGAATTTTTTTGTTTAAGGACAAAGCTACTGGCTCGTCAGTCGTCACCTTCATGGATGACTGCTTAAAGCTCCTTCAGCGTCAACTCTGCTCTAGCTTTCAGCGAAAGGCTATGTTTTTTTTTGTCGACACCTGTAAATTATAGTTCTACTCCCTCACTCAAACCGTCGATCAAAACGCAGCGTTTTGATTGAAAGTTACGAGCAATGGCGGCTATGCTGGCCGGGGATGACCTGTCGCCGTCGGCGGGCAGTCGCCGGAGCTGGAGGTCGGGAAGTATACGGGAGGTATGGAATGCGGAGGATGTGTTTCAGAGGAGCAGTCGGCAGGGGGCCGACGATGAGGAGGAGCTGAAATGGGCAGCGATTGAGAGGTTACCGACCTACGATCGATTGAGGAGGGGGATGTTGAAGCAGGTGATGAGCAATGGAAGAATCGTTCATAATGAAGTTGATGTTACTCAACTTGGATCCCAAGATAAGAAGCTGTTGATGGAAAGTATCTTGAAAGTTGCTGAGGATGATAACGAGAAGTTTCTCCGGAGACTCAGGAACAGAACCGACAGGTCTTCTTCTTCTTCTTCTTTCTCGTTTTCTGCGTTTTGGAATGGTTCTTTGGCTATTGAGGAAAAGACCGGAGGAAAAAGCTTTCAATCCAACTACAAACATTTTTTTCCGTGCTTTCTCGGTAGCCAAACAGTTTTTTAAATGGTTTATTTGAGTGTTTGGAAGCCTTGTTGATTGTTTAATATTGTGGAAACAGAGTAGGGATTGAGATTCCAAAGATAGAAGTGAGATTCCAGAATTTGTCAATTGAAGGAGATGGGTATGTTGGAACTCGAGCTCTTCCCAGTCTGCTCAATTCTACGTTGAATGCCATTGAGGTATTTTCTTTCTTTTGTTTCTACATTTGGTTTTCTTTTCTGTTAATTAAAGTTAGATATTTTATTCCGAGTGGAAAATCAGGTATTAATCTTTTTTTCGTAGGAGTAAAAGCAGTGGAAATTAGTGCTTGTGATCCCTAATTTCATTATATTGGAAGCAAGGATTTCCTTTCCACTGTTTTCTCTTTGTCCAATGTCATTGTTTTCTTCCTTTGTTTCCTAGCTTTCGAGAAATAATATCTGAGAAAGATTTTCTCTTTGAAAATAATCCTGGATAGGGAGTAATAGGAATGATTGGACTTTCTCCATCGAAAAAAAGGGTTGTCAAAATACTCCAAGACGTAAGCGGAATTATAAGGCCATCAAGGTTAGTTAATTTTTCAGAAATCCTCGTATGGTTTTCAGTTTTTTTTTTCTCCGAACTAACTTCACGTGTTTCATCTATTGATCTATTGTTCTTCAGGATGACTCTGCTTCTTGGGCCTCCTGCCTCTGGAAAAACAACATTTCTAAAAGCGCTTTCAGGGGAAACAGATGATGATCTAAGGGTTTGACTATTCTCTCTACTTTTCATTTTTTTGTGTTTGATATGTCATCTCTCTATCCTGTAAGAATTTGTCTTCCGTCATTTTTGGTCTTTGAAAAGAAAAGTTGCTTGAGCTTGGCCAAGTGAAAAATCAAATGGATTATGGTTTCTGTTTGTGTACTAATAATTATTTTATGGACAGGTAACTGGGAAAATCACCTATTGTGGTCATGAATTCCATGAATTTGTCCCTCAGAGGACAAGTGCTTATATCAGCCAGCATGATCTTCATCACGGGGAGATGACAGTCCGTGAGACATTGGACTTCTCAGGACGCTGCTTGGGAGTTGGAACCAGGTATGATCTGCTAGTGGAGTTGTCTAGACGGGAGAAAGAAGCAGGTATAAAACCAGATCCTGAGATTGATGTATCTACAGGCTACAGCCATGCTGGCCAAGAAACCAGTTTGATCACAGATTATGTTCTCAAGGTTTGTTGCCCTCTATTCGAAATTGAATCTTTATTTCATCACTGCCAACTAACAAGTTGATCCTCCTCTGATTTTCCATCAGATACTGGGCTGATATTTGTGCCATATCATGGTGGGAGATGAGATGAGAAGGCATTTCCAGGGACAAAAAGAAACGTGTTACTACTGGTATGTATAGTCATGTTAGAAAATTTTTGTGAAGGAATGTTTGGTACTAATTCTGGTAATCACTTTTCAATTTTCTGACCGGAATGGATTTGCTAAATGCAGGCGAAATGTTAGTAGGACCAGCAAAAGCATTTTTCATGGATGAAATATCAACAGGGTTGGACAGTTCCACAACCTTTCAGATTGTCAAGTTCATGAAGCAGATGGTCCATATTATGGATATAACGATGGTCATCTCTCTCTTGCAACCTGCACCTGAAACATATGATCTTTTTGATGACATTATTCTTCTTTCGGAAGGCAAGATTGTATACCAAGGCCCGCGCGAGAATGTTCTTGAATTCTTTGAGCATATGGGCTTTAGATGCCCGGAGAGGAAAGGGGTTGCAGACTTTCTGCAACAAGTAACGTCCAAAAAGGACCAAGAGCAATACTGGTTTAGGAAGAACCAACCTTACAGGTATATCTCAGCACCTGAGTTTGCGCAGAGCTTCAACGATTTCCACATTGGCCAGCAGATGATGGAACATCTTGGAGTTCCTTTCGACAAATATAGGGTCCATCCAGCTGCTCTGGTGAAGGAAAAGTATGTACTTCCAACCAAACCTTCAGAGCATGTTTTCTTTTCAAGGAATGGTTGCTGATGAAGCGTAGTTCTTTCGTATACATATTCAAGACTTCCCAGTTACTGATCATGGGAACAATAGCCATGACTGTATTCTTGAGAACAGAAATGAAATCTGGCCAGTTACAAGATTCAACAAAATTTTGGGGAGCACTGTTTTTCAGTCTCATTAATGTGATGTTTAATGGGATGGCAGAGCTTGCAATGACAGTTTTCAGGCTTCCTGTGTTCTTTAAACAGCGGGATTTCTTGTTCTACCCTGCATGGGCTTTTTCCATGCCGATTTGGGTCCTCCGGATTCCTGTCTCCCTGATAGAATCTGGGATTTGGACTGTTCTTACATATTACACCATTGGGTTTGCTCCTGCTGCCAGTAGGTAAGTGCAAACCTCTTACTTGTTTTTCAGTTTGTTGATTTAATGCTCGTTGGAATATTTTAGTCTCACTAGTGGGAGTTTCATTTGTTGACATATCTTCAACGATTTCAGGTTCTTCAAACAGTTCTTAGCTTTCTTCGGTGTTCATCAAATGGCTCTCTCTCTCTTTCGTTTCATTGCAGCTGTTGGAAGGACACCAGTTGTTGCAAACACACTTGGTACCTTTACCTTGCAAATTGTTTTCGTGTTGGGAGGTTTTGTTGTGGCCAGAGGTGAGAAATTAATTAATTATTTATTTACTGTTGAACTTCTTGTTGTTCAACAAAGATGCTACACATTATAATCTTGTATTTTATTACAACCATTTCCTTCTCGGTTGGCAGGTGATATCAAGTCATGGATAATATGGGGTTACTATGCTTCACCTATGATGTATGGACAAAATGCAATTGCCATCAATGAATTTCTTGATGAAAGATGGAACAATGTAAGTATTCCCATCTGTAGAAAAGAAATCTGTTAAACGACCAACTCTCCTAAGTTCTCAAAAGCCATAGGATTCAGCTTACATTACGAATATCACGCTTTAACACCTTCCCCTCACAAGGCGCCTGCACTCACATGGAGCAGTCAAACAAACCAAATAATGTGGCTGACTTTCAAATTAACAAACGAGACAATCGCGCAGTGCAGCGCCCTAACCCAAGACCCCCTTCGCACTACATACCGTGTTAAACGACCAACTCTCCTAAAAACTCAAGCCAGGATTTGCAAGCATTACGAATATCGCTTAACAAAATCAACTTATGAACGGCAGTGAATTTTGACCCTTTCTTTTGTGGTTTTTCTGCCATTCAGAGTCTACAAGAATAACCACATCAGTCATCTGTTAATTTCATAGCCAGAGCCATCATATAAGCTTATAACACCTTAATGTTTCTTTTGCACAGCCTGTTCCAAATTCCACTGATTCAGTTGGCACCTTCATGAAAGAGGCCTATTCTCAGATGAACATTGGTATTGGATTTGCATTGGAGCGCTTTTTGCATTTTCTCTCCTTTTCAATGTTCTTTTCATTGCAGTGCTAACGTTCTTCAACAGTAAGTCAATATTTCTCCTTTATATATGGGATGAGATTCATGTGTTGATTCTTTCCCCAAATCAAATTCCAGTGCCTGGGGATACTAAATCTCTGCTTTTGGAGGATAACCCTGACGACAATGGTAGGAGGCGATTGGCATCCAATAATGATGGTAGGTTGTCCAACTCCTGCCTCTTTTAGATATCAATTTGGTCGCTTTCCATCTTTTCTTTATTGACTTCGTATGTTACATTTGCCAAAGTAGACATTTGGCTTGAAAGTAATCACATAAACATCCCCTTTAAGACCAATATTACTCATCTAATGTTGCATCACCAATTACAGGTATTGATATGGCTGTGAGAAATGCTCAAGGGGGTTCCAGCTCAGCTATTGGTGCTGCCAACGAAGGATCTCGAAGAGGAATGGTTCTGCCCTTCCTGCCCCTTTCGCTTGCATTCAACCATGTGAATTACTATGTGGATATGCCTGCTGTAAGTCATGTCTATCAGTGCTATAAATTGAAAGTGTCCATGTGAAAATGTGTATCTATCTCTGATTTGCTTAAGTAAAATTTTAAGAACAAGAGATGAAATGCCAACTGTAAACTCTGTGCTGTTGTTGGAAACCGTATGTTTTTAGGGTTGAGAGCTAGCTACAGTACTACAGATACTTCAAAGTTTTATGGTCCAATGTGGGAGATCTGATGTTGTACAATAGCTTCTATTGATGGATTTTTGGTTCCTTATCAGGAAATGAAGAGCCAAGGGGTTGAAGAAAACCGGCTGCAACTGCTGCGATGTTAGGTGGTGCTTTCAGGCCTGGTATTCTGACTGCACTAGCTGGTGAGGAAGGAAGACCACTTTGATGGATGTTTTGGCAGGAAGGAAGACTGGTGGGTACATTGAATACAAAGATACATTTCTGGTTACCCCAAGAACCAAGCCACATTTGCTCGGGTCAGTGGTTACTGTGAACAGAACGACATTCATTCACCATATGTGACAGTTTATGAATCTCTCTTATACTTGCATGGCTCGTCTTGCTTCAGATATAAAACACCAACAAGAAAGGTATGTTTGCTTATTCATTGGAATCACTACCATTATGTTATAAATACAATAAATTGTAGCTGATGGGCAATGTAGTTAATATGGTTTTCTTTCTTCTTATAGATGTTTGTTGAAGAAGTTATGGATTTGGTTGAGCTGAATCCATTGAGGCATGCTCTGGTTGGACTCCCGGGAGTGGATGGTCTTTCAACTGAACAGAGGAAGAGGCTCACCATAGCTGTAGAGTTGGTTGCTAATCCCTCCATCATATTTATGGATGAGCCCACATCAGGCCTTGACGCTAGAGCTGCTGCAATTGTGATGCGTGCTGTAAGGAATACAGTGGACACCGGGCGAACTGTTGTATGCACAATTCACCAACCGAGCATTGATATTTTTGAAGCATTTGATGAGGTATGTTTCAGTTTTATAGTGGTTCCTTCTTGAAAGCTTGCTGCATTCCTGCCTATTTACATGATTATGTCCAGTATTTCATCTTCCTATCCTTGTTTATTTTCACAGCTACTTTTGATGAAGAGAGGAGGACAAGTGATTTATGCCGGACATCTTGGTAGCCAATCTCACAAGCTTGTTGAATATTTTGAGGTTTTTTTCCCCTTTTCTTTATTCCTGCTAAAAGTATGCCTCATTTCTATATTCCTATTAAAGACATGATATTTATATTAAAATCCAAATCCTACACGCCGTTTTTAGAGAGTTAGTCGTTTACCCAATTCGACAAGAGGTAAACTAATTTCTAAATTCCGAATTGTTCTCAGTTCAGAAAATGGGAAAAAAATAACGGAACAGATAAAGCATATTCTTTCTGTATCTAAGTTTCTGATGGTTCATTTCTGTACAGCTGAAAACTTTTGATAGATTGCATGAAGTTTCTTATCTATTCTAATATCTATTCTCTTCTACTTAACTAAAAAAATATCCTGGAATTTTGGATTTTATTGAAAATCTCTAGTATTGAATGTTTCAAAAGAAAAGAACTCTGTAGAGTCCAGATATTAGGTATCCAGCTTAAACTAATTCCTGAAACCTCTTACAGTCTGTTCCAGGGATTACCAAGATCAAAGAGGGTTACAATCCAGCTACCTGGATGCTTGAGGTCAGCAGTCCAGCAGTTGAGGCTCACCTTGATATTGATTTTGCAGAAGTTTATGCCAACTCTGCTCTTTATGGGTTAGTAATAAACATCATTCTGACTGACCTCTTTTCTTCTGGTTGTCAGTCTCTCTTCCACCTCCCTTTTTGTATAAGCACATGGATGTTTTAATACTGATTGTTCCATCAATTTTACTTTTTCCATTGTCTTCAGGAGAAATCAAGATCTTATTAAAGAACTAAGCACTCCAGCACCAGGGTCAAAAGATCTTTACTTCCCCACACAGTACTCCCAATCCTTTATAACTCAATGCAAGGCTTGTTTCTGGAAGCAGCACTACTCTTACTGGAGGAACTCCGAGTATAATGCTATCCGATTCTTCATGACTATTGTGATTGGTGTTATGTTTGGTGTCATCTTCTGGAGCAAAGGAGACCAGATGTAAGCCTAAAACTAATCATTCTTGAACTACTACATTCCTTTGTGCTTTCTACAAGTTTATTTTCTTTGAAGCGATTAATGAAGTTTACGAACAATTTCGCCAACAGATACAAACAACAAGACCTGATCAATCTACTGGGTGCCATATATGCTGCTGTTTTTTTCCTAGGAGCTTCAAATGCTACTGCAGTGCAACCTGTTGTGGCAGTTGAGAGGACAGTATTCTACCGAGAAAGAGCAGCAGGAATGTACTCAGAGTTGCCTTATGCATTTGCTCAGGTAGAAAGATAAATTTAAGTATATTCAAGTATGAGAGTCTTCTTGTATGCTGCATCTATGATTTATATGCATATTGCCTTGTGCAGGTGGCCATAGAGACAATTTATGTTGTGATTCAATCCCTGGTTTATGCTCTTCTTCTTTACTTCCATGATTGGATTCCACTGGAAGGTGGACAAATTCTTGTATTTCTACTACTTCATATGCATGAGCTTTATCTACTTCTCAATGTACGGGATGATGGTGGTTGCTCTCACTCCCGGACATCAAATTGCTGCCATTGTTAGTTCCTTCTTCTTCAGTTTCTGGAACTTGTTCTCTGGCTTCCTCATCCCCAGGCCGGTATGTGTCCTAACTAACTCATGACGTTAATGATGGGATAAGGTACATAAATGCATCTAATGTTTGCCCATTTGTCTAACTTGGCCCTTGAACATTTTTGGGTCTAATATTACTTAACGTTGTTACTCAAATACGCCTCACCGCCAACGTAGGAAATAACAAATAAAGAAACACGCTAGCTTAACGCCACCGGCTAACGCCACTCACACGCGCTGCACTCGCTGACTTGTCATGATGCTAACGGGTGACACGTCAACTGCTGGGACACCCGCTTCGGGCCTACTCCATTACCCATCGGGACGGTACTTTTCGTATTATTTGAATACTTAAACAAACGAAAGAACATCGGACCCAAAATTTTGAGGGCCAAATTGGACATATGGCTGGAACATCATGCATTCGCATCTTATCCCAAGTGAATTACTGGTAGCTTGTATTTAGTAGGGGTTATTTTAGTCACCATGAATGAAGAATGTATCTTAACCATGAAAGGATGATTGGGTTGTATTTGCAGCTAATCCCAATATGGTGGAGATGGTACTACTGGGCATCTCCAGTTGCTTGGACAATCTATGGCCTTTTTGCATCTCAAGTGGGTGACATAACATCAGAGCTTCAAATAATTGGAAGTTCACCAAGGCCAGTGAATGAATTCGTCAAGGACAGTTTGGGCTTTGATCATGACTTCCTTACACCGATAGTTTTCGCTCATGTCGGCTGGGTCTTGCTCTTCTTCTTCGTCTTTGCCTATGGCATCAAGTTCCTTAACTTCCAGAGGAGATAGTGATTGAAACTTCATCCCTTTTAGTTAGGACGGACACAAATTAAGTGTAGATTATATTATAGTTTATGAAAATGACAGAAGTTTGTTTCCTCATCTTTCCCCTTCATTTTTCTTTGTAAGTTTGATTGATTTTGGTTTTCATTTTCTTATATATGTGTAATTATTCTTTTTTTTTGTCAATTTAGCATAAATGATACTGTTTGTACTTTGTATAATCAATTACAAAAGAATGTTATATTTCTGGAAAAGAGCCTCCCTGGTTCAAAATGTGATGGAAGGACATCTGAAGATTTTTTCCAATTACTTTACAATTTGCTCAGCTATATTGCTTATGTTCAATTTCTTTTTCATGCCTGGATCCTTTTCTGTGATGGGACTAATATCAATCCTATACAGGATACAGTAAACCACTCCTAATTCTGTTTGAAATCTGATGTCAAAAAATATATATATATATATGTTTGAAATCTAGTTAAAGCTTAGACGCATTTTGTTGTTAGTCCTTGACAAAAAAGAAAAGTAGAAGATTTAAAGGCTTTTACTTCATGGGGCCTATATAAACTCCTAAGCCCTAAGTAACTTCGAACTATTACACTGTAAGAAAGCGGTGGAAAGAGAAGGGGACCTGTTTGGTTGCTGTTTTTTTAAATCTATTCTATAAAAAAGTTTTCGAAACACAAAAAACACTATTTTAATGTTCTGAAGATAGAGGGTATTGGTATTCTTTGTATTTTTTCAAACATAAAAAAAAAAAAAAAAGAAAGAAGAGAACTAACAGATTTGATATGTTTTTCGTGTGTTTCAGATCAAAAAACAATTTTAAAAAATAGAAACCAAATAGCCCTTCGTAATTGTTTAAGAAAATAAATTTGAAAGATAGTTTTTGAGAATAGTTTTTAAGAATCTTTCTTTTAAATTTTATAAAATTAGAGTATGTTTTGAAATCTAAAGTGTTTTGTTTTTGTTTTAATATTTTTAAATATAGTTTAAAAATAATTTTTATACTTAGTGTTTTATTTTTAATTATTTTACATGTTTATATAATTATTTTTTAGCATTTAGAGAATAATATTTAACTTGTCACAGGTGTGTACTTTTGAGGATATGATGTCAAGCCTCGGAGGAAGTTCGGGGAGCAAGTTTAGGGTAGTGGACTCACCTTCCCAATACGGATGGAAAAGAAGGACAAGTCTTGTGATGCCCTCACGAGCTTAGACGGTCATGTGGCTAGGTTGGAGATCACTATGGCAAACACTAAGGGGGGGATGGGCTTGATGGAGCAAACATGGAGAAGGTCGTGGAGGATCTCAGGGTGCAGATCTAAGACCTTCAAGAGGGGATGAAGGTCTTAAAGGCCTTGATGAAACATGAAGAGGAGCTAAGGCAAGAAGTGACCATCTATAAGACAACACTGTCTACTCTGGGTCATGGCCACTCATGAGGCACCAAGGGTGGAGGTGCCAAAGCCACAAACGTTTAGTGGGAAGCGGGATGCCAAGGAAATAGACAACTACTTATGGCACATGGAGAGATACTTTGAGGCACTAGCACTAATTTATGAGGCTACTAAGGTATGCATTGCTACTCTCTACCTCACTAGTAATGCACCATAGACACATGGGTAGATTTCAAGAGAGAGATCAAGAAGAAATTCTACCCGGAGGACATGGATTACATGGCATGTAAGAAGATTAAGCATCTCAGGCACACGGGATCGATCTGCGAATATGTCAAGGAGTTCTCTTCCCTAATTCTTGAGGCTCTTGGTATGGATGAGAAGGATCTTCTCTTCAACTTCATGGACAACCTACTCTGGGCAGAGCAAGAGTTAAGGAGACGTGGTGTCTAAGACTTAGCCACGACCATGGCAATAGCAGAGTCACTTATGGATTTCCGGAGGGGAGACTCTTCCAAGACCAAGCCACCATTCAAGGGTATCCATGCTAAAGGTGGGGGAGACAAGGGATACAAGAGCCATGGTGCTACCAAGGAAGGATCAAGTGCGGCCTCTACTAGCAAAGATGGTAAGGGTTGGGACAAGCGCAAGGAGTTCAAGCCAAAGACCAGTTGCTTCCTTTGCGATGGTCCACATTGGGCATGTGAATGTCCTAAGAGGAAAGCCCTCAATGCTATGATCAAGAGGGAGACTGAACAAGAGGGCGATGCTCACATGGGGTCAATGCAGCTGTTGAATGTCTTAAAGGCCAAGCAAGATAAAGTGCAACCTCAAAGCAAGGGACTCATGTAGGTGGAGGCCAACGTGAATGGGATGACCACCAAGGCCATGGTAGACATTGGTGCCACACACAACTTTGTCTCAGAGGAGGAGGCAAGCAAACTCAAGTTCCAGACATCCAAGGAGGCAAGTTGGCTGAAGGCAGTTAACTCTGTTTCCAAGCCATCACAAGAAGTAGCTCGAGGGGTGATGATGAGGATCAGGCCATGGGAAGGCAAGGTCGACTTCATGGTGGCACCCATGGATGACTTCAAGGTGGTGCTCAGGATGGACTTCCTAAGTCAGGTAAAAGCCATGCCCCTATCTTTTCTTACGTTTTATGGCTATCTTAGAGGAGGAGGCACCATGTATGGTTCCTAAAATCATTGAAGGCAAGACCAAGACCCCTATGTTGTCAACTATACAATTGGAGAAGGGGTTGAAGAAGAATGAGGTGACCTACTTGGCGACTCTTAAGGAAGACATGGTTGATCTTTTGGGAGATCCCACGCCAATGGAGGTCAAGAGGGTGCTAGACAAGTTCAAGGATGTGATGCCACCGACGCTACCCAAAAGAGTTACACCTAGGAGGGAGGAAGATCATAAGATTGAGTTGGAGTCGGGAGCAAAACCCTCTACCATGGGGCCCTATAGGATGGCACCCCTAGGGTTGGAGGAGTTAAGAAGGCAACTGAAAGAGCTGCTAGATTCCTGGTTCATCCAACCATCTAAGGCTCCGTATGGTGCGTCTGTCCTATTTCAGAAGAAGCATGATGGGTCATTGCGGATGTGCATTGACTACCGAGCACTCAACAAGGTGACAGTCAAGAACAAGTATCTCATTCCTCTTATTGCTGATTTATTTGATCAACTTGGTAGAGTAAGGTACTTCATGAAGTTGGACTTGCAGTCGGGTTACTACTACCAAGTGAGGATAGTTGAAGGGGATGAGCCAAAAACTACGTGCGTGACGAGGTACGACTCTTATGAGTTCTTAATGATGCCCTTTGGTCTTACTAATGCACACGCTACATTATGCACTTTGATGAACAAGATATTCCATCCTTTCTTGGATAAGTTTGTGGTGGTATGTCTATATGATATAGTTATATATAGAAACACCTTGGAAATGCATGTTGATCATCTAAGGAATGTGTTCAAACTATTGAGGCAAAATGAGCTATATGTGAAGAGAGAGAAATGCTCATTTTCTCAAGGAGAAGTGGGCTTCCAAGCACACCGTATCAAGGATGGCAAGCTCATGATGGATGAAAGTAAAGTCAAATCCATCCAGGAGTGAGATCCCCCTACTAAGGTGCCATAATTAAGGTCTTTCTTAGGCCTAGTCAACTACTATCGACGGTTCATCAAGGGATATTCAGCAAGAGTAGCTCCATTGACGTATCTTCTCAATAAGAGTAAGGCGTGGACGTGGGATGAGAAGTGTCAACAAGCCTTTGAAGACTTGAAGAAGGCAGTGACAGAGGAGCTATGTTGGCGCTACCTGACCACACCAAGACATTTGAGGTACACACTGATGCCTTTGACTTTGTTATTGGAGGGGTTCTTAGGCAGAAGAGGCATCCCATAGCTTTTGAACGCCACAAGCTCAATGACACAGAGAGGCGCTACACAGTCCAAGAGAAGGAGATGACGACAATAGTCCATTGTTTGCGGACATGGAGACACTATCTGTTGGGGTCACACTTCATAGTGAAGACTGATAATGTTGCTAGTAGCTACTTCCAAACCTAAAAGAAGCTAAGCCCTAAGTAGGCAAGGTGGCAGGATTTCCTGGTCAAGTTTGACTACACGTTGGAGTACAAGCCAAGCATAGCTAATTGTGTGACTGACTCCCTAAGCCGTAAGTCGAAGCTAGCATCTATGACTAGCCAACCCTAGGGAGAGATGGTGGATCTCATAAAGGAGGGGTTGTAGCATGATCTAGTGGCTAATAGTCTCATCACCTTAGCCCCATGAAGGAAAGACAAGGCAGTTTTGGGTGAAGGATGGCCCACTCTACACAAAAGGGAAGCGACCCTATGTACATAAGTGGGGGAGCATCAAGAAGAATCTCATTACAGAGTGTCATGACTTCAAGTGGGTTGGTCACCCAAAGCAACGATGCAATAGGGCACTACTAGAGTTTGTCTACTATTGGCCACAAATACGGGATGATGTGGAGACATATGTGAGGACTTGTCTTGTGTACCAATAAGACAAGGTGGAGCAACATTAGCTTAAGGGATTATTGGAGCCACTACCTACAGCGGAGCAGCCTTGGGAGAGCGTCATTATGGACTTCATCATCGGCCTACCCAAGTCCGAGGGATATGGATCCATCGTAGTGGTGGTGGATCGATTCTCTAAGTATGCAACATTCATAGCAGCTAAGGACTGTACGGTAGAGGAGACGACATGACTATTCCTCAAGAATTTGGTGAATTATTAGGGACTGCCGAAGTACATCATTAGTGACCGAGACCTACGCTTCATTGGGAAATTCTAGATGGAGCTCTTTAAGTTGATAGGATTAGAGCTTCACTTCTCTACTAGCTTTCACCCTCAGGCGGATGGGCAGACAGAACAGGTGAATGCATTATTGGAGCTATACTTGAGGCACTTTGTGAGTGCCAATCAGTTCTCCTACAATCTGCAAAGGAGTAAGGCGACAAACAAGAGTTCGTTTGAGATAGTCATGGGAAAACAATCGATGACTCCTCACACCCTAGCCAGGGGGTACACAGGGTAGAGTTCAACGGCCTACAAGCTTGCTAAAAGATGGCATGAGCAGGTTGACATTGCACACTCATACTTAGAGAAGGCTGCTAAGAAGATGAAGAAGTGGTCTGACAAGAAGAAGAGTCATACGAAGTTCCAAGTTGGAGATTTAGTCCTTGTTAAGCTCTTTCTACAACAATTCAAGTCCTTTAGGAAGGTGCACAAGGGACTTATGAGGAGATACGAATGCCTTTTCCTTATATTGGGACGAGTAGGCAAGGTGTCCTATAAGGTTGAGCTGCAACCAAGGTTAAAGATTCATCATGTCTTCCATGTCAGCCATCTAAAACTATATTATGAAGACAATGAACATCCAAATTGAGGTATATCTAAGAGGGCACTAAAAACGGTAGTCACTTCTTATGATAAGGAGGTAGACTACATCATGGAAAAATGGGTTATAAGGCAACAAGGTATTCCTCACTACACGAAGTACTTAGTGAAATGGAAGGGACTACTAGCTTGTGAAGTTATCTGGGAGCTGGTGACTGCATTGTGGTACTTATAGGAGCAGATCGAGAATTTTCAGGAAGGAAGATCGACGAGGACGTTTGCAACATAGGTGGGGGAGAGTGTCACAGCCTCATTTGTAAGAGAGACCCCACTTGAGAATGCATAAGTATAAATGACCCTAAGGGGTTTATATAGGAAGGTGGGAAGATTCTAGAGACTTAGAGAGAGAACTCCCTTACTAGAAGAATGTGGAAGGTTCTAGAAGATTTCGGAGAAGTCCACACTTGTGTGGAAGAGTATGGAGAGTAGGAGATTATCCTAGAGTCTTCTAGAGACTTCTTGTATATACTTGTCCATAGTAGAGAATTATAGAACTCTCTTGATATGTAAGGAACCTTCAAAGGGTTCTACATGTTGTTACCTTGATTGTTTGAAACTCTGGGCATTTACAGCGTAATATGAACCTGCAAAAGGGCGATCTGATGATGGTGGGCCGGCTGCCCCTCCGATGATTAAGTCAGCAAAAGATGGAGAAGAAGAAAAGAGTATGCAAAGTTGGAATTGCTTAACTTTCCCTCGTGGGGGATCTTCCTGATTTATAGAAAGTGGTTCACGAATCTCTCCTTGATTTTTGGAAAGAAAATTTCTTAATCTTAGGGATAAAATCTCTCATTCCTTATCAAGGATTAATCTTTTTGGGAAATAAGAGATTTGGAATCTGGGAAATTCACTGATAAATATCTTTTGTGTATTTTCCGCCTTTGTATATTTATCCATAACGAACTTCCCATATACGGTTGGATGGCCGGATGGGGAACTTAAAATTCTAGACAGGCCGCCCTGAAACTAGTCTATGGAAAGACATCCTGGCTTTCTTTAGGATTCTCCCGCCTAGGTGGCGCCCCCTAGCTTTAATATGGTAAGTGGGCTTGGGCCACTTCACAACATGGGCCAAGTGGCTTCTGGGCCCATTGAGTACTGGGTCTAAAGACCATGGTACCCACAATGCCCCTCTTTTCCCTAGTTGGAATTTTGTGCTTTTTCAGTTGAGGAAAATATTGTGTTTTAAACCTTGGGTACGGAAAGTTGAAAGGACTAGAAAAATTAATGCGCACATCGAACGCGCTGGAAGGTGAAGCATGTTTGGATACAAAGCGCGTGGGAAGCGCACGTCTCCCGATATGTCTGCGGCGCATGATGTTCTGACGACACATTTAATGGGCCCAATGATGTTTCACCCCTATATATAGGCTCTGGGTGTTGCCTCTTTTACTATTTCACAAAGCGTTTTGCTTGTTGCAATTTCGTTTCTCCTGTGCTTCTGCAAACTTTTATTTAAAGGGAATCATCGGAGGTCTCTCGACTACTTTCAATTTTCCGATGAGTTTTCTCAAACTTTGTTTGTATTACTCTTACTGTGTTTTTTGTGTCTCTGTTTGTCGAGTACTTTTGGGTCAGAAAGTTCTCGTTTCTTCTTGAGGTGCGAACATTGTTTGTTGGTGGTGTTCTTAGGTTTCGTCGCTAGCGGGTTGTTAGACCTCCAGAGGGGGACTTTTTTTTGTCTTTTAGTTGATCCCCCTTTATCTGTTTGATTCCTGTGGAATGGCAGCCGTAGAATGTGAGGTCACGAAGAATACCGATCCGGTGGGTGTAAAGGGGACCCCCGAGAAGAAAATGCCCATGTAAGCGACCTAGTACTCTATTATGCATGTAGAGAGGACTTGAGGTTTTTCAGACAAGTCCCTGCAGCCATCAGATTAGAGATGTCAGACGGTGCGACTACCTCGACAATGGGAGCTGCAGATAATGTCGTTTATTTTACCCGAGAGCAGTTTGCCGCTGGACTTTGCCTCCCTGTCCCTTCTTTGGTGAAGCAGTTCCTACACTTCACTAGGCCACCTCCTACACTCATACATCCGAATGTCTTTTAGATTCTTATGGGTTGCAGTGTGCTAAAATTTCTCTACCAATTAGATATTTCGCTGGTAGAGATTTGTTTTATTTACACTTTGAAGCTTGGGATTGGGAGTCGTCTATCTATGTCGACCAGTAGCCACTTAGTACAATTTGTATTGAGGCTCTCGGGCTCTTCCCAAGGCCCAGAAGAAGAGGTTGTTTTGTAACACCCAGCTACCCTAGTAATTTTCAAACATAATTAGGGTATATTATGAGTACATTTTGAAATTTTTTCGGAATTATTATTTTGCTAAGTGATAAATTCGAAACCCATAATTTGTACAAGATATAAGGGTAAAAGTGAAATTTATCAAAATAGGATATAAAAGTCATATGACAAGAAGATTATAGGCTAAAGTGGAAATATGAATAACTTGTAGTGCAAATAGAAAGGAGTTTGAGGACAAAAGGGAAATAAAAGGAAAATTAAAGATCAAGGACAATATCTCAGGATTGAGATCTATATTTTTTTTTTTAGAGGAGAGAAAAAACGTGAAGAAGAGGAAGAAAGAGAAGAGGAGGAAGAAGAAGAGAAAGAAGAAGAAGGAAAAGATAACAGATCTTCTATGATTTTGTATGGAACTTGTATGGATTTTATGGATTTGTATGGAAATGTATGGATTGTTATGGTTTGAGGATTCAAGTATGGATTTGTAGGGTTTTGTATGGATACTTCTAAGGTTTAGTTAGGAATTCATCCTAACCCTAGATTTGTTGAAAGTTCGGGTTGGTAAAACCCTAGTTTGTATAAGATGAGTATAAAATCCTCCCTTTAAAATATGGATTCTTGGTTTATGAATCCTAACTTACAAGTAATTGAGTTTGGGTTTAGAAAAACCCTAACTAATCTTTATGTTTGGCTTATATTTGGGTTATGAATCATTTTGGAGTTGTTTTTGAGTGGATTCCATGGTGGTATCTGAGGTAGGATGCAATTGAGGAAGATTATTGAAGGAAATTAAGGTAAAGATGACAAAATCTGCCATTTCTGGGTAAAATCGCAACTCGGTACCGATACCAAATAGGGGTGGTACCGGTACCACTATACAGAGGCAAAGTGGTACCAGTACCAATCAAAGTGGTACCGGTACCACTCACCATAAAGGGGTTAGTACCGATACCAATCCAAGCGGTACTAGTACCAATGCTTCCAGTAGCCCCGATATTTGTGTTCTTGCATTGTTAAGCCCAAATTTGTATAGCGATGGTATAGAAACCCTAATAAATGATTAACGGGGGTTCAAATAAAAATGAAACTAAGTGAAAAACGCATCGTACCTTGCCGCCTCGGCAGAGCGAGTTTGATGTTGGCAAACATAATGACCTGTGATAAGATAGTAAGTTCCTAAACACACATATAGTGGCAGGAGTTGCCCTAGAACAGGATATGAATGACATGGCACCTACATTCTGTGAAAGCGGAGACATGTATAGTAATCTGAGTACTCTTTGATTGAATTAAATGACACTCTGCAATCGAATTAGCAAGCACTCTTGCTTTATGTACAACATATCTTGTGCCATTACCTTCAGAACTTGTGTGTGTGTCCTACTCATTTCTTATTACTAGTATAGGCAATCCAACAGTTATATGATAAGAGTTTGAATAACGAGAATAAGAAATTAGTCTTTGTATTATGTTCTACCTATACTATAGTACTCTACGAGATGCCTTTGTATAGAATATAGGATTACATGAGTACCTTGAATTTTATAGGTATAAGTATAAGCTCTGCAACTCCTATGGGAGATCTGAGACCAAGTATAAAACATGCTATAAGTATAAACATAAGCTCACGTAACTCTATGAGAGATGCGAGATAAGCAAGTACGTTATAAGTACAAGTATGTGTAGAAGTTGGTTATATGAATTCATGGAAAATTCTGATATATGCTTACTATAAAAGAGTGTTAATGCATGTGTATACGTATAAGTCATATGTTTCTAAAGCGTTAAGCAGCCTGGGATTTTCAATCAAAGTGTAGGTCTGAAGGAGGCGGTGGCGAATCTTTTGCATTCCAGGCGGCATATGCAAGGTCCATCACTTGTAGGTTATGTGCTCTGATTATGTAAATGTAAATGTAAAGTTTTTGTATATGTATATGTAAATGGGACTCAGGACTGGATGTATTGACATTGTAAACACCACTACGGTGGTAGTTTTATTTTTGTATCTTGGTATATGATATTTTGATTCATTTATAAGACTTGGGATCACCAAGAATTGACTTGAGTAAAAAGACCTGAAATGGAGTTTCGCTCCCCCTCGGCCGTGGCGATTTTGGTTAAGGTCTATGGTATGAGATCTTAGGGCTCTCGAAGACTCGCACGACTGGGTAGTCTTTCTCGTTCCGGGTTTGTTTAAGCAGGTGGGACATGCTCCCTAAGTAGTTTGTGTTTTTAGCATGCCCCTAATTTTTGGAATTTTATGTGTTTTGACATGTTCTTCTTTTCTGAAATATTTGTAAGTAGGCGCGAGACGGAGTCGGAATTTGGTTAGTTGGGTGGAGAAGAGAGGTGAGTGGAGCACATCGGGCGACTTACAGAGATCAGCGGGGGGCGGCGCAACCCGAGGCTCCTGCCCATATGTGAAGAACTGGCCTGAAGTGGGCTAACCTCTTCCCTTAAATAGTTCCCGTCATCCCCCGCCCATTGCCAGTAGAGCTTATTGGCGTTCTTTATTCTCGTGACCTCCTAAAGTCGATCAGGCGACTCTACCTGGCTGGAGTCCGCTAAAGAGCCTCAAGTTGGGGCTCGAGGAAGCCTGGAAGCTACCTTTGTGCAGACAGGCCCCAGTAAGCGCACTGGACGAACAAGATTCTTGGCCTGCCCTCTAGGTGGAGAAGAAGAAGAAGAAGCAGGGAAAGATCATAGCTGCTTGTGCGGTATTAAAGGGCTTTGTGGATTAGGTGGGTTCAAACGCCAGTGACCCTACTAAGGAGAGGGAGGACGATAAGTCTAGCATCTTTGCTAGATTTACCGTGTTGATGCGCAAGCGGGCGGCGAGTGCTCAGGGGGAGACTATCCCCGACTCTAAAGTATATGGCAGAAAGTGCCCAAAGCGGTTTCACTTAAATGAAGAGGCTTAGAGGAGCCTGACAGTAATTGCTGTGGACTCCCTAGAACGAGCCTCCGATGCCCTGTCGGCATTGGAGGATGCTGCCCAGGATGCTTCCTAGGAGGCTTGTGCGTCGTTGGAGGATGGGGTTCCAACCGAGGGGCCTTGCAATGCTGATAGAGTTATGAGGGAGGCTCCCTCAGAGGCAGCAGTTAGGCCGTTGTTCTCGGCTAGGCTTGCTAATGCCGACCCCCACAGGCTAAGGGGCCTTGATAGGGTGGTGCTAAACTCACTCGTTAATTCAATGAAGTGGGATCAGCCTTTGGCAGACATGTCTGTTCTTGGTCTTGATGCTGCCCAGTTAATTATCGATCGTTGGAACCCTTTCAACCAGAGGGACACTTCTGTCGCTAATATGAGCGACCTCTACTTACCAACCTTCGCATACCAGTGGTGGCACTTTATGAAGAGTACTCCATCTCCTTCCTCAGCTATTTGGATAAAAAGTCTTACCAACGCGTGGCTGAAGACGAAATGTACCTTCGCAACCATGACTTTAATGAGACGGTTGAGCCTGTATGGTTTGTCTTCTAATGCATGATTGTGAGTCTTATGCTGTGATTTTCTTCTAATTCCTTTCCTCTTGTAGGCTATCACCGCCATCCAGAATATGGCGTGCTAGCATGGGGAGCTTTACCATATGATGAAAGATGCCGAGAAGCTGCGGCTCTATACTCGGTCCGTTGCCTCTAAGCTCACACAGTAGAGAAGACGGCTGAAAATGAGACGAGACGAGTCAACATTGGGAGCGGAAGGCCAAGGTGGGTATAGAGAGGGCCATAGCTACGGAGAAGGAGAGGGATGAAGACTGCAAGAAGAGCTCGGGTTACTGTTGAGCTGGAGTCACTGTGGTGTATAAAAGGCATGAAAAGAGATGAATGGCTAGGAGTTCGAGAGCGGCTACATCGGGTTACGGAGGAGGCCGAGGGCACGGGGTGCTGGGGCTACACAGCAGGAGTTGAGCAGACTTCCCTTTTCTTTGGAGATCGAGGCTTGCAAAAGATGGAGAGTGTCCTCCCCTCCCAGTCCTAGTAGAAAAAAGACAAAAGCCGGGAAGAGGACTACAGGCTTTGGA
Organism: Tetrastigma voinierianum; assembly: GCA_016808115.1. Classification (NCBI taxonomy): domain Eukaryota; kingdom Viridiplantae; phylum Streptophyta; class Magnoliopsida; order Vitales; family Vitaceae; genus Tetrastigma; species Tetrastigma voinierianum. Next base: position 431,330 of record JAEQBH010000755.1, read on the forward strand.
GCTGTCTTTGCCTATGGTTATAGATGTTGTATGTTGAAAGCAACATCTGTGGAGATATATAGAGTTAGCAGTATGCGGAGAGCTCCTTTGGCCCACTCCTCGAGGAGTTCTTTGTGGACACAGGTGCCTCGCCCCAGCAGCCACTAAGGCCACAACAGCCTAGATGGATCAAAGCGAAGTGGCGATGGAACCTGAGAGGAGTGCTCTTTCTGGTGATCAGAGCTAACCTTTGTCCCTCTTTTCTTTTGTTGAAGTTTTAGTAAGGGGCTCTGTTTGGCCACCAGAATATATATGAACTTTCATGTAATTATTGACGCTTAGCGGTGCATTAATGAAATATGATTTTCTTTTTTACTCATACAATGGATCTCTTTTCTTTCACATCCTATTCTCAAATCTTGACTAGGATAGTTGCTCTAGGGATTTCAATGTTAAGTTTTATAAGAGCTAGAAGTTAGTAGGGTTCGCACATGGGTCAACAGGTGAGGTACCATTTTTAGGTCTTAGCTCTAGCCAACAGGCTAAGAGTCGCTGCTGTGCTTAGGCATGTGCTAGCAGGCTAGGAGCTAGTCTGGTCTTTTGAAAGTGACAGCAGGCTGAGAGCCACTTCTGGTCTTTTGAAAGTGCTAGCAGACTTAGAGTCATATCTGGTCTTTTGAAAGTGCTAGCAGACTGTGAGCCACTTTTGGTCTTTGAAATGGGGGTTATTCCAAAAATTGAAGGAAATAATGCCTTTAAAGAACACTTGATTGGTAATATTCCAAGGATTGAAAGAAAATATTTTAAAGGAAATTTTCTTGATAACCCCTTTAAAGAAAACTTTATTGATAATACCTTTTAAGATGCATAACATTCCACATTCTAGGCATTGGTGCCCCATCTAGTTTCTTTAATGTGTACGACTCAACTGGCCCCACTCTTACGATCATGTATGGCCCCTCCCAATTTGGTTGGAATTTTCTAGCCCTCGAGTCAGCCGTGTTTTCAAAAACCCTTCTCAAGACTAGGTCTCCAGCTCAAAGTGCATGCGGCTTTACATGCATGTTATATAGGTTTTTCATTCTTTGTTGGTACGACGCTATAGGCACAATCGCAGCTTCACGGAGTTCGTCTGTCATATCTAAGTCTTTGGTGATGGCCTTAGCGTTAGCTTTTTCAGGGATTTCAATTCGAAGTGTGGGCACCTCGATCTCTGTAGGAATTATGAGATCTCCATCCACGGAGTAGGGCGAGCAGTGATATCCAGTTGAGAAACCACAGTTTGGTTGTTCTATAGGCACAAAGAACTTGGTCAGCTCTTCTACCCACTCCCTTAGCCGAATGTGAAACAGCTTCCTGGAATCCGTTGTAAGGGTTTGTTAGATACCGCTGACCGCTTATTTTGTGGGTATTGTGGGGATGAGTACAGGTTTATGATTTTCAACGCATGGCAAAAATTTCTATATACTTTGCTATCAAACTATGACCCATTGTTAGTTATAATAGATTGAGGTATTCCTAACCGGCACATTATATTCTTCACAAGTGGATGGCAGTCCTTGTCTTTTGATGAGTGAATGCCTTAGCCTATATGCATTTCTTAGAAGTAGTCGGTGTGTTGACAATAGCTTTTTGAGATGGGGCGGTAGGTGGTGGGGCAACTATATCAATTCCCCACTCAGCAAAGGGCCAGAGGCTCGTGATGGTGGTTAGATCTTGAGCTGGCACCTTTGAGATGGGGGCTTGTCGTTGGCAGCGATCGCACTTTTTGACATAGGCACCACATCTGCTCTCATGGTTGGCCAATAATAACCTGTGTATAGGCCCTGTGAGCTAAAGTTCTGCCTCCTGGATGGTTTCTGCATATCCCTTCATGGAGTTCTACTAGTATATACTATCCTTGTTGAGGGGTGAGACACTTAAGATACGGCCCATCCAGAGACCGCTTATATAATTGCCCATTTATAAGGGAAAACCTGGCTTCTTGGACCTGAATTTTATGGGCTTCAACCTTGTTATCTGGCAGCTTTCCCGAGCTCAAATAATGCACTATAGGGGTTAGCCAAGAAGAGCTTGTTTCGTCTACTTGACTTATTTGGTTGGTGGTAATAGAAGAAGCCGGCTGGTAATAGATTAGGAGGAATACAGTTTCTTTTATTAGGATGGATGCAGCCACTGCTGCCAAAGTGTCTGCCTTTTCATTCGAGTCCTTTGGGGTGTGCTCAAGTTTCCAGGCCGTAAAATTCCCTAGTCGTTGCTTGACTAGACATGAGTTGGTCTGGCGTTTCGTATTCTCCGTTTACCTACCCTACTACTAGTTGGGAGTCGCTGCGTATGATGAATTTTCCTCAAGGATATACACTTCACGAGGTCGATTCTGGCTAGGATTGCTTCATATTCAGTCTCATTGTTAAACGCGGGGAAGTCTAGCCGTATGGCCTATTCTATCCTCTCCCCAGTTGGTGCCTTAAGTTGTAAGCGATTCAGCTCACATTTGAGTGGGAAGCCTTGAGTCCAGTGAGATCCACCTTGACGTTATCTGGGTCCATGTCTAGTTGGGGTAGTTCTGTTAAAAAATCTACCAGTATTCGCCCCTTCAATGCCAAGAGAGGTTTATATTGAATACCGAATTCACTTAGTTCAGTGCCCACATACCATCCTTACGCGATAGAATCAGAGTTATGTGCTATGAATTGGCTGCTTGAGGGGAGATTGGTCAACACGACGATAGGGTGTGCCTGGAAGTAAGGGCGAAGCTTCTTAGCTGCCACACGGAGGGCTAGTGCTACTTGCTCGAGATGGGTATACCGTGTTTATGCTTCAGATATAGATTTGCTCACAAAGAATATTGGTATTTGCTTTCGGTTTTCATCCTCTTTGAACAAAGCTACACTTATTGAGGCCTTTGACATCGCCAGGTAAAGGTAGAGTGTATCGCTTGCCCTGTGGCTAGCCAGAATTGGCAGTTCGGTAAGATATTGTTTGATCACTAGGAAGGCTTGGTCGCATTCCTTATTCCAGCTGGCCTTTTTGGCTCCCCTTAAAGTGATAAAAAATGGTTTAACCGGTATGTGAAACGGGATATGAACCGCTCGAGAGCTGCCAGCCGGCCAGGTAGTTGATGCATTTTTTTTCCTGGAGGTTGGAGCCTGAGAGTCCATTATAGCTTTGAATTGAATGGGATTGCCCTCTATCCTTCTCTAGGTCACCATAAAGCTTAAAAACTTGCTCGAGGCGACTTGACAACACATTTGAAGGTAGAGTTTCATGTCGTACAGCCAGCGACAACTAAAGACCTCTTGTAGATGCTTGGTGTGGTCGAAGCGTTATGTGGATTTCACGAGCATGTCATCGATATAGGCCTCTATTGTGTTGCCCAACAGCAGTCGGAATATCTTAGTCACCAATCTTTGATAGGTTGCCCCAACATTCTTTAAGCCAAAAGGCATCATGTCATAGCAGTACAACTCGTGCGGTGTAATGAAGGCCATTTTCTTTGCGTCAGGCGGATGCATGGGAATTTGATGATACCTAGAGAAAGCGTCTAGAAATGACAGTATTCCGTGCTCAGCTGCGACATAAACAATTTGGTCTATACGGCTTGACTATCTTTGGGCATGCTGTTGAGGTCGATCATATCTACACATACTCCACCCCATTTCTTTGGAACCACCACCACGTTGGCTAGCCATTTGGGGTATTTCACTTCTTTGATGAAACCTGCCCTCATCAAGTTGTCTACTTCCATTTGAATGATCTAATGGCGATCTGGTGGAAGCTCCTGCTACTGTCTTCTTTGAAATTTTGATCAGTAGGGGATGTCCCCAGTTTGTGAGGCCCTTGTAGGGTTAATCCCAATCATGTCTGAGTGGTTTTAGGCGAATACATCTATATTATTCAACAGCATGAGTCAGTAGTGCTTCCGCGCTTTCTTTGTTGGACAGAGAGCTATTATGAAGTAAACTTTTCAGCCCGTCCCAATGTTATTTTTTCTAAGGGGATCTAGTGGATCACATTTTCTTCACTTTTTGATTTGGAGGGTGAATTGTGATTGTTATACGGGGGTTCGATCTTTGAGGGGAGGATTTCATTGTTTTTCTCCCTTCTCTGTTTCTGCATAGATAGTTGATAACACTGTTGTGCGGCTAGCTGACTGCTTAAAAGGTCAACCTATCCAACGTTAGTCAAATAGTTGAACGTTTGGTGGTAGGTTGAAGGGATAACTTTCGTCGAGTACAGATAAGCTCACCCCATTATGGCATTGTAAGGCCCTAAGTCTTCGACGATTGAGAACATAACCTGATGAGTCACTGGCCCGACTTTTATAAGGAGTGTGACATCTCCTAGAGTTACGATAGTTTCACCATTAAAACCAGAGAGAATTCGCCCGGCTGAGTTCACCATACCTATGGAAAGCTTCATTTGCTTAAAGGTGGGTAGTTGCAACAAGTTTGTCATGCTGCCAGGATCTATCAGTACCTTGTGCACATCAAAATGACAAATTGCCAAAATAGTACAGGTTGCAAACCTGGAAATTTTCTAGATTTCGGATGATGAAACGGACTTCATTGTTTGATTCTTCTTGCGAAATCTAGTTATGCATGCAAATTTCATCAAATTATGAGACAATTGAAATTTCATGTTTTTCGGGGTGACGGGTGTTCAATGGACCCCAAAAATGAGATTTTTGAAGAAAATCTTGAAAGTTGTAAAATAATTTAAAGAAAGTTCATATAAGATAATTTGAACTTGAACACGAGCAAGGAAATATATTGTTTAAGTATAAAAAACGGACTTCAGCAAGGGGACATGTGGCGCGTGTAGCCCATCAAAGAAGTATAAAAGGAGAAAATATCTCCCTTTAGGAGGATCCTCCCATTTTCTGATTTTGCAAATGGTAGAGTGAGAGAGGGAGAAGAAAGAAAAAAAATCAAAACTTCTCTCTTCGAGTCCACGAGTTCAATCCATCGGGCCAGAGCAGAAAGTTCATCTACTCAGACGAGCTCGTGGTGCAGAAATCACGGGATTTCGTCGAAGATTCAAGTGAGAAGTTCGGGAAATCAAAGGTTTCGGGTTTAGGAAGTGTCCACGGGAATTCCTAGATTTTCTTCTACACTCCAAGAGGTACAGATTCTTCCTACTTTGATTTATTTTGAATTCTGAGGGCTGTTGGGTTGAGTTTTAATGCCCTAAGGGGCTGTTTGGAAAAATAATGGGTTATGGGAATAGTGCATTTTTTGACCCTTTATGATGTCCAGTTTTTGGGGCTGATTTTCAGTTAGAAAAAGGGAGAATTTTGACTAGCATCCTTCATGGAAATTGTAGATGCATTAGTGAACTCGATGTTTGGATTTTGAATCACCCAAATTGGACCTCTATAACCTAAGTTATGGTCCATTTTCTAAAGTTGCCACAGTGCCTGTTTTGGTTGAACTCTTGTCGGATTTTGGGACTGATTTTCAGTTGGAAAGAAGAGTAAGTATTTGGGCTAGTATCCCTCAAGAATTGTAGCTCTATCGAGGGAACTTGATGTTAGGATTTGAATCATCAATCGGGACCTCTATAACTCAAGATTATGGTGCACATTTTCAGGGGCTGTGCTTAGGCTTTGTTTAATAATTTGTGTCCATTTTTTTGCCACAATTGGTATATGATTGTAGTATATAATTGCTTGAATTGAGTGATATACTTGGTTGAAATTGTGTGAAAGTCAAATTGTTTGGCTTGTGATGTGTTTGTGTATGAACAAGGCCACTGCATGGCTTGGTTGTAGGCTATTTGTGGACATGGTGTCTAATTAAGCCCTAAATTATAAATATGAAGTCATTGCTTGATTGTTGATGACTTGTAGATGTCAATATATGTGTGTATAATATGTTGACATTTATTGTGTGGTTTATTTGGAAATTATATGTTAATTGAAATGATTGTCCAAATGATGCATGGTTTAAAATGTCCATATTTAGCATAATTGGCATGGTATAGGCATAATTGCGTACATATGCTGCAAGAACATCATGACATGGGTCTGAGTGCATGGAAAGAGATGGAAACATTGTGTTTATTTTGATGGTATGTCATGGGTACATGGTAAGAATCAACACTGCGTTTGGTATTTGCTTGAGTGGGCTCGGTTAATGGAGACCCAGGCGATCAGATGAACCATATGAGTTTAGGGAAAGCAGTAAGGATAATTATGTGTCGGGTATCAGCAAGTTGGGATAGATTCCCCCCAAGGTGAAAGACCCATCAATTATGGTCAGACATAGTCCCCAGCGGTGGAAGGCCATAAAAGTGTATGGGTTTGTGGTGCTCGCGGTGCGTCACTAGAAATCCACTATCCACAAAAGGCGCATGATTATAAATATAAAATGAAATGAATCTAAGAAATGATCATTGTATGTCATCGAAAATGACGGTTTGTCACACATGGGCTTAGGCATTGTGTGAGGGAGTCGGTGAGGACCTGGGTGCATGGTACATGGTGAGTTGCATCTCATTCATGGCATGACATATAGGATTCCATATAGAATTGGCATGTTCTTGTTGGAATGTAATTGTGATTGTGTAAAAGGCATTGTATGTGCACTTAGGTGGGGAGTAGCCCTTGTAGGAGGCATTCTCTAACTGGAATTGCTCACCCCGTCATGGGACCCCCTTTCAGGTACATGGAGTATATAGGGAGACGACGCTCCAATAAGGCCGTGATATTGAAGAAGGCTGACTTGTGCCTTGATATTACTTTTGTAAAAAGTATGTTGTGTAAAAGAATTGTAATTAAATTCTTTTGGGACTATTGTTTCAATAGTCGGGTATGTAATTATAGTAAGAGGGCCGTGATCGGACTCTTACGGACTGTAATTAATTGTCTTATTTTCATATTTTAGATTTAAATATGAATGAATGGGTCCTGGTGAAGGGACGTATGGAAGTGGTGTCGAGTAACTTGGTGTCTATGAGTAATTGGTACCGGTTCGGCACCAAGACTATATGTTATGTATAAGAGTTTTGTAATTTAAACTCTTATGGACTATTATGATATAGTTGTATATTGAGAATATGGACAAATGAACCTTGTGTGGTCATTACTACTTCTATTAAGGCCCTGGATGGGTCATGGATATACTGTCATATAGGTTGTACATTGGGTAGAGCTCCCTGAACAAATGAGACTCTGCCTGATTTTTGTGAAAATATGGATCCCAATAAATGGGACAAAACAATGTGGTATCGGGTTACCCGAAATCCAAGATGCACTAAGATCGAAATTCCACTAGTTGACGGGTTGTCAACGGGACTCCTAGGTTTTGGGGCGTCATAGCTTGGTATCAGGCTTAGGTAACCTAGGGAGCTCGGGTGTGGGTATCCACAAGTATGGTCCTGATACTAGCTCGTCTCAGCTAGGTATCAAGAGTCTAAGTACAGGAATACCTAGGACTGTTGGGCATGGGTTAGATCATTGCATGGGGTGCATTATATGTTTTGTGTTCTAACATGCTCAATGCTTGTGTGTTACAAATTGTGTGAAATATATGCATGACAGGATGTATATGGAAAAAGACGAACACTAAGGTTAAAGAACATAACCTTAGGGGTTCGGAAAATGAATGAACGCATTAGTTCAGGATGTGAGGTCTATTAGTAGTTGGTATATGCACTACTAGTTAGACAAGGAGAGAGATCTCAAAGTTTATGGAGATCACCTCAGAGTGCCACTAAGGACAAGGCTAGGCTAGCGTTCTGACTAGAGGAGCGAATCCCAGTATGATGGGATTGGGTCAGAAGCCTTAAGGAACTTGGAGGCAATGACATGGGAAAGTTTAAGTGAAATACTTAATGAGCAAGCATTTCCAGCTCATGCTAGACATTCAAAAGCTGGGAGGTTCCTAAATGAATAGGAACAATGCGGTGCTCGAATACTTGGCTAAGTTCATTGAATTAGCCCGTTCAAGCGGATTGATTATGTGGCCTAGAAACATGGCCAAGATGAGAGATCGAGGATGGTCACGAAGTTGTCCATCGGGGCGAGACCATGGGATTTCTCTGCTTGAATGTGGACTTTATGGTCAGGAAAACTATGGCCATAGAGAGAAAGATTGATGATGCACGAAGCATCCGTGATGCGGGTGCTAGTTAGAAAAAGAAAGAGAATCAGTCTTCTTCTAGCTCGGGGAAGATGCAGAGGACTTACCTTCCACTTGGTATTCGGGGATAGGGCCAAGGTTATCAAGGCTAGAGCGAGTCGGAGCATTGCTTGAGACGGGGCAAATGACATGCTATCGCACCACCGGCTGAACACGTGAGGCAGGTTGCCAATAGAGGTAGGGATCACAGGGTTATGGGACACCTCCAGGTCCCAATCATCGGTGGGACGTACGAGCAGTTTGTCTCTCCTTACCCTAGCACGGGCCAAGGGAACCATTATCACTCCCAGGGTGCGGCACAAGCACCGGTTACTTCTTAGCAGGAACGAGACCCAGGCATGGGTCGAGGTCGGGTGGGGTTCATGGCGGGACAGGGGACTAGGGCCGGAGTGTCTACGATCATTACACCTCGGCCCGAGCCATGACGAGTTGATTATTCAAGGTATGTTTCTACTCTCGCGCCTATTGACAAGAGTATTGTTTGATTATTTAGCATATGGATGTGATTGTGTGTGCTAGTGTGTGTGAATTTCGGGGACGAAATTTTTTTAAGGAGGAGAGAATGTAAACCCGAGAAAAATCGAATTTTTATGAAAAAAGGCAAAAAGGTAAATTGACAAAATAGTACAGGTTGAAAACCTAGAAATTTTCTAGATCTCGGATGATGAAACAGAATTCACTGTTGGATTCTTCTCGCGAAATCTAGTTATTTAGGTGAATTTCGTCGAATTCTGAGACAGTAGGAATTTCATGTTTTTCGGGGTGACGGTGTCCAGTGGATCCTAAAAACGAGACTTTTGAAGAAAATCTTGAAAGTTGTAAAATAATTTAAAGAAAGTTCATATAAGATAATTTGAAGTTGAACCAGGATGAAATAAATTGTTTCGGAGCAAAAACGGACTTGAGCAAGGGGGGACATGTGGCGCGACGTGAGCCACGTATCCAAAGTATTAAAGGAGAAAATATCTCCTTTCGGAGGGGATCTCTCCCATTTTTCCTGATTTTGCAAACGGTAGAGGGAGAGAGAGGGAGAGAAAAGAAAAAAAAAATCAAAACTTTTCTCTTCGATCCACGGAGTTTCATCCATCGGAATTCATCGGGTTAAGAATGAAAGTTCATCTACTTGACGAGAGCTACGCGTGGGTATAGAAATCATGGAAGTTTATTGAGGTCTGCTTGAGGAGTTCGGGAAATCAAGGTTTCGAAGTTTAGGAAGTGTCCACGGGACTGTAGATTTTCTTCTATGCTCAAGAGAGTGAGGATTCTTCTACTTTGGTTGGTTTCCACATTCTAGGGGCTGTTGGGTTGAGTTTTAATGCCCTAAGGGGCTGTTTGGAAAAATAATGGGTTATGGGAATAATGCCCTGTTTTGACCCTTTATGATGTCTAGTTTTTGGGGTTGATTTTAGGTTAGAGAAAGGGAGAATTTGGACTAGAGTATAGGTAGTTGCATTAGTGAACTCGATGTTGACTTTTTTGGAGTGTCTGATGGACCTCTATAACCCCGAGTTATGGTCAGTTTTAAGGCACATATAAGTACACTTGTTTTGGCCAATTTCCTATTGTCTAGATTTTTGGGACTGATTTTCGGTTGGAAAAAAGTGAGAATTTGGGCTAGTATCCTTCAAGGAAATTGTAGCTCTATTTGAGAACTTGATGTTAGGATTTTGAATCACCCAAATTGGCTCTCTATAACTTAAGTTATGATCCATTTTTCGGGACTACTGTAGCTTAGGCTGTTTAATGATTTATGTCCAGATTTTTGCCACAATTGGTATATGATTGTAGTATATCATTGCTTTAATTGAGTGATATACTTGGTTGAAATTGTGTGAAAGTCAAATTGTTTGTTCTAATCGTTTGGCTTGTGATGTGTTTGTGTATGAACAAGGTCATTGCATGACTTGGTTGTAGGATATTTGTGGACATGGTGTCACGATTAAGCCTAGAATATAATGTAAGTCATTGCTTGATTGGTGATGACTTGTAGATGTCAATATATGTGTGTATAATATGTTGACATGTATTGTGTTGCTTATTAGGAAATTGTATGTTAATTGATATGATTATCCAAATGATGCATGATTCGTGCCACAGTAGGGCTATAGGAATCCACAAAATTTGTATCCTAGGTGTCCCTGCTGCAGTAGTGAGAGCTCTTCTTGATGGCGGTCTAGGGATTCGAACGACAAGGGGATGGAGTTTCTTCGTGAGAAATGAGAAGTGCGGGTTGAGTTGAAAATGGTATTTCTCTTTGGATTTTGGGTTTTGTTCAAAAACAGTGGGTTGGATGGTTGTAAATTGCATATAAATTAAAGGAAAATTTAGAAAAGAAGGCTCCTTGAAGTCTTGTGTCACTGGATTGGATGTTTAAGGTGTATTCATGCCCTTGGGTTTGTTTCCTCGCATTGGGGATAATGACCTATAGTCATTTCCTAAACCGGACCTTGATTTGGCACTAAAACCTAAACCCTAAATTACTCCCTCATGAGATATGGCATTCGAGTGAGCATTCAAATCCCTAACGGTGTGCATATAGCCTCAAGGGAGCCAACTCACGACAACTAATAGGAGACAACTAAGTGGATAAACGGTGGATCTAAGATTAGCATCCTTTGTAACCCTGAGAAGCTTGCTAAATACACATTGGCGAAATTTGGATCTAGGAGGTTTCAACCTGGGGATACGGGGGCTTAAATGTTCATAAATGCAGGTGTGATAAATGAGAGGCATGAAAACTTACCTCAAGCCTCCACCCCGGTGACCCTCCTCTTCAAGGAAAGGGGGCTTTGGCAAGCATACTTTGGTTTGTGTCTCACAGGTATGTTTGGTTCTTGCAGAAAATGAGAAAGAAAATGAAAGAAAAAAAATGAAAGAGAGAAGAAGAGAGCGGGAGGCGGAAAGAAAGCAAAAACAACATGAAAAGGTGGTGATTCCCTGATTTGATACAATGCAGAGGCTTATATAGCCTTTCAAAATGTGTGAAATACCAAAATAACCAATATAATAAGATTACATTGAGGTCAAAATGAGAATTACACAAAACAAGGTCGTTTGGATCACAAGCGGAGCGAAATTTCGTATGCCTTAGTGAATTTCGCTATCATAGTGAAACTAAGCTATGATAGCGGGAAGCCTACTATCATGCGAAAGTACGAGGCATAGCGAAAATTTGGATTCGTATGAGTAATTTTAAGCTATGATACTTTGAAATATGGCATAGCGAGAATTTCACTAGGATGCGAAAGGAATTTAAGCTACCATTGCGAGAATTTTCATAATCTGCAGCTTTCACTATGCTATAGAGAAAATCCTTTGTTCACTCTTCACGCATGCGGTCTTCACTCCCAGCTGCTCCAAATTTCTTCTAAGTTGCAATTTGGCTTTGAACTGAAGCTTGGATTCATCGTGTTCAGCTACGTCTGAATCTGATAGAAGATGGAGAAGTGTTTGGCCTGCAAAACTACCAAAACACCTACAAGATGTTGTTAGTAACACAATAGGGACATCAATATGCCAATTGGGTTATTTGAAATTATTAGTACCTAAAAAGTGCCTAAAACCTACGATGAATAGGCCTCAAAAGAACACTTTTTAAGCACTAATCAATGCATGGGTATTATGCATGGTTTAAAATGTCCATATTTCGCATAATTGGCATGGTATAGGCATGAAATGGCATAATTGCATTGCATATGCATGAGAACATCGCATGACATGGGTGTGAGTGCATGGAAGAGATCGACATTGTGTTTGGTGTTTGATGGTATGTCATGGGTACATGGTAAGAATCAACATTGCGTTTGGTGTTTGATTGAGTGGGCTTGGTTAATGGGACAACGTCCAAATGAGTCGCACGGTTTAAGGAAACGGTAAAGGATAATTATGTGTCATGTATCAGCAAGTTGGAATAGATTCCCCCAAGGTGAAAGACCCATCAATTATGGTCAGACATAGTCCCCAGCGGCGAAAGGCCATAAAAGTGTCTAGGTTTGTGGAGCCCGCGATGTGACACCAGAAATCCGCTACTCACAAAAGGCACATGGTTATGAATATAAAATGAAATGAATCTAAGAAATGATCATTGTATGTCATCGAAAATGACGGTTGTTCACACATGAGCTTAGATATTATGTGAGGGAGTCGGTGAGGACCCGGGTGCATGGTACATGGTGAGTTGCATCTCATTCATGGCATGACATATAGGATTCCATATAGAATTGGCATGGTCTTGTTGGAATGTAATTGTGATTGTGTAAAAGGTATTGCATGTGCACTTAGGTGGGGAGTAGCCGCATAGAGCATTCTCTGTGGGCATTGCTGCGCTAGGTCGTGGGACCCACTTTTAGGTGCAAAGAAGTATACGAGGAGGCGGCCTTGACTCTAATGAGGTCGTGATATTGAAGAAGGCCGACTTATGGCCTTGATATTACTTTTGTAAAAAGTATGTTGTGTAAAATAATTGTAATTAAATTATTTTGGGACTATTGTTTCAATAGTCGAGTATGTAATTTTAGTAAGAGGGTCGTGATCAGACTCTTACGGACTGTCATCGTCTTATTTTCATATTTTAGATTTAAATATGAATGAATGGGTCTCAGTGAAGGGACGTATGGAAGTGGTGCCAGGAGTAAATGGGGTGTCCCGCAGTAGTGAATGCTAGATCAGGTGCAAAAGACTATATGATGCAATATAAGAGTGTTATGGTAAACCCTTGTGGACTATTGTGATATAGTTGTATATTGGGGATATGGACAGATGAACCCTATGTGGTCATTACTACTTCTGTTGAGGCCCTGGATAGGTCATAGATATACTATTATATAGGTTGTACATTGGGTAGAGCTCCCCGAACAAAAGAGACTCTACCCAATTTTTGTGAAAATATGGATCCCGATAAATGGGACATTACAATGTGGTATCAAGTTACCCGAAATCTAAGATGAGCTAAGATCGAAATTCCGTAGGTTGACAGGTTGTCAACGAGACCTCCGGGTTTTGCGGTGTCACACTTTACAGATCCCATAAGGTCAGCGGGCCGGCTTTGGAATTTTTGCGTGTGAAAAGCCTTGTGAGCACCCCATGCTAGACAGCTTAGCAGCCTAGGCGACGACATGACGGTCCAAGGGGTGAGCTTGGCAGGCCCATGCAGAGTGAAACTGTTGGGCCCAATGTGGCCGGCCTGTGGAGCCCAACACGGGGCGGGCTTGCGGGCCCCAGTATTGGCAGGTGGGCATGGCGGGCCCACTCCTCCCCCCTCCTTCTCTTCCTCCTTCCCCCCTTCCCCAACGGTCACATGACCGTTGGAACACCCCCTCTCCTCCCCCTTCTCTCTTCCCAACGGTCATGTGATTGTTAAAACCCTCCCCACATCTTTTTTTTTCTTTCACATTTTTTTTCTCTATAAATACTACACTTTTTTTTTTACCATTTTTCATCCAATTAGTCTCTTAATTTCTCATTTTCTCTCAAAAATTCACTCAATTTTCTTTAACATTCTTTAATACTTCATTTTCTTCCATTGTTCTTCATATTACATGATATTATTGGTAGTGCAAATCAAGCATTAGTGACTCAATTATTCCGATTTTAAATAATTTTGGCTTCGATCCTCCAATTGAGTAACATTTCTCCACCTTTACTTTTCTTTATTTGTTACATTTTATTTCGATTCATTATTTTATTTTTTTTGTATAATATTTTATTAATAATTTTAATATGGATAGTGTTTGTGCATTTTCTTCTAGTCCATGTGCATTTTCTTCTAGTCCATGTGCATCTTCTTGCTGTCCATGTGCATCATCAAGCAAAAAATTTAGTTCAAATATATAGAATTTTTTTTGATAGAATAGAAACAATTTTAGAAAAAAAAAAAAACAAAATGTAAAATTTGTAGCAAACTTCTTAATGGTGGATTGATGAGTGCTTAAAACACTCAGGTTATACCAGCGTGCGATAACTACGTTTTAGCGTTTGTTCATCACGTATTTTTATAGCTCAATATGCGATTGGTATAGTTTGTGTGTATGCGGGTGCAATTGGTGCGAAAGGGGCGATTTTGGGGGGCAATTTTGAGCGAGAAGGAGCGGGTGCATAAAGATGGTTGGAGCGTCGCGAACGATCAATAATGGCGATCCCAACATCAGACGTTAGATCGACTAATATAAAAGTCAACAAGCGGCAACGTCGCGACGTCAATGTGAGTTCTGTCTTCTCATCATTAAAAGCAAAAAGGGGTGCAGAGTTCGAGGCATCGGGAATCGGACGAACTAGGGCGAAATCAGAAGCAGCGATGTGACGAAGAAAGGAGAGGCCACTTGATTTGTATTTTCTTTTGGGACAATAATCTTGATGTTTTACATATTACATATTGATATTGCCTGTATTCGGTATGTTCTAGATCTACACTTAGGGTGTTGTTGAACCCTGTCATATTTTTATGGATTAAAGATCAGTATTTTGTATTATTCGAGTTGTTTATAGTCGGTGCATCTGCTCTATATCTATGAATCATTTACATGATGATGTCGTAACATTAGCGTGACTATCTTGGGGATCAGAAGTTGAGATGAGGATATCAGGGGGATGCAGTAGAGAGCGACCGCCGGTCGATTTGGTAAAATAGAGATATTCGGAGTCGAAGGTGGCAATTAAGGATTAGAACATTTAAGCATTTCGGAGTATTGAGGTTGGGGTGAGATGCGCTCGGCTCTACTAAGCGAGATGAGGCGGATACACCTCGAGAGGGTGCTTAAATGACAAGATCACCTAATACTAACAAATCATAAATAAACTGAATAATATCATCTTTAGAAATAATCCATCAGAAAGTGATAGGGAGACATAGCCACTAATCCGAATTACACAGCGATTCATTCGAATCGGTTGTTTAGTTTATTCGGACACTAGTACCCTTTCACACAATCGTATATCCAGATAATATTTGAAAAGCAAATCTACGTAATTCTGACACTTATCCCAGGTGGATCGATATTAAATATATTAATTTCTTATATTACTTGAGGCGACAACGTGCCAACTTTGCGCACATAGGCGTACATATATACACATCACGTTTTCGGCCTATCATGGATCAAATTCGGGCACAAGTCATCTAAAAAGACATAAAGAACAATGTAAAGCTGATTCGTGCCACAGTAGGGTGATTCGGAATCAACAATATTTGTATCCTTAGTTCCTCCTACTGCTGCGACAGTCAAGCAGCGCAGCATAGCGATTAAAGATTCGTGCACGGGGATGGAGTTTCATCTATGAATGATTTGCATCGGTGTTTGGAAAATGGTGAGGCTTTTGTTTGAGATTTAAGTTTGGTTCAAGCAGTGAAGTTGTTTGTTCTTGACTAAGCGTAATGGCTGAAAGTGAAGTGTGAAATGGTAACCTTGAGGTTTGGGTCACTAGCTTGATAACATGGGGGGTAATGAGAGGTGTCCTCGGGTCGACTCCTCGCATTATGGCAAGTGACATATAGTCAACCAAAACCGGATCTTTGTTTAGCTATAAAACCTAACCCTAAAACCACTCCTATTTGGTCAAGACAAAGTATTATGCATTCAAAGTCCCCATTAGGTTTAAGGAAGCCTAGCACTTTCAGCCTCATTTCAGTGAAGCAGTGAAGTAATAAATCTCAAGGGATATCGGTGCATCTAGCATTAAGTATGCACTTGAACCTAAAGCATGAAAAGTATTGACAAAGGAACAACATTAATGTATTAAACCACAGTTTTGGAAGGTATGGAACCATAAATGCGATTACTGTATCATTTTAAAACAAGAGGACAACCTGCAGTAGCCCCAAAACCAAGCTAGTAACCCCTCATAGCTAAGTATGAGAGCTTGTAAGCATCCCTTGAGTTGAAAATGCATCACTCCAAGGGGAGTGTTTGGCAACAGAAAATAGAAAAGAAAGAAAGAGAAGCAAAATGAAACCTAAAATGAAAAACTGGAAACTTTATAAAATGAAAAAGTTACTTAGGGTTCTGAGTTTGTGGGAGTTTATAGTACATCCCAGTGTGAAAATACTAAAATGCCTAAAATATGAAATTACATAAGGGTCAAAATGGTAATACATCAAAACGTGGTCGTTTAGAACCAAAAATACCAAAAACACAGGGGCAGCAATTTTGCTATACAGGGGAATTTCGCTAGCATAGAATATAGTTAGCTTCACCCAAATCCTTGATATCAAATTGCTTTTTCAGGTAACCCTTCACGTCTGACAACACCTTCACACAATTTCCAATTAGACAGATGTCATCTACGTAAAGAACAAGGAAGACTACCATTGTACTTTGAATTCGTTTGTACACACATGGTTCATTAGGGCATTTCTCAAAACCATATGATTTGATAACTTGATCAAACCTGATGTTTCATGACATGGATGCTTGCTTAAGTCCATAAATAGAGCTATGCAACTTGCAAACCATCTGTTCTTGACCTGTTGTTATTAACCCCTTCGGCTGCTGCATGTAGATGTCCTCTTCCAACTCTCCATTTAGGAAAGCTTTTTTGACATCCATTTTCCAAATCTCATAATTGAGAGCTGTTGTTATAGCTAATAGAATCCGAACAGACTTAAGCATAACCATTGATGAAAAGGTTTCATCATAACCTATTCCCTCTTTTTGGGAATAACCTTTTACGACCAATCTATATTTGAAGGCTTCAAACTTCTCATCTGGTCCTCTCTTTCTCTTGTAGATCCACTTGCACCCAATGGGTTTTACCCCTCTAGGAGCTTCTACAAGAGACCATGCTGAGTTTGAACCCATAGATTCTATCTCACGGTCCATCGCCTTTTTCCACTCTTGCACATCAACATCCTCCAATGTTTTTTTCATATGTGGTAGGGTCATCATCAGGATTACCCAAAATGACTTGATAAGTTTCTCTTAACAAGGTATACCTTGCAGGTTTACGTATTGTCCTCCCATTACAAGTTTGTTGCATTGGCTGTTGTACATGTACAAGAGGATCCAAGTTTTGTGGTTTATGTGGATTTCTAATCTCTTCATCATGTTATTGCTCTTGAGTTTCCTGAATTTGGTCCTGAGCTATTTCCTGTGTTTGTTCACCTTAGGGTACATGTTGTACATATTCCCCTCTTTGAATTTCAACAGCAAATAGGGGTGGAAAATTAGGAGTCTTGTGGATCTTGAACCGAGTCAAGCTCTTCAAGAACCACTTTGCTCCTAGGTTTAAAATTGTTCATATAAACCTCTTCTAAGAAAGTGGTGTGAGTGCTCACTATTACCTTCTTTTCCTTTGGATTATAAAATATTCCACATCTCTTTCCCTTAGGATAGCCAATAAGCATACATATTTCTGTACGAAATTCCAAATTTTGGGATAAAATCCAAATATGGTTAAAACCGAGTTTGCGCCCTTTCCATAACTCTGTGGGTGTCTTTGAAACAGATTTAGATGACACGAAGTTTAGTATGTAAATAGTTGTTTCTAAGGCATATCCCCAAAACGATTCAGGTAATGATGAGTAAATAAGCAGCATCGACCTCACCATATCTAAAAGAATTTTGTTTCTCCTTTTAGAGACTCCATTTTGTTGGGGCGTTCTAAGGAGATGATAATTGAGAAATTATCCATTCTTTAGCCAAGCAAGACTTGAACTGTCCAGATAGGTATTCACCACCTCAATCATACCGAAGTTGCTTGATATGGATGCCCCATTCTTTTCTACCTCAGCCTTATATTCTCGAAACTTTTCAAAAGCTTCAAACTTGTGGCGCATTAGGTAAACATTTCCATATCTTGAGTAGTCATCAATAAAGGTGATCAAAATACTCATACCCAAGTCTAGCTTGGTTTCTGCTCATTGGTCCACACACATCGTGTACCAATTCAGCTAACTGTGCTCTGATTCCTTTGGTCTTGAAGGACCTCTTTATCATTTACCTTCAAAACAGTTCACATACTGGTAGGTTCCAAGATCAGGTATTTAAAGAATTCCACTTTTTAACCAAAATCATGAATTTTGTTAAGTTAATATGACTAATCTCAAGGATATAAATAGATCATTTAGAGCCTTAGTTTTTTTTTTCTTGGATCAGGGAAGTTGCTCATCATCAATATGTTCAATGACATTAATACTATAGGACAAAGGAGTTAAGAAATAGACCATTCATCAATATTTTGGAGCAAATAAAAGTTTTATTACTCTTAATTGAAATTGAGGAATTGAACTGCACTGTTAAACCACGTTCAACTAAATAGCTAACAAAAACCAAATTCATCTTAAAATCCAGAACAAACAAACAATATGATAAAAGTAAAGTTTTATTAGGAAAACATAACTCCACGAGTCTTGTTGCCATTAGGGAGACATATTCCTCGTTTCCCAATTTCAAGCTTCTTTGTCCTTTATTGAGTGGACTACTTTGTTTGAACCACTCCAAAGAGTAGGTAAACATGGTTGGTGGCTCTTGAATCAATGATTCATGTATCATTGTATTTCGCCACTAAACAAGCCTTAAGAACATTTAAACTACCTATCTTTTTGGCAATATTGATGCAATTACTTCTAACCATTGACTTTTGACTCAAAATTGTAGCTAGAGGATTAAGGATATCATTTGTTTGAAATAAAGGAAAACATGCAATCAACAAATATACCAATAAGTAGGTTTATTTATTGCAACAATATCCTAGGTTCCATTATAAACACTTACGTTGGGCAAGATATTGATAACACAAATATTTTTATCATGATGCTATCCTACCAAGTCAGCTCCCCGGAAACTCAAATAGTAACCCATAACAAGTAGTGAGTTTCTGTAATTTAATACATCTTGAAAGTCCCAGTAGATAGCGGGTCCACGGTGATCCTACGAAAAACTCCTTACAGTAGACATGGCCCATGACAGTCATACCCATGGGAAATTGGATCGAAACTTTCTCAGATAACACATACATGTATTAATCAAAACTTTGGTTCAATAAACTTTGGGTTTTCAATAACACTAATAGAGCCTCGTTAGGAGGATTATCAATGTTACTAAAATTGAATGTAATTATCAGTAATTTAATTTTAAAATTATCTTTAATATCCAAGTGTTGTCGATGTTGGGCCATACAACCTTAATAAAAATTTGAAATTATTTTTAGATTCAATCTAATAAAATCTGGTCATGTTTATCTATTGTATCCATAAGCATTTATTGTGGAAGTATAAGCTAAGACTTGTAGGTTTCAAAATTAATTAAAATAGTACAACAACTATACATTCAATATTTACATTAATTTATTAGGTTTTCCATAATAATATTATCTAGATATTAATATTACTAAAATTGAATGTGATAACCCTTAATTTAATTTCAAAATTATCTTTAATATCTGAGTATTGTCGACGTTGGGTTGTACAATCACATTAAAACTTGTGGGTTCCAAGTTTCAAATTAATTAAATTAATTTTAACCCGCATTAATCATTCAATATTTTACATTAATAAATCTAGGGTTTTCCATAATAACATTATCTAGACAAAACAAATATTATTATGCACATGTATATATCAAAAGATGAAATTATTTGGCACCACTTATTCTAAATGTCATGTCAAGCATACTTCACATGTTATATCCATATAATTTTAACAATTGTAATCATAGAAAAAATAATGAGCCCTTAACCCTTGGATTCCTAGAAAAAGAAAATTAAAAGCCCAATATGGTCAAAAAGCCCATCTTGATATTCGACATGTACTCCTTTTCTTCAAGTCCTACAAGTCTATGGGGAGAGAACCAAGTTAGAATTGACTTCTAGGGTTTTTAAGCCTAAGAAATTAACCTAACTAGTCCTAATTGAGCACCTATTCACTATCAATCACCGTTGGAGTGTAATGTGTTCCTCCTTTGGAATTTGTACATAATTTTTTCAAAGCCATTTAAAAAAAATAAATAAATAAGTCAAGGAGGAATACCTGATGTATAATTAAGCACTCTGGTGCAAAAAAAAAAAAAAAAAAAAAACTAGCAAATTCTACCATGGATTAGGGTCAAAAATCAAAACCATTCATTCACAATAAAAAATTATGTAAATAACATGAAAATAGAACACAGAGTTATATATATCTAGTACATCAAATATACATGTAAAAATAAAAGATTCGGTTGCCACACACGATTCAATCAATATGATGCAATTGAAGGGATCAATGTACAATGGAAGCTTGGATCATGATTAAACAAGATGTGTGATAAACTAATATCATCATCCTTAGAGTTTACTAACCTCTTGGTGTAGGACCTTCCTAGCTATTTTAGTTGTGACAAATTACTACTACAAAAACAATTTATGGTGTCACTACTTTTGGTGTCATTTGTTAAAATAATGACACTGTTTGACTTAAAGTGTGATGCCCCAAATCCCGGGGGTCTTTTTTTTTTTTTGTCATTATACAAGTCTGTCGTGACATAGATTTTCTCTGTCACGACAGAAAGCTACACCTTGTGGCGCGTCTGTGCGCACACCCGAGAGCTGCGTGTGCGATAGAGTGTCTACGTAGTGCCGCCGACCTTGGCACACCAACTCTGTCATGTGAAACAAAACTTTCTATCGTCTTGTGGCCGACAATTGCATACTAGCTACATCGGCGTGACGATAGAGCCTCTCTACCGTGGCCAACTCTATCGTGAGCAGTAGAACGCCTCTTTTGTGACCAACTTTGTCACGACATAAAAGTCCTTGGTCACGACAGAAATTCTCCCTACCCTGGCCAACTTTGTTACGACATAAAAATGCTTTGTCGTGACATAATTTATCCTTGCCTTGGCCAACTTTTTCGCAACATAAAAATGCTCTGCCGCGACATAATTTCTCCTTGCCTTAGCCAACTCTGTCGCGACATAAAAATATCTTGTCGCGATAGAAAATCTTCCCAGCCTAGCCAACTATGTCTCAACATAAATTCACATCATAACACAAAAACCTCTCATTTGGCCACACTGCTGCAGACATAAAATAATGCAATCTGTTCTAAAAGCACTCATGTGCAACTACGTCTTGACCTGAGGCCCCTTGGTCTTAGCCACATACTATCAGCGACATAAGGTATTACTATTCATGACAAAATCTCTGACTTGGCCAAACTCATTCAGACATAAAAAGGCTCTGTTTCGACATGATTTCCTCACACCTTGGCCTACTCCGTTACAACATAATTTGCTCTATTGCAACATAAATCCTTTGATCTAGGCCACACTCTGTCGCGACAAAGAATATCCTGTTGCGACATAACTCTATGAAATCCTGTCGCGACACTATAAATTTCTGTCGTGACATGAAATCTCTTGGCCTTAACCAACCTCTGTCGTAACCCTGATCTCTTGTCGTGACCGTCTTGGTCGTGACAAGGAATATCTCTATCACAATATAGTCACGACAGAGAAGTAAAACACTATCACGACATAAAAGCTCCTGATCTTGACTAAACCCTGTCGTGACACAAAATTTCTCTATCGCGACAAGAGAATCCTTGCCAAGGCCAAACCTGTCGCAAGATGCCGCAACACCTGACCCTTTTTCGTGGTTGTCTCAGTCCCGACATGAGAACCTTTGTTGCGACATCGTCACGACAGAGAACTAGAACCCCTGTCGTAACAAAGAAAGCCATGTTGCAACAATTTCTTTCTCTTAAACCTGAGAACCATGTTACGACATAGAAATTCTTGTCGCGACATAAAACTAGAAAATATGTCTCGACCAAGAAACCCCTGTCACGACCTAAAACATGCAGTAGCCCGTTCTTGGCATTTCCTACACCTCAAACCCCTTTTTATTTCTAAACACACTAAATTTGATACTACAGCCTCAATATTATGCAAGCAGTATAAAATTTGGGAAAACTTCCATCACTTTACTGAACAAACCAAAAATAAGTTTTATTACAAAACTTCTCATTTACATATACAAAACTGGATATTCTATCCAGAATATTACAGAATCAGAAAAAAAGCTAGGATTTGGCCTTCTTCCTCACCACTATGGTCTCAGATGAGTTCCTTCACCTGATGTACCTCCAGTACCTGAAATTTTTTCCCACGACGTGGTGAGCAATGCCCAGTAAAGGAATTCTCCTACAAGGGATACTCCGCACCTAAGTGCACATGCAATGCCATGTTCACACGTTCACACACATTCAAGTAAAAACATGCACATTTCTACATGAATGTCTACATGTCATGGATGAGAATGTGACTTACCCTATCCCATGTCCCGAGTCCTCACCAACCCCCTCACACATGCAAATGCCAAGTGTGAAAACCTGTCATTGATGTTTCATCCAATGACCCTTTCTTCAAAACAAAAGCTTTTTGGTTTTAAAACTCTTATCCCATTGGACAAACCTCCAATGTCCATTTGATTTAATCAAATCCCGTGTGTTTATGCATTTGTGGGCCACAGATTTTCGAGTTCTCACCGCAGGACGCCGCATGCCTTTCCGACATTTTTGATGGGATTTCATCACCGGTGATCATGTTTAACCTCCATGGATTAGGTCTTTCACCCTTGGGGAGGGGAGAGAGGGGGGGTGGATCACACTTGACTCCATCTCCCATGAAACACGTATTTTTCCTTTTCATGCTATGCAACTGTGAGACTAATTTTGGACGTTGTCCCATTACCGAGCTCACCACCCATTCACCAAGAATGATGAATGACCACAAGCATGCACACACACCTAATACTATGCGGTGTCCCCGTACATATGAAATGCAAAATGTCATTTCATACCAATTCATGTTACATGCAAAATGAGTGCTACATGCAACATTAATAGATCATGGATAATTATAATTTATACATATAATTAACATCCATCACGCAATCCATGTAAATACATCAATTTCAGCTTATATCCACATAATTTTTCACATAACTAGCATGTTATTCACAAAAGCAACAACCATGGCCCGAATCTTCATGTTCGGACCGAGAGAAATCCACAAGCGTTTCATGTCAATCTTATTTGGAAAAGACATGCCACAAAACAGGGTTCATTGTTTTACCAGCACTTTGTTTCATATTGTTTGAAGTATTGGGTAATAATGACGATTCATTCTATTCTACCAGCTTTTCTTCTCTCTCACCGATTTGTTCCAAGTGGGAAATTTCCTCCCACCTCCCTCATTTCCTTTCTCATATGCCACTTGTCCCTTTCTCATTTTTCTTTCCTTTTCTTTATTTTATTTTCTTGATCTTATCCACAACTTGTTCTTTCTTTTCTTTGTTTTGCCATATGGTGACAAGTGTCGTCCATGATACTCAACCACTTGATCTTTTCAAGACCACACATGGTCTCACCATGTTGCATTTTCCACATGTCATCATGCCGCCCCATCTCTGTAGTTACAAGAGTGGGTGATATGGAATCCAGAGTGATAGTATCTGAACTAATCACGAACAAATCGACAAGTGGTGCGTGCCATCAAACTAAAGGATGCAGGATTCCCGGACTTCAAAAACTATGAGGCTGTCTTTGTAGTGGCAATTTATCATTTTGCCCTTTTTCAGAAAAATATAAATTTTCCCGGGTTTTAATTAAAGGTCATAAAGGTGACACATCATATAAAAAATATTTAATTTGAAATGCTAGTTTTATATTTATGGTGTCATTTTTCAGAAAATGACACCATATGAAATTAAAAAAAATTGTGTTGGAGTCGTTAGATAGTGCTAATTTTAGATTGTGGTGTCATTTTCTGAAAGTAACACCATATACAAAATTTTAAATTTTATAACTCAATGATCATTTTATTATATAAACTAATTAGGAACTGAATGTAAAAAGTTTGTTATTTTTGCATATCATTGATATATAAAATTCTATCGCATACTACAGAACTAAATAAATATTCTTTCAATATTTTCTTTAAAATCCATAAACCCATGAGAGTTTTTTTTATAAACTATAATCACAACAAAATAATTTAAAAAGGGATTTTTTATTATCTCCAATAACTAAATTTAATATATCCAATAGATAAGTTCAATTTTATCTATTAAATAAAGTAAGAATTCTTATGTATAATAAAATAATTTATATTTTAGTCATTTCTATATAAGTAATTATATAGAATAATATTTTAATATATATTTTGTGTAAAATAATTTGAATAAAGTGATTCTGATATTACTATTTAAATAATAATCCTATTTCTTTTTTAATTGTTCAATTGTTTAAGAAATAAATTTTTTAGGTTGTAATATTTATAAATACTTGAAATGTTCTAAAATATATTTCCAAATAAATTATAGAGAATAATATTTTAATATATTTTGTTTCCATAATTTTGGAATAAATTTATTTACTACTATTTTTTAAATAACAATCTTATAATTAATTTATATATAAGTAATTATAGAGAAGCATATTTTAATAAATTTTGTAAAATCCGAGAAAAATTCCATTTTTCTCAACAAGGGTAAAATAGTAATTTCGATTGAAACCGAAAAATTTATAGATCTCGGATGATGAAACGGAATTCAACGCTGAATTAAGTCTCATGAATCAGATTACCCGAGTCAAATTCGTCCAGAATTCAAGATAATTGGAATTTAAGTGTTTTGGCGTCGGGTGTCGGGTGTGTTAAGCGTGATATGTGATGCCACATGGAAAACTAGGGAAGTGACACATGACATGAGCCATGTGGTGCACTTGGAATAAATGGCTCACATTGAGCCATGTGTTACATGATGTAATAAAAGGGAAAAAGAAAATAAAGAAAATAAGTAAGAAAAACATGGTGATGACAAGAGTGGCGTAGGAGGAAGGAGTGGGGGAAGTTTAAACTTGATCCATACGGGTAGGAGAAGCTAGAAGGAGGAGAAAAGAGAAAAAAAGAAGAGAAGAGAATATGAGAAAAGAGAAAATGGAAAGAAATGAAAAGAGATTAGGATGGAACAAACAAGAGAAGGAAGTGCAGGTGGATAAGGAAGAAAGAAAAGAAAAGAAAAGGAAAAAAAAAAAAGAAAAGAGAAGGGGGAGCAAACAAGGGAGAGGGAGGAGAATTGGATAGAGAGAGAGAGAGAAACAAAAAGGGAGATTTTACCAGCATTAGGCGATTAGTTATCGACGATCAGAGTAAAGGAAATCGATCATGCATCGCGAACTACGCGTGGGTACAAAATCTTGGGTTCAGATCAAACTCAGTGGAGTAAGGAATTTTCCTACTTGGATTATTTCTAACCTAAAGGTCATTTAATGGCATAGACAGTCTTTGGAGCCGAAACTAGTCGGGTGTTTCAGTCCTAAAATTTTGGGACTAAATATTGGAAATTTTTTTTTGACCGGTTTTTGAGAAGTCCTAGATCAAGGCTGACGGTTCGTTTCGATCCTGGACTCGATGTCCTCGGGTTTTGTTGTGGAGCTCGGTGTCCCAGTGGTTGGGTGACAAAACCAAAATTGTCTATACCAATGAAGGGACCGTGTGGTGCCCCGTTTATGGGTCCAAGATTAGCCATTTTGTGTTATTGTCGATCAAATAACATTCGAAAAAGAAAATATTTGTGCTTGAGATATACTATTATGATGGATGTAAATTATATGTAGAAATATAATTATCCACAGCTTTGAAATGTTGCATGTAGCCTATTGTGCATATAGCACACATAGCATGAAATGACATGATTGCATTTCATATGCACTGGCCACATCACTCGAGCCTGGTGTGTGTGCATGGTATCGGGTCACCACCATTCTCAGGAATGTGTGGTGAGTCAAATGGATAACATCCAAAATTGAGACTCACGGTGGTGTAAAACAATAATAATAATAAATCACGTGTGTTTGGGTGAAGCAAGATGGGGCAGATCCCCCTTCTTTCTAGGTGAAAGACCTAAAATTTATTCTCGTTAGACATATCCAGCGATAAAAGTTCGCGAAGTAATGAAGCTATGTGAAGCTTTACGAGACCTCAAAAATCCGCTACCCAAATAAACACACGGGATTTGATAAATCAAAATTGGAGGGTTTTCCAATGGTTTAAATCATTGGGTGAAACACCAATGACTAGTTTCTCACACTTGGCATTACAAGTGTGAGGGAGTCGGTTGAGACTTGAGTTGTGAGCATGAGAAGTCTCATCTCATGAATGACACGTAATATTCCATATAAGATTTTTTTATTTATATGGAGTGTGATTTGACGTTTTCATGTTAGCCATTGCATGTGCATTTTAGGTGGGGAGTAGCCCTTATAGGAAAATTTTCTACTGGCCATTGCTCACTCCATTGTGGGGAAATATTTAATATTTTTTAGGTATCGGAGATACAGAGCGTGCTAAAACAAGTCCAAGAGATTTGTTGTGAAAAAGGTCGGGTTGTGGCCATTCATACCTTTTGTACTATTATGGATAGAATATTCAGTTTTGATATATGTAAATAATAAGTTTTGTAATAGAAACTTAGTTTCCTGGATCGTTCATATAAAGTTACACATTCTTACACCGTTTACTATTTGTATAAATTTTATAGAGGCTACGGATTGGAAGAAATACATGAAAAATTGCAAGGCAGAGAAGAAAACAATACTGCCACTATTTCACCTTCTATTGCAATGCAGATCCTGTGTCGCGATGCAAATTCGCGCCCCGCTGGGCCATGCGTGGAGCTGCTACTGCGAGGGTGCTTTTCCTGGCAGACGACACGGCCCCGTGCGTCGACCATGCGGCTCGAAAGACACGACAGAGCGCAAGCCAGGCTGTCGGAGGGACTCTGGCGCGACAAGGTTACTCACACGGCCGGCCAGCACGCAAAGACTCATGAACTCGGGCGCTGCCGCAAGAAGCCGCCAGCACGCGTGACTACAGAGTCACAAGCGCTTTGTACGATACGTACTGAGTCTCAGCGCGGCCAGAGCCATCTAATAGCTCAGTTCACTATGCTGTACACTCCGTTGGAGCTACTCGCTCATTGACACTGCTTCATGATATTTATACATGGGGTTTTCAACTGCCACTCGTGGACCCTGAATATTTGAAAAACAATTTCGAGATTTGAGGCGCTACATATTTTGTTTAGATAATTTTGAAACAGTTATTTACTTTGATTTTTGTTTAAATAATACCTTATTTCTGCACTGGTCAATTCTTTTATAAATAAATTTTTTAGGTTGTAATATTTATAAATACTTAAAATTTTCTAAAAACAAAACTCTTTACAAATAAATTATAAAGAAGAATATTTTAATATATATTTTTTAGATAAATTTAGAATTATAATTTATTATTATAATTTCTGATAATTTATGGGTTAATCAAACATATCTTTCACACTGTTAAAAGTCATGAAATTCATATTAAATTCAAATCCTATAAGCTTGAGGTTGTAGGTGAGTTGGTAGTTAAACTTAGTATTAGAGCTTCATATGGTAGGAGGTCCTGGGTTCAATACCCCCCCTTTGCAATTTGAATCCTCATTTGATTATTTGAAAGTCTATGAAGGATTTTGTTTGGTTTGTTTGACTCTCCACGTGAGAGAGGGTGTTAAAAGGCATGATATTCGTATTAATTTAACAGTATTCGCTTCCAAATGTATCACAAATTAATCTACTTTGGTGTCACTCTCACATGTGTCACCCATTGGTACCCTTTATGGAGTCAATGGATAGGGTGACGCTATGTTCTAGTGACACCTTCTATTTATGGTGACTTATTATAAATGTCACCATATGTTTTTTTTCTTATAGTAAATCTACGTGTGGGCGTGCCTAATTGCCAGAGGCCAGAGGAGAGAACATCCATGTATATGTGTAAAGTTCATAAGGAGATGAGGTCTATTTATAGACCCCAAATCCTAACCTTATAAAGTTACTTGTGTGATAAGCAACCAATCCCCTCGCCTAACAGGTTTCTTCGCTTACCACCCCGCCTTACAGGTTTTGCAACTCTATCAAGCCCCGCTCAGGTTTCTCGTATATGGGCTCTATCACTAATTAGCCAATCAGGATCCAACACCCACTAGCCTGCTTCCTTTAAACAGGCAATTATATAAGTGGTCTCTGGACGGGCCGTATCTTATTTGTCTCACCCATTGTGCTGTGACGTGATATACTAGCAGAACCCATGAAGATGGCGCGAAACCATCCAAAGCAGAACTTAGCTCACAGGGCCCATACACAGGGTTATTATTGGCCAACCATGAGAGTAGATGCAATCGTCTACATCAAAAAGTGCAACCGCTGCCAACGACAAGCCCCTATCTCAAGGATGCCGACTCAAGATCTAATCACCATCACGAGCCACCCTTTGCTTAGTGGGGAATTGATATAGTTGGACCACTGCCTACCGCCCCAGCTCAGAAGAAGTTATTGTTGGTTGCCACTGACTATTTTAGCAAATGGATAGAAGTTGAAGCCTTCACCTCCATCAAAGACAAGGATGTCGTCCAATTTGTGTGGAAGAATATTGTTTGGCGGTTCACACCTCACCAATCATAATCGATAATGTTACAATTTGATAAAGAGATATAGAAATTTCTGCCATGAATTGAAAACTAAAAACTTGTACTCTACCTCGCTAGCATCTACGCAGCAATGGCCAGGTGGAAGCATCTAACAAAACTCTCTTGACGGCTTTGAAAAACCGTCTACATTCAGTTAAGGGAAAGTGGGTAGAAGAGCTACCCAAAGTTCTTTGGGCCTACAAAACAACCAGTTGGAATCCGACTTGGATATCGCCTTTTGCTCTTACCTATGGGATGAAGGCAATAATTCCTATGAAGATTGGGGTACCCACACTTTGAACTGAAATCCTTGAAAAATCCAATGCTGAAGCCATCACCAAAGAATTAGATATGACAGACGAGCTCCGCAAAGTTGCAGCTGTGCGTATAGCATCGTACCAACAAAGACTAACAAACCTATATAATAGGCATGTAAAGCCTCGTGCATTCCTAGTCGGAGGCCTAGTCTTGAGAAGGGTCTTTGAAAACATGGCTGACCTAATGGCTAGCAAATTCCAACCAAATTGGGAGGGGTCATACATGATAGTAACAATGGGAGTAGTCGGATCGTATGCTTTAAATAAACTAGATGGGATGCTAATACCCAGGATTTGGAATGCTATGCATCTTAAGAGGTATTATCAATGAAGTTCCATTTAACGTATTTTCCTTCGATTCTTGGAATATTATCAATCAAATTTTCAATAAAATGTCATTTAGAGTTTGTTTTTTTTTTAATTCCTAGAATAGTCCCTATATCAAAGACCAAATGTGGCTCATAGCCTGCTGGCACTTTCAAAAGACCAAATGTGGCTCACAACTTGCTGACACTTTCAAAATACCAAATGTGGCTCATAGTCTGTTAGCACTTTCAAAAGATCAAATGTTGTTCATAGCCTGCTGGCACTTTCAAAAGACCAGACGTGGCTCCTAGCCTACTAGCACATGCCCAAGTGCAGCAGTGACTCTTAGCCTGTTGGCTAAAGCCAAGGCCCGAAAATGGTGCCTTGCCTATTGGCCTATGTGCGAACCTTACCGGCTTATAGTAACTATCCCTGAAGCAACTATCCTAGTCAAGATTCAAGAAAGGGAGTTATGAGATAAAAATCAATAGTATAAGTAAACCAAATATTGCATTTCATAAATGCGCCAACAAGGTCATAAAATTACATATAAGTTCAAGTGGCCAAACGAGGCCTATTATAATAAAAAATGAGAGAGGAGAGCCTAAGATGTTTCACCCTTGACGAGCTCCTCTTGCAACGGACTGGGAGGACTAGGGACATTTGTAGTGGAAAGGACTGCTTCAACTCCTACAAGTTTTTTTGCAAGTGCATGCAGGTCGTGATTGTGCTCCCGCTAATAACTTGTGCGCTTGTTCATCGAGATCCAACTTGCCTTTTCCACCTAGTTGGATTAACCAACCTCATCAGCGTTACCTACAAAAAAGTCCAAAGAGGGGTATATCAAAGATGACGAAAGACCTAAAGAACAGCTCCATCGTCGGTGACAACCCGGGAATGAAAGAGACTAATTCAGGTCAAATGGGAGCGTCTCATACCACAGACCTTTCACTAAAACTACCCCTTTTGCTTCGGTCTTAGGGGAGTAAGAGAGCCAGGTTACAAATTGTAGCCGGGGCTTGTGGGCCAACATAATCAACCGACCCCCAACCCCAAGCTTCAAAGTGTAAATAAAACAAATATCTACCAACGAAATATCCAACTAATAGAGAAAGTTTAGTACACTACAACCCATTAGAATCCGAAAGACGTTTGGATGAATGAGTGCAGGAGGTGCCCTAGTGAAGTGCAGAAACTACTTCACAAACGAAGGGATGGGGAAGCGAAGTCCAGCAACAAACTGCTCTCGGGTGAAGTAGACAGCATTATCTGCCCCTCATACTATTGAGACAACCTCGCCGTATGACAACTCCAAACTAATGCCAATAGGGACCTGACTGAAGGATATCAATTCCTTTATAGACATAGCGGTGATAAGGCTGCTTACAGTAGGCATTTACGGGGGGTCCCCGTTTTACGCCCAGCTTAACTAATAGAAGTCTCTTCATGACTTCCCACCATTCTACAGGTAAACAAGCAGCAAAAGGGGATTAGCTTGGGGATCTTTAAGCGGTGAAGGTGACAAGACTCTCGAAAGACAAAAGAAATCTCCCTTTAGAGGTTTCAAAACCCACCAGTAACGAAACCTAAGAACCCTGGACTAGGAAGCTTTGCGGGACACAAAGGGATGACCCCAAACCTAGGAGTATCCCAGAAACCGCCTATAGCTTCATCACCATAACCCCATCGACGAACGATGGACGCACCCTCAAAAGCAGCAAAAACTTTCTAACCCAAAAATACTCCACAAACGGAGACACAAAAAACACAGAAGGGGCAATACAAACGAAGTTTGAAAAAACTCACCGAAAAATTGAAAGTAGTTGAGGGACCTCCGATGATTCCTTTGAAATAAAAGTTTGCAAAAGCATAGGAGAAATGAAATTACAACAGGCAAAAGGTTTTGTGAAATAGTAAAAAAGGCAACACTTGGAGCCCAACCCCTATATATAGGGGTGAAATATCAACGGTCGCATTAAATGTGCCGTTATAACATAATACGCTGCAGACATATTGGGAACGTGCGCTTTCCACGCACTTTGTATTCAAACATGCTTCACCTTCCAGCGCGTTCGATGTACGCATTGATTTTCCCAGTCGTTTCAACTTTCCGCACCTAAGGTTTAAAACACAGTATTTTCCTCAACTGAAAAAGCACAAAATTCTAGCAGGGGAAAAGGGGGGCATTGTGAGTACCATGGTCTTTCGACCCACTACTCAATGGGCCTAGGGGCAGCTTAGCCCATGTTGTGAAATGACCCAAGCCCACTTACCATATTAAAACCAGGGGGCGCCACCCAGATGGGAGAATCCTAAAGAAAGCCAGGATGACTTCCCATGGATTAGCTTCAGGGCGGCCCGTCTAGAATTTTAAGTCCCCCAACCAGCCATCCTACCACATATGATAAGTTCGTTATGTGACACCCCTATCTCGGGGGTCCCGTTGACAACTACCAATTCGCAAAATTGCGGAATATCTGGTGCTCGATATCATTAATTCTACATGTCTCATATATCGGTGACCCATTTCTATATATTTTCTTACAAATACCCAATTTCTTATGATATTTTTACTAAGAGTTTGATACAACTCTTCTACACTTTTATACATGCAAAATATATTAAACTAGATTTGCTCTAATATATTTTACAAAATGCTTCTCAAGGCCATAACCTGCCTTCTTCTTACTCACGACCTTGAAGGGAGCACTGCCTTCTTCTCGCTGCGACTAAAGGGGGTCTCCACGATGGGGTGAGCAAAACCCGCAGTGATAATCTCCCACAAGGGTTACCCCCACCTAAGTGCTCATGCGTTGATCGCAAACACACACACATTCAAGTAAAAACATACACATTCCTACTCGAATGTCTACATGCCATGGATGAGAATGTGACTCACCCTATCCCATCTCCCGAGTCCTCACCGACTCCCTCACACGATGCCTAAGCCTATGTGTGACAACAGTCATTTTCCATGACATTCAATGATCATAACTTTGACTCATTACATTATATATTCATATTTTCATTCACAGCCCACTTTTTAGGTAGTGGATTTCGTGTCGCACTACCTGCCCGCCAACCCAGACACTTTTACGGCCTTTCACCGTTGGGGAATATGTCTAACCATAATCGATGGGTCTTTCACCCTGGGGGGGATTTATCCCAACTTGCTGATACCCAACGCATATTGTCCTTTACCATTTTCGTATCCCGTGCAACTCATTTGGACTTTGTCCCATTAACCGAGCCCACTAATCAACACCATACGCAGTGTTGATCCACAACCGTGTACTCATGACACTCCATTGAACACCTAACATAGTGTCGATCCCAACCATGCACTCACACCCATGTCATGCAATGTTTTCGTGCACGTGCAATGCAATTATGCCAATGCATTTTCCTTCATGTTACATGTATATATGAGTGTTACATGAACATTTACATACCATGGATAATTATAATTGATACATATAATTAACATCCATATATAACCCATGTTAATAATTCAATAGCATATATTAACATGTCATATTCACACTGCACGTTATTCATACAAGCAATAACACACAACCAGGTCACAATCTTGGACCCATCCAACAGGGTACCTCATAGCCCTTTCACAAACATGAACTAGTTTGGTTCCAATTATCCATACAACATCAAATAACCAGAAAACCTAGAAACTTTTAGTTTCCAGTTCAAACCCCAACCCACCTCAGTCTTGGAATGTGTGAAACCGGTCATAGAAATCCTTGATCCTTAAATCCCAAGTTTTTTTTTTGAACTAAACAATATGGCCTCTCATGGCCTTCCATATACAACCATACCATACCCAATACAATAGCCTACAACATGACATGCAATGGTCATATTAAAACCCGGCTATTCACTTTGACACAACCAAGCAACCTGCACACTAGGTGAAAAACATCAATTTCAGCACGGTTATGATCACCCACTGCCCTCCACAGGAATGTTTCTGGAATTTTGACTCAATGGGATTTCCATAGAGTCCAAGAACACCTGAAACAGAGTTCAGACGAAGAAGCATGAATCTTCCTGCTTGGAGGTCCCACGTGAGTATTAGGCCCCACCCAAACACCCTACCCAATCTACTCCCGTCGACCCCGCTCATTGACAGTTACAATACACACTGCCCTCTAAAGGCATATAGGATAATCTCACCAAATTGCCTTTCCATGTAGCCCAAGAATACCTGAAACGGAGTTCCTGGACGGCTAGCTATGACCTCCGGGTTAGAGGTCTCACATGAGTAGCCGCCTCACCCAGCCTAGCCTCCAATTCGACCGCTCCTGGTCGACATGCCTTTGACGGAAAGCTACAGTACCCAATGCCCTTTAAAGGTACATGGATAGAATCTTGACTCAATGGGCTTTCCATAGAGTCCAAGAACACCAGAAACGGAGTTCAGACGAAGAAGTTATGACTTTCCGAATTTGGAGGTCTCACATGAGTAGCCAGCCCTACCCAGCCAGCCTACTCGACCTGCCCTGGATGACCTGCCCTTTCCGGCCAGATACAATATCCAATTCCCTCTAAAGGTATATGGATGGAATCTTGACTCAATGGGCTTTCTATAGAGTCTAAGAACACCTGAAACGGAGTTCTGACGAAGAAGTTATGACCGTCCGAAGTTGGAGGTTACACGTAGTTAAACCTAGCCAAGCTCACCTGACTTGGCCGAGCTGACCTGACCTATCCGAGCTGACCTGACCTATCCGAGCTGACCTGACCTAGATGAGCTCACCTAATGTCCTCCACAAGAATATTAATGGAATCTTGACTCAATGGGCTTTCCATAGAGTCCAAGAACAACAGAAACGGAGTTTGGACGAAGAAGTTATGACCTTCTGAAGTTGGAGGTCACAAGTAGTCAAACCCAACCAAGCTGACTTGACCTGACCTGACCTAGCCGAGCCAACCTGACCTGGCCGAGCTCACCTACTATCCTCCACAGGCATATGAATGGAATCTTGACTCAATGGGCTTTCCATAGAGTCCAAGAACACCCAAAACGGTTCGATTTTAAGAAGTTATGACCTTCCGGGTCGAGGTCACACGTAGTCAAACCCGTACTAAGTCGACCGACTCAATGAATGACTCGACTCAACCGAAAGCCGACCGACTCGGGGGCCGAAATGACCGACCAGCCTAGTTGACTTCTACAATAATTCTAACTCATTGATCTCTATCGGGCCTAATTCTCCATTTAGGACTGCTCAGGTAAACGGTGACCATAACTTGGGCTAGGAGGTTCGAATTGAGAAATCTGGGTACCTTAACATCAAATTCACTGACGTGGCTAAAATTTACCTGAAAGACTCATTGCTAAATTTCCTTTATTTTCCACCCAAAAACCAGTTCTAAAGTCTGGTTAATGTGTACTACCACAATGTGGCAGCTTCCCATGGTTCAAAATACAACCAAACATTCCTCTTAGGGTAAGACAACTACCACACAACCCTGGCAGTAAATAACCAAAGATGAAGACCCACTTTGGAGTTTGTCAAACTCCTTTGATCTCGTATCTACTGTAGCTCTTGTCGAGGAAAGACTTTCCCCTCTGCTTCTCGCTCCGAAAGCGACATGGTCCGATCGCCGGAATCTAAAGAGAAGGCAGAGCTTCTCTCTAACTTTTCCTTCAAATTTGGTTTTCCTTCTCTCTCCTTTTCCCCTCTCCCAACCGTCGGGAGAAGATAGTCAAGCGAGATGTCCCTCTCACTTGCCACTTGCTCCAATTCCTAAGTGGCTCACGGGATTACCCTTATCACCTTATCTATCTACTTTCGGGTTTCCTCCAACTGGCGTGTTGCCACATGTCTCTTCCGGGGTCCCACTTTGAGCTTATTTGTTTGACTAGCTCTCTGACTTACACGTGTCCATCTTGAGCCACTCAAAAGCTACGCGTCCCTGACTACTCTATGGCCTTGAAAAAAGTGAAATTCTCACCGTCTCTGACCCGACAAAATTAATCACACAGAAGTATTTCGCGAGACGATTCCAAATCTACAAGCCGCTTTCACATCCGAGATCTAGAAAATCTTAATTTTGACTAAAATTAATGCTTACTTTTTCGTAAAATTAGAATTTTCTAGGGTTTTACACGTTATGAATAAGTATACAAAGGAGGAAAATGCGCAAAAGATATTTATCAAAGGATTTCCCGGTTTCCAAATCCCTTATTTCCCAAAATGATTAATCCTTGATAAGGAATAATTAATCCTTAATAAGGAATGAGGGATTTTATCTCTAAGATTAAGAGATTATCTTTCCTAAAATCAAGGAGAGATTCGTGAAT
Organism: Tetrastigma voinierianum; assembly: GCA_016808115.1. Taxonomy (NCBI): domain Eukaryota; kingdom Viridiplantae; phylum Streptophyta; class Magnoliopsida; order Vitales; family Vitaceae; genus Tetrastigma; species Tetrastigma voinierianum. The sequence goes on from JAEQBH010000755.1 coordinate 466,882, forward strand.
AATTTTCTATAAATCAAGAAGATCCCCCACAAGGGAAAGGGAAACAATTCAAAACTGTACAAAAACTCTCTACTTTTTCTTCTCTATCTTTTATTGACTTAATCATTAGAGAGGCGAGACACACCGCTGCTGGATTGTTTTTTTGTAGGTTCATATTACGTTGCTGATACTAAAAGGATTTGATGATCAAAGTCCTAACAAAAGCATCTGCTATAGTAGCCTATTTTTTACTCAATTTCTATGTATAGAGATTTTGAGGTAAAAATTTCAATAATTCTTTATTTTTATATCTAAAACAGAGAGGGAACATTATTCACATTCCTAAATATAAAAATATGGGCCCGGCAAAGCTACGCAGGCTACAGGCTCGTCACCTTCATCGTCATGGATGACTACTTAAAAAGCGCCTTCAGCTTCAACTCCGCTCTCGCTTTCAGCGAAACGCCGCGTTTTTTAGTCTACACCTGGAAATTCTAGTTCAACTCCCTCACTCTAACCGTCGATCGAAACGCAGCGTTTTGATGGCGGCAATGCTGGCCGGGGATGACCTGTCGCGGTCGGCGGGCATGGCGAGCAGTCGGCAGGTGGCCGACGATGAGGAGGAACTGAAATGGGCCGCGATTGAGAGGTTACCGACCTACGATCGATTGAGGAGGGGGATGCTGAAGCAGGTGATGAGCAATGGAAGAATCGTTCACAATGAAGTTGATGTTACTCAGCTTGGATCCCAAGATAAGAAGCTGTTGATGGAGAGTATCTTGAAAGTTGTTGAGGATGATAACGAGAAGTTTCTCCGGAGGCTCAGGGACAGAACTGAAAGGTCTTCTTCTTCTCTCTCGTTTTCTCCGTTTAGGAATGGTTCTTTGGCTACTGAGGAAAAGTCTGGAGGAAAAAGCTTTCAATCCAATGACAATTGTTTTCTTTTCCGTACTTTCTCGGTAGCCAACAGTTTGTTTAATGGTTTATTTGAGTGTTTGGAAGCTTTGTTGATTGATTAATATTATGGAAACAGAGTAGGGATTGAGTTTCCAAAGATAGAAGTGAGATTCCAGAATTTGTCAATTGAAGGAGATGGGTATGTTGGAACTCGAGCTCTTCCCAGTCTGCTCAATTCTTCGTTGAATGCCATTGAGGTATTTTCTTTCTTTTGTTTCTACATTTGCGTTTCTTTCCTGTTAATTAGAGTTGATATTTTGTTTGGAGTGGAAAATCAGGTATTAATCTTCTTTTCACAGGAGTAAAAGCAGAAATTAGTGCTTGTGATCCCTAATTTCATTATATTGGAAGAAAGGATTTTCTTTCCACTGTTTTCTTTGTCCAATGTCAATGTTTTCTTCCTTTGTTTCCTAGCTTTGGACAAGTAATATCTGAGAATGATTTTCTCCTTGGAATTAATCCTGGATAGGGAGTAATAGGAATGATTGGACTTTCTCCATCGAAAAAAAGGGTTGTCAAAATACTCCAAGACGTAAGCGGAATTATAAGGCCATCAAGGTTAGTTCATGTTTGAGATATCCTAGTATGGTTTTCAGTTTTTTTTTTTTTCTCCGAACTAACTTCACGTGTTTCATCTATTGATCTATTGTTCTTCAGGATGACTCTGCTTCTTGGGCCTCCTGCCTCTGGAAAAACAACATTTCTAAAAGCGCTTTCAGGGGAAACAGATGATGATCTAAGGGTTTGACTATTCTCTCTACTTTTCATTTTTTGTGTTTGATATGTCATCTCTCTATCCTGTAAGAATTTGTCTTCCGTCATTTTTGGTCTTTGAAAAGAAAAGTTGCTTGAGCTTGGCCAAGTGAAAAATCAAATGGATTATGGTTTCTTTTTGTGTACTACTAATTATTTTATGGACAGGTAACTGGGAAAATCACCTATTGTGCTCATGAATTCCATGAATTTATCCCTCAGAGGACATGTGCTTATATCAGCCTGCATGATCTTCATCATGGAGATGACAGTCCGTGAGACATTGGATTTCTCAGGACGCTGCTTGGGAGTTGGAACCAGGTATGATCTGCTAGTGGAGTTGTCAAGACGGGAGAAAGAAGCAGGTATAAAACCAGATCCTGAGATTGATGCATTCATGAAGGCCACCGCCATGGCTGGCCAAGAAACCAGTTTGATCACAGATTATGTTCTCAAGGTTTGTTGCCCTCTATTCTGAAATTGAATCTTTATTTCCTCAATTAACAAGCAACCTAACAAGCTGATCCTCCTCTGATTTTACATCAGATACTTGGGCTGGATATTTGTGCTGATATCATGGTGGGAGATGAGATGAGAAGGGGCATTTCTGGTGGACAAAAGAAACGTGTTACTACCTGTATGTATAGTTATGTTAGAAATTTTTTGCGAAGGAATGTTTGGTACTAATTCTGATAATCACTTTTCAATTTTCTGAATGGAACGGATTTATTAATGCAGGCGAAATGTTAGTAGGACCGGCAAAAGCATTTTTCATGGATGAAATATCAACAGGGTTGGACAGTTCCACAACCTTCCAGATTGTCAAGTTCATGAAGCAGATGGTCCATATTTTGGATATAACAATGGTCATCTCTCTCTTGCAACCTGCACCTGAAACATATGATCTTTTTGATGACATTATTCTTCTTTCAGATGGCAAGATTGTATACCAAGGCCCGCGTGAGAATGTTCTTGAATTCAATGAGCATATGGGCTTTAGATGCCCGGAGAGGAAAGGGATTGCAGACTTTCTGCAAGAGGTAACATCCAAAAAGGACCAAGAGCAATACTGGTTTAGGAAGAACCAACCTTACAGGTATATCTCAGCACCTGAGTTTGTGCAGAGCTTCAACCCTTTCCACATTGGCCAGCAGATGATGGAAGACCTTAGGGTTCCTTTCGAAAAATCAAGGGCCCATCCAGCTGCTCTGGTGAAGGAAAAGTATGGTATCTCCAACTGGGAACTCTTCAGAGCATGCTTTTCAAGGGAATGGTTGCTGATGAAGCAGAATTCTTTTGTATACATATTCAAGACTACCCAGTTGCTAATTATGGGAACAATAGCCATGACTGTATTCTTTGAGAATTAGAAAACAAAACCCGGGTCATTTCAAGATTCAACAAAATATTGGGGAGCACTGTTTTTCTGTCTTAATAATGTGATGTTTAATGGGATGGCAGAGCTTGCAATGACAGTTTTCAGGCTTCCTGTGTTCTTTAAACAGAGGGATTTCTTGTTCTACCCTGCATGGGCTTTTTCCATGCCGATTTGGGTCCTCCGGATTCCTGTCTCCCTGATAGAATCTGGGATTTGGACTGTTCTTACATATTATACCATTGGGTTTGCTCCTGCTGCCAGTAGGTAAGTGCAAACCTCTTGTTTTTCAGTTTGTTGATTTAATGCTCATTGGAATATTTTAGTCTTACTAGTGGGAGTTTCATTTGTTGACATATCTTCAATGATTTCAGGTTCTTCAAACAGTTCTTAGCTTTCTTTGGTGTTCATCAAATGGCACTCTCTCTCTTTCGTTTCATTGCAGCTGTTGGAAGGACACCAGTTGTTGCAAACACACTTGGTACCTTTACCTTGCAAATTGTTTTCGTGTTGAGAGGTTTTGTTGTGGCTAGAGGTGAGAAATTAATTATTTATTTATTTACTGTTGAACTTCTTGTTGTTCAACTAAGATGCTACACATTATAATCTTGTACTCTATTACAATCATTTCCTTCTCGGTTGGCAGGTGATATCAAGTCATGGATGATGTGGGCTAATATATTTCACCTTATGATGTATGGGCAAAATGCAATTGCCATCAATGAATTTCTTGATGAAAGATGGAACAATGTAAGTACTCCCATCTGTAGAAAAGAAATCTACTTATGAACAGCAGTGAATTTTGACCTTTTCTTTTGTGGTTTTTCTGCCATTCAGAGTCTACAAGAATAATCACATCAGTCATCTGTTAATTTCATAGCCAGAGCCATCATATAAGCTTATAACACCTTAATGTTTCTTTTGCACAGCCTGTTCCAAATTCCACTGATTCAGTTGGAGTAACACTTCTTAAGTAAAGAGGCCTATTCTCGGAAGAACATTGTATTGGATTTGTATTGGAGTGCTTTTTGCATTTTCTCTCCTTTTCAATGTTCTTTTCATTGCAGTGCTGACGTTCTTCAACAGTAAGTCAATATTTCTCCTTTATAAATTGGTTTTATGTTATGGGATGCGATTCATGTGTTGATTTTTTCCCCAAATCAAATTCCAGTGCCTGGGGATACTAAATCTCTGCTTTTGGAGGATAACCCTGACGACAATGGTAGGAGGCGATTAGCATGCAATAATGACGGTAGGTTGTCCTACTCCTGCCTCTTTTAGATATCAATTTGGTCGCTTTCCCTCTTTTTTCTTGCTTGACTTTGTATGTTACATTTACCAAAGTAGACATTTGGCTTGAAAGTAATCACATAAACATCCCCTTTAAGACCAATATTACTCATCTAACGTTGCATCACCAATTACAGGTATTGATATGGCTGTGAGAAATGCTCAAGGGGGTTCCAGCTCAGCTATTGGTGCTGCCAACGAAGGATCTAGAAGAGGAATGGTTCTGCCCTTCCGGCCCCTTTCGCTTGCATTCAACCATGTGAATTACTATGTGGATATGCCTGCTGTAAGTCATGTTTATCAGTGCTGTAAATTGAAAGTATCCGTGTAAAAATATCTCTCTGATTTGTTTTAAGAACAAGAGATGAAATGCCAACTAAACTCTTGTGCTGTTGTTGAAGCCATATGTTTTAGTTTGAGAGCTAGCTACAGTGCTACATTTTATGAAATCAATGTGGATATCTGATGATGTACTATAGCTTCTATTGATGGATTTTGGTTCCTTATCAGGAAATGAAGAACCAAGGGGTTGAAGAAAACCGGCTGCAACTGCTGTGTGATGTTAGTGGTGCTTTCAGGCCTGGAATTCTGACTGCACTAGTTGGTGTGAGTGGTGCTGGGAAGACCACTTTGATGGATGTTTTGGCAGGAAGGAAGACTGGTGGGTACATTGAAGGAAGCATAAGCATTTCTGGTTACCCCAAGAACCAAGCCACATTTGCTCGGGTCAGCGGTTACTGTGAACAGAACGACATTCACTCACCATATGTGACAGTTTATGAATCTCTCTTATACTCTGCATGGCTCCGTCTTGCTTCAGATATAAACGATTCAACAAGAAAGGTATGTTTTCTTATTCATTGGAATCACTACCATTATGTTATAAATACAATAAATTGAAGTTTGAAGGTAATGAAAAGGGCGGTTTTCTTTCTTTCAGTAGATGTTTGCTGAGTCAGCTTGATTTATTGAGCGATTATTGATGTTATGCCTGGGTTGCCATCCGAACAGAAGAGTGTTTCACCATAGCTGCAGAGGCTGGTTAATCCCTCCATCACAGATTTACTCAACATCAGGCTTTCGACCGGAGCTGCGTAATACGTGTGCTGTATGAATGTTAGTGATACCGGGCGGATCGTTGTATGCATATTGGTCACCGAGCATTGATATTTTTTGAAGCATTTGATGAGTGTATACCTCAAAGTTTATGAGCGGTTCTTCTTTCATAGCTTGTTGCATTCCCGTTTATTAACATGATTATGTTCCTATTCATCTTTCCTATCCCTTGTTTATTACAGAGCAGCTTTTGATGAAGATAGGAGGACAAGTGATTTATGGGCCTTCTATTCAATTCGTTAGCTTGTTGAATATTTGAGAATCTTTTCTTTCCCCCTTCTTTATGTGATTGATTCCCAGTTTGTCCTGTTGGGGCCCAAGCCTTCACTCTATATTCAGTGTACATGATATTCATATTAAACCAAAAGGTTATTGTGCTTGAGTTTTTAGGGAGAGTTGGTTGTTTAATATCACTCGATGGTAAACTAATTCTTCTAGTCCCAAATGGTTCCTGTGCCAAGAAAATGAGAAAAAGAAAAATAACGGGAACAGATGCAAAGAGATTCTTTCTTTCTGTATTCAAGTTTTCGACGGTTCATTTCGTAGCTGAAAACTTCTTGACAGATTGCATGAGCCTTCTTATCTATTCTCTACTAACTGTGTCTCTGAAATTTTGATTTATCGAACTTTCAGAGTCCAGATAGGTATCTGTTTTGCCCAATTTCCGAGTTCCTTTCTACAGCCTGTGTTCCAGGTTACAAGACTGAGGTTACAGCAGTCCAGCAGTTGAGGCCTCACTCTGATAGCTGATTTTTGCAGAAGTTTATGTTATCCCCGCTTTTGCGGCCAGTAATAAACATCATTCAGACTACCTCTTTCTGAGCTGTGAGTCTTCTTCACTCCCTTTTTGTATAGCACAGGATGTTTTGTCATCAATGTTCCATCAAATTTGCTTTTTTCTGCTAGCCAGAGAGTTCACTTTGCCAGCATCCAGCACTGGTGCCACCGTGTTAAAAGATCTTTTACTCATTGACAAGATTTTCCCCACCTCTTATAATAATGCAAGCGCTTGTTTGAGTACATTGTTTACCGAACTCGAGCAGGTTATCCGGAGCTTTTCGCGGACGATTATCATGGGTAGCAGTTTGGTGTCATCTTCCTGGAGTAAAGGAGGCCAGGAGGTGTTTGTAACCACCGATTTGAACTACATTCCTTATGATTTCTACAAGTTTATTTTCTTTGAAGTGGTTAATGAAGTTTACGAACAATTTCCCAATGCATACAAAACAACAAGACCTCGTTCAATCTACTGCGCTATATATTCTCGCTGTTTTTTTCCTAGGAGCCTAAATGCTACTACATTGCAATTCACAGGGCGCTTGAGAGGACATTATTCTAATGCAGAAAGAGCAAGAGAATGTAGTCGAGTTGCCTTATGCATTTGCTCAGTAGAAAGATAAATTTAAGTATATTTAAGTATGATGGTCTATGCCGCATCTATGATTTATATGCATATCGCCAAAGTGTGGCCATGTAGACAATTTATGCTGTGATCCAACTCTGCTTATGCTCTTCTTCTTTACTCCATGATTGGGTTCCACTGGAAGGTGGACAAATTCTTGTATTTCTATTACTTCATATGCATGAGCTTTATCTACTTCTCAATGTACGGGATGATGTTGGTTGCTCTCACTCCCGGACATCAAATTGCTGCCATTGTTAGTTCCTTTTTTTTTTTTTTTTGATAAACAATGAAGAACATTCATTGAATAGATGATAAATCAGAAAGAATCACCTCCTCCAACCAAGAAGGGATGACAAAAGACTTGTAGAGACTAGCGTTGAAACAAGCATGTCTAGCTAGAACATGAGCACACTTGTTTGCTTGCCTCTTTACAAACCGAATAGAGTACTACTACCTCTAAGACACAATCCGAAATTAAAAAGCCATATTCGTAATAGCCAAAGAGTGGAATAAACCGTTAAATTAATAAGTAAATGTATCACTAAATGGGTTGAAGCTCTGATGCAAAAATATAACCTGAGATGCAAAATTATAAATGGGCCAAGTTAGACATATGGACAAACATCAAATGCATTTATGTACCTTATCCCATCATTAATGTCATGAGTTAGTTAGGACACATACCGGCCTGGGGATGAGGAAGCCAGAGAACAAGTTCCAGAAACTGAAGAAGAAGGAACTAACAACGGGTAAAGAATTTGATGTCCGGGAGTGAGAGCAACCACCATCATCCCGTACATTGAGAAGTAGATAAAGCTCATGCATATGAAGTAGTAGAAATACAAGAATTTGTCCACCTTCCAGTGGAATCCAATCATGGAATAAAGAAGAAGAGCATAAACCAGGGATTGAATCACAACATAAATTGTCTCTATGGCCACCTGCACAAGGCAATATGCATATAACCATGATGCAAGATACAAGAAGATTCTCATACTTGAATATACTTAAATTTATCTTTCTACCCGAGCAAATGCATAAGGCAACTCGACTACATTCCCGCCGCTTCTTCTCAGAGAATAGCCCTCTCAACTCAAGCATAACAGTTGCAACGCAAGAGCATTTGAAGCTCCTAGGAAAAAAACAGCAGATATATGGCACCCAGTAGATTGAACAGGTCTTGTTGTTTGTATCTGTAGGGGAAATTGTTCGTAAACTTCATTAACCACTTCAAACAAAATAAACTTGTAAAAAGCACAAAGGAATGTAGTAGTTCAAGAATGATTAGTTTTAGGATTACATCTGGTCTCCTTTGCTCCAGAAGATGACACCAAACATAACACCAATCACAATCATCATGAAGAATCGAATAGCATTATACTCGGAGTTCCTCCAGTAAGAGTAGTGCTGCTTCCAGAAACAAGCCTTGCATTGAGTTATAAAGGATTGGGAGTACTATGTAGGGAAGTAAAGATCTTTTGACCCTAGTGCTGGAGTGCTTAGTTCTTTAATAAGATCTTGATTTCTCCTGAAGACAATGGAAAAAGAAAAATTGATGGAACAATCAAGTATTAAAACATCCATGTGCTTATACAAAAAGGGAGGTGGAAGAGAGACCTAATGTACCTCGGTAAAAAAGAGTCGGGCCTAAATGATGTTTATTACTAACCCGTGAAGAGCGTGAGTTGGCATAAACTTATGCAAAATCGATATCAAGGTGAGCCTCAACCGCTGGACTGGCCGACCAAGCATCCGTAGCCGGATCAGAACCCTTACCCAACCCTCGAACGTAATCGTAAGAGGTTTTGTGGAATTAGCTTAAGCCGGATACCTAATATCTGGTCTCTGGTACGAGTTCTTTCTTTGAAACTTTCAATACTAGAGATTTTCAATAAAATCCAAAATTCCATGATATTTTTTAGTTAAGCAGAAGAGAATAGACATTAGAATAGATAAGAAACTCATGCACCCATCAAAAAAGTTTCTTCAAACAGATAGAAATGAACAATCAGAAACTTAGATACAGAAAGACTATGCTTTATCTGTTCCGTTATTTTTTTTTTCCCATTTTCTGAACTGAGAACAATTTAGGATTAGAAAATTGGATTTACCTACATCGGAATTGTTAAACGACTAACTCTCCTAAAAGCTCAAGCATATAGGATTTGGATTTTAATATAAATATCATGTCTTTAATAGGAATATGGAAATGAGGCATAGTTTTAGCATGAATAAAGAAAAGGGGAAAAAAACCTCAAAATATTCAACAAGGTTGTGAGATTACACAAGATGTCCCGTATAAATCACTTGTCCTCCTCTTCATCAAAAGTGAAATATGGAAAATAAACAAGGATAGGAAGATGAAACACAGACATAATCATGTAACAGCAGGAATGCAAAGAGCTTTCAAGAAGGAACCACTATAAAACTGAAACATACCTCATCAAATGCTTCAAAATATCAATGCTCGGTTGGTGAATTGTGCATACAACAAGCCAGCCTGTCCACCGTGATTCTCATAAAGACGCATCACACCACAGGGTGCCACAGCTTCAAGTATACCTGGATGCGGGCTCATCCATAAATATGATGGAGGGATTAGCAACCAACTCTACAGCCTATGGTGAGCCTCTTCCCTCCGCTCGCCTGAAAGACCATCCACCCCGAGTCCAACTGTAGCATGCCTCAATGGATTCAGCTCAACCAAATCCATAACTTCTTCAACAAACATCTATAAGAAGAAAGAAAACCATATTAACTACATTGCCCATTGATGAGCTTAAAAGTCATATATTTTTAATCCATTTTTCTGTTTGATTTTCATCTGAAAAGGAATAATTAATATGCAGAAATATGAAGAAACTCACCAAATTTGTTATTAGCAGGTAAAAGGGAAGAAAGAAGAAAAAGCAGTAAAAAAATGCAGCACTGTGGAGTAAAATGCAATACAGTAAGTGTAAATGAGTTAAATCGTTAACTAATGTTGCATTTTGGGCTTGCACAAACCAGCTTATGATGTCGCGACATCGTGAAATTGAAGGAAATTTGATGCAGTCGCTGATGTGCATCGCAAGTTATTAGGCGTACCGAGGACTAAATCCGTAGACTTAGAATGATGTCGCGACAACATCGCATGTTCTGCGACAAAGGTTGATGTCGCGACAAGGGATGGAGGTCGCGACAAGAGAAGCGCCCGGGGGTTAAGTGATGTGCTCTGAAAAGATGAAACCGGCGGTGACTTTGAAGCCGATTTCGCGATGCAGGACTAATGTCGTGGACACCAAAAGCAACTGGAAGCCTCCAGACATAGTTGACGCCGCCACAAGAGATTAATGTCTTCGACATAAGACATGCCTGGCTTGAAGGTTGCGCCTCAAGTTGATGTTCTGGGACAGACTGATGTCGACATCGAACCACGCTTGAAAGTCGCAAAGACATGAGCCGATGTATGACAATGGATTGATGTCGCGACATCGTGAACGAACAGCTTGAAACCCGCAGAGGTGATGGGGGCGATGTCGCACAAAGGATTGATGTCATGTACAAGAAGACACCAAGAAAGCTTCAGAGACATAGATGATGTCGCTGAAGATTGATTCCTTTGTCGCGACATAAGATGCCTTCCGGAAAACAAAGGAATGTCATGGACCACTGATAAATGTCGCAACAAGTGCCAAATTAACTAATGTCGCGACAAGAGGTCACACTGAACAAGAATATCGGCTACCCACTCGAAATCCACAAAGAATGCATTGGAATTAGGCCCAACTCGAGAAACCCTATAAATAAGCGCAGCCTACCCGTGAGAAAAAATGGCGCGCGCAAGGTAACGAAGATCCGGGTAGCCGGCTTCATTTTATTTTCTTTATTTTTCTTTCTTTATTTTCTTTTTTGTTTCCAATGTTATAGATTAGATTATTTTCATCTTTATTTTTTTTTGTTTATTTTCTCGATCCGATGTTAATGCTTTGAGCGTAAGCCGAATGCGTAATTCTATTCTTTCAAATTACTACCTGAATGTTTGAAGTTCCGCATAAATTTCTGTAATTCGACTTTCCAGCTTCAAATTGGCAGCTTGTTCCTCTTATGGATCGTAGAGGAATGCCGAGTGAGTAATTCAGTAATTGAGAAACCCAACTTCCATTAAGTGAATGCTATAGTCAGAATTTATCTTCCCTGTAGTTGTTTCCCAAAGCAGCTCTGTAAATTCCCGGGGCCTTATGAATTTACTTCCTGCTATGGGTTTAATGTTTTTTGATCTGAATACGCTTTCTACCCGTTTTAAGATTCGCTTTCATTGCTCTGATTTTTATGAGGTCCTCCAGGACAATAAGTAGAAGGCATTCCCTGGGAGTATTATGAACATTTCCTTGAAGGTATATTAACCCGCTATTAGAGATCTAATTATTTTGTAAGTTTACTTAGATAAATCCTCTTCTCACTCTGAAATCAAGAAAGAGTTGAATGAGAGTTATCAATTTAAACAAGGTAGAGTTCACCTCAATCTGAATAGTGAAGCAACTCGTGGTTAGCCGAGATCTAATCATGAGAGGGTGATCTATTCTAATTTAGAGGAAGAGCAACCGTGAGTTGTATATCCTTTTTGCTGATCGATAACTTGGGAGCTAAGGTTTACAACCATAAATGGGTATGAAGTATTAAAAGAAAAATAATTGCATTAAGGAAACCCTATTAAAGTAGTCATCTAATTCCCTCGTCTTCGAAAGAATCAGAAAAATAGATAATGAATCGTGGAGTGTGGAGAGATCTAGTCGCACCGCTAAACGCCTTGGACAAGAGATTTTTTAAAACTCGAAATACAAAAGCAATTTTATCGTGTTAACTACAGGAATTGGATACTTCACAATAGCAAGAGCTTTTGATGTGTCCTCTAAAAGATAAATCATTCGCTTCATTTATTTTCTTAACTATTCATTATTCTTATTCTTTAGATTTGGCTTATTTGATTGTTCATTCTTTCCTTATATACTTTGTATATTTTAATGTACCTTCTTAAGCCGGATCACAATGTCATGTTATAGTCCAAATAGTATGAAGCTCGAAAGTAGTCGTAGAAGTTGATCTAGAATTCTGAGGATCTCGTGGGATCGATATCTGACTTATATCCATTTTATTACTTGTCGACTTGTGCACTTGCAGTATATGATGCCAAAACCAAAATTGAAAATGATTTACTCTAGAGATTTTTGGTCTATATAGTAGAAAGTCACTGTGTTTTACGCTACGGATTAGGACACAAATTTTGGTAATAAAGGCAGTAAATTTGTATATGTCTTTTGGTGGACTTAACAAGTTTTATGGCGCCGTTGCCGGGGATTAGTTAGTAGTCCTTTGGTAATAGTGTCATAACCTTGCATACATGACTGAAGGCTTAACAAGTTTTATGGCTCCGCTGTCGGGATCAGCTTTCTTCAGGTTTAGTAAATCATGTTCGTATCAGAGAAGGAAATGCTAATTTGGACATTTTGAAGAAAAGACAAAATAGCTTTTCAAGCAAAGGTTATTTTTAGCCACTAAACCTTTAAATGTAAACCATATTGAAAATATTTGTTGATCAGACTAATCCTATTAATGTAAGTGTGTTTTGATTTCAGGGACAAAATTTTAATGCATAGGAAACAGAACACTGATCTGATTCCAGCAGACACAGAATTAGAGAGAACACTCAGAAGCTTGAGAAAGATAAAGAAGGCAGAAAACTCAACCATGGCAGATGAAAGACAGATCGTAATGAAGTGGCTGGGGAAGGTACTAGAAGGCCTCCAATCATCGATACTATGGAGGACTTCTGGAAGCCTATTATTCAAGATGAGTATTCTGCAATCAGGCAGCCAACTATTGATGCAAATAATTTTGAACTTAAACTAGCACTAATTACAATGGTCCAGCAAAGAGTCACATCAATATCCCACCGAGGGACCCAAACGAGCACCTCGGGAAGATTTCTCGTGGATGGCTAATACAAAGGAAGGAATGGGTGAGACAAGTCAACCGCATCTATTCCCATTCTCTCTAAGAGATACAAGCAGCCTACATGGTATGAATCTTACCATATGGCCTGATACTGGAGGAGCTAGTAGATGCCTACTTAGGTGTATTCTTCCCCCAGCCCTCACCTCAGAGAAGGAGCAAAATCATCAGAGCCAAACAGGGGGAAGATGAAAGCCCGGTATGTAGCTCGGGAAAGATTCAAACGGTCAGAAGATGTCCAATGTACCGGGATAGATTTGAAGATCGACATGGACATTGTATATCATGCCTTGAATGATATATCAAAGGGGATCATCGATGCTTCATATGTCAGGAGCATTCAAACGAAAAGTAATCAAGAGGCAAAAGAGCTGATCAAGACCCGGGTTAAATGTAATATGAAAACTCCTTCCTCGAGTTTTCAAGAGGAAACAATGAGGAAAGGGGATCATGAGCCGAGCAAGATGACAGCCATGGAGGCCAAGTTGATGCCATTATGCAATGTGGATGGACAAACAAGAAAGGAAGACACACCGCCCATGAGATAGAGCAAATAAAGAGAGTTATTGAAGGAAGTGGGCCGAGAGCCATCAAGAATTGAATTTATGATGTCAAGAGGTTAAGACTGGGTGAGCCAAGAAACTACCATTTCAAACCCAATACTAACCTCGCTAAAGACATTATCACCTGACCGAGAATCATGAGACTACACAGTGGCTTCACAAGGCCCAAGGTAATGGGATAACCCTCACCAGTGGCTATCACCGGTACACCTCAAGGTTCCAGCGAGCAAAGATCAAGGAAATGAACACAAATGAATATCAGTATCGAGGAGGGCCCACCTTGAAGAATGTATGTCAGCAGCTCATGGGGATAATAAGAAGCCGTTTGAACCTCCATGAACAAAGCTTACGTGAATCGAAGCAATCGCTACCAATTCCTCAAAAATTTTCGTAACACCAATGCATCCCCGAAGAACCCGAGACACAAGTGGCAAATTGGCCCTAACCCCGCAAAGCCGCAGGAAAGATGCCTTCCCAAGTATGGCCAGAAGAATCCAAAAGACCGCATGACTTTGCGCCAGAGTGGGAAGAGTTAGAAAAGATGAAAGAAAAAAATGACAAAGTAAAGAAGAAGAAGAAAGCCTGTAAAAGGAAGAAGACCGAGAAAAGAAAGAAGGAGTGGACAGGAAGGATATCCAAGGCTCTAGACCTGCAGTCCCATTTCCACAAAGACTGCAGAAATCAAAGATAGAGGAGCGGTTTGCAAGGTTTTTGAAAACCTTTCAGAAGCTAGAGATTAGTATGCCCTTTACAGAAGTGGTGACTCAGATGCCACTCTATGCAAAATTCCTGAAGGACATGCTGAGCAAGAAAAGAAAGATAGTAAGAAGAGATTTGAATCTCACCGCGCTCTGCGCGTTAGCTGATAAAGAAAGAATTGCCGTAAAGATGAAGGATCCAGGAGTTTTACAATTCCTGCATCACTGAGGAGTTGAATTCCAAAGCCTCTCGTGACTCCAGAGCCAGTATAAACTTGATGTTCTTCGCCGGCTACAACTAAGCTCGGGAGGGGCTATTCCGCCACTGGCTCAAACGGGCGCATGATCGATGGTAAAACCCGAGGAGTCTGGAAGATGTGGCCGTCACTGCTAGAAATTTGTTTCTTCCCAAAGACTTCATCATTCGACATGGAAGAAGATTCGGCACCCGCTATCGGGGAGACCATTCCACACCTGGAGCCACCCCTTGATCGACATGGCAAAAAGGAGTTCTACCTTGAGGGTTGAGATAGTCTAATGCTTCAACTTGACTTCAAAAGCATGCGCATTATAGACATGAGAGAGAAAATTGCAATATAGTTGATGATGTCTATACCTACAACCCCGATGTTCACAATGATCAGAATGTCTCAAAATTTTTATCAATGAAAAAGAGATAAAATTCTCAAGATATCAAGATGACTACTCGATTGTCCATACAAATGCCTTTCATTCTATAGAACCTGTCGAAGCCCGAAGCAAAACAGAAATGACAAAGGGGAAAATAATGAAAAAGGAAATCATCAAGAAACCAAGAAGAGGGGCTAGTGTTGAAAGAGCTGCCAAGTCATTTGAAGATGCTTACTTAGAATCACTAAAGAGAAACTGATTATCTCGCTTAGACTCAAGTGATGTCAGGAAACAAGAGGTTGCCGATAATCTTTAAAGAAGCATAAAGAGTCTATAGCTTGGTCCATTGAAGAGTTAAAGGGTATCAAATTCATCAATTTGTATGCACAAAATTCTCGCTAGAAGAAACTTCAAAGCCATCTGTAGAATATCAAAGGAGATCGAACTGATGCGAAGGAAGTAGTCAGAAGGAGGTACTCCAAATTAAGCCGACGCCGGTTTTATCTATGCAATTTCGTATAGTCCTCGTATCTACCCATGTGTCCAAAGAAGGGTGGGTTTATCAGGATCCTCAATGAGAAAATTTGAATTGATTCCAACAAGAACAAAGTGATAGATGGAGGGTATGCATTGATTACGGTGAAGCCGAACACAAACACCGTAAAAGATCATTTCCCTTTGCCCTTCATTGATCGATGTTGGATGATGAAGGTGACACCTCATTTTTGTTTCTTGATGTGGGTATTTAGGATACAATCAGATTGCTATTGCACCTGAGGACCAAGAGAAGACCACATTCACATGCCCCTATGGTACCTTGCTCTCGTATGGATGCCATTTCACGTAATGCTCCCGCTTACATTCCAAAGGTGTAAGGATGTCAATGTTCTCAGACTTGGTTGAAGAGGTTATAGAATTTTTTATGGATGACTTCACCGTGTATGATCCGCTATCGCACTCAAGAACCCGAAACAAAGGCTTCAAAGATGCCAAGACAAACAAATAGCACCGAATCAAAATGCCATTTTATGGTAACAAGGTATTGTCTTCGGGGCAAGGTAATTTATGCATCGACTGAAGTAGACCAATCCAAGGTATCCATTATCAAAACTCGCACTACCTACCACAAGAAAAGGAGTAAGAAGCTTTTGGGGCATGCCGGATTTTATAGAGATTCATTAAAGACTTCTAAAAATAGCCGCATCAATTATGTATTACCGGGAGAAGGATACAAGGTTTAATTTTGATGACTCCCGCAAGGTCGCTTTTGAAGAAATCAAGATCAAATCGTTCAAGACCTATAATGGCTATCGTTAATCGTAATGGACTGCAAAGATTGAAATAATGTGTGATGTTGATTTTGCAAATGGAGCCCTAGCAAAGAAAGGAGAAAATATTCCAGACTATATACTATGCTAGAACCTTCAATGAAGCACAAGAAAATTACTCAACAACTGAAAAGAGATACAGCTATAGTATTTGCTTGTGAAAAATTCAGCAATACATTTTGGGATCCCATGTTATTATTCATACCGATCATGCAAAAGAATCAAGTACCGATGTCAAAGAAGCTAAGCCAAGATCGATAAGGCGGGTGCTGCTATTGGAAGAGTTTGACTTGGAGATCAAGGATAAAGGTGTGACAATGTGATAGCCATCACTCTGTCAAGAGTAGAAAGAAGCACCGCCAAGAAGAGAAAGTAATATTAATGCAGAACTTCCCGCATGAGCAATCGCTTAAAGTCCCAACTTCCATGGTATGCTGATATTGTGAACTATTTAGCTTGTGGAGTAGTTCCTTCGTAATCTCACTACCAACGTAAGAGGAAACTCGAATCGATGCTGTATTATATTTGGGATGATCCATCATTATTTAAAAGAGGTGCCGACATGATAATAAGAAGATGTGTGCCGAAATGAACAAGGCAATATTCAATGAATGCCATGCATCACCATATGGGGCATTTTTCAGAGAAAGAATGTACCATAAGATATTCAATCAGATTTTATTGGCCTAATTATTCAGAGATTGTGCTGAGGGTTAAATCTGTGTGATAGATGCCAAAAGATTGAAATATCACTAGCCAGAATGAAATGCCCCTAAGAGGTATAATGGTAGCAAATCTTTACATGGGGAATAGATTTTATGGGACCATTCCCACCATCATTGGGAACCAAACATTGTTAGCAATTGATTATGTTTCCAAATGGAAGCAGTGGCTTGTCCAAGGAATGATGCTTAATACGCTTTTGAGCTTTTGCAAAAAAATTATTTTTGGAAAGCGTATTTGAACACCTGCACTCATCATTAGTGATGGGGAAGCCATTTGCAAAATGTAAATATTAGAAACTCATGAGCAGTATGGGATCAAGCATGTAATGAGTCTAGCTTATCATCCCCAAACCAATGGACAAGGCAAATTTCCAACAGCAGATTAAAAGAATACTTGAAAGACTGTGAGCCTGCTGTGAAGGATTGGTCTTCCAAACTTGATGATGCACTTCTCGCCATGATCAGATACAACCCCATTGAATGTCCCCATACGTAATTAGCTGGCAACCATGTCACCTACCGAATTGGAATACAAGGCAATGTGGGCTTACAAGAAGTTGGAACCTCGATTTTAAACTCGCAAAGGAAGAGAGATTGCTCCAACTGGTCTCGAATCGAAGAATCGAGAAATGAAGCCTATGATAATGCTAGAAACTACAAGGATAAGACAAAGAACATATGATCAAAGGATCTTTGGAGGAAAGAGTTCGTGAAAGGTGGGAACAAGTTCTATCTGCTTAATTTCTAGACTTAAATTGTTTCCAGAGTTGAAATCCAAGCTGATGCACACATTACGCGGTGTCAAGCAATACATTTGGCTGTGTTGACATTAAGGACTGATATCGAGAAGAATTCAAAGTCACTTGGACAAAGACTGGGTACCATTCCAAGGTGGAGGAAGGAATGGAAGAGCTCCAAACAGTTATCTAGAGAAGAAGAACTTAAAATGTTAAGTCTACCAAGGACTCCAAACTGAAAGTGTACCGATGGGAGTGCAACCCATAGAAAATTTAGTTTCGCTTAGATTTTGAATTTTTTTCACGTAATTTCGTTTTCGATTAGTTCTTATAAAGATAGATTTAATTTTGAGAAGTTAATTGTAGTTTAACAATTCTTTCGAATCATAAAGATGCGCCCAAGTAAAGGTCGAAAAGACATGAGCGTAGAAAAGCAACCTGTGACACCTCCAAAGAACTGCGTAAATGTCACGATTGATGAACAAAGGGGGTAACTTTCTCCTTAAACCAAACCCTGCGGAAATATGAGTGAATTGCTTGTTGAATTTCATTGAGATGTTCGAATAAATGTCTAAAGGAGTATAGGATTAATAAAGGAATTAGTTCAAGAATAAAAACTCGAGATGTAATGTCGAATTGAATAAAGGCATAGATTAGGAATAAGCCGAGATGCGCATACAAAATGCGCATTAAGGCCAAATGAATACAAATTTTTAATTGAAACACAAAGTGCAAAAAGGACTTAAGCTTAACCGATAAGTCCGTATTAGAGGAAGGTAATACAATAGAAGGAACAAAACATATTTTCGAAGCTTGTGGTACGAATAAGAAGTCAAGGAACCCGTTGAATATCAATTAATTTAACTACTCATCAACAAAATGAGTCAAGGAAACTTATGGTTATCACAACTATCCAATCCAAATTCTGTGAACTTGTTAGATTATTGATTGAGGCGAAATCCTAGGTGATACAACTGACAAGAGATGATGCAGGCCATTCTTTGATAGTTTGAGCCATTCTAGCCATCCCTATTCATATGCTGATGCATATACCTTAGTTCCGTGAACACAAACAAGCTTATTTTTCACAAATAAGCCAATGTTCCCAACCCATCCTAAAAAATCAATCCTTCAAGAGAACCTATGATTACCTGTGAATTCAAGGAGGAAGAAAGAAATGAAGTTTGGGGAGTATATGTTTTTGAGGAACCCAAGGAGAAAAAAATATAGAAAAAGGGAATGAAAAGAAAAAAAGGCAAAGAGCGTAAATGCAATAGAAAGAAAGCTTATAGGGATAAGTTTTATCTGGTGGCCTAACTCTCAACAATTAAGTTCTTAGGTGTTTCAAACACCTAGCACTTAATGCCATCCGTATGGGAGCTACTAACCCAAAGTTCGCTAAGAGTGTTAGAAAGCCTAAAAGGTAAACATTGCACTATCCCCGAACGGTGACAAACAAAGGAAATTTCCCCACCAAGTACAAGTGAGAAATAGGGCAAGGCTCAATTGAAGCAATCAAAGAGATGTCCCAAACATGAAGTTTAGGGGAGTTTATTAAAGAAACTAAGGCAAAGAAAGTGGCGGTGAGGGGGTGAAAAAAAAAAAAAAAAAAAAAAAAAGAGGAGAGAAAAGGTTCAGGGTAATCTAACCTAAAATTCCTTCCATCCCACTCTATTACCCAAGCCTAACAATATGTTTTTCCAAAAGACTGATGATTCAAGGTCGGAATTACCATTAAGGAGATCAATATGAACAACAAACCTATGGAATTTGGAAAATATGGAAACAATCAAAACTGGAAGGACTTGGTGAGCTTATGACTCATTATGAAGATAAGAAAGGAAAATAATTTATTATTCAATAGGATCTAATGAATTATGTTGTTCAGAAACACTTCAACAGCTTAGTTTTCAGATACTATAAAGATTAAAACTAACCTTGAACTCGACTTGAAGCTAGATGTACAGAAACAATACCTTTGTATTTCAATCAAATTGATTGCTACCGCAAAACGTATCGTGTAATGTCCTTTTTTGTTCGAGGACAAACAATTTTTTCTTTCCTTGCTTCGAGGACAAGCAAAACTTAAGTTCGGGGGAGTTTGACGAGCTTAAAAGTCATCTATTTTTAATCCATTTTTCCGTTTGATTTCATCCGAAAAATGAATAATTAATATGCGTAAATATGAAAAACTCACCAATTTGTTATTAGTAGGAGGTGAAAGAAAGAAGAAAAAGTAAAGAATAAAATGCAAAAGAATTGTGGAGTAAAATGCGTAAATGGCAGGCGTAATGAAAGCAAATCGTTAACTAATGTTGTAGTTTTCGGGGCTTGCATACCAGTTATGATGTCGCAACATCGAAAATTGAAGAAATTTGATGCGTCGCGATGTATCACAAGTTAGGCAAATGGTATCAACTAAAGACTTATGAATGATGTGTCGCGACAACATCGCGGATGTAGCGACAGCGTTGATGTCGCGACAAGGGCGAGGTCGCGACAAGAGAAGCCTTGAAGCCATGCGACGTTTGAAAGATGAAACCAAGTAGATTCTAAGCTTCGATTTCGCGACAGAGGACTCGATGTCGCGACACCAAAAAGCAACCGCCAATGAAGCCCAGAGACAGGCTGATGTCGCGACAAGAGATTAATGTCGCCATACATAAGACGTGTTTCCGCTGAAGGTTGCAGCTTTTGCTGATGTCGCTATTGAAGAGTACTGATGTCGCGACATCAGAACCATCGCTGAAAGCCGCAAAGACATGAGCCGATGTCGCGACAATGGATTGATGTCGCGACATCAGTTACAAACAGTTGAAACCTGCAGAGGCATAAAGTGATGTTGCGACAGCGATCATGTCGCGATACAAGAAGACACCCGCTAAAAGTCATAGAGATTATAGATGATGTCGCGACATTGATTCCTTTGTCGACATAAGATGCCTTCGAAAAACAAAGGAATGTCATGACTAATTGATAAATGTCAGAACAAGTGCCAAACTAACTAATGTCGCGACTAGATTCGAGGTCGCACCTAATGCGAATATGGGCCAACCGAGAAACCCTATAAATAAGCAGCCTACCCAGAGAAAAAAGGAGGCAAAGGCGGCTGCAACGAAAGATCCGCAGTCAAGGCTTCATTTATTTTTTCTTTTTTTTTCTTTTTATTTTCTTTTTCTCGTTTCCGCTTATGTGATTAGATTATTTCATCTTTATTTTTTTGTTTATTTTCTCGATCTGATGAAGCATCGTTTTTGAGCGTAGTCGAATGCGTAATTCCATTCTTTTCAAATTACTACCGAATGTTTGAAGTTCGATACTTCTGAATCGACTTTTCCAGCCTAAATTGCGCTTGTTCTTATGATCGTAGGAATGTCAGAGGGAGAATTCAATAATTGAGAAACCCAGCTTCCATTAAATGAATGCTATAGTCATAATTTATCTTTCCTGTAGCTGTTTCCAGCAGCTTGTGAATTTCAATTTATGAATTTACTTCTGGTTATGGGTTTAATGTTTTTTGATCTGAATATCAGTTTCTTATACTCGTTTTAAGATTTGCTTCATTGCTCTGATTTCAAGGAGGTCCTCTGAGTGACACAGAGAAGGCATTCCCGAGTTATGAACATTTCCTTGAAGGTATATTAACTCATTAGAGATCTAATGAGCTTTGTAAGTGTACTTAGATAAATCCTCTTCTCACTTGAAATCAAGAAAGAGTTGGAATGAGTTATCAATTTAAACAAGGTAGAGTTCCACTCAATTCAATATGAAGCCAATCCCGTGTTAGCTGAGATCTAATCAAGGAGAGGGTGATCTAATCTAATTTAGAGGAAGAGCAACCAAGAAGTTGTATATCCTTGCTTGACCGATAACTTGGGAGCTAAGGTTTACAGTCCATAGAATGGGTATGAAGTATTGCAAAAGAAAATACCCGCATTAAGGGAAATCCCTATTAGTATTCCACCTGCTCGAAAGAATCAGAAAATTAGATAATGAACTGTGGAGTGTGGGAGATCCAAACAGATCATAACGCCCTTGGACGTATTTAAACCTGAAATACACAAGCAATTTTATCAGTGTTAACTACAGGAATTGATACTTCACAATAGCAATGTTTTTGATGTGTCCTTTAAAAGATAACTATTCAGTTTCCATTTATTTTCTTAACTATTCATTATTCTTTATTCTTTAGATTCCAGTTTATTTGATTGTTCATTCTTTTTCCTTATACTTGTATATTTTACGCCTTCTAAGCCGGATCACAAATGTCATGTTATAAATTCAAATAGTGTGAAGCTTGAGTAGTCGTGGTAGTTGATCTAGAAATTTTTGAGATCTCTGTGGATCGAGACCGGACTTATATCCATTTTATTACTTGTCGAATTGCACTTGATATTAGCCAAACCAAAATTGAAAATGATTTACTCTAGGAGATTTTTGGTCTATATAGTAGAAAGTCAACAAGTTTTATGGCGCTGTTGCCGGGGATTAGACAATAGTCCTTTGGTAATAGTGTCATAAATTTGTATATGTCTTTTGGTGGACTTAACAAGTTTTATGCAGGCGGGAATACTTACCACTATACTACAAACATCTGAAGCATACCTTTCTATAAGAAGAAAGAAAACCATATTAACTACATTGCCCATCAGCTACAATTTATTGAATTTATAACATAATGGTAGTGATTCCAATGAATAAGAAAACATACCTTTCTTGTTGAATCGTTTATATCTGAAGCAAGACGGAGCCATGCAGAGTATAAGAGAGATTCATAAACTGTCACATATGGTGAATGAATGTCGTTCTGTTCACAGTAACCGCTGACCTGGAGCAAATGTGTGGCTTGGTTCTTGGGGTAACCAGAAATGCTTATGCTTCCTTCAATGTACCCACCAGTCTTCCTTCCTGCCAAAGATCCATCAAAGTGGTCTTCCCAGCACCACTCACACCAACTAGTGCAGTCAGAATACCAGGCCTGAAAGCACCACTAACATCACACAGCAGTTGCAGCCGGTTTTCTTCAACCCCTTGGCTCTTCATTTCCTGATAAGGAACCGAAATCCATCAATAGAAGCTATTGTACAACATCAGATATCCACATTGATTCCATAAAACTTCGAAAGTATCTGTAGTACTGTAGCTAGCTCTCAACCTAAAACATACGGTTTCAACAACACCACAAGAGTATAGTTGGCATTTCATCTCTTGTTCTTCAAATTTTACTTAAAACAAATCAGAGATAGATACACATTTTCACATGGACACTTTCAATTTACAGCACTGATAGACATGACTTACAGCAGGCATATCCACATAGTAATTCACATGGTTGAATGCAAGCGAAAGGGGCAGGAAGGGCAGAACCATTCTCTTCGAGATCCTTCGTTGGCAGCAATTAGCTGAGCCTGGAACCCTTGAGCATTTCACAGCCATATCACCTGTAATCGGTGATGCAACATTAGATGAGTAATATTGGTCTTAAAGGGGATGTTTATGTGATTACTTTCAAGCCAAATGTCTACTTTGGCAAATGTAACATACGAAGTCAAGAAAGAAAAGAGGGAAAGCGACCAAATTGATATCTAAAAGAGGCAGGAGTTGGACAACCTACCATCATTATTGGATGCCAATCGCCTCCTACCATTGTCGTCAGGGTTATCCTCCAAAAGCAGAGATTTAGTATCCCCAGGCACTGGAATTTACTTGGGGAAAGAATCAACACATGAATCTCATCCCATATATAAAGGAGAAATATTGACTTACTGTTGAAGAACGTTAGCACTGCAATGAAAAGAACATTGAAAAGGAGAGAAAATGCAAAAAGCGCTCCAATGCAAATCCAATACCAATGTTCATCTGAGAATAGGCCTCTTTCCTTAAGAAGTGTTACTCCAACTGAATCAGTGGAATTTGGAACAGGCTGTGCAAAAGAAACATTAAGGTGTAATAAGCTTATATGATGGCTCTGGCTATTGAATTAACAGATGACTGATGTGGTTATTCATGTAGACTCTGAATGGCAGAAAACCACAAAAGAAAGGGTCAAAATTCACTCTGTTCATAAGTAGATTTTGTTAAAAGTATCATATTCATATTAAACCCAAATCATACAAGCTTGAGCTTTTAGGAGAGTTGGTCGTTTAACACGGTATGGTCTAATAGTAGGTCTTGGTTTAAAACCTCTTTCTGTAATTTATTCCCCATTTATTGATTTGAAAGTCCATAAAGGACTCTATTTGGTTTGTTTAACTCTCCACATGTGGGTACAGGGCCACAAGTGAGAGAGGGTGTTAAAGGCATGATATTCATATTAAATTCAAATCCTACAAACTTGAGTTTTTAGGAGAGTTGGTCGTTTAACATATTTCTTTTCTACAAATGGGAGTGCTTACATTGTTCCATCTTTCATCAAGAAATTCATTGATGGCAATTGCATTTTGTCCATACATCATAGGTGAAGCATAGTAGCCCCATATTATCCATGACTTGATGTCACCTGCCAACCGAGAAGGAAATGGTTGTAATAAAGTACAAGATTATAATGTGTAGCATCTTAGTTGAACAACAAGAAGTTCAACAGTAAATAAATAATTAATTAATTTCTCACTTCTGGCCACAACAAAACCTCCCAACACGAAAACAATTTGCAAGGTAAAGGTACCAAGTGTGTTTGCAACAACTGGTGTCCTTCCAACAGCTGCAATGAAACGAAAGAGAGAGAGAGCCATTTGATGAACACCGAAGAAAGCTAAGAACTGTTTGAAGAACCTGAAATCGTTGAAGATATGTCAACAAATGAAACTCCCACTAGTGAGATTTAAATACCTGAGATCGAGCATTAAATCAACAAACTGAAAAACAAGTAAGAGGTTTGCACTACCGCAGGAGCAAAACCCAATGGTGTAATATGTAAGAACAGTCCAAATCCCCAGATTCTACCAGGGAGACAGGAATCCGGAGGACCCAACGGCGGCGTAAAGCCCATGCAGGGTAGAAAACAAGAAATCCTGCTGTTTAAAGAACACAGGAGCCTGGAAACTGTCATTGTAAGCTCTGCCATCCCATTAAATACCACATTAATGTAGATCGAAAACAGTGCTCCCCAAAATTTTGTTGAATCTTGTAACTGGCCAGATTTCATTTCTGTTCTCAAGAATACAGTCATGGCTATTGTTCCCATGATCAGTAACTGGGACGTCTTGAATATGTATACAAAAGAACTACGCTTCATCAGCAACCATTCCCTTGAAAAGCATGCTCTGAAGAGTTCCCGGTTGGAGATACCATACTTTTCCTTCACCAGAGCAGCTGGATGGACCCTATATTTGTCGAAAGGAACTCCAAGATGTTCCATCATCTGCTGGCCAATGTGGAAATCGTTGAAGCTCTGCGCCAAACTCAGGTGCTGAGATATACCTGTAAGGTTGGTTCTTCCTAAACCAGTATTGCTCTTGGTCCTTTTTGGACGTTACTTCTTGCAAAAAGTCTGCAACCCCTTTCCTCTCCGGGCATCTAAAGCCCATATGGCTTTTTAACAGTTTGTTGTATATAGGAAAAGTGGAACGCTAAGGTTAGAAAATATAACCTTAGGGGTTCGAAAGAACGAACTGAACATGATATGTTGCAAAATACTGTGGTATGTATTGTATAAAGCATATACTTGGTACATAGTATATGGGAAATAAAGTATGATGTATAGTAGTGGTGGCATGTACACTACTAAATGAATAAAAGAAAGAAACCTCAAATTGCTATTTGGTTTATGTAGATGGCCAGTCGAGGTAGAGGACGCAGGGGTCGCCCGAAAGGCACACCACCAGAAAGCCTGACCGCAGGCCTTATGGAGGCCATGAGCGCCGCATTTACCGCTTTACAGCTAGTGCAAATTCGGGGGCCGGTGGAGGTCCAAGTAACCTCCGCCGGTTCATAAAGACATCTCGACATTCACTGGAGTGGATCCAAAGGGTAGCCGATCATTGGTTTCGAGTAGGTTGAGGATTCGGCGCGATGGAGATTACCTCCGACGCTACGAAGATCAGGCTAGCCACATTTTTTGGCTAGAGGGTAAGTCCCATATATGGTGGGATTGGGTCAGAGTCTGGAGGGATCCTGAGATGATGACATGGGGATAGTTCAGAGAGCTCTTCATGGGTAATTTTTTCTCGGCATTTGCAAGACATGCAAAGCCTAGGGAGTTCCTTGAGTTGAAGCAAGGAAGCATGACTATGCTCGAATACATAGCCAAGTTCACTGAATTGGCACATTTCGGGGATGACTATATGGCCAAGGTGCGGAAATTTGACGATGGCTTGAGGTTGTCCATCCGGGGCAAGATTTTAGGATTTCTCCTATAGGATATGGATTCTATGGTCAGACCTGCTATGGCCATAGAGAGAGAGATCAATGATGCACAGAGCTTCCGTGATGAGGGGGTGATGAGCTTAAAAGTCATCTATTTTTAATCCATTTTTCTGTTTGATTTTCATCCGAAAAGGAATAATTAATATGCAGAATTATGAAGAAACTCACCAATTTGTTATTAGCAGGGAGTGTGAAAGAAAGAAGAAAAAGCAGAAAAATGCAAAGAATCGGTGGGAGTAAAATACGTAAAATGGCAGGGCAGAAATGAAAGCAACTGCAACTAATGTTGCGCTGGTTTGCATTGTCCAAATATGCGTGTCGCCAAGATCGAAAATTGCTGAAATCCTTACGCAGTCGACAGTATTACAATGTAGGCAAATCAAGACTAACCAGAGACTTAAGAAATGATGTCACATTAACATCGCGGATGTCGCGACGAAGATCGATGTCGCGACAAGGGATGGAGGTCGACAAAGGAGAAGCACCTTGACGCTTATGATGTGTTTCAAAAGATGAAACTGATAGGATTTAAGATGAAGTCGCTGACAGAGGACTCGACGTCATGACACCAAAAGCAAATCCGCTTTGCCGCAGGCAGAGCACCTTGATGTCGCGACAAGAGATCGAGGTCGCCGACATGAGACTTGCCTTCGCTGAAAGCTGCAATTCCATAAAGTGATGTCGCGACAAGGGATTGATGTCGCGACATCAAAACCACGCTTCTGAAGGTCGCAGAGACTTGCCGGCGTCGCGACAATCGCATCGATGTCGCAAGACCAGGAACGACTAATTCAAAGCTTCATAGCTACGGGCGATGTCGCGAGCAAGCGATTGATGTCGCACATCGTAAATCATCGCTGAAGGATCATAAGACATGAGCTGATGTCACGACAAGAGATCGATGTCGACATCGTAGAACGAACGCTTAAACCTGTGGAGCTATAGAGTGATGTCGCGACAAAAGATTGATGTCGCGACAAAAGATTGATGTCGCGACATCAGAAACCATCATTTAAAGGTTGCAGAGAATAAGGTCGATGTCGCTACGATTGATTCCTTTGTCGCGACATAAGGTGCTGCAAGAAAACAAAGGAATATCATGGATTTCATCGATAAATGCCGCAACAAGTGCCAAACTAATTAATGTCGCGATTAAGGGCTTTGAGGTCGCCACCGAATGTTAACATGGGCCACCCATCGAAATCCACAAAAGACTGCATTGGAATTAGGGCCCAACTTCGTAACCCTATAAATACGAAGCCGCTACCAACAGAAAAGCAGCTCTCTCGCACTTGAAAGATTCACAATAAGGCCCCGTATTTTTATTTTTTTCTTTTCTTTTCTTTTCTTTCTTTTGTTTTCGTTTTCTTTCCATTTTATTTTAGATTAATAGTGTGTATTTGCCTCACTTGGATTTGAAACGTTAAATGAAGGATTGAGCTCGAATGTAGATGTATATTTAAATTATCAAGCTGTTGTTCGAATTCCGCATGTTCTAGGATTTTTAACACCCGCTTCCGACATAAAGGGTTTTCTTGATCGCAAGCCATTGTATGGTATAATCGCACTTAGAAACCCACTTCATTGAATTGACGTTATTGTCGAAATAATCTTTCCCCGCAAAGATTTCATTCATAAATAGCTGAACTTCGATGTTAAATCGACTTGCCGGGGTTTTGCGTGTTCTGGAATTGATCCCACTCTCACTTTGTACCTATAAACGAGGTTGTTTCAGCCGATTTCCGTGGAGGCCCTCCGTGACATGTAGAAGGCATTCCGAGAGTAAGAAACAATTTCGTGAAGGTATTTGAACCTCGATATTGCTGGATCTAATGCACTCAGATATTTAAATCAATACATCCTCTTCCCTTTGTAATCGAGAATGAGTTGAGTGAGTTATAAATTTAAGTAGACGTAGAGTTCACCCTAATTCATTAGTGAATTCGATCCCGCGTGTTAGCGAGGATCTAATCAAGGAGAGTAAGCTATTCTAATTTTGAGGGTGAGGAACCAAGATAGTGCAACCCCAAAGAATGGACTCAATTTGAAGGAGCTCAGTCCAGATCCATGTTGTGGGTGGTGAAGTACGAGAAAGAAAAATACCCTGTGAATCAAGGCAACTAGTTTTAAAGTGCTTATTTCACCCCCAGGTTCGAGAGGACAAAGTAAGGTGAGACGATGAACCGTGTGGTATGGAGAGATCCAGCCACTATATTAACTTGGACTAGTTTTAAAGATCTCAGAGTCTTAAACCAAAGATGCAGATGTATCGTAGGAATTGATTCTTCAATAGTCGACGTTCAATGTTTTTTTGTAGATAATCATAAATCTAAATTTGTTATTTTGATATTTCAATATCTAATTCATTTATTGTTCATCCATTTTTCTTACATCATTCATTTCAAGCTTAAAAGCAAAATCTCACTATCAGACATTAGTTTGTTCAAATAGTATGGAGCTAAGTAGTTGGAGTAGCTTGATTGAAAATCTTCGAGACTTCGGTGATCGATATCTGACTTAAATCCATTTTATTACTTGTCGACATGTGCACTTGCAAGATAATCGGATCAAAACCACGAAAATGGTTTATTCTTATAAAATATCTTTAATCAAGGGATACTTTAAAGAAACTCACTCAAGTTTAATGGTTTATTTATCGAGGATTAGACAATAGTCCTTGCAATAAGTCTCAAATTTGAATAGTGTTTTGATCCATAACAATTTATGTAATCTTAACGAGTCTTATGGTATTGTTGTCGGGGATTAGATAATAGTCCTGTGGGTGAGATGTTATACACTCGTACATACTCCGATCCACCAACAAGTTTTATGGCGCCGCTGTCGTGGATCTAAAGAATTTAGTAAATCAATATTCGTACGAAAGAATGAAAATGCTAATGGACATTTTGAATAAAGAACAAAATAGCTTTTCAAGCAAGTGGGTTATTTTTAGCCACTAACCTTAACAAACCATATTGAAAATAATTGTCACCGTGACTCATCCTATTAATAAGTGTTTTGATTTCGTGGACAAAATTTTAATGCATAGAAATAACACCGATCCGATTCCAGCCAGACACGTAATTAGAGAGAACACTCGTGCTTGAGAAAGATAAAGAAGGCGTAAAACTCAACCATGGCAAGACGAAAAGACGTGATCGAATGAAGCACATGTAGAAGCAGCCTAGAAGGCCCAATCGATACTATGGAGGACTTCTCCTGAAGCCGATTATTCAAGATGAGTACTCGCAATCGTAGACAAATCAAACTATTGATGTAAACAATTTTGAACTTAAACTAAAGACTAATTACTATGGTCCAAAGAAGACGCTACCGTCATCCTAATCAAGACCCAAACGAGCACTGAAGATTTCAGATGGATACAAGAAGTTGAATGGGGTGAGACCAAGTCATTAAACCGCATCTATTCCCTTCTCTCTAAGAGATACAACGCCTACATGGTATGAATCTACCATATGGCCTGCTAATACTGTGGAGGAGTTAGTGAGCCTCACTTGTGTAGATTCTTTCCCCACTTCTTACCTCGTATAGGCTTATGAAATCATCATAAGCTTCAAGAGGGAAGATTGAAGCCTCGTATGTAGCTCAGAAAGATTCAAACTAAGTAGTCGGGTAAGATGTCCAATGTAATAGATAGATTCAAGACTCGATGGACATTGTATATCATGCCTTGAATGATATATCAAAGGATCATTGGATGCTTCATGTTGTGGAGCATTCAAGCCGAAAAAAGTGTCAAGAGGCAAGAGAAATGATTGAAGACCCGTTATCGCAATATGAAAACTCCTTTCCGAAGCTTTCAAGAGTGAAACAAAGCAGAGAAAGGGGATCATGGAGCTGAGCAAGATGGCAGCCATGAGGCCAAGTTGGATGCCATTATGCACAGTTGACAAGCAAGCAGTGAGAAGACACACCGCCCATGAGATAGGAGCAGCGAGAGAGTTATCAAGGAAGTGCTGAGAGAGCTACTGAAGAACAATTCTATGATACTGAAGAGGTTAAGTATCTGGGGGAGTCAAGAAATTACCATTTCAAACCCAATACTAACCTGCCAGCACATTATCACCCAGCACTGAGGAACCATGAGAACTCCTCATATGGGTGAGGTTTCACAAGGCCCAAGGTAATGGACATTAACCCCCAACATATTATCAACAACCACCAAGGTCCCAAAGAAGAAGCAAAGAAGGAAAATGAACACGTAAATGAATATCGTGGTCGAGGAGGGCCCAATCCTTTGAAGAACAGATGCTGCAATTCATGGGGGATAATAAGAAGTTGTTTAATCTCCATGAACAGTTTGGCACTGAAGCAACTGCTACCAATTTCAAATTTTTCGCACCACCACGTATCCCGAAGAACCCGAGACACAAGTAGGGCAGCTGGCCCTAACCCTGCAAAGCCAGAGGAAAGATACCTTCCCAAGTGACACAAAGAAGAATCCAAAGGACTGCATGGCTGTGCAGCTTAGAAGTGGGAAGGAGTTAGAAAAGATGAAAGAAAAAAATGACAGTAGCAAAGAAGAAGAAAGCCCAGGAAAGGAAGAAGCACTAGAGAAAAAGAAAGAAGGAGTGGACAAGAAGGATATCAAAGGCTCTAGACTTGCAGTCCCATTTCCACAGAGACTGCAGAAATCAAGGATAGAGGGAGCAGCCAAAGGTTTTGAAACCTTCTGCAGTTGTAGATCGGCATGCCCTTTGAAGGTATGGTAATCCTCGGTATGCCACTATATGCAAAATTCTGAAGGACATGCTGAGCAAGAAAGAAAGATAGTAAAGAAGGGATTGTGAATCTAACTCGCTACAAAGTGCCGTGATAAAAGGAAAGAATTGCTGTAAAAGATGAGCCGATCCAAAGGAGTTTGTACCATTCCTGCATCATTGGAGGTTGAATTCCGCAGCTCTCTCGTGACTCGTGAGCTTAGATAAACTTGATGCCTCTTTCTTCAATTGTTTGGGGAGGTTATTCCACAACTATTACTCTTCAAATGGCACAGATCGATGGTAAACCCGAAGGAGTCTTCGAAGATGTGTCACACCGTTGGGAAATTTGTTTTCCGAGACTTCATCATTCGACATGGAAGAAGATTCACAAGTACCCCTGTTATTAGGAGACCATTCCTAGCTACTGGAGCTGCCCTGATCGACATGCAAAAAGGAGTTCTCACCTTGAGGGTTGGAGAGGAAGCTGCTGCTTTCAACCTGATCAAAAGCATGCAGAATATAGACATAGACAGAGAAAATTGCAATGTAATTGATGATGTCTATACCTACAAACCTGATGTTCACAATGATTGTAATGCTCAAATTTTTATCAATGAAAAAGAGATGAATTCTCAAAGATATTGAAGATGACTACTCATTGTCCATATAACGCTTTTCATTCTATAGAAACCTGTGTTGAGCTCAAGCAAAAATTAAATGAAAAGTGGGAAATTCATCAAGAAACCAAGAAGAGGGGCTAGCGTTGGAAAGAATTGCCAAGTCATTTCCAGCGTTTACTTAGAATCACCAAAGAGAAGACCAATGATTATCTCTGCTAGACTTAGTGATGATGAGGAACAGAGGTTGCTGCAAATCTTAAAGAAGCATAAAGAGTCTATAGCTTGGTCCATTGAAGAATTGAAGGGTATCAATCCATCAATTTGCATGCACAAAATTCTGCTAGAAGAAACTTCAAAGCCATTTGTAGAACATCAAAGGAGACTGAATCCAGTGATGAAGGAAGTAGTCAGGAAGGAGGTACTCAAATCACAATGTCAGGTTTTATCTATGCAATTTTTATAGTCCTCAGCGAGCCCAACCCATGTGGTTCCAAAGAAGGGTGGGTTTACTGTGATCCGTATGAGAAAATGAATTGATTCCAACAAGAACAGTGACAGGATGGAGGGTATGCATTGATTACGTGGGAGGTCGAACACACAAACAATTTAAAAGATCATTTCTTGCCTTTCATTGATCAAATGTTGACAGATGAAGGTGGATACTCTCATTTTTGTTTTCGATGGGTATTCAGGATATAATCAGATTGCTATTGCACCTGAGGACCAAGAGAAGACCACCTTCACATGTCCCATGGTACCTTGCTCGTAAGGATGCCATTTGGGCCGTAATGCTCCCGCTAGCATTCCAAAGGTGTATGATGTCAATATTCTCGCATCGTTGAAGAAGGCGGAAATTTTTGTGGATGACTTCATCAGATATGGATCCAGCTTTTGATCAGTGTTTAAATAACTGAAACAACAATGCTTCAAAGATGCTAAGACAAACAAATGAAGTAATCGAATTAGAAAATGCCATTTTATGGTAACAAGGTATTGTTCTTAGGCATAAAATTTCTGCCATCGGATCGGAAGTGTACCAATCCAAGGTATCCATTATCAAAACTCTGGCACCCCCTACCACAAGAAAGGAGTCGGCTTTTGGGCATGCTGGATTTTACAGAGATTCATCAAGGACTTTCAAAAATAGCTGCACTAATTATGTATTACTGGAGAAGGATACAAGGTTACACTTTGACAACCCAAGGTCGTTTGAAGAGATCAAGATCAAATCGGGTTTAAGCACTTATAATGGTCGCCCCCAAAACGGATCAGGATTTGTAGCCACGTGCGATGCCAAGTGATTTTACAATGGAGCCGCCCTAGGCAAAGTAGGAGAAAATATTCGTGACCATATACTATGCTAGTAGAACCTTCAATGAAGCACAAGAAAATACCAACAACCGAAAAGGAGATGCTAGCCATAAAGAATGCTTTCTGTGAAAAATTCAGCCATACATCGGATCCCATGTTATCATTCATCACCATGTTAATCAAGTACCCGTGTCAAAGAAGGAAGCTGGTTTAAGATTGATAAGGTGGGTGTCATATTGCAAGAGTTTGACTTGAGATCAAGGATAAAGTGGGTGTGACAATGTGATAGCCGATCACTTGTCAAGAGTAGAAAGGTGCTAATCGGCCGAAGAAGAGAAAGTAATATCGGCTGCAGAACTTCCCAGACGAAAGCAATCGGCTTTTAAAGTTTCTTCCGCCCATGGTATGATATTGGTGAACTATTTAGTTTGTGGGAGTAATTCCTTCTTAATTCAAATACCAACAAGAGAAAACTCCTTTAACTGACAGCAGTATTATATTCGGGATGATCCACTGTTATTTAAAAGAGGTGTTACATGATAATAAGAAAATGTGTGCCGTGAAAATGAACAAGGTAAAATTAATGAATGCCATGCATCATCATATATGGGGTCATTTTTCAGAGAAAGAACAACTTATAATACCTTAATCTGGGTTTTATTGCCCACTATCTTCGTAGATTGCTCGAGTGGGTGAAATTGTGCGATAGATGCCAAAAGATTGGAAATATTTCACAGCTATAAATGAAATGCCCCTAAGAGGTATAATGGTGGTGCAAATCTTTGATGTATGGGGTGAATAGATTTATGGGGACCATTCCACCATCATTTGGGAACTCAGACATACCGCAAGAAGCTGATTATGTTTCCAAAATGCGGAAGCCGTGGGTTCGCCCAAGGAATGATGCTAATACAGTAGTGAGCTTCTTGCAAAAAAATATTTTGAGTAGATTTGGAACACCTGTAAATATCATTAGTGATGGGGAGTTTCATGGTAAAACAAAATATTTGCAAAACTCATGAGCAGTATGGGATCACATGTAATGAGTCTAGCTTATCATCCTGCACTAACGGACAAGCGTAAATTTCCAACAGGGAGATTAAAAGAATACTTGAAAAGACTGTGAGCTCAAGCAGGAAGGATTGGTCTTCCAAACTTGATGATGCACTTTGGGCTTACAGGACTGTATACAAAACTCCCATTGGAATGTCCCCATACAGAATTGTTTTTGGCAAACCATGTCACCTACCTCTAATCGGGAATACAAGGCACGCGCTGGCCATCAAGAAGTTGAACTTCGATTTTAAACTCAAGTAGGAAGAGAGATTGTTCAACTGTCAATTGGAAGAATCAGAAATGAAGCCTATGATAATGCTAGAATCTACAAGGATAAGACAAAGAAATGGCATGATCAAAGGATCCCCGATAAAAGAGTTCGGTTAGGGGAACAAGTTCTACTATTTAATTCTAGACCGAAATCAAGCTTCCAGAAAGTTGAAACTAAAGGAGGGCCATACACAAAGGGTGTCAAGTAATACATTTGGAGCAAGAATATTAAGGACTGACATCGAGAAGAATCTAAAGTCAATGGACAAAGACTCCAAGCACTATCTAAGGTGGAGGAAGGAATGGAAGAGCTCAAGGTGTTATCTAGAAGAAGAAGAACCAAAATAGAAGTCCAAATTTAAGGACTCAAAACCGAGCAAAATTTTATGGGAGGCAACCCAAAAAGACTTTCAATTTCTAATTTTGAATTTTATTTAGAATTCACTTTGATTTTTTTCTCTAAAGTTTTATTTTTTATATAGTGACTATTTGGAAATCTAGAAGTAATTAAGGTGTAACCAAATCCTTTCCGTAAATGTTGCAGAGTGCTTGTGCAAAAATGCGAGGAAATGAGAGAAGAGACAATTCGGGAACGACTCTAGCAATTCACAGGAAGGAGATACAGGAAAAAGGGAAGCATTCTTTTCACTATACAAATTTTGTGAAAATTTAATTGAATACATGTATGAACTGCTGGTGAAATTGGATTTATTTGGATGTCGAGGATTCGAGAGTTGATAAAGAATGAAAAACCTCTGCTCATTAAATATAAAGGCAACACCGATTAGTTCGCGATTTAAGATTGATGTCGTGGACTACCGATTGAAGGAAGAAAGACAGCAGTCGCGACAAGAGCAATTCCTCCTAGAGGGAGTTGTCGTGACATCATCATACATAGAGGAAATAATTGCTGTCGTCGCGGACGACTTGTCCCACCAAAAGTTGATTATGTCGCGACAAGAAATTTTATGTCGCGACATCATCGAAATTTCACTACCAAGCGCTTTTAAATTTTGGCCCTAATTTTAATGACACTTATAATTTCAACTTGCATTGAAGTCGCTGACATGCGAATTTAATAAAACAATAAGTGTTCTACAAAAACTTGATTGAATTGCAATCGTTGGAGAACTCTTCCCACTCGCCCACTCTCCAAACCGTCTGTCCTCCCTTCCTCTCGATTCTCACCCCTCAAACCCTAGCTCGCACTCCAAAACCTCCCTTCCGCTTCAAATGGTCGAATCCTCAAACCTTGTCCCTAACCCGTGAGAGATCATGGAGGAATATGTGCAACTGTAAGAAGAAATCCAACAGAAGAACCGTTGAAGAGATGCCCACAGGGCACCGGGAGGTACCAAATAGCTTCAAGAAAGAACGTGACAAGGGAAAAAGAAGAGTAAGAGAAGAAGAAGTAGAAGATTTTGTATCAGAGGAAGCTTATTCCAACTCGAAGAAGCACTATGCTAACAAGAGGTTTGTATCAGAAAGAAGATTCAAACCCACAATTCTTTCAAGGAGATGATTGAACAAAGAGGTTGGGAAACTTTCACACAACAAAGTCGCTACACAAAGAAGTGGTGAAAGAATTTTACTCCAATCTGGTAGGCAGGAAAGATAACACTGTGTTCGTTAGAGGAGTGTGGGTACCATATGGAGCCAAAGCCATTAACGTAGCAAGGAATGGCAGCATACATGGGTCCAAGTTCAAAAGCTCTTTGAAACCTAAATTTTGAGAAGATTGGGCTAAAAGGCTCGACGACGGAAAAGCAATAACTCGGGACAAGGTGAAGGAGAACCAAAAACCCTCGAATGTGGAAGCTCACTGAAGAGGCTAAGGTATGGTTCTATTTCTTCGCCTCGCTTTTGGTCCCAACCAAGACGAGTACAAGGAGAGAGCAGAAGCAATTATGTTGTATGCTATTTTGAAAGGCATACTCAATGTAGGAGTAATAATTGAAAATTCTATAATGAGGTACCATGAAGGAAACAAGAGAGGGTTTGATACCTCACCCAAAGAACAATAACTGCTGATGTTTAAAGGCCGGGTGAAGGAGTCCGAAGAAGAAGAAGAGGTCCCTGAGGACATCACCCACTCCCACCGACAGGAGGAGCAAGGGACCCAAACCAAAAGAAAAAGGGGTGTTGATTAAAACCACAGAGAAGAAGCTCCACCGCAAGACAAGAAGAGAGAGACTTTGGGGTTGTCAGGCCAAGAAGAAGAGAATCCGTGAAATCCTCCTTCTGAAAATAATACTTCCACATTTGCATTTTATGAAGGGCGTGATGAAAGAAGCTCCCTTAGATTTCTCCATCCTCTAGCTAGTTCTCCTCCTATGCAAACAGAGCATTCAGAGAGCGGAGAAAGCCCAAGGAGCACAAGAGAATAATTCGATAATGGAGGCCCCCAATGCCATCCTGTAATAGCGATGAAGACAGGGAAAAGAGGGAATGTGCAACAAGAATTCAAAGAGAGGGAGTTTATGAAAAGAGTTAAAAAGAAGAGATCAACAATGGGAAGAAGAACTCGAAAGAAGAGAAGAACAGATGAAAGAGGTTCTCAAAGAAAGAAAGAGAGGACTTCAAGAAAGAAATGAAGGAAGAGATCGCGATCTTCTACGTAAACTCAAGTCGAGCCATGACCTTTTTATAAATAATCGCTTGAGCGTGATTCTCATCTCAACCATCATGAAGAAAAGAGAGGCACAGAAGCCAAATTGAGAATAAATAAAGGATTCAAATTTATACAAGTTCACAAAAAGATTTTGAGAATAAGCCGGGATGATAGAGACAAGAAGCAAAAGGATGCTGGAACTTCTACAGTAGAGAGAATGGCTAGAAAATTTGGATTTGATTAACAACAATCTTCCAAATTTTGGAAATAATGATCGAAATGGAAAACACAATGAATGGCTTGGGGAAGAGACAAGATGAGCTAAACAAGAAGGTTGATCTCTCCAATGAGATCTTCATTGAAGATCAAGTTGAGAAGGAAACTAAGAAGAGAAAGGAAAGAAGAGAAATGAAATTCCCTCCATTCACAGCTCATTTGAATACCCTAGACTTAGATCCCCCTAATATCTTTGCTGCTTCTTCCAAAAGAAAGAGATAGACTTCTTCCCAAACTGACCTCCTTTACCTTCCAAAGCCCATACTGCGGTATCCAACATTTGCAATCGAATCGTAAATAAAAATGATAAATGGAAATGAATTGTTGTGTTATTTTGGTTTGTTAAATTTGTGTCGTTTAGGTTGCATAGTTTGAGAAAATAAAAGTAGAATTAGTTCAAGAATAAACTACGAGAGATGTAATGAGATGAATCAATGAAGCAATAGGATTAGAAATGTCGAATGTGAATAAGGGCCAAATGAATACAGTTTGATTGAAACACAAAGTGCAAAAGTGACTTAAGTCTAACTGATAAGTCCAGAATAGAGGAAGGTAATACAATAGAAGGAACAAGACATATTTTTGAGTTTGTGGTACGAACAATAAGTCAAGGAACCTGTTGAATATCAAGTAATTTAACTACTCATCAACAAAAATGAGTCAGATAATCCTTATGGTTAGTCACAACTGTTCAATCCAAATTCTAGAATTTGTTAGATTATTGATTGAGGCGAAATTTTAGGTGATACAGCTGACAAGAGATGATGCAGGCCATTCTTGGATAGTTTGAGTCATTCTAGCCATCCCTATTCATATGTTGATGCATACACCTTAGTTCCATAAATTGAGCCAACAAGCTTATTTTCAAAAAAAAATAAACCAATAGAAACCCCAACCCATCCTAAAAAATCAATCCTTCAATAAAGAACATATGATTACCCATGAGTTCAAGGAGGAAGAAAGAAATGAAGTCTGGGGGAGTATAGGTTTTCGAGGAACTCAAGAGGAAAATAAAAAAAAGAAATATGAAATGAAAAGAAAGGCAAAGAGCATAAATGCAATAGAAAAGAAAGCTTTTAGGATAAGTTTTATCTTCAGGCCTAACTCTCGAATTAATGGAGTTCTAGGGTGTTTCAACACCTAGTACCCAATGTTATCTCGGTATGGGAGCTACTAACCCAAAGTTCGCTAAGAGTGTTAGAAAGCCTAAAAGTTAAAACATTGCACTATCCGACTAGACAACAGCGAAATTTCCTCGCTTGAATTACAAGTGAGAAATAGGGTATACAAGCTTCCGAAATGAAGAAATCAAAGAAATGTCCCAAACATGAAGTTTAGGGAGCTTATTGAGAAACTACAAGAAAGAAAGGGGCGTAAGAGGAGAGAAAAGGTTCAGGTAATCTTAACCTAAAAATTCCTTCCATCCTACCCATTACCCAAGCCCACACAGGCCTAAAAGACCTTATTGATCTCAAGGCTAAAATCACCTACATTAGTGGAGATCAACAGAAAACAAACTTATGGAATTTGGAAATATGGAAACAATCAAAACTGTGAAGGACCTAGGGAGTTAAGTGACTCAAGATGAAGATGAGAAAGGAAAATAATCTATTATTCAACAGGATCTAATGATTATGTGGTTTGTAAAACAATTTCAATGCTTTAGTTTTGTATACTATAGATTAAAAACTGAACTCGGACTTTGGGTTAGATGTACGTAAAACAATGCATCTTGTATTTCATCCAAATTGACTGCTACCGCAAGACGTAATTAAAATGTCCTTTTTGTTTGAGGACAAACAATTCTTTCTTTCCTATTGCTTGAGGACAAGCAAAACTTTAAGTTTGGGGGAGTTTGATGAGCTTAAAAGTCATTTATTTTTAATCCATTTTTCTGTTTGATTTTCATCCGAAAAGGAATAATTAATATGCAGAATTATGAAGAAACTCACCAATTTGTTATTAGCAGGGAGTGTGAAAGAAAGAAGAAAAAGCAAGAGAAAAACAAAGAATCTGGAGTAAAAATACGTAAAATGGCAGGCGTAAAATGAAAGCAGCCGGGTAACTAATGTCAGCCAGTTTGCATTGTCCAGTTATGCAGGTCGCGACATCAGGAAAATTCGAAGGAAACTTGATGCAGGTGTCGACAGGCATTACAATGTAGGGCAACTGAAGACTAACCAGAGACTTAAGCAATGGATGTCGCACAAGACGTGACGCCGCCGACTAAGATCGATGTCGGCGCGGATGGAGGTCGACAAGAGAAGCACTCGATGCTATGACAGGTTTGAAAAGATGAAACTGATGTGATTTAAGCTGTAGTCGCGACAGAGGACTGACGTCGCGACACCAAAAGCAACCAGTTTAAGCTGCAAGGCATAATCTGATGTCGCGACAAGAGATCGAGGTCGCGACATGAGACTTGCTCGCCACGTAATCCCATAAAGGGGATGTCGCTGACAGCGGGATTGATGTCACGACATCGTAAAACCATCAGTTGAAGCAGTCGCGATAGACTTGCCGATGTCGCTGGTTAATCGATCGATGTCGCTGACACTAGAACTTATTGTAAATTCAAAGTCGTATAGCCATGAAGTGATGTCGAAGAGATCGATGTCGCACATCGTGAAACCATCGCGGGAAAGCTTCAAAACATTAGCCGCCGCCATCATTAAGGATTGAGGTCGCACATCGTGAACACCAGCTTGAAGCTTTCCAGAGATTCGGTGCTGGGCCGCCGCGATAAGAGATCGGCGTCGCGACATAAGAAGACACAAGTTCAAGGTCAGTAGAGACTCGCCGATGTCGCGACAAGAGATCGATGTCGCGACATTCAGGAACGCACTCACCCAAAGCCGCAGCCATGAAGTGATGTCGCTGATAAGAGATTGATGTCGCGACATCGTAAATCATCGCTTGAAGGACTGCGAAGACATGAGCTGATGTCACGACAAGAGATCGATGTCGCGACATCAGGAACGAACAGTTAAAACCTGTGGAGCCATAGAGTGATGTCGCGACAAAAGATTGATGTCGCGACATCAGAAACCATCATTTAAAGGTTGCAGAGAATAAGGTTGATGTCGATACATTGATTCCTTGTCGCGACATAAGGTGCTTGCAAGAAAACAAAGGAATATCATGACTTCATCGATAAATGCCGCACAAGTGCTACAAACTAACTCGATGTCGCGACAAGGGCTGAGGTCGCGACCGAATGCAATACGTGGGCCACCCATTGGGAAACCACAAAAGACTGCATTGGAATTAGGGCCCAACCGTAACCCTATAAATACGGGGCTTTTACCAACGTAGTGCTCTTGGCGACTTGGAAAGAGAGATCTCAAGTTGCCGGCCTCAGATTTTTTTATTTTTCTTTCTTTCTTTTCTTTTCTTTCTTTGTTTTCGTTCTTTCCATTTTATTTTAGATTAGATTAGTGTATTTCGCTCTAATTTGGACTGAATTAGCCGTGAAGGATTGAGTTGAATGTGTGATGTATATTTCTTAAAATATCGCTCACTGCTCACCTTAAAATCGGGATTTCGAACACCCGGAAGCCTGATTTACAAAGTGGTTTTCTTGATCACAGTTCATCAGATGCAGATAATCGCACTTGTAAAACCCAAATTTTCCATTGAATTGACGTTATTGTCGAAATAAATCTTTCCCGCAGCATTTCATTCATAATAGCCGAATCTCGATGTTAAATCCACTTGTCGGGTTTTGCGTGTTCTGGAATTGATCCCACTTCAAATTTCAGACCATAACGAGGTTAAAGCCGCTCGATTTCCGTGAGCCCTCCTGTGACACAGAAGGCATTCTCGAGAGTAAGAAACAATTTCGGAAGGTGATGAAACCCGATATTGCCGACATAATGCGCCCGTATATTTAAATCAATACATCATCTTCGTTTGTAACCGAGAATGAAATGAGCGGAGTTATAAATTTAAGTAGACAGAGAGTTCAATTCCTACCTCGATACAATCTGATCCCGTGTTAGCAGATCTAATCAAGGAAAGAGTAAGCTTGGCCCTTAATTTTCGAGGGTGAGGAACCAGTGATAGTGCAACCTCACAAGAATGACTCAATTTGAAGGAGCCTGTGTCCATTCATGTTGTGGGTATGAAGTATTGAGAAAGAAAAATACCCGTAACAAGGCAACTAGTTTTAAAGTAGTTATTTCACCCCTGTGGTTCGAGAAACAAATTTAAGGTGGAGACAGAACTGTAGGGAAGTGGAGAGATCCAGCCACACGATATTAACTTGGACTAGTTTTAAAGATCCAGGATCTTAAAACCAAAGATGCAAGAGATCGAGGAATTGATTCCTTCACAATAATGAATATTCAATGTTTTCTTTGTAGAGATAATCGTTAAATCTAAATTTTTTATTTTGATATTTCAATATTCACTTCATTTATTGTTCATCCATTTTTCTTACATCATTCATTTCAAGCTTTCAAAGCAAAATCTCACTATCGTATTATCGTCCAAATAGTATGGAGCTTAAGTAGTTGGGTAGTTGATTAGCACCTTTAGATCTCGTGGATCGAGCATTCGACTTAAATCCATTTTATTACTTGTCGACCGTGCACTTGCGTGATACCGGGATCAAACCACACGAAATGTTTATTCTTATAAAAATATCTTAATCAAGTGATACTTAAAGAAACTCACACTCAAGTTTAATGGTTTATTTACTGAGGATTAGACAATAGTCCTTGGGTAATAAGTCTCAAATTTGAATAGGTGTTTTGATCCATAACAATTTATTGATGTAGTCTTAACGAGTCTTATGGTATTGTTGCCGGGGATTAGATAATAGTCCTTAGGTGATGATGTTATACACTTGTGTACATACTCTGATCCAGTTAACAGGGGGCGAGTGGTAAGAGGAAGGACGATTAGCCTTCTTCAAGGGAAAGTGGCAGAGGACTTCTGTCCCACGAGTGTCCTAGGGACAGGGCTAGCCAGGACCGATGACATGTTTCTATTGCCATCAGCCTGGACATATGAAGCGGGATTGCCCGTGGAGGCAAAGATTCTAGGGATTTGGGCTAGCGCAGTCCCAGCTTCGTGGACAAAGGATTAATATTTTGTTCCTTCTACCCGCATGGGTCGAGGAACCGCCAATCGTAGAGTGTTACGCAAGCACCTTCGACAGCACAGAGAAGCCGAGCTTTATATGGGTCAAGGTCGCAGACAAATTACAAGCGCACACTCAACCTGTGGTCTACGCTCTTTGTACCATAGCCGAGCGCGCGATCGGGCCGGATATGCAAACGCGCTTCCATTTTGCACTCATGAATAGAGTATTGTTTAAATTCGATGCATCATATTCATTATAATTGCATCTGTGTGATAGATTTGCTGGAGGTTGAGACCTTAAAGTCAAGAGCCAGAATTCTCCAGACCTGGGGTGAGAGTTCGATCAAATATGTCGGGATTACGAGTTAGAGATCTCGCGATCTGCTCTGCGGCGGACCTTCGCGATGACATATCAGATTTGATATCATTCTTGACATGGCCAGTTGACGCCCATCGGTTGTCGCTGATTTTGATCTTAGAGGCACGCTTTACACGAAACGGCATTGAAGCCAGGTAGATCAAAGATATACATGTGATTTGATGTATATGTGTGTGGAATTTCGGGACAAAATTCTTTTAAGGGGGGAATAATGTAAAACCCGGGAAAAATACAATTTTTCGAATAAAGGGTAAAATGGTAATTTTGGTTGAAAACCAGAAATTTTCTACATCTCGGATGAAGAAACGGACTTCATCGTTGAATTCATCTCGCGAAATCTAGTTATCCTGTCGAATTTCGTTAGATTCCGAGATAGTTGGAATTTCACGTTTTTCGAAGCACCGGGTGTCGGGTGACACGTGGCATGATCATGTGGATGTCACAAGGCATCCTAAGGGAGTGACACATGGTAGGAGCCATGTGGTGCACTTGAAATGAATGGCTTACATTTAGCCATGTAGGGCATGATGCAATAAAAGGGAATAAAGAAATAAAAAAAATAAGGAAGAAAAACATGGAAGAGACATGTGGCATGGAGGAAGGGGGGAGGAAGTTTCCCCACTTGACCAATTCGGTCAATGACTATCCAAAGAAGAAGAGAAAATTCCAAAAGAGAAGAGAAAATGAGAAGGAAAGAAGGAGAAAATAAAATGATGAGAAAATAAAATGGAAAAACAAACCAAAAGAATTCCGGGGGGGGGGGGGGGTAAGAAAAAGAAAAAGGAAAAGGAAAGGAAATGAGGAAAAGGAAAAGGGAAAGAAAGGAGAAAATAAAATGGGAGATTTTCCTGGCATTCCGACGGTCAAAGCTCGACGGTTTGAGTACTAAGGTTGGTCCACGCATCGCAATCTACTCGTGAATACCAAAAACTTGGAGTTTCGTCAAAATTCCACGAGGTAGAGAATTTTCCTACTAGGTCTATTTTTAGCCTAAAGGCCATATAATGGTATGGGTTGTTTCCGGGGCCGTGATAGGCCGTGTGATTTAGTCCTAAGGTTTTGGGACTAAATAGTGGACATTTATGGGACCGGTTTCGGACAGTCCTAGACTGTTTAAGAGTTGGTTTTGATCCCGAGACAAATGTCTCCGGGTTTTGTTGCATGTTTCGATGATATAGTGATGT
This sequence comes from Tetrastigma voinierianum, assembly GCA_016808115.1. NCBI lineage: Eukaryota > Viridiplantae > Streptophyta > Magnoliopsida > Vitales > Vitaceae > Tetrastigma > Tetrastigma voinierianum. Next base: position 510,312 of record JAEQBH010000755.1, read on the forward strand.
GTTGATGAATGGAACCAAAATGGTTTATGTTTGTGAAGGGACCGTGAGGTACCTTGTTGGATGGGTCCGAGATTAAGGCCATGTTGTGTGTTATTGTTGATATGGATAACATGTTGTGTGTGAAAATATCATGTTAGTCTATGTTAGTCGATGTATTAACATGGATTGCTAATGGATGTAAATTATATGTAAAAATTATAATAATCCATGATGTGTTGATGTTCCGTGTAGAACTCATATATACATGTAACAAGAAATAAAATGCATTGGCATCATGCATTTCATATGCACGGGCACATTGCGTAGAGTCGGGTGTGGGTGCATGGTATTGATTATTCACCATTCTTAGTGAATGTGTGGTGGGCTCAAAAATGGGACAACGTCCAAAATTGAGACTCACGACTGTGTAAAATGATAATAATGATAAATCACGCATGTTCGAGTGAAGCAAGATGGGGCAGATCCCCCTCCTAGGGTAAAAGACCCAAATTTTATCTTCATGTTGACATGTGTCCGTGATGTAAGTTCACAAAATGTCGAAGGCGCGCGCGCCCTACGGAGAACCCAAAAACTCCGTGGCCCACAAATGCAAAACACATGGGATTTGATAAATTAAAATTGAGGGTTTAATGGTTTAAGTCTGCCAGCCACCAATGACCGCTACATTTGGCATTGTAGGTGAGGGGAGTCTGGCTGACTTGCCAGGCATGAGGGAGTCTCTTATCTCATGTGCATGACACGAAATATTTCATATAGTGTCGTATAAAATTATATGGAAATATGGTTGATGTTTTATGTACACTATTTAGAGTAAAGGCCCTATAGAAAACTTTCTACTGGGCATTGCTCACCCTGTGTGGGGAACTATTTTTTAGATATGCAGGGGGAAGTAACTGGTTCAGGAGCCCAGTTATGAAATAGGTCGGATTGTGGCCTATTAAGTTATTTTGTAATATTATGGATAGAATATCCAGTTTTGATACATGTAAATAATGTGTTTTATAATAAAAACTGAGTTTTGGGATGTTTCAGTGCAGTGTTAGTATTTTTCTCGGACTTTATATTGCCTGAAAAATGAGTACAATAGGCTACAGTATTGAAATTACTGCATTTGGGTGAAATTTGGGAGTGTAGAGCATGAAAAAGAGAGGCTAACACCTTGGCCGTGGGCCGCCACAGAAATTCCCGTCACGACAGAGCGAAGGATGAACAAAGGGACACGCCTACCGGCCAGAGCACAACAAGGCCAGCCACGCCAAGGTCGCGCGCATGCGCATGACAACTCGCCGCCGTGGCGGCGCTGCACACGATAGCGCGAGCGCCGCGACCCTACGGCGCGCCACTGTGATTTTCTATCGTGACAAGAGTTGTTGGATTTCATGTCGCGACATGGGTCTTCTACCAGAGGCCGGCCGTGGCCATGGCTGTAGGTTCCTAGGCAAGCCGGGATGGGCTGGTCCCGACAAACACTCCTATGTCACGAAGAGATGTGTTGGTCTCCGTGTCACTACGCAGATATCGCGGTCAGCGACAAAGACGGTCGGGATAGTGTCAGCGTGCCGCTACATTCTCTTGGGCACGCAAACGACCGAGGTGCGCGGATCACAGCAGAGTTCGCGGCGCATCTTCCATTGTTATGTCTGACAGATTCCTCTATTGTGACAAATAACCACACGATGCCGCCTTGTGGCGCATCGACCGGGCCCGGCATGCGACGACAACGCCAGCGGGCGACAGTGGCATGGGCGAAGCTGCGACAACGCCGTGCTTGGCGCGGCGTATTACCAACTTCTCGATAAACACACCGTCAGCGCGACGGAGTTTCATTGCGACAGAGAGGTCCAGAAGCGTTAGCTGCACCGCGGTCGCACCGTTGAAGCCACCGCTCATAGACATCGTCACACTGGGAAAAATGACCTCGTGATTTGGGGCGCCACACTTAAACTTGTTGGATGAGTGGCCCACGCTGCGCCACGTGTCCACCTCGTCGTCCTGCTCGCCTCGAAGCCAATTTATTCCATCTCGCCCAGTTCAAATTCTATCTCATGAACTTAACTCAAGTCATTTCCTAACTTTCGAGATTCTCGTAAGCAATCTCGTCCATGGGAGTCATTCGACACCCATCACCTCGAAAAACGTGAAAATCCGACTTTCTTGGAATTCGACAAAATTCGTTTGAGTGACTAGATTTCATGAGAAGAATCCAACGGTGAAATCCGTTTTGTCATTCGAGATCTAGAGAATTTTTCAGGCTTCCTTGAACCATTATGACAATTTTATAATTTTTTCAATTTTTTAGAAAAATTAAAATTTTCCCGGGTTTTACAATTTCATACTAAACTCTAACATAAAAGTTTTTTATGTGGTTATTGTAAGACCCGGGAAAAGAACCTAGAAATTTGAATTTTTGCTAGGAAGGGCAAAATGGTTATTTTGTTGAAATTATTTCTAGATCTCGGATGATGAAACAGATTTCACCATTGGAATCATCTCACTAAATCTAGTCACCCATGCGAATTTCGTTGAATTCCGAAACAATAAGATTTTCACGAATTTTGAGGCAACGAGAATCGAGTGAACCCTGAAAGCGAAATTTTTAGAAAAATCTTGAAAAATGGCAAATATTTAGAGAATGTCAATTTAAAATAGATGGAATTGAAACCAGGATGAAATAAATTATTTCGGGACGAGAACGGAACCGAAGAAGTGTGACACGTGACACGACGTAAGCCACGTGTCCACCCTATAAATAGCCTAAAATATCTAAATAGCCTAAAATATCTAGATAGCCAAAAAGATCTAATTTTTGTCTAAGGAAAAACGTGATAGAGAGAGAGAGCGAGAGAGAGAGAGAGGAAAGAAACGCAACCTTTCTCCGGTGATTTCACGGGGTTTTTCCGATCGGAACTCGCAGACGAGTTACTGTCGTTTATGCGACGAGCTACACGCAGGTACCGAATCACGGATTTCGCTAAGGTCTAAGGTTCAAAGCTTCAGAAACCGAGAAAGGCAAAGGTCCTAGAAATCACTAATTGAAGTAGGGTTTTTATCCTACTTGGTTTAATTTCCATCTAAGGGCATGTGTGTGTGTCAAAGTGGAGAATGTTGTCCAGTTTTTTTCCTCCTACCCCATGACTGTGTTTTGGCCATAACTTGGTCATTCCTCATCCGAATTGAGTGATTCAAAATTTTAGATAAACTAAACTTATAGGAGAACATATCTCCTTGAAATAGGTCTATCCAGTTCACCACTTTGGACTCGTAAATGCATCTAAAGTGGAGCTATGTTCGTGCAGCTTTTCCCTGCTCTTGCTTCGAGACCTCATGACTAAGTTTTAGCCATAACTTGGCCATCACTCATCTGAATTGAGTGATTCCAATTTTAATCTAAGCTAGACCTATAGGATAACATATATTCTTGAAATAGGTCTATCCAAATTCCGACCCCTTTGGACTCAGAAATGCATTCAAAGTGGAGCTGTTCAGATGCGCTTCGTTCTGCTTGAACCGAGTAGTCCCTGCTTGTTTAGATATATCTTGAGTTTCGGTGATCCGATTTGGGTCATTTGAGTTGGAGAAGAACCCTAAGAACTGTATCTTCAAATGAGTACAAAGGGCCAGTGTCAAATTATGGAATAAGACCCCTGAAATTGGGTATCACAGACTGTTTCCAGTGTAAGTAGAGTATACTGACCAATTTTGAATGAAAAGGCCATAACGTCTTCGTTTGAACTCCGTTTCGGGTGTTCTTGGACTCTATGGAAAGCTTATTAAGTCAAGAACCTAGCCATGTTCCTGTGGGGGGTAATTAGTATCCACAACCTTTCTGAAAGTTGGTGTTTGTACCAAGTGTGCAAGTGACACAAGGTCATTTCGTTTGCTCGCTTCTCCAACTTCTGACACAACCATATCTTTAGCATCCAAACCTTACTGGGGTGTTCCCGGAGCATTGTTGAAATCCCATTTAATCAAGATTCTTTCCATGTTCCATTGGAAGGCAGTGGGTGTCCACAACCTTGCTGAAAATCTATGTTTTGCACCAAGTGTGCAAAGTTATTTGGTCAGGTCGACGTGGAATAAATGTTTTGACAATGACTCATTGCATGGCATGCCGAGGCTATCAGATTGGTATGAATTTCCATGAGTTAGCCTAAGGAAGGCTATATGACATTACTTGTTTAGTCATGTATTGATGAATGCTAATATGCATGATATTACGATATCTATAAAGATTGGCATGAAATGTATGGTTGCAATATATGTTGCATGGTACTTGACATGAAGTACGATTGATTAGAATGTTCCATGTAGTGAGCATCATACATGTAACATGAGAATTTTCAGTGACATTAGCATTGCATATGCATAGGGACATCAACATATTGGGTGTGTGTGCATGGATTTGGTCATTCATCATCAGTGTTGATGAATGGGTAGTGAGCTCGTACTTTGGACGACGTCCAATAGATGTCTCACGGTTTAAAACATAAAAATAAATATAAATAATGTGTGTTGAGCAGAGAAAGAGGGGACCGTTAACCCCCTTAGGTGAAAAGCCTGGAACATGGGTGTAAGAGACCCGCGGTGTGATCCGAAAAGTTCTATTGCCCAAAGAAGACACACGGTCATGTTTATCACATAGACTTCGGGTTGTGTGATAAGAGTCGGGATTGACTTGGGATTTGTTGCTCATTGGCACTTGCATTGGGTAATGGAGCCGATGAGGGCTCGACACGGGTCATTGTAATACTAAAGGATGCGCTTGTCACATTTGGCATATGCATATGTGAGACGAGCCTGAGTGACTTCAGATGGCCACTCAATGACATATTGAGTAATGGAGCCGGCGAGGGCTCGGTACATGGGGCATGGTGAGTCGAGTCTCATTCATGGCATGTAGACATCTCGTAGACGTATGCCGTGACTTGGATGTGTGCTCGATCAGGCGACCACCACACGCGCACTTCGTTTTTGTGTTGTTCTTTATAAAGAGATTATCACCATCGGGCTTTACTCACCTGGTCGTGGGACCACATTTCAAAGCAGCATACTACCAAAGTGGGATCGACGCTTCTTAGAGGAGGCCTGGATTGAGAAGAAAGTTCGAATCATGGGTTTATATATATTTTATAAATATATATGCATTGTATTTATTTGTATAAGAGTGATGTAATTTAAAACTCTATGGACTACGGTTTTATACCATGTGCTTATATGTTCGAGTATGGATAAATGGGCCCTACGTGGCCATTTTTACTCGTATGTGGACCCGGTGTGGTCGTTGTATAATATTGGGTCATGTTGCCATGTAATTGTACAAGTTGTATTTTTGGGTAGAGCTCCCCGTACAAAGGAGACTTTGCCCGATTTTAGTTAAATCATGGGTCCCGGAAAATGGGATACGATGGTGTGGTGTCGTGTTACTCAACATCCACGAGTATTCCGTGAGTTGACGGGTTGTTAACGGGACCCCTGGGATAGGTGTGTCTTAAAGTGGTATCGTAGCCAGTATACCAATACCTGTGGAGCCTGCCTGGGTGTCCATAAGTTTTGTTTTATGCACTTCACAAAGAAAGTATGATAGCTTAGGTACACGAATACCTAGGACTCGATGGGGTACGGGTTTAGAACATGCATTGTTGTATGTTGTGTGTTTTGTGCTTAACATGCTGTGTGATATGTGTGGTGTTATTGCTGCATAATGAGAGAAAAGTTTGGGCTTAGAGGTTGAACCTTGAAAACTACAGATGTGAATTCTCCCCAGAAATTAGGTGAGTGTTGATCGATATGTCGAGATTGTGAGCCTGATAGATCTCACATTCTACCACGCGACTCAAGGGGTCACGACATATCTGAGTCACGCCATCCTCAGATAGATTGCCGACGACACATTGGTCACATCGATCAGGATCGTAGGAGGGCTAATTTCACATAAGACTGATTGTGTTCTATTTCTCAGGAATAAGCATGATGCTTGACCCAGCCTTGTACCATCTCTGTGATGGCACGGATAATCGAATGGGTCTTAAAGCAGTCTTACCTTAGAGGATGAGGTGAGACGAGATCCAGTTCCACCTCGGTGGCTCAGGAGTACGAGGATGTATTTCTAGATGAGCTATCGGGATTACCTCCACAGAGGGATGTAGACTGTTGAGCGACTTAGTATGTCGCCCATCCTATGACTCCAACATAGGATGGCGCCTCGCTGAGTCAGAGGAACTCAAGGTCCAAATACGTGATTTGTCGACAAGGGTTTCATTAATCCAGCACTTCACCTCGTGATCTGCCGCTATGAAAAAAAAAAAAAAAAAAAAAAGAAGAAGGATAAGACCTTCATCGTGATATCGACTACCGACAGTTGAATAGGGTTACGATCAGGAATCGGTATCCATTACCGAGGATTGATGAATTGTTTGATGAGCTGAGAGAGGAGATCCTCAGGGAGTTCCATTGCTCTCGCTAAATAAGATCCGTGTGGAAGCAAGATGTATCACAATCTACGCCGTGATGATCGAGCGACGAAGAGACACGTTGGGAATTTTGTGCGACGATGTCTCACGTGTCAGTAGATAAAGGCTGAGCATCGGAGGCCAATAGGGCTACTCTAGCCATTGGAGGTAGTAAAGTGGAAGTGGGAGCATATCACGATGGATTTTGTGATTCACTTGCCACGGACATCGTAGAGGCACGAGGCGGTGTGGGTGATAAGGACCGCTTACTGCTGGCACATTTTCTCTGCTGTGAGTGATGACCTTCACACCGGGAGGAATTCGTAGGTCAGCATTATTGTGGAGATCAGTCCTGCTATGGAGTACTAGTGTCTATTATATAGGACTGAGATCCCAGGTTTACGGCTCACTTTTGGAAGAGTTTCCAGAGAGCCATAGTGACACAATTGATGATGAGCATTGCTTTTCATTCACAGACAGATGGTCAGTTGGAGAGGACCATACAGGTTTTAGAGGACATGCTACGAGCATGCATTCCCTGGATCTCGCGGAAGCCGAAGAGCATTTTCCTCGTCAGCTTCTCTGCTCTATAACAACGCTTATCGCGAGTATACAGATGGCACCTTACAGGCATTCTATTCAAGCCATATCGATCTCCAACAGTTGACTGAGGTGGAAGCAGAGCCCACCACCGGTCCGGAAGCTTGGCCAGAGTCACCTCGAGAAGGTGGATTTGATACGTGCCGCTCTTTCACTACTTAAGAGCTCCAGAGAAGAGTTATGCCGACACGACAACGACCTCTAGAGCTCCGAGGCGGGTGATCAGTGTCTTCTCGCGTGATGCCAAGAGAGGAGGGTCGGCTCGTAAGCGGGAAATCGATCACGAGATATATTGGGCCCCTTCGAGGTACTCGAGAGGGTGGGTATGGGCTTGTTTTACCATTTGGCACTCATCGCTGCTTATCGAATGTTCACGACGTATTCCATGTCTCCATGCTCTGGAAATACACTTCAGATCCGACTCATGTAGTGGATTAGGGTGAACTTGTTGTTGATACAGATGAGACCTTTGAGGAGGGACCAATGCGTATCATGGATAGCCGAGACCAGGTTTTGAGACGCAAGACTGTGAGGCTAGTGAAGGTGCTATGATGGCATCGAGGAGTGGAGGAGGCAACATAGGAGCGTGAGGACACGATGCGTACCAAAGATCCCTTCTTATTTGAGGATGAAGGTACGTTCTTTAGCCATTTGGTAGCATTCAATGACTGTTACATATGCATGTGATTGCATATGGTTACGTGTAGGAATTTCGGAACGAAATTCTTTTAAGGGAGAGAGAATGTAAGACTTGGGAAAAAAACCTAGAAATTTGAATTTTGTTAGGAAGGGCAAAATGGTAATTTTGATGGAATTCTTTCTAGATATCGGATGATGAAACGGATTTCATCGTTGAAATCGTCTCGAGAAATCTAGTCACCTAGGAGAATTGCGTTGAATTCCGAGACAGTCGAATTTTCATGAATTTCGAGGCGATGGATGTCGAGTGGACCTTGAAAGCGAGATTTTTAGAAAAATCCTGAAAAATGGAAAATATTTAGAGAATGTCCATTTAAGATAGATGGAATTGAAACTGAGACGAAATAAATTGTTTCGAGGCAAGAACGAAACCGAAGAAGTGTGACACGTGGCTCTACGTGAGCTACGTGTCCACCCTATAAATAGCCTAAAATATCTAGAAGGCCAAAAAGATCTCATTTTTGTCTAAGGAAAAATGTGATAGAGAGAAAGAGAGAGAGAGGAAAGAAAAGCAACCTTTCTCCGGCGATTTCACGGGGTTTTGCCGGTCGGAACTGGTAGGACGAGAGTTAAAGCTGTTCCACGTGACGAGAGTTACGTGTGGGTACCGGAATCACAAGATTTCACCAAGGTCCAAGGTTCAGGTTTTCATGGAAACCGAGAAAAAGATGGTGTCCCGGGAAATCAAGCAAATTGAAGTAGGGTTTTTATCCTACTCGGGGTTTAATTCTATCTATATGTGTGTGTGTCAGCTGATAATGTCATTCGATTTTTTCTCCGACTCCCATGACTCAGAAAGCCTATAACTTGGTCATCCTCATCCGACCGAAAGGATTCCAATTCTTGTGTATAAAACTAGACTTATAGGAGAACATATCTCCTTGAAATAGGGTCTATCCAAATTCCGACCCCTTGACCTTAAATGCATTAAATTTGGATCTATAAGAGGCGCTTTTTCTGCTCGCTTTGAGACTGCGGATCGAAGTTTTGGCCATAACTTGGCCATCACTCATATAAATTGAGTGATTCCAACTTAAGTCTAAACTAGACCTATAGGATAACATATATTCTTGAAATAGGTCTATCCAAATTCCGACCCCTTTGGACTCATAAATGCATTCAAAGGGGAGCTATGTTCAGGCAGTTTCTGGTTCTGTTTGAAAATTGAGTAGTCCCGGTTGTTTAGGACATATCTTGAGTTTCGTGATCCGGGATGGTCATTCCAGTTGGAGAAGAACCCTAAGAACCGTATCTTCAAATGAGTACAAAGAAACAGTGTCAAATTATGGATTAAGACCCCTGAAATCAGGTACCACAGACTGTTTCTAGTGTAAGCAGAGTAAACTGACCCCGCTTTGAATGAGTGCTGCCATAACGGCCTTTCGGGTCCGAACTCGTTTCGCGTTCCCTTGACTCTATGGAAATCTCATTGAGTCAAGAACCTAGCCATATTCCTTTGGGTGGTAATTGGTATCCACAACCTTTCTGAAAGTTGGTGTTTGTACCAAGTGTGTAGGTGGGACACATGGGTCATTTCCTGTTTTGTTTGCCTCCAACTTCGGACAACCATATCTTTCGCGTCCGAACTCCGTTTGGGGTGTTCTGAGATTCTATGGAAAGCCCATTGAGTCAAGATTCTTTCCATGTTCCTGTAGAAGGCAGTGGGTGTCCACAAACGTGCTTAAAATCTATGTTTTTCACCAAGTGTGTAGGTTATTTGGTTGTGTTGATGTGAATAGCTGAGTTTTGACATGACCATTGCATGACATGCTGTAGGCTATTGTATTGGGTATGAATTTCCGTGATTTAGCTAAGGAAGGCTATATAGGCTATATGACATTACTTGTTTAGTCATGTATTGATGAATGCTAATATGCATGATACTACGATATCTATAAAGATTGACATGAAATGTATGGTTGAGATATATGTTGCATGGTACTTGATACAAAGTAGGATTGATTATAATGTTCCATGTAGTGAGCATCATACATGTAACATGAGAATTTGCAGTGACATTAGCATTGCATATGCACAGGGACATCAACATATTGGGTGTGTGTGCATGGATTTGGTCATTCATTATCAGTGTTGATGAATGGGTAGTGAGCTCGTACTTTGGACGGCGTCCAATGGATGTCTCACGGTTTAAAACATAAAAATAAATATAAATAATGTGTGTTGGGCAGAGCAAGAGGGGACCTTTAACCCCCTTAGGTGAAAAGCCTGGAACATGGGTGTAAGAGACCTGCAGTGTGATCTGAAATGTTCTGTTGCTAAAAGAAGACACATGGCCATGTTTATCACATAAACTTCGGGTTGTGTGATAGGAGTCGGGATTGACTTGGGATTTGTTGCCCAGTGGCACTTGCATTGGGTAATGGAGCCGATGAGGGCTCGATACATGGGTCATTGGTAATACCAGTGATGGTTGTCACATTTGGCATATGCATATGTGAGACGAGTCGGTGAGTGACTCGGGATATATTACTCAATGACATATTGAGCGATGGAGCCGGCGAGTGCTCGGTACATGGGGTATGGTGAGTCAAGTCTCATTCATGCCATGTAGACATTTAGGTAGACATGTATGCAAGGTAATTTAGACGTGTGTTTGATTGTGCAATTACTGCATGTGCAATTTAGCGGAGTAGCCATTGTAAGAGATTATCACTACTAGGCTTTGCTCATCCCGTGGTGGGACCACATTTCAGGTGCAGGACAGTTACCAATGGACGACGCTCCTTAGAGGTCGGGATTGAAAAGAAAGTCGAATTGTGGCTTTGATATATACTTTGTAAATATATATAGATTGTATTTATTTGTATAAGAGTGATGTAATTTAAACTCTTATGGACTATGGTTTTATAGTCATGTGCTTATATGTTTGAGTATGGATAAATGGGTCATACGTTTTTACTCATATGTGGACCCGGTGTGGTGGATTTGTATAATATTGGGCCATGTTGCCATGTAATTGGACAAGTTGTATTTGGAGTAGAGCTCCGTATAGGGGACTTTGCACAGAGTTTTAATTAAATGTGGTCCGGAAAATGGGACACGATGGTGTGGTGTCAGGTTACTTGACTTCCACGAGTATTCCATGGGTTGACAAGTTGTCAACAGGACCCCCGGGATAGGGGTGTCATATAGCACCCACTTCATTTAAGAGTGATTCATTATTTAGTTGTTACTTCTTAATTTTAACCTTCATCACTAGCAATCAACCTATTTAAGAGTTAGGGATAAACAACTTTATCATTGTTTCTTCATTCAACATATTTTATGGTACTTACCACTCCCACTAATATAAATATTCTTGATGAACCACATATTATTAGTTTTAACTAACACTCATAATGCTTTAGTTTTGGTTATACATCTATACCCTCTAATAAGGGATACTTCCATGCACCCAATTAAATAACATTAAAATACATTATAATTATACTTGATATAACATAAGTATCAAGTTTACAAAGAGTTTAGTGACAATTATATAACATTTACCACCTTAAAACACAATTGAGTGATTTCATACTTGCTTCTACATATATATATGAACTGTAGCAAATGTGATATACGAAGTACAATTTTTGGTCATATATGAGTAAAACATAAATCATATCAATTTTCAACTTTAAATCAAGCATTATATCATATAGATGTTTCAAACGTAAATACGTCAAATTATATTAAAAACAAAGTCATTATATTAAAGTCAGTCATTTGTAAAGAAAACCTAGTAAATATGACTAAGATCATACAAGAGAACAAAACCTAACCATGCTTTCAAAATTTTCTTTTCAAATGAGCTTGACTTCCCTCCAGCAATGCTCAAAAGACTCATTTACATTCTTTTCTTTTGTTGGTTAATAACCATTAATAACTTAGAGTCTTTTCAAAACGTATTTTGTGCAGTTCTTCAACCATTCACAATTTTCCAAGATCTTTAATCTTGTAGTTGTACCATTAATAAAGGGCTTTGCTTTTACATACTATCAAATTTCAGGATGATACTAGTTAGCCCTCAACCAAGCATAACTTTACTTAGAAGAACAATAACAAACTTATTATTGCTAAATAATTAGCAAATCTAAGGATAATAATGTGACATAAGATGTCATGCTTTTCATGATTAAACTTACTAAAGTGCAAGGAAAAGCCATTACGTGATTCAAACGAATAATTTCAAAATGATACAAATATATACCACAATTCTCCTTTGGGTAGATATTGCAATATATAATAACTTTATGATGCTTTTAGTACATATTTCTTTAATGAATAATTTTCATAGTCCATGTTCAAACTACATTTCTAATCTTTAGATGTACAAATATAGCCTAACAAAACAATAAGATTTATCCTATCTTGTTCATTATTCATAAGACGGTTAGTTTACATTTTGGATAAATTCTTAAATATCTTATAACTAATGAACTTCAATATACTTATTCATTAAACACTTAATTATGTTGTAAGTATCTATAAGGAATGAGTAATTGAATATTATAAGTATATATTCTTCAATTTGAAATTCATTGAATATTCAAGTTTGGCCACTTTGGCAACTAACGAACTTTACATTATATGAATTTAAAAATGTTGGAGTAAGCAATATTTTAAATATTCTTCAATTTGAAATTCATGGAACATTCAAGTTCGGTCACTTTGGTGACAAACGAACTTTTCATTATATGGATTTCAAAATATTGCAATAAACAAGATTTTACATAATCGTCAATTTGAAATTCGAGGGACATTCAAGTTCGATCACTTTGGTGACTAACGATATTTTCATTATATGAATTTCAAAATATTCTAGTAAGCAATATTTTACATATTCCTCAATTTGAAATTCACGAAACATTCAAGTTCAGTCACTTTGGTTACTAATGAACTTTTCATCATATGAATTTCAAAATAATGAAGTAAACAATATTTTACATATTCCTCAATTTGAAACTCACGGAATATTTAAGTTCGATCACTTTGGTAACTAACGAACTTTACATTATCTGAATTTCAAAATATTGTAGTAAACAATATTTTACATTGTTAAAGGTGATAATTAAACCTTTAGTATTCTCATGACTAACATTTCATAAATGACATATACTCCTATATGATAATATAATTATAATCAATAAAAATTAAAACATACAATTTTATTAAACAAACATAATATTATCGCAACTGATAGGGTTTGAAATAATGGCGCTACAGCTCAAGATGGCAAGCCCAAACGTCGGATTAAATTAAAGTCTCTACTAGCAATAGTCTCTTAATGGTATCCTCAAAGGCAGCCCAAAACGAGGGCCCAACTCTTGCTTCTTTTGAAAGGATGACAAACCCTCAAGGAACTGGGTAGATAGAAAACACCCACCCCAATTAATCATGTCACACCCCGATTCCCTGGCCCCGACCTGACGCGAATCCGAATCGAGTTCGGGGTGCGAGACCATATACTGGGACTCTTTACCTGTTTTTTTTTTTTTAAAGCCGAACTTGTACCTGTGGGTATGGTCCACATCTTATAACAGAATCAAAATATCATATACAAAATTACAAAATAAAACTACCACAGTGGTGGTGTTTACAGTATTACATATATACGCCCGAGTCCCATTTACATATACAAACTATACATTACATTTACATGATCGTGAGCGCAACCTACAAAGTGATGAACCTTACTCCAGGTCGCCCTGGCCGTATGGAAGATCGCGGATAAACCTCCCTTCAGACCTACACGGATTAAAAAACACGTATGTTTTACGCCAACAAGGAAACATATATCTTATAACTTATACTCATACACATGCATTTAAACCTAGAATCACAACACATATAACAAGATTACCATCTAATCTTCAGGAATTCATATAACACATTACATACATAATTATCCTTGTAACAAACTTATGCTTTTTCGGGATATCTCGTATACCTGGGCATCGAACTCTTATACTTATAACAAACTTATACTTACTCGCATCTTACATGATGACAGATTTATTCTTATTCCAAGCTCCCGTAGGACACATACTTATGCTTGTATCGTATGTGCTTATTTATTCAAACTTCCCAAAGGACATATATATCGGACTTATACCGATACTGGCCTCAAAGCTTATAATTATTCGCATCTCCAAAGGACATATACTTCAACTCGTCGACCGGATACTCTATCCACATACTCGTATTCTTTATACCTATCTCGCATTCCTGTAGGAGTTCACATAACTTATGTCACCCAGGTACCCTTAGGTATGACAAAACTTATACTTATACTATATACTATGGAGATTACACTTGTTCGATGCACCCAGAGGGTACCATGCAGATATTACTTAACGTATACCGCATTAAGTGGAACTTTATCCTTATACTTATGTCCGTAAGTACTACAAAACTTATACTCAGTACTTCAGATCTTATACTTGTATCACAAAGGCATATCTTGGTCTTACGGAACTTATACTTGTATTAATGAATCCTATTCTGTATTTCCTCGATCTTATATGTATTACTGACTTATACTTGTCTTACTTTAATCCTATACTTATATTACGTAGCTTATTCTTATTTTTCTCGGATCTTATACTGAGCTTATTCTCGTACAAAGTACTGTAGGTACCATGTATTCATTATACTAAGTACCAGAGGTACCACCGGACTTACACTTATATTACAGGACTTATACTTATTTTATATACTTTGAGTACCCGAGGGTACTCATCAGACAATCGATACAGGTACCTGTAGGTACATTCAGATCGTTACCATGTCCGTTTCTTTACTCTTATTCTTTATTCAGTGTCTTATCATATGTCTGTCTGACTACCTAGACCAATCATAAGAAATGAGTAGACGCAGTATAATAAGTACCCGAAGGTACAATACAAGACTGAGGTACGGAAGCATTGATCAGACGGCCTCAAGACGTTGAATGTGAGTGCCGTGAGCACCGTAGGAGTGCCGAAGCATCACCGAGACGTGCCCGCCCATGCAACAGAGTGCCGTAGCACTGGGGCGAGGGAGGCTGGCACCGATCAGACGTCCTCCCATTCATTCTGGCCTGGTAAGCCAAGCACGATCATATGTCTTTCGTAACTTATAACCTATCTTTATCACATTCTGTGTTCATGACATTTTGCTTTTCATGTTCATGTTCATGTTCATATTTCAGTTCGTTTTCATGTTTCATATCATATTCATGTTTCATGAACACATCTATACATTTTGCATTTCCTATTTTTCCTTGTTTCATACCTCTTGCATATGGCATTTCATATACTTATACAGGAATACTGATGTATTCACACATCGTTCATGTATTCTGTATCCCTCAATGCATCTACTTTTCTTAGAAATTGGAATCATTCCAATTGACCATCCGAACTAAAGTTATGGCATTTTGATGTCAAACTAGTCGGTTTACCCGGATTACACTAGGAACAGTCTGAATTTCTTATTTTTTTTCAGGAGGCTTAACTTCATACTTGACCCTGGTTCTTTGTATTCATTTGAAGCTAAGGTGCTAAGGGTTCATCTCCAACTGGAATCACCCAAATCGAGTAATCTGAACTCGAAAGTTACGCCCTAAACAATCACACCCATGTTCAAACTCAACTGTAAATCGCTTGAACATACGCTTACCTTTGAGTAAATTTTGGGCCACATGTAATCCGACTTGAAGATACCTATTTCGTGATGTTTAGTCTTCCTTGAAGTCTATTTTAACCAACAACTTTAATCACCTAAATCGATCAGAAATGA
This sequence comes from Tetrastigma voinierianum, assembly GCA_016808115.1. NCBI lineage: Eukaryota > Viridiplantae > Streptophyta > Magnoliopsida > Vitales > Vitaceae > Tetrastigma > Tetrastigma voinierianum. The sequence goes on from JAEQBH010000755.1 coordinate 525,845, forward strand.
GCAAGCAGGCCAAAAATATCAACGCTATTCGAAATAGAAAAATGTACACACTGACGGTGACAACTTCGACTGCACTTGCATACGCCTCGACTTTGCCTGCAATGTGGGTTTTTTCTTCCCTTTTCCCATATATTGCTACCCAAATCAACTCAATCATCAATATACACATCAAATCCACTCCAAATTCATCTTATAATCTCTTTTCTACTCAAATTATCTTTCAATACACATCTTATGAACTCAACCCAAGGCCTAGGGTTTTACTCAACCCAACTTCAAGAAATCTAGAGTTCCTATCAAAACCTAGAACCAAAAACAAACATGTCCATGCTTTACATAACCCTTGGAACCCAAAAACACATGTAATGGAACCTCTAGGTCCTCTCATAACAAAACCCTAGAAAAACAAAGGGATTTGTGATGATTTGAAGCACAAGAATTCATTCTAGGATTAGGTTTCCTACAACCCACAACCCACAAACATGTATCTATTCAAGAAATCCAAGTGATCCATACAAGTCCATACCAAAAATCATAGAATCCATACTCAAGGTTAGTTTCCATACCTTTTTGCTTGACTTCTCTTCTTCTTCTCTTCCTCTTCCTCTTTCTTCTCTTCTCCTCGTTCTCTTTCTTCTACGGCTATCTCTCAAAATTGAGTACCAAATTTGCTCTTATCCAATTGTTTTGCTAAGGCCATGTTCGGGCCTTTGCATTTTGGGTAATATTTTTCTCATTTTTGCAATTTAGTCTTTCCATTCATTCCAATTTCTATTTCATCTTTCTCAAATTCCATATTGGCATATAAACTTATGGTTTTATGCCTTTCATATCCTCAAGTGGTAAATGACTAATTTACCCTTGGCTTTATGATTAATTCTGAGTCTATCATTTTATTTCCGAAAATTCCTATTTAGCTTATAATGTACTCTAAACAAGTCCGAAAACTACTAGGGTATATTTCGGGATGTTACATCAGGAAAGTAAGATATTTCCCAATTATTACCCATCAATTATCCCTTATTAATCTGTTTACGATAAGGAAAGAAAATCTCCTACCCAGTGAGAGAAGTATCGTATCATCCTCCAACAAGGAAACATACTATTCAGTGTCATCATCCAACTAGGAAACATACTATTTAGTGTCATCATCCAATTAGGAAAGTTGTCATGATCATCCATTATAAATACCAGGCCACCTCATCAGTGAAAGGTACGCAGACTTACGCACAACACTTCATTCCCTAAGTAGTTGATCTTCTCTTTCCCCAGAAAGAACTGACTTAGGCATCAGAGAGGCAATGGGCGAGCCCCCGCCGATCCTTTTTGTTTCTTGTTTTTGCAGAGGAGTCCAATGATGAATCACGGATCAGCCAACAATTTAGCACGCTCCAGCCACCGCTGAAAAAGCATCATCGGGCCATGCCGCCTCATGGAACGATGGGCCTTTACAAATAAAGTTGACCTCTCAACAATGATGGTATCAACTCGAACATAAGCGAAGGAACAACTTCAAGGATGTGACCGGGCCAGCGACGATAACCGACCTGAGTGTGCGTTTAGAGACTACGCAGTTAACACAACGAGGGGTGGAGGGCGCTCCGCGGTCAACTAACACTTGGCCGAAGGAGTTTGAACAACTCACTAGGCAACACGACACCTCAGAGACCCGGAGCAGGGTCTAATTAAACCAAAACCCCGTAATCGGGAGAAGAACAACAACTCGACCTCGCCGAGGCTGACAGAAAGGAAACTAGCCACACCAGGGGGCATGATCCTCACCAACCCCCCGGAGAGGATCGCAACGAGGAGAGGTCGTGGGAGCAAAGGTTCAGGGACATCCAGTAAGAAATCAGCCACATGAAGGTAGCGGTACAAGGCCAAACTCCAGTCTCCGTGGACACCCTGGTACAACAAACCGAATCTCCATTCACCGCCGGGGTGCTGCACTTCCCTCCCAAAGTCTCGTAATGTCGTGACGAGAGACGCTTACCGGGACAAAAGACCCCATAGACCACCAATACGTATAAAATCAGATGGAACCCATGGATATCGTGACTTCGTACGATGTAGAGCCTTCGCATCACCCTAGCGCCCAAGATTGGCCTCGGGTTTAATAATTTCCTTCTTCCATCTCATCGCTCACATAACTTTCCACGTGACTGCCTCCCACTTTATCCGAAAGCAAGTGACGCATGTGAAGGCGAAGTTATCATCTTCTAACCATAAAACAGCCTCAAGAAAGCCCAGGTCATATGTTCAAAGGTTTAATAATGGAGTCACCTACAGGACATCCTCGATAAGAAGTCTGCCGAGCATCGCTTCACACAGTGGTCGGGGTGCAAACTAAAAGATCTTAATGTTCCCCATCCTAAAAGAACCTCAGCAAGATGGTCGAGGTCCCCTAAAATAGAGAAGTGATATCAACTAGCGAAGAAGCCCTCCTCTGCCAGCAGCTTTTCTACTCAAAAAGGAAAAGAGCAGGAGACAAAAAGAGAACGGCTCCCAAGAGACAAAAGTGCACATGACGCATCCCTACGAGGAGCAGAGAGTAGAGAGCGGTCCCCGATGACGAGGAGCCGTGGACTGCAGGGACCACTCACTGAAGCCGCAAAGAACAGATTCACCTCGGGCCAGCACACCCCTCCGACAAATCTGTCGCAGTCCTACGTGAAGTGCAACATGAAAGGTTCCTGAGGTGGCCATCCCAGATGAAGTCAGACCCCGCGAGAAGGGACGACACCAAATACTGTGAGTTCCATAAGGACCATGGACACCGAACAGATGATTGCATCCAACTAAAAAAGGAGATTGAATACTTGATCTGACGTGGACACCTCAGCCGATACGTGGCCCTAGAAGGGCGGGAGCGAGTCCAGCCACCACCACCTCGTCAGCCAACCCCAGTTCAACATTAGCCGCCTTTAAGAGAAATCCATGTAATCTCCGGAGGGTTTGCGGGAGGCGGAGAGTCCAACTTAACCAGAAAGGCCCACTTGCGCAGCATCAGGTCGGGGGAAACCTTAGAAGTACAAATAGTATCCAAGCTTCCTCTGTTGGATACTACCATAACCTTTTCAGACTTCGACATGGAGGGCTGTCAACATCCCCATGACGACCCACTTGTGATAAAAGCCATAGTAGCTAATAAAACGATCCACAGGGTCCTCGTCGACAACGGAAGCTCAACCGATATCATCTTCGCATCCGTCTTCGACAAAATGGGCATTGGGAGGGAGAAACTAGAGCCGACGCCTACCTACGTGGATTTTCAGGGGAAAGAGTACTGCCCTTGGGATCGGTATAGTTAGTGCTCACTCTAGGAGACCCCCCATGCCAGGCTACAACAACGGTGAGATTCCTCATAGTAGACGCCCCGTCGGCCTACAACATGTTACTGGGTAGGCCCTCTCTCAACGCCATAAGGGCCGTTCCTTCCGCTTATCACATGGTTATCAAATTTGACTGCAAATGGAGTAGGAATAGTCCGAGAAACTAGCGCGATGTGCTGTGGAATTTTACTCAACATCATGAAGCAAAAATACGGCCGACAACATTTATGTGATGAGCTCACATGAGACAAGGTAACCACCCGACCGCTTCCTCGGGTAAGAATTAGAGCCTCGTATAAACAAATAATTCAAATGTAACACCTCGCCTACATAGGATCCGTTAAGGCATCGTAAGCTCTCTCATCTGTTTTCTAAAGCAGAACATGGAGGTATTCGCCTAGAAATAGGAAAACATGGGTGGGGTCGACCCGGCAGTTATCACCCACAAGTTAAACGTCAATCCCTCCTTTAAGCCAGTCAAGCAAAAAAGAAGGAGTTTTGCCCCAGAAAGACAGAAGGCGATCAATGAAGAGGTTAGTAAGCTCATCCAAGCACAAGCAATCAGAGAAGTAGAGTACCCAGAATGGTTGGCCAACGTTGTTCTCGTCAAAAAAGCAAACGGCAAGTGGCGGCTTTGCATTGATTTCACAGACATCAATAGAGCCTGCCCAAAGGATAGCTTCCCCCTGCCTCGGATTGATCTCATAGTAGACACTACGGCCGGTCACAATCTCCTCAGCTTCATGGACGCCTTCTCGGGTTACAACTAGATCAATATAGACCCCAACGACCAAGAGAAGACCTCATTTGTCATCGGGCTCCAGGAACACAACAAGAGTCGAGAATGCCCGCCAAAGAATGCAGAGCACCGCAAGTACGTGAATCAGGATGTTCCGTAAACAAATTGACATTTATGGAGGTATATATATAGACGACATAGCTTGTAAAATCGATAAACAGCCCACATAACCCATTTAGCCGAGATGCTCCAGTCCTAAGAAGGCATGAAGCTAACCCAAACAACGCGTCAAGTTCCGCCAAGAAGTTCTTAGGTTTTATAGTCAACAACCAAGGAATAAAGGCAAACCCAGATAAGATAAAGGTAGTGCTTGATATGCAGCCTTCGTTAAACATTAAAGACGTTCAACGCCTGACAGGGAGAATAGCCGCGCCGAAATACTTTATCTAGGCCGACAAATGCCTGCCTTCTTTCAAGTTCTGAAAAAGGTCTTCCAATGGGACGCGCACTGCCAGGAGGCGTTCATGATGCTCAAAACCTACCTGAGCTCTCCCCCCATTCTGGTAAGCCCTTCCGAGGGAGAACTCCTCACCCTCTACCTGGTCGTTTCAGACTTTGCAATCCAGGCCGCCCCGGTAAGAGAACGGACAAAAAGAACCAATCTACTATTGCACCCGAGCTCTAGAGGGAGCAGAAGAGAGGTACCCAAAGATGGAAAAGCTGATCCTGGCATTGGTAACCACATCCAAAACTCGACCTTACTTCCAAGCTCACACCGCCGGTCCCAACCGACAGGCCAGTGGAAGAAAATACTACATAAACCATAAACCTCTGGAAAGCTAATGAAGTGGGCTATAAAGCTGTTAGTGAATTTTACATCAGGTACAAACCAAGGACAACAGTAAAAGGGAAGATCTTAGTAGATTTCATCACAGAGTTCACTCCAACACAGACTATAAAGGCTACCCAACTGGCACCCGACCTCCCAATCTAGAAATTATCCGTCGACGGGGCCGCTAACGCCCAAGGAAGTGGGCGAGGACTGAGACCTCTCCAGACGGATAGATGGCCAGAGTACGCCGTTCCGACCGAGCCTCTAATAACGAGGCCGAATATGAGACGCTCATAGTTGGACTCAACCTCGCCCACTTCATGGAAGAAGATCAGCTGGAGGTAAGCAACGACTCCTAACTGGTGGTAAAACAGATAGAAGACTCCTACGAGGCCAGAGGTGAGAAGATGATCCTATATCTCAAAAAAGTACGAGAGCTGCTCAAGAAGTTCGTAGGAGTTTAGGTAAAAAATGTACCAAGATCGGAGAATTCCCGAGCCTCTCACAGTAAAACTAGCTACACCACAAGAAGACTGGCAGATCACCTATCGAAAGCACCTACTTAGAGCCTCGTAAGCATCGATTAACGAAGCAGTTCCCTATGATGTCCTAACCGTTTAATGGACCCCATATGGGATTACTTGATAGATGGTAAATTGCCAAGCGATCCAAAGGAGACGTCCAAGCTTAGACGAGATCGACAAGGTTCACCGTTCATTGGGGAACCCTTTATAAGCGAGGCTTCTTCCGTGGCCCATTCTTGGCGCGTAGGAAGGAAGACGCCTACCACATACTCAAAGTACACTAGGCATAATGTGGCAAACCACATCGAAGCTCGCACCTTGGTAGGAAAACACTACAAGTGTGGGTACCATCGCCTACGATGCTCAAAGACGCGATGCAACTAGTTAGAAAAGCAAGGCTCACAGAGCATGCCAAGATATCTCATTCCAATTGAACCACTAATGATAAATATGTCATTTTCCAACAATGGGGGTTGGGACATTATCGGGACCTCTACTCCATCTGGGTGTCACGTAAATTTATCATCGCGTCGTGGATTATTTCACCAAATGGGCCGTCAACCCTTAGCAACAATCACACTGCAGGGTATGCAACTGCCCCATGCTTTATAATATGCAGGTTTAGGATCCCGAGGTCCCTCGTGTCTGATAATGGGAAACAATTCGACAATCCTAAGTTTAGGGATTTCTGCGTCGATCTCGGAATCAAGAACTACTACTCTTCCCCAGCTCATCCGTAGTCCAATGGACAAGCAGAGGTCACTATAAGGACTCTTAAAGAAGCACTGAAAGCCAAACTGGAAGACCTAAAAGGAAAATGGGTAGAGTACCTCCCCGAGGTATTATGGGCGTACAGACCACGCAAGTCAACACTCAGAAACCCCGTTTCGCTCCGCCTCGCACACAGAGACCCACGAAATCGACTAAAATCTCTAAGGATTGAACTAGCAGACGTCGAACACAACGAGGAGGCTCTTCTCTTAAACTTGGATCTCATAGAAGAAAAATGCAGCAGTCCTAAGTTTATGAAGACTATCATAGAAGAGAAGCGAAGTTATTAAGAGACCAAAGGGTTGGGCCTGTGGAGTTAAGGCCGTGACTAGTTCAAAAAAAAAACTTATGCCAGCAAGGAAGGACCCTCACATGGGAAGCTGGGACCTAATTGGGAAGGGCCCCATCATATGCCGCGATAATCCGACCCGGCCCAGAGCTCCAACGGAAGAAGGAAAAACCCTGCCTCACTCATGGAACTTTGAACATCTTAAACGATTCTACCAATAGGACCCCGGAACGTAGTCTGTAATAAAGGTTCACCGTCCTAATTTCAAATAACACTCTATTTCCGTTTTTAAGTTGTTTGATGTTATGGTAGACCAAACAATAAGTTACAATGATGCTAATAATAAATAAAGGGCCTAGGGGAAGAAGCACACACCACAAAGATTGTTCTTTTATTCAAAAGGAACTACAACCGAATACAAAATTTCATTACATATAGTCAGAGCCACCTCGTAGAATTACAAATCACCCTTGCATCTCAAAATCACAATCAAGTCAAACTCGTTTTTCACATCGGCTCACACCTCACAAGACAAAAAACCCAAAAAAAAAAAAATCTCAAGAAAGGGAAAGGGAAAAAGAAGAAGAGAGTGCGAATGAGAAGGAAAAGGGAAAAGAAAAGGAAAAGGTAAGAAAAGGAGAAGGAAATGAGAAAGGAAAGAAGGAGAAGAAAGAAGAGGAAAACGGAGAGAGTGGCAATTAAAAGTTTTTCGAGTACATCGCCCTCGCATAATGCTCCCAGCACGCCCATCATCGACATAGCTGGGGAACAACATAATCCCACAAGGGAGAACTAAGAAACATTGCACCCGGCAAGCAGTTAATAATGGAACCAAACGCCGCCTCAGATCTCCGCATGCACCTCCCGCAATGATGACCAAACCACGCTTCATCATGCGTGATTCCAATCTGGCACTTAAAAAGGAAGAAAGTTCGAAGCGTAAGCACCATCACAGAGGGGTCGCTATTTATAAGGGAGTCGGGGCGCTCGGGAAGTCGTGCAATCCGTTCAAATTCTCCATAAATCCGCATTAAAGCTATACGCGCCTTTCCAAGAGAAGGAAGTCAAAAAGGCCAAGTAGCCACGGAGCCATTGATTCGTGCCACAGTAGGGTGATCCGGAATCAACAAAATTTATATCCTGTTCCTCCCACGCCAGAAATTGCCACGCAGCATAGCGGCTCCAGTATTCAACACCGGATGGGTCCTAGGAATGATTTATGGTATAAGTGTGAGCAAGGCTTTCTTATTTGGATTTTTGATTTGTTTCAAAAAAGGTGAGTAGTTTGAAACTCGAATAACTGTAAAGACCGAAGCCGATAAAGTAAAAAGGCAACTTTGAAGATTTAGGTAACTAACTTGATAACATAGCAGCAAACAAGTGTCCTCTGGTTTTATCCGCATTATGACAAGCAACCTATAGTCTGGTTTACAACTCCATCTTTTAACTAGCAACCAACTCCGGGAATCACTCCTATTTGAAAGCTCAACACACAAACATGCATCACAAATTTCTTCGCTTTAAAAAACCCTAACATTCAACATCATTTCAAAGGGCTCAGAAGACCATCTAAAAAACCACAGTGCATCTAGCAATAAGTATACACTGTATCCTAAAGCATGGTAAGTATTAGCCAAATTAATGACATTAAATGACATTCAACCCTGCCTGAAGATTGGGAGCCATAAATACAAAGATCAGAGTATTCAACATGAGGACAACCTCAATCGCCCACAACCAAGCTAGCTACCTTCCTTCAAAGAAGCAGGCTTAGCTACATCTCTTGAGTTGTCATCCTCAAGAGGCTATTTGCAGCCTAGAAAATGAGAAAGAGGAGAGAGAAGAGAGAAAAGCAAAACCCTAACTGAGTCATGGAGATATTTACATAAATGAAATTTGTGCCAAAGATTGCTTCCCCCAATTTCTTTCCTTAGGGTTACAAAACTATGGGGGTTTATATAGGCCACCCATTATAAAACTACAATAAAGCCTAACATTTTGGCTAAAATATGGACAAGGAAGTAATACACCAAAATGAAGTCTATTGCATTAATTAAAAGGATGACAAGGCATAATTTCACAGATTGTGCCAATTTTGCTAGGTAGCTTAAAATTTCGCTTATTAGCTTAGTGTTTCGCTAGCTAGCTTAAAATTTCCCGCTTAGGTAGCTTAAATTGCACAGAGATAGCTTAAATCGAGAATTTCGCTAGGCACTATACTCGCTTAGTTAGCGAAATTTCGCTAGCTTAGCTTAAATTTTTAGGTGATATTAAACTGCATTTTTTCGCTAGGGGAACAAGTGGGTTAGTGAAATTTTTAGGTCTAGCTAGTTTCACACTCTCTAGGATTGCAAATTCGCCATGATTGTTAATTTTTCTAATCCCAAATAAATTTTCGCAATCTTAGCGAAATTCCCTGGAATTGCTGATCTTCACTGCATGGCCTATTGCTCCTATACTGCACCAACTTTTATCACTTTGCCTTCATTCTTTCTTTGATTTTTGGTATGCTCATGGCTAATGAATGGGTTCAATCTTCATGGTTTAGCATATGTCTCGGAGCATCAACTCAAAGTACGCAAAACCCGCAAACAACCAAAATAACCTCTAAACGATAAGTGATACTAAGAAGACTTGAACACTTCCAATTGGCATAATTGGCATGATTAGTGCAAAAGCACTCAAAACCTATCCGATATAGGGCTCAAAATAGCACTCGGGTACTAATCACACCCCCAACCTAAACGTTGCTAGTCCCTTAGCAATGCAAAACAAAGGAGATGCATGCAAGGATTCCTCAAAAAAGCGTATGATTCAAAAGGTTTATGTACATATAAACAAAAGACTTTAAACCGAAAATTGACACCAAGTTTGAAAACCGCCATGAAAGAGCCAAAACCACAAGAACAATTTCAGTCAATATCAGTTCCATGATTCTCAACTGGAATTTCCACTCAAAGTCTAATGGTTCTTTATGTAAATCCAGATCGGTTTCAATAAATTGTAAAATTGCCCTCCTTCAACCTAGCACTCGCATGACCTTAAGCCGTTGAACAACCTAGACAAGGATAGTTACGCTTTCTTTCTTTATTCAACTATCAGAGGTGTAATGCTTAAAATCTCGACTTCAATTAAAGTCCGTGTAATCTGGGTCCACCGATGACTCCCAACCACTTAAGGCTTAGGCATCGTCAAAGACTACTCACTCACAAATCCCTACAGTTTCACCCCGACCGAACACTCTTAAAAATCACACCTACAAATCGTTAAACTTACCTATCCACCCATGTAATCGAACACTAAATCGATGACTCCCAACCAATTAAGGCTTAGGGCATCTAAGCTTCAGCGTTTTCGCCATACAACTACCTTAATCGTGCTCCTGCTTCAAGGCAAAGGCTTCACGACTTTATTTTTCTTTCTTCTTTCTTTTTCTTTTCTTTTGCTTTTCTTTCTTTCTTTCGGGAAGACTACATTGGTCTTCAAATGTGGGTAACACAAACCATCATGGTTGCCAACATGCCTAAATACATGCAAAATGAAAGGAGGTAAACCAATTCACAAATTTCTATTGAAACAACTGTAAAAAGTAGCAGGTGAATTAGCTTAAGGGAGAAATGTTCAAGTTAAGCATGCTGGAACTTCAACTGACCAAAAATTATATCAAACATGGAATTTGTTCTAATATAAAGGTGACAAACAGGGTTTCAAATTTTCCATTTAAAGGTAATTCAATTGTCCAATTGAAGCAATTCAATTGTCCAATTGAAGACAAAAACGATTACATAAGATGGAGGCACAAAAAGTATATGCAAAAGTGTGTGGTATATATACTGGTTTTGGATATAGCCAAATGGCTAGTACATGATACCAAAGCTAAACATACAAAATATCACGCTTACTATGGCTAATACATGAACTTAACGTACCAGAGGCGCTTGATAGCCGTAACTATACAAAATCATAAATAAACCTAACCACCCCACCGCCAGGCGGTGGTCCAGGATCGTCATTGCCAGCCAACACATCCAATGATGCGGATGCTGTTGCTGTAGGCTCCTCCCTCTGATCCGGAACACGAGGAAGACCCAGGTGAGTCATAATCACGCAAAGATGGAGTGACACTCGAGTCAACCTCTGATCCCGGGCCGCCCGAGAAGCCGCCACGAGCAAATTAGCATCCATCACTCCAGCCTATCTCTCGAAATGGGCGTGGAACATACTCAGTGAATGGTGTGCGCAGTAAGATGGGCCAGCGTATCACCGCAAATTACGATGTAGAATGTGAGGAGGAGATGAGGGCGATGAGTCGGATTCTCCGTATCTCGCTCAGGGCATGCATATCGTCTCGTGGGAGTCCCTACCACCCGATCCCGCACTCCTCCCGGGTCCCGTCGCCGGAGGAGGAAAGATACAGCATGGTCATCACTGGCCCATGACAGACTAGGAGGGCATCAGATCCTCCTCTCAACTCGGGCTCTCCGGGAACTCTAAATGCTCGAGAACCTGGCGTGAGCAGTCCCAGATCGCACGGAAGACTCTCGGCTCGAACCAGGCCCTTCCGATGGACCTTCTCCTCGAAATGCATCAAGGAGGTCATCACCAGCTCAGAGGGACTGAACCAGTATCCCTCTGAGATCCGGTAAAGAACCTCCAAGATGGCCTCCGTCGTACAATGCCGCGAATGCCGCCGGGTCCTCAATAGGTGGTCAATCGCCAAGATCCGAGGCTGAGCCGCCCCGAAGAGTACCGGCCTCGTCGTGATGTGTCCCCCGCCGCATGCAACCATCTCCACGAGGTGGGTGGGCCCAAGCCCGATAACCTCCGAATTGGTCATGATACGCAGCCTAAAGCCGCTGAAATATCCGCGCCTCGAGGACTCCGGCGATCATCTATAGAGAACTGGCTCTCCGCGCGACCACCGCTCCCGAGATGTCATCGAGTGATAAACCGCAGCGACCACCCTGGGGTAATAATACCGCCTCTGGTCAGTTAGCCAGAGGGAATAGTCCTCAATCAACCTCAGAATCCCCGAACTCCTGGATCACCCTCGAAGGCTCGGGACGCTATAGAATGACTCCCCGATGAAAACTCTAATGTAGTGCAAGATTCCCTGAATCTGGGTGCCTCTACGAACAATCCGCCTCCCGATCCCGGAAGCAAAGACAACCCGAGGCGATGATGTCGCCGCAGACCGACGGGTCGAGATGGCTGAGGCCGGATGAGGATGACCTCCGGGCCCGATGTGCGGGCCCTCGAGGGCCGGCCCTAGCTCACTGCGGGTACAGTGACGGGGCCCGGTCCCATCCAACCGATATATTCAAACCCCGAGGCTCCTCAGACCGCCGGACCGCGGATGGTACCGAGCCGGACCGAGTCAGCCTCTCTCAAAATTGACCACCCACACTGGCGGACCCACCCTAAGACGAACCATAACTAGAACTTAATAAAACACCTACAGGCTCGATGAAAATGTAACTAAGGCACTGTATGACTGATCTGAGGCTTACTGCTGACAACTGAGTCACTCTAAAATAGAACACTGACAACTCAGGCTCGTCACATAAACACACCAGCCTGTAATAGCCAAACAATACCACACATAAACCGCCTGGCAGTGGCAAGTTGGGCCGAATCCGATAGTGTGAGTTAATGCTGAGGGCCTCAAGAGCTGGCTACTCGCTGCAAAGGAATCACGACGTGGGACGGCTCCAATGAGCCAGCCGATGGCCTGAGGTGGCTACGGTGCGCAGGCCCCAAGTAGCCGCTCCCGGTGGGCACAGACGTGGCTCGCCGCTGCGACCAACCCGCTCAGTGGGCAAAGGGAGGCTCCTGTACTCGTAGTTTCGCTATGGAGGGGGAATATGAAATGACTAAATGACTAACCCTCCCATCTTTTATAGGACTACGAGGCACCAAGAGTCCAATTCCACCATTTTTCGCTATACGGTAATCTGGGCTCAAATTCTCCATCTTCTTCTAATTCAAAAATTTAGATTAAATATTAGTAATATATTAAATAAAAATTATTATAATAAAATTTATTATATGATACTAATTAAAAATTTAATACAAAGTACTATAATATATAGACAAAGTTACTAAAAAGGGAAAACTGCTAATTTAGGAAACTTTCTAAAAAATAACTAAAATTATTGAAATTGACTAAATTAAAATAAAAACCAAAATTTATTGAACTGCAATTTGGTTTGTGAGAACACCAAATCAGCTCAATTTCAAAAATTTACTCAAGGAGGGTCAAGGAGAATGATCTCCTCAACCCTCGCAGCAGCCCGGGTCGACCTTACGGTGTCAAGGGCCCAATTACGACTCGGGTCCTCACCGATGGATTCCGACTTCTGGTCAATTGCCTTGCAGCATGATTTATGTGACTAAAATCTCTTTCTTCACCAAGTTGACTATTCCTTTCAATTCCTCGGACACTAAGCTTCCCGCATACTCGAATTACTAAACAACTTCATCGAAATTTGATTTTCATTACAGCTTGTGTTTGTTGTTCAGATGAATATGTTCAACTCCAAGGTCATGTTACCAGCTAAGCCATGACTCATCTCTAAGAATTGATGATTGCATCGGGTCGCGGCCGAATGGTCTTCCTAAGATGATCGGGCACATGATTGGGTTCATTTGCAATTGGCTCAGTGTCAAGCACTACAAAATCCACTGGGTAGTAGAATTTGTCTATTTTCACTAAGACATCCTCAACTATCCCCTTTGGGATTTTTACTGATCTATCGGCCAATGATAGTGTGATGTTAGTAGGTTTAAGTTCACCCAAACCTAACTGCTTGTACACGTGAATACTACAAAGAGGTTCACACTGCCCCAAATCAAGCAATGACTTGTCTACAATTCCCACCAATATTGGATCAAATTAGAGATCCCCGATCTCAGATTTGACAGGTTCTTGCTTGATTACACCGACTTGTCTGAGAAATGCCTTTTTCTCAATACCTAATCCCTTCTTAAATGTGCAAAGATCTTCAAAATTTTGCACAGTGTGCACTTGTTTGATTATGTCCAAAGAGGTATGTTGACCTTCAATTGCCTTAAGACTTCTAAGATACACTACCGATGCCTTCTTCTTGCTTCTAAGTGCCTGTGGGAAATGGAGGTGGCATGCAAAGGCTTCATTGAATCCCTCCTTCGTGAAAATATGTTCGCCCAATTCTTCTCCGTTCTCGGTTTCTTCAACGTGTTTGGGCATGGGTCGATCAACCTCTTTCCAATTCTCAGTAGTGATTATAGCCTTCACCTCATCCATTCCCGAATTGTCGGGATGATCCTACCTCATGGACTCTCAATCGCTTGGGAAGCGGAACCTTCCTTCTTTGCACTTCCAAAGAATTTGTTGATCTTGGTGATTGAACATCGTAGGTTATCAATTTTCGGTTCAGTTGCTCTAGCCCATCTATTCTCTTTGTTCGCGTACTTACAAGATTAACTTTCAGGCGCTGCACATTAATCTCGTCTTCCACAAAGCCGCTTCTACCACCTTACTAAATTTAAATGCATTGCTCCACAGAGATGAGGATGGTGGTGGTTGTGGTTGATATTGGGAACCAAACTGTGGTTTGGCACCCGGAGGCCATAGGCAGGGAGGCTTCAGTAGGTTGTGGTGATTCCTCCAATTGGAATTGTAGGTATTTCCATATGGGGTATCGGGGTTGTGGTGGCTCAGATTGTCCCACAAGATTTTTGCACATTCGACATCAAATCCTTCATTGAAGGGCCATAGGACACTGCTCTACCTGGATGTACAGAGGATTTGAACAAGGTGGATCAAGCCAGGCAGATTTTCAGCCACTCGTCGTGACCCATGGAGCTTTTTCCTTCAAGCCTCTACCTTCCTAGCTATGCTGAAATTCTGGCCATTTCTATGTCCTCCGCAAGCAGAGTAAATCCCTCCCTGTGGTCAGGCCTCATTGGCTTGTTTCATTTTCGTGGCTCACTCATCCCAACCCTTAGAAGTTTCAAACATGACTTAAAAAACTACGGCTTCACAGATGCTTACTTAGAAAAGTCTCCACACATATTTCCAAAAGCCGCTCATGGCAGAGACATACTACCATAGAAATGGTTTACAAGACCATAGATCAAACCCATGGTGTGGGCATGCAATCGATGGTCTCCATAAATCCTCCCAACACCGGGAGAAACCCCCACCATCTCGAGCCGCAAAGATAAATTGCCTTTCCAAATTGTCGGCGATGAGCACCCAAGAACTCTTCAGAATTTCTCACCATACCTTAGCCCCCAATCTCTCTAATGGTTCTAGGCCTCAAAGGAGTTTAGCCAAATCTCTGCCTCATTCTTAGTGTGGTCGCGGAAATGCTTTCACTTAAGCAAATCCATGTCCACTATTCCTTCCTAAAGGTAGTGCATACTTCCTCAAACCCTAATATGACGTATGGATTTTCATTTTCCATACCATGATATGTGGGGAGTAGGGGTACTAAGTACAATCTTCACCGCTACATCTTCACAGGAGGTATGATGTGGTGAGGGGGCACTAACCCTAAGAGGGCACTTTCATCCCCATGGTTCTATGTGCAAATGATTCATCAGTCTTCACACTCGCTGTCAAATAGTGGATCCATGAACTGTGGTGTACACCATTTCAACACGCTTGGTCAATAGGGCATCGATTCTCAAACACCTAAGGTTTCTATCCCACTGGAGCATAAACACCATGACACCTCGTAGACAAACAGCAAAGACCAACAAACTCAAAAAGGTTAAGATTAATTAAAAATAAAACTAACCCGTATGATGTTCAAAAAACAAAGTGAAGTTAATTAAGTGATGAAAACTTGCAAGCATCAGAATCGGGTTACAAAAAGAGTTAAAAGGTTACCTTCACTCTGTGATGTCACCCAGCACACTCAACCCATCGGGAACCAGCTCTCGGCACCATCCCCAATTTCTACCGATCTGCGCCACGCAGGCGTGATCCCGGAATCAACAAAATTTATATCCTGTTCTTCCCTACTGCCGTAGAGTCAAGCCACCAAGATAGCGGTCTAGTATTCTAACACTGTGGACGGTTTTCATCCCAAGAACATCACAGTGAGCGTAAGGCCGGCCTGATTTTGATTCGCTTTCAAAACAAAGGTGAGTAGTTTGAGAAACCAATAACTCCAGAAAGACCTAAACATGTGAAAGGCAACTTTGAAGATTTAGGTAATTCAACTGATAACATGGCAAACATGTCTCTGCTTTATCCTCAGATTACGATAAGCAACCCTATAGTCCAGTTTTCATAACCTGACTTTATTAACTAGCAAACTCAACCCTAGAATCACTCCTATTTGAGTCAACACGTAACATGCACCATGTTCTTTCATGAAACCAACATTCAACATCATTTCAAAGGGTTCGTAAAGACTATCTAAAAACCACAAGGCATCTAGCAATAAGTATACACCGTATCCCAAAGCATTGTAAGTATCGCCAAATTAATGACATTAAATGATATTCAACCTCTAGTTTAGAAGATGGGAGTTTGGCAAATACAAAGACTCAGAGTATTCAACACACAGGACAACCCAGACCGCCCCACAAACTAAGCTAGCCACCTTCCTCTTCAAAGAAAAAGAGGGCTTAGCTACATCTCGAGTTGTCATCCTCAAGAGGGTCAGTTGCAGCCTAGAAAATGAGAGAAAGAGCAGAGAAGAGAGTAGTACAAACCCTAACTGAAATATGGAGATATTTACATAAATGAAATTGTGCAAAGATTGCTTCCAATTTCTTCCTAGGTTACAAAAATTACGGGGGCGCATAGCCACCCATTATGTGAAACTACAACAGTTTCAACATTTCGATGAAATAAGGACAAGGCACACACCAAAATGAAGTCGGTTTGCATTAATTACAAAAGGACGACAATAAGGCATGTACTCCTCACAGAGATGTTAATTCTGATATAATAAAATTTCGCTAGTTAATAAAATTTCGCAGCTGTAAAATTCATTGCAGATATGAATGAGAATTTTCATAGCACCTGCATTTCACAGCAAATTTTTGCACTTAGTGAAATTTTAGGTGATAGCTTAACCCAGATTTTTCACAGAATGCTGGTTAATGAAATTTTGTATGTCTGTTAAATTTCACAATTCGCTTAGGATTGCCAATTCTAGCTAAATTCCTCGGAATTGCCGGATCTTCACCGCAGGCCTAACGCTCCTATACTCCAATTCAACTTATCACTATTTCATTCTTTCTTGATTTTTGGTATGTCTGATGGCCTTCCATGAATGGGTCTAATCTTCACGGTTTACATGTCTCATATCAACTCTCAAAGCATACAAAACCAAAACAAACCAAAAAATAACCTCTAAACCATTATTAAGCGATACTAAGAGTTAATTCAACACTTCAATCGCATAATTTGGGTACGATTACAGCAAAAGCACTCAAAACCTATCCGACATGGTGGCTCAAAAAGCACTTTTGGGCAACGACCACCATGTAGCTCGGAGCCCAGCAGAATGCCGCCAGACGCCCACTGCATCAAAATATGAACCACTGAGCCACAGTCAAGAGCCCACTGGCCACAGAGCCTAACAAATTAAAGGCCATGCAGCCACTGGGAGCCATGCAGCTCAGAGCCCGGGACAGGCTCGCTGCGAGCCCACCAGGCCTTGGGTGGCTCAGCCACATTTGCGAGCTCAGAGCCCAAGAGGCTCATCAGTAGAGCATCACTCAAAAATGCCAAGAGCCACGGCTTAGCTCGGGGAGAGGAGCCTAAGAGCTTAGCCCGCAGTTTAATGTGCCTCAAAAAGGCCAAGAGCCACAAAGCCATGTAGCCTCAGAGAGCACAGCCTGGGCCTCACAGGCATAACAACCCAAAAGGCCAAGTACCTATGGAACCATGTAGCTAGAGCCCAAGAGCTCGCCCAGCAGAGCGTGATAGCTAAAAGGCCAAGGCACCCATGCAGTCATGTAGCTAAGAGCCTTATGAGCCTGGGCCAGAGCCCAACCGCCGGCTGGGCAGCCACGAGCCATGTGACCTCGTATCTGGGGGTGAGGCTCGGGCTTAAAAGCCATCACCAAGAAGGCCGAGCAACACGAGCCATGCGCCGGCTTCTCCAACAATGTATCATAAAACATAACTATTCGGTGATGACTCGCCAGAAAACCGCCAATTCAAACCCAACCAAACAGGAAAGGAGCTGCTGAATTAATCAATGAATCGTGGTATCAACAAATACCAAAATCGGCATACAAAACCTAGGCTCTCACTGTGGTGCGCAAGAGAGAGCCTATGTGATGCCTATTTGCCTTTTTCTATGTAGACAAAAAACCCCTCAAATGTGCATAGTTACAAGAGCCTTACACTTTCTCAAGACCCATGTCACTTGATAAATTTTCTAATTAAGAATAACTGGCCTGATGTTCAGTTAAGATTTTAAATTGGTTTAGCTCATATGACACTCAAGCACAGGTCATACAAGTAGTAAAATCAATGTAAGTCCGTATCATTCCCACAGAGATTGATACAATCAGAGATCATGTCTCTTAACTACTAAAGTTCTCTATGCTATTCGACTAAAAGAATTTGATAATAAAACTCTTATCTACTAGATAATAAATCCTAGACTATTAACTAAAACTAGAAATTATTTAATATGAAATAAACTACAAAATTTATAGAAAATCAAATGATCTAATCAGTCTCAAGAAACGAAAAACTATCATGAATTATAATGAAACGGTCAATTTACATGAAAATACATCATCATTGAATCACATGGATTCGACGGTCCAAGATTTACCTCATATATGTTGGATTTCTCCATATTCACCAACAGAAACCTTGTTCTCTCAAATCAAGTCCCACCCAAATATTTCAGATTTCGCTTTTCTGCAAGATCCGCATTTTCTTCTCAATACTTCACACCCACCTGGATGACTACATCTTTTATGCCTCTCATTCCAGGATTTTACAAAAGTTCTATAACATAACTGGTGCATCATCCTTCAGACTATCGGCTCTGCCCTTTCCTGATTAGATCTAAAGCTACCAATAGGAACTTCCCTTAGATTACGTGAACTCTCCTGGACATTTATATCATAACACTTCCAACTCCAACAGTTTAACGGATTTATCAAACATCTCTAGCCCAGCAATAGCTCTCATCACACATAAACAAACACTGCTCCTATGATCCCAACCAGCATGGTCCCATTTTCATGGTCTTTTGAAACATCTTGAAATCGAGCAAGATACATTCCCTTAAAATGGTAATCGGTACTACCATTGGGAACTTATCAATTTAAAAACAACACCAAGCAAGTAAATCACTACCCAAATAACATTCTCCTGCATTTTTAAAAGATCAGAACTAACTATAACTAAATCCAAAGAATCGCTGCTCCACCATCGTGATTGCGATTAAAGAAATTGAGCAATCGATCACACGCAGAACCACTATAATCGCAATGAAATCAAAAAAAAATGAACCTTTAAATTTGTCTAGATTTCATAAATTTCGCATTTCAAAAAAGAAAATAACAAAAATAAAGTCACGAATCGCTTCGCATAGTTAGCAGACGATCCCGGCAAGAAATAAAATGAAAAAATAAAGAAAATAAAAGGAAAATTCTACTCTAAATCCATTGAGTTCCTCTTCGCTCCTTTCGGGCACCAAGACGGAAGCCACTTTTAACACTCTATCACCGCTTCATTTATACTATCAAAGAAATCACGAATCCCCAAAAGTCTGTGGCACCTCAAAGAAAGCCCGGCCATCGTCCTATGTCATAATTGTGCTGGTGCCTACATGAATTCCCCTTGTTTGCTCTTTGTTCGGCCACACTGACGCTTCATATGACTCAGATTCCTCGGCCAGTTGATTTAATGGTCACATCGCTTTGTAGTCGCGACCTTGTTTGCCTTCGTTTCTCAAGATTGATGTCGACTACGCTTTCACGCCGCGACATCGCTGTCTTTCGGGCTTCCGAGTCACGACCTCAGCCTGAATCAGACTTTCCTTTGTTGCGCCGCACGCCGCAACCCCGCTTTCTAGGGTTGCAATTACTGCTTGAAGGCCGACCCCAGACGTGACTCTTTCCGGTCACATCTGGCTGCGGTCTTCACTCACAGCTTCGATTTAAGTCGACCATGATGTCACACTTCTTTGACGCAACACTTCTTCCGGTCGCGAACTCAATTTTCATGCGCGCTCCTTCCAACCCTATTCCAGTCGCGACCTCGGCGTGATGTCGCAACCTCATGTTGCTCTTCGGTCGATATGATCTCAATCGCTAAAATTAGTCACGACTCCAGACTCTTTCCGTCGTCTTCAAAATGCCATCTCTAACAGAGTGGTCATGATGATCGCTGGTGGTCCTTGATTACTAAAATGGCTGCAAATCCCGCTTCGGCAAGACTTCGCTCGTCACGACTCGATCCACGCCACACATTGTCGGACGCCGCACTTCGCTATATTCAACGCCTCTTCACATGATCGAGTGGTGTCGCTAATCAAGATTCTACCTTCCACATCTCGAATCCCAACCACACACTCTTCCGGTCGCAATCCTCTTCACTTGTCGCCAGTCATTCGTAGTTTAACTTCGTCAAATACTTCGCCATAAGGTCTTCTATTTCTTCCCAAACCGATCTTCGTGATGCTTTGTAATTTGAAATAACTCCAATAGCTTCCCGTCGACCATTTTTTAAATGTTACTACTGGTCAGAAAGCAATCTCTTCTCAAGCTTTACTGGATTTAATACTGCATTTCTTTTTGCAAAATTAAATTTGGAGTAACATTCACATTTCGCATACAAATCAACATTTATCTTGTAATATGCTCAAAATGGATTAAAATCAAAACAGAGTTGACTCATCAACGCCCAAACTGGTGTCCATTGACTACCCGTCAACTCACATTCGCGCATCTCATATCACGAGACACACACATGAGTAAAAATGGTCACTTGGGCCCATACACCAATACTCATCTAAATACACCCAACTATATTCCAATAGTTTAAGAGTTATTACATTTATCTTAGTACAAACACATATTAAAATTTACAATTTTAGTACATGTTAAACCAAAAACCTCAAAGCCACAACCCGGCTTTCTTCAAAATCGGCCTCTAAAGTGAGCCGTCTTCTCGAACGCCCCATTCAAATAATATTCCCCACAGGTGAGCTATCGCAAAGAGGAATTACCCTGCAACAGGTTACTTCCCACCTATGCACATATGCAATGATCCACAAACACACAACTGCTTAAATACGTGATCCCGCTTGAATGTCTACATGTTAAACCTATGTCTCGAGTCTCACTAATCCCCCCTACATCATTTATAAGCCATGTAGGAGAAAACACCATTTTCAAAACAAACTTGTTGTTCGGAAATACACTACCGAGTTTCTGGGAAAATACGATTCACCATCCGAGGTGAATGTGTTGCAGAACTTCTAAATGGGGGCCATGGTCCTCATCCTAAATGATCCGTTTGGACCGTTTCCCAACCTCCCATTCTCCTAAAATCATCTGCGGAAATTCTTGCAACAATGTTCGTTTTTTAAAATTCATGTCATGCACTCACACCTGTTCTTGTGTTACCCTAAGGCATATGAAAATGCATGCCAATATTTCAACATAATCCAATCCAATATGCTCACGCTATACATATGTCAACACTCAGCAATCACACCATACACCCATCAATGATCAACCATTGTTCCAAACGGCTCTCATCAGAGTTTAAACACAACTTCTTCCATCATCTGAAGACATTATATTCCATAGTTTATACACACAATTATATTCCATATAATTTGACATCATGTTAACACTCAAGCTTTGGTGCATTAACCTTACCAATTCTATACAACTTCAAGCCATTCATTTCAACCAATCTCATACACACCACACATGGACGCGGCCCAATTCAGCTAACCGACTGCTTAATGTACTCCAAAAACATATCAAAGGTCACCGTGGCACTTACCATTACTACAATATCACCACTCGGAACCGACCTATGGCCATTTCCGGCCTCATATACCGTGCCAATTTATTATGTAATTCATCAAACAAGGCGCCTAAAGAATCAGGATCATTCAAACGAGCCCAAAAATTTTCAAGATGAGGTTCCAAGTTTCTGGATCGATCAAACGGCCACCACGCTCAATCAACTCAAGCATTTACAAAACACTTAATAAGGTAAACAAGAGGATAAAACACCTACCCCATGAGCTTGGTCGAACTCCCAAAACCGCCCACGGTAGTCCTCGAAGCGCGCAGAACCACTTGCATTTCTCACTAGGAAGAACTGACCTGGTCCCATTCACTGATCTTGGGAGAGAAGTCACTCCTCTCAAAATATCAAAACCAAGCTCGCATCTCATTCTCACCCGCAGGCTTCTTTCATTTGAACATGAGATGACACTATTCAACATTTTATCCTATTATCATTAAGAATTTAAATAATTCCCATCAAGTCCCTTCTCTTGGATTTTTAACACTTGGCATTATCTAGGCCGTCTATTTCCATCATCTCTTCACTCATGCAACATGTGTAACATGTGTACATGTTATAGGTGACTTTTGTCACATCACATGTCGTTTTACAGCACCCGATACTCGGTGCCTCAAAAAACATGCAAATTTCGACTGTCTCGGATTTCAACGAAATTCGACGTGGTAGCTAGATTTCATGAGACGATTCCAACTGAACCGCTTCACATCCAGATTCAGGTATCTCGCATTTACCAAAATTACATTTCGCTTTGTAAAACTGATTTTCTGCCACACCAAACGCTGACTAGGCCTCAGGAAGGAGGAGTCAAAAAGGGAACCCAAAGAAAGGCAAGAACTAAGAGTCCCTGAGGAACCCCAGAATCGCTGCCAAGAGAGACACCCTGTGGGGCCTCAAAACACCAGACACCGTGATCAACCTCACTGATACGATCCTTCCAACCTCCCCATCGAAAAGTCAGATGTTGAACCCAGTCCGGGAAAGCTCAGAAGCTGACGCGAAAGGCAAGCCACTGAGGCCAATGGTACATGCCTGCCTTTAAGCCTGCCCATCACTTCACCTTTATCTCGCCAAAGCCCCGCTCGCAAGGTCCATCCGCTGGCTCCTTCGTCATTCCACAGTTACCCGCTTCCAGATATTCTTGGCGGGCCCGCTCCAAGGCCACCATCTTGGCCCACAGGTCACCCTTGACGGCCTACAACTCCTCTTTGGCCAGCCGCAGCTCATCTTCGGCAACCTTCACATCCTTCCGGGCCTTCTTTCTTTTATCTCACCCGCCGAAGAATGCTTCAGTCGACCTGTTTCACAAGTTCCTCACTCACCTCCCTTATCCGAGCTCCAAGACTAGCTCACTGGAGGTTGACAAACCTAGCCTGTAAGATTCTCACGGCAAGGAGCCCTGCTAGGCTGCTAGCCTCCTGCCAAGCCTCACATAAGGCATTACTCTAAAAAAAAACAAAGAAAAAGCGGGGGTCACAGAAGAAAGTGAGTCACACCCGAACCCAAACAATAAAGAAAAAGGTCACAGTGCCACTCGACGTATAGAGGCGGTTCCTTGAAGAGTTAAGAGTCGAGCCTCCTCGACGCAGTGTGGCGCCACTCCTCTGATAATGGCTGCGCAGATGGAGGACACAAACTCCTAAGAGCCGAGCTCGCAGATGAAAGCAAAGAGTCCCTCATCCTTGCGTACCTCCGTAGAGCCAGATCGCACCCACCGTCCCATCGAGAAGGAGCGGTGGCCCGACATGAGACCTGCACGAGATAGGAAAACCTCCGCCGGGGCCTATTCGCCCTCCCGAAGAGTCACCACTCGACGACTGGATTTTGCTGCAGGGATAGGTCCCCACCTTTAGTGGTCTTGCCCCTAAATGAGGGCGTTCTCCGGCAAGCCCCTGGAGGTTTCGCTTCACGCTCTTCTTTCTTCACAAAGACCTCCAAAGTGATCTGGCCTCCCGTGCAGCTATGTGCGGGCCCCGTGATGGCGCAGTGAAGATTGGGGACTAACGCTCATAACGGGTGAGAGGAGAGGACCTCAAGAGAAGTCAGCAGCCTTAAGCACCGGATCATTCAGAATATCCGACCATGAGCTCTAATAGCCTCGCGGGCGCACGAACTCGGGCCCCGCCACCTCCTCCTCATTCTCAGTGACTCAAGATCCGGCCGGAGGCACTTAAAGGCCATACACTGCACAGAAATATCCTATGACCATCGAAGACAAAACAAATCAAAAACGTAAGGAGAGCTCACGTAGGTTCCTGGGCAGTCCAGACTGGGTGAGAATCTTAAGGGTGTCCTCTCGATCAAAGGATTGTACCCCAATGACTCGGCCACTCAATAAAAAAATAAAGTTTCTTCCGTAACCTATGCAAGAGTGGAAGGTCCAAATGATTAACTTAGCGCTGAGTTAATTTTCGGGAGATATAAAGAAAGCCCTCGTGGCGGCCCCTTTCTTTACACCCGAAGAAGTTCTGGGCAAGAGTGAATACCGGAACACCAAGCCTTGTCCCTAAAAAACTATCTAACAACCCCACGAACACCCTAGAAGTCGGGGAAAGATGAGAGGCGCATATTGAAATGCCGTAGACCCTTTATAAAAGGATGCAAGTGGAAGCGAGGCCTGCTTCTCGAACGCCTACCTCAAAAAAAGCACACCATTTAAATCCCAACAACGAGGTGGTCAAAGACGCCGGCACCAAACCTAGACCTTAAACTGGGCCCATACCGGCCGCTAAGATCTCATCGATGAGGGTCGACTGGCCGGGGCCCACCCGGGCCACATTCTCGAATAGCACTTCAAATACTCGCACTTCGCCAGTAGAATCAATTTCATGCTGTCTTCTACCCTTATCCAAGGAAGACGTAGGCTCCTCTGGCAAGGCTCCTGAACCACCACGTACCAAATCGCTATATACTCCTCCGTCATCCGACCCGAATTAATTTCAGATGATTACTCCTAAAAGAGAATTAAGAGCGCATCAGGACCCATGGAAGTACGCAGGGTTAAGTAAGGAAGAAAGAGAAATCAAAGGAAATGCAGAGCCTCAACTGAGCACGCCCTAGAACCTAGCAAGACTTCGAAACCAAAAGGACAGAGAAGAAGAGAAGACGTAATTTCAGATCGTAAACAAGACGAGGGCACAATTCCCAAGCGGTGATATCAGACTACTCAAAAGGCCCCGAACACTAGCCTGACAATAAACAAGGAAAAGGAAGCACCAATTTGCAGAAAAGCTTCAAAACAAGGGAACAAAGTGCAAACGGTCAGGGGACGTTTTTAAGGAAGCCAAGAGCCACCACCGAAATAAACGCGGAAATCAAGAAGCCGTCATATCACAAGACGTGGGACGGCGGCAAAGCCCTAATCAAACCCTTCCCCAGCTACTGGTATCTACCATCCAACAGGGCGATACACCCATCGCCTACGCCAGCTTAGTCAAAGGTCAGGAGGGCGCAATCGACAGGTTTGAAATAACGCGCCGTGCCTCAAGATACAAGCCCAAACGTCGGATTAAAATCGCCTCAGATTTCAGCACAGCCCTTAATGGTATCCTCAAAGGCCCAAAATCCAGGCCTAACTCAATTTCTTTGAAAGGCTAATGTTCTGCTGAATCAGACAGGGAAAAACACCCAATCTCCACCAATCAGGAAAGTAAGATATTTCTCAATTATTGCCTCATCAATTATCCCTTATTAATCGATTTACGATAAGGAAAGAAAATCTCTTACCCAGTGGGAGAAGTATCGTATCATCCTCTAACAAGGAAACATAATATTCAGTGTCATCATCCAACTAGGAAACATACTATTCAGTGTCATCATCAAATTAGGAAAGTTGTCATGATCATCCATTATAAATACCAGACCACCCCATCAGTGAAAGGCACGCAGACTTGAGCACAACACTTCATTCCCTGGGCAGCTGATCTTCTTTCCCTGAAAGAACTCCACTAGTGGATCTGGAGGCAATCCGCAGCCCCGCCGATCCTTTTGTTTCTTGTTTTGCAGAGGAGTCCAAAGATAATTAATCCACAGACCAAATGCCAAGAATTTAAGACGCCCAAATTCCCGCTCCGGCTGAGGGCATCATCAAGAATCAATCATAGAATGGTTAAGTATAAGATAAACTTAATGAGAATTCATAAATATGACAAACACCAAAAAGACAAATTGTAAGACCCGAGAAAATTCGGATTTTTTGAAAATGGATAAACCAGTAATTTTGGTCAAATATCAAGAATTTTTCTAGATCTCGGATGACAAAACGAACTTCACTGTTCAAATCGTCTCGCGAAATCTAGCTACCACGTCGAATTTCATTGAATTCCAAGACAGTCGAAATATCACGTTTTCTTAGGCACCGAGGGTAGTGCGACTACTTAACACGGTCGAGGGCCCACAGCCACGCACAACGCCGCTGTAGCATTTATCCAAATAATGAGCCTGGCTGGGCCATGGGGAGACATGTGGAGGACCATGTGATCGACGGAAATCCAAGCATGATAAGTGGATAAGGTAATCCAAGGAGCCAATGATAAAAATGGCTACGTGGCAAGAGAGATACTTCCACTCGCCCATCCGGGACCAAACTGGGAGAAAGAAAAGGAAGAATGAGGAAAAGGAAAAAGCAGTGGAAAAGAGAGTTTAGAGGAGAAAATTTATCTTCTCTCTAAGCTTCCTCGGGCGATCTGGATCACCCTTTCGTGGAGCAAGAGGGAAAGTCCATCCTCACAGAAGAGTCAGATAGATTGAGTCAGGAGTTTTGAAAACTCAAGAAGTAGGGTTTTTCTCCATTGCTTAATTCGCTATAACATCCAATGGTTTGGGATGTTCCCAGTTAAATGGTCGCTCATTCGGCCCAAAAAATCAGCCGAGTGGGTGAATCCCTAGAGTCGTCTCTGACGCTTCAAGATTAAGTGTCAGTTGTTCATGACTTTGTGTGTTGTTTGTGTTATTGCTGTGAATGAATAACATGTTGTTTGTATGTAAATTTTGTTAATATATGCATGTTTAATATGTTAACATGAATTGGTGTGAAATGGCATATTGCATTTCATATGCACTGGGGCACCTTAGAACAGTAGGTGTGAGTGCATGACATGAAATACATCGAAGGGTTGTCCAAACAATTAATTATCGGAGTATGTCCATTAATAATATCGGGTTGTCCACAAAGTAGATTATCGGAGTATGTCCATATAAATATTGGAGGATTGTCCACAAAGTAGATTATCGGAGTATGTCCACTATTTATAAAGAGGGTTGTCCATAGATAAAAAAAAATATCTTTGTTCGAAAATAGCTTTTCATACATAACGAATCGTGTGTGGTCGATGCTCAGCGTAGGGCAGGCGTGAACATTGAGTGGGAAGATTGCATAATTTTACTTGAATGTATTAAATGGACCATAATACTGCACATAGTGGGAGTAACATGTAGGAAAATTCATTCTTGGCATTCTTCTTGGGTCGATGGGAATAACAATTTCATGTATTGAAGGTGCGCTTGAGGGGATGACGCATGCGAGAATATAATGGCAGAAATGTAAGATTACAGCCCCATTTTATTATCTTGAAGTGATTAGAAGACCCATCTTTTTTGTAATTTGTAATTAAAAACAAATTGTAATTAAACTCTTTTTTGTAAAATAAATACATTTTGGTGAGTTTTCCAGATTCCAGTAGCCTTTGTAGGAATAAGGCAAAATTACGTTGGTTTCTGATGGTAGAACAAAGAAATAGTGTAGGATTAAATGGAAAAGACTACTACCATTTCGATTTTGGTCGCGACATTGCATTGAATTGACCATTACGGGAAGAGCATTCTTGTGCAGCATAATGACGTGCATCTGCCTGATAAGCGAGCATGCACACTTTCAGTCGCCACAATAGTGCCAATGTGAGCCGCTGTGGGCATTGAGCGTCTTTGACGAAGGGCTCTGTCATGATAGAGGACCTACTGTCATGACAGGGGATGGTGGATTTCATGTCGCAACATGGCCCACTATGTCGCGACATGGGCCTTCGGTTGTAGTGGGCAGCTATGACGTGATAAGGTTCCAGGCAAGCTGGAGGTTTGGGTCGCGACAGGGACGTCTCTATCGCGACAGAGACTTGTTGGCCCCGTGTTGCGATAGGAAATGTTGTGTCGTGACAGGGTTGGGGTACGGGATTTGAGTGAAGCAGGTCCGCGGCGAGTTGTTTACGTGGGTCGATTACGTGTTCGGCGGTGGGGATCTGGCGTGGGCCCGGTGCATCGCGATAGGAGCGGCTCGATTGGTGTCGATGACAACCTGGCCTTGTGTGTATGACAACCAGCGGTGTCGCGCAACGTACTGCTATAGACCTATGACAGTGTCTTAATATTGTACCTTGTTTGGGTCCTTGTTCATGGATATTGATACTGCTTGTTTAAAAAAAAATGACCCAGGGTTTAGAGCGTCACCTGAATCATGGACATATCCGTGTTTTTCTATAATGTGAACTGAGATGGTGAAAGAAATTTCACACAATAAGTTCATTAAATTCATATGAATAATACTTAGTCATTAGCGTCCCGATTTGCATCATATTATGTGATTTCCATAATTTATATTTCATATAAATAGTTATCTATTACAAAGCCTTTTAATGAAATGATCTTTAATTCATGACACTTTGATCAAATACTAAACGATATTACATCACGTCATTTATAAGTATTTCATGATAGGTAATTGATAATAGTATTATACAATTAATACACACAACTTTTGGGTTCAGCCACTTTGGTGGCTAATGAACCATTCATAAGTGAGTTTCAATTGTATAATATAAATAATTATGATATTTAAAACATTGAGATTTGATCATTTAGATGACTACAAACAAGCATAATATGAATATCAAATTAAAAAAAATTCTTGATGAAGGTTTCATAATTTGATATTCAAACATCAAAGTTTGGTCACTTTGATGACTACAAACATGCATAATATAAATATTAAATAAAATAAAATTTTAAGTCATGTAAGATCTTTACAATATCATTACCAAGTATAAGAGATAATTGCATGAGAAAACTTATAAACTTCATAATCTTTATTATTGTTACCATAACGTAAAGAATGGCTCAGTCAAACTTTATGATCCCGAGTTGTTCATTCTTCGCCGGGATCAAATTCACATTCTCAAATATGGCGCCCCAGGCAGAATTAGTTGACTACGTCGACCGCGGAAACACTCGTGAATGTCGGATGGCCCCAGAGCATTTCTCTGGCATCGGGCGGGAGTCTCCTTTGTGCGGGGCTCTACCCCGAATACAAAACACATATACTTGTCCCAAGCAGTGCAATATGTCCGATATATCGATATGTCGATCGCATGGTCATCATTACTTGGGCATGGCTTGATACTCATGTCACATGACTATGAAGATAACTATATGCCAAATAGTTACAAGAGTTACAATATTTTCACTCTTAAACAATACATATATTAAATTAGACATTTGATACATGTATATATCACGACCAACCCGCAGAGCCGGTTCTTCTAATCCTCATTCCACACAGGGCAGTGGGTCCCTCATGCGCTCCACTGTACAGTAAAATGTATCCTCGGCTTGGTGAAATTTAATGCTCGATCAGTGAGATATACAAGTGGGCTACTCTCCACCTAAGTGCGGTCGTGTTTGAAATAAACACACATTCGGCAAGTATGATCCTCTTGAATGTTTGCGGTAACTCGAGGAATCAGGAGTCTTCATGACTCTCTCACATATTTAAGCCTCGTATGAGGGTATCGTTTGTTAATTTGTGAACTGACCCTCAGGTGTGTATATCAATTGGTAAAACTCGGTCGATTGGTATATGGCATTTGTTGTGGACTACCCTCAGGTGAATGTCGATCGGACGCTCAGATGATTGATGTGTTGTTCACCCTCAGATGATGCGTTTTTAGTAATATAGAATAATTTTCTGCAGACTCGTCTCATGCTACATTTCCGCATGGTCACAGGTGTTCAGGTGCATATGGGATACTATGTATGCGATTCGTCTGATCTGGTCGCGGGTAAATATATAAACATATATTTACAAAATTTAATTCCACACAATCATGTCATAATAAGTTAATTAATTAAACTGTCAAAAATTAACTGGCAAGTGGCCGTGGCAATGGTCTCTTTGAATTACTCGATAACATATTAATTATGAAAATTATTTTTGAAACATTTGCTGAGAATAATTGAAATACTCGATTCTTATTCCCCGAAAATCCTGATCATCGGTTCACTTAGTGAACCGGGTTTTCAAATAAATGCATTACTGTATACAACACCATTTTAATCGTTATTCTTCTGGCTTAATGTTTTAATTTTCTGGTACATCCACGGCGATCAAAAAAAAATCTCAAAAAATTCCCGACAATTAGGTCCCCGAGGTTTTGGGGCCGTCAGCAACCCCTCATGGCCTCAGGCAATGAAACATTGAAAACACTTAAATAAAGTGTAAAACCAGTATGGAGCTTACACCTCGAGGATTTTTGACTCCCATAAATCCCAGGTGCCACACCTTGGCCTCCGCGTGAAGCGACTTTCTTGCTTTTGTCACCGGCTGTAGGCCCGGTCGGATCGTGATCAATCTGGAGAGAAGTGCTCTCTCTCTCACAAAATCTCACCGTCTGGAGCTAATTTGCATAGTTTTTTCCCATTTCACGTTTGCCTCCTTTCTTATTGGAGAACGCGTAGCATTTTTACGTCTTTGTGACTTAATCGAATTTCAAATTGCCCATTTTGTCCTCTTTTCACGGTTTGACATTACAAACCGCTATCTGATGGTCAGTTTTCATTATTTCTCTACTCATACCACTTATGGCATGAGTACATGTTATATGTGACTTTGATCGCATCGAAGTCGTTCTGACACCGAAATGCGATGCTCAGAAAAAAAGTCTGTAAAAATTCAGGCGTCTCGAGTGTGAGAAATTTCTACGTCTTATTTGGATTTGTGAGACGATTCCAACGGTGAAATCCATTTAGTCATCAGGATCTGAGAATAAATTCAAATTTTGGCCGAAATTACAATTTTGTGTCCCAGTACGATTTCTTTTTAGAAATTGGAATTTCTCGGGTCTTACATTCTCCCTCCTTAAAAGATTTCGTCCAGAAATTTAGGACAATTACAATCAATCACATGCATATGCAACGTGCACTCTACCATGCATGTAGCAGTCATTAAATCTTAAGCGACTGAAGCCACATTGCCTTCGTCCCCACAAGCGAAGGGATGAGTGGCGCATCGTGTTCTCGCTCTGCGTGGACTCACTCCACTCCCATGGTGCCTCCATAGTACCCTCGCTGTACCTCCACGGTCTTCAGCGTCGTAAGAGCACGATCACGGTTATCAGCGATGTTGTGTTGGTCGCCGCAGAGGTCCCACGGTAGGTGTCGACCTCGATCTGTCCCCGATCCACCCACGTAGAGAGCGGATCCCAGAGTATATTCGGAGCGTGGAGGCGTGAAACACCTCGTGGACACGACATGTTGAGCGATGCTAGCGGAGTGCCTTGACGATTAATGTCTTCTCAGTATCTCGAAGGTCGATAAACCTCGACGATAGCTTCAGCGCTTACTTGGGAACCCCTAACCACGCCCTCTTGGGCATCACCTTCGAAGACACTGATCTCATTTCGAACTCACAGGGTCGGCGTCGCGCATCGGCATAGCTCTTACGCTGGCTGGCGGTGAGAGGTATTTGTCGTATCAAGCTCGCCTTCTCGGAGGTGTCTCTAATCAGAATCGGGACCGGTGATGGAGCTCTCCCACCTCGGTCCCGACATAGCGGTGATGCGCATGGCCTCCATCCTGATACCTCATATGGTGCCATCTCATTATACTCACACGATAAGCTGTTGTTGTAGGCGCGGAATTCTACTAAGGGCAAGTGCTCACTGTTACCTGTGATCCAGGCAGCATGCTCGCAACATGTCCTCTAACACTATGTATAGTCCTCTCGGTGACCATGCAATGCGGGTGGAACAGCTGTACTCATAGTCAGCGGAGTATTGTAGCCTTTTGAAACTCTTCGAGTGTGACGTAAACCTCGGGTCCCTATCAGACACTATGGATGCGGTACTCATGTGGCCAGTATATCTCTCGAATGTATAGCCCAGGCGAGATCTCTCGAGGCCGAAGGTCGTGCCTTTGCTAGAAAATGTCTTGGAGCTTCGTGAAGACAGGTCAGCTATCACCCATCTTGCGTCATGCCTCTGTGTAATAAAGTGGCAAGTGGGTCACAAAGTCCATGATGACGTGCTCCCCTTCCGGCTCGACCCTCGATAGTGAGAAGTAGATGCATTTGGCACGGTGCTCGACCTTAACCTGTGACAAGTGAGACATCGTCGAGCGAGTCCTGCATGTCTCTTACGTCCCACTCGATAGTGCGGTGATGAAGATCACAGTGCGTGCCGTGTACTGGATGCGTGAAAATCGAGCGGTGAAGACCACGAGGATCTCCTCTCTCAAATCTCGGTCAGTGGGAACCACTGCAGTCCCACATGTCGAACTACCATCTACGTGAGCGCGGTCGACCCTCGTCACCGTGCACAATGCGTACTCGATCCCAATGGACCTTATCTGCAACGTCACATTTAGGACTCGATCACTCTGCTTTCAGCCGAGAGACGGTGCTTGATCACTAAACTCCCAGGTACCCTGAGTGCACCATTTGTACTATAGTGGCTGTCCCACCGTTCTCGACGTCAGCCGGCTCTGAAGCTATATTGTGGCAGCTTCCTCGTGACTTGTGATCATGATACCTCATTTGCCTTGCAGGGATGAGTAATGCAAAGTGAAGCCATAATCCTCTAGGAACTCCATCCATTTGCGTTGCCTCATATTGAGGTCATTGGCATTGAAAATACTTGAGACTTTTATGGTGTAATTTTCTCGAACTCTCGCCCAGAGTATAAGTAGTGGCGCCCAGATCTTGAGCCGAGGAGCTACGTGAAACGACTCCATATCGTGTGTGGGGTAGTTACGCTCGTGATTCTTGGCGACGAGAACCATAAGCTCTTGCCCTCGGAGTTGCGTCAAAACACATCCCGATCAGGCCTCGAGGCATCCTGATACCTTTGTGTACCCTGTCCCACAGTAAAGGAATTTGTCGAATGGGAGTGAAGTAAGTCTCCTCTTCAACTCTGGAGTGCCTCCTACATCGGTCATCGAAAATAAACTTGACCTCCTTGAGTCAGCACAGGCATAGGTGCGCGATGCGGAGAAATCTCAATGAATCTCTGTAATACCCGGCCCGATCCCGAAACTACGTATCTCGAAGGGCGACTTCGGCTCCGACTCATCAGCGCCTCGACCTTCTACGGGATTCGGCCCGACACTCGATCTTGACACCACGTGTCCCGAAAATCTCTCACCTCGATGTGAACTGGCACTTGCGAACTTGGCGGCCTGGCTGATGGTCTCTCAGCAGTAAAAGCGGTCCTCGAGTGATATATCTCCAGCTCTAGCGGGAGTAGATCGAGATGTCATCCGCGAAGACTTCGACAAGCGATCTAAATAGGGTTGGAATATCGCATGCATGAGATCCATGAATCTCTGTTGGCGCGTTAATTCGTCAGAAGGCGTCGCGAAGTGGCTTCGAAGTGCCCGTAGCGCGTCCTGGCGTCTTGGGATATCTGTATCCACAACCCTCGGTGATGGTAACCCGGTGCGAAGGTCACATCTTGGAGTAGACTCGCGCTCCTCTGTGATCAAACAAATCGTCGATCCTCGGTAATGGAGTGGAGTTGATCGTAACGGTTCAAGCTATCTCCCCAATTAATGCACGGTGAAGGGTCTTGTCCTTCTTCTTGCCAAATAGAGCGGAGCGCCCGTGGTGAAGTGCTCGGTCTTATGAACCCCTTGTCCGGTAAGCTCACATGATTTGGACTTTGAGTTCTATTTCAGCCGCCATCTATGCGGAGTCATAGAGATGGAGTGAAATCTGGGGTGTAATGATCTGAAGTCACACATCCACTGCGTGGAGGTAGTCCGGGTAATAAATGCGGAAAAACATCCCATCACTGCATAAACCACTCGGGGTAGATCTAAGTGCAGTCTCACCTCGTCCCTCCCCAGTTAAGGCTTCATTGTGGCCCGTGGCAATCATGACACTTCCGGATGACCATATCTTGTATGGGGCAAAATGTCGCTGCGCCTGAGGCCTACGTGAGTACGAGTCTTTGCGTGTGGGGCGGTAACCTCCTGCGGCTACATGATCGATGCCCGATCTTGTAAGCTATCGGCCGATCCATGCTATGATGACATCGAGACTTTGGCGTGTCCGGCGATCGCCGAGGTCCCTTTGTAAATGGAGTCCCAGGATCTCCGGCTCTTGACCTCGACATATCATCCCTATTCTATGCAATCACTGGGAGAGAACTCACATATTAATGCTCCTCTATGGTCTACAGAGGTCTTGCTCATTCCACCCGTATTTGGGCCTCACTCTACCAGGCTGGAGCATGCATTGAGTCTAATCCTGGTAGTGTCGGTAATCTCGTAGCGCCAGCAGCGCCTTTATGCTGCATAAACCCGGTAGTGCCGCGCCCACATCGGATCTCCCCCTGTGAATGTCGGGAGGATGATGCGCTGCAAACCTCTAGGATTCTTAGGACCTCCACGACTGCATTATACCGGCTGTGCGATAGTAATGACTGCGACACCTATAGCCACGACGAGCTGGTGATCCAAATCTGGCGGGTGAGGTGAATGTCGGTGGTGCGACAGTGCCGTGGACGTCCTCTACGTCCTCGTCCTCTACTAGCCATCTATACAATTTAAATGACAAGTTCAATCTCAATGCAGTATCTCTACGGCTCAAACACAGTACAAGATCTTGTTAAATACCGCTGTCAGTGTATACATTGTCCTTGCATTTGCAGTGTCTGAAGACAATAAATTTTGCATTAAAATATTGTTTCAACAAAATTTTATTTTCAAAAATTTCATTTTGAAAATTTCTTTGAAAATTTTGTCAAATTTTATTTGATTTTATTTTATTTTCAAAAAAAAAAAAAAAAAAAAAAATATATATATATATATATATATATATATATATATATATATATATATATATATATATATATATATTCGAAAGAATTTTCCTAAATTGACTCAGGAACGATGCGAGTCGAGGCGGAGTCAAAGCAGAGGGTGCAGTACAGGAGTGCACAACTGTGGCTTTAGTGGCTGCGTAGGTAGCGCCCGGTGCGATGGCCGTGCCCGCGTGCTGTGGCCCCGTGGCGCCTAGTCATAGAATGTCGAAACTAGGGAAGGTACATGTTATATGTGGGCTTTGTTGTGAGAGTCGTTACGACGAAGCGCGATCGCCGACGATGGTCCATTGTGCCGAGGTCGACGAGGCCCTACGTCTTGTTAGATTCGTGAGCCGATTGACAGTGAAAATCCCAGTTCATCATCTGAATCACAGAATAGAGATTCAAATTTTGGCCCGAAATTACAATTTTGTAATCGAGTACGATTTCTTAATTTAGGAAATTGGAATTTAAGTGCTTCTGATAAAAAACTATAATGAATTTAAATTTACTCACCTTGTACATTAATAATAGTTAACAATTAAGTAGCAAATAAATGCAACTAATAATTGACACAAAATCATAATTCATGTAACATGCATCACATCAATTGTCATTAATTATATGTATGTCATATATATTCCATGATTTCATTCCATTTATAAGCATCACATAAACATGCATAACTGGATATATTTTAATTTAACATTTATAAACCTTTTTAATTTGGCCACTTTGGTGACTAACAAATTACACATTATACAAATATCAAATCAAAATATT
Source organism: Tetrastigma voinierianum (assembly GCA_016808115.1). Lineage (NCBI taxonomy): Eukaryota > Viridiplantae > Streptophyta > Magnoliopsida > Vitales > Vitaceae > Tetrastigma > Tetrastigma voinierianum. The sequence goes on from JAEQBH010000755.1 coordinate 561,207, forward strand.
ATATAATAATTTTAACATTAAATTTATAACACATATATATACAATCAACATTAAAATTTTATAAAACATTATATGCATATATATGTACTACATCTTAAGCATATATTCTATTCTTTCATTGATATGCATCATACTGAAACATTAGTATTATAGTCACTTCCCATTCACTTCAAAAAATATAATTGATATTATGAAATATACCACGTCTTTACAAAAGCCAATAAAATGAAACAAAATAAACTGGTGGTGATTGATTTAAAATACATGCAGTGACATTTAAATGTCTACATGCCAAACAAAAAGTCACTAAAAGTTGTGTCTTTTGGAACAAGCATTAAAAAAAATGTCTTTTGGGAACAAGCACGAAAAGAAAACATCTTTCGAACATCTAGAAGTTTATTCATATTCTAAAAGCTACGGGTCAAGGTGAAAAACTTCACAAAATTTCTCCTTTTAAACCTTCCACTTTCTTTCAAAATAGATATCATCTAGATCATAGAATCCCAAAACAGAAGGTGTAAACTTTATCCAAAATAAATATCAACTAGATTTTAGGATCCCAAACCAGAAAGTGTAAAAGGAAAACATTCATGGTTAAATCCATCACTGTCATCACAAGTATAAACTCGGGTCCGTGGCAAACTGAAGAGTGAAAAAATATTTTGTTTGGCCTCATCCATGATGCCATGAATGAGAAAACGAATAGAAAAATGTAGAAGACATAAAAACAAAATAATTCATTAATGGAAAAGTACAAGTTCTCAATCAAAGATCTAATACCACATGTAAACTTTAATTTTTATTTTCAAATGATACATAAACCATTATAGCTAAGATATTTGAATAGAATGATTTTCACAATCAAAAAATAAAACAAGAGTCTTTGCGTACCTTGATCCATGACAAGTATAGTAGATTTCTACTTAGCAATCATCGAGAATTGTGTTTGTCCATCTTAACCCCTTTAGGTTTGACAAGCCTTCTTTGGTGAAGAGAAAACTTTATGTATGGGTTTAGAGAGGACCAATTCCTATTAGGGTTTCTCTTGAAATACACCTTTCATCAAGGTGATAATTTAATAAATTACCTTTCATTAATTATTGACCAAAGATATTCTTTTTTATTTTATTAAACCATTAACTGACAATCATATATGGCCCACTTGACTTTCCATATTGCTTGCCTACATTTGAGCTTAGAAAAGGAAAGTCTAACAAAATATTCCTCGTAAGATAAATATTCATAGTCATTTTTCACTCTTATTTGTACATTTAGCCAAAGTTTCCTAAGAAAACAAAAATGCCCCCATGGGTGCCTACATGAATACTGCTTTCTCATTATGCAATTTCTTGACTACTTTTAGTTAGTCTTTACCTTCCAACAAGCAACAACTCATTCAATATTTAAGCAGCATCAGTACATGTAAAATCGAGAAAAATGAAGAGATACGAAGTAGTCTCTATCGTATCTACAGTCTCATTTGCATGTATTTGAAGGCATAAAATCAATTAATACTCTATAGCCCCATTAGAAGGTACTTTTCCTACAAAATGATGAAGACCCAATTTCTAGATCTATGAGACATTTTATCAAATACTTGAAAACCATGCAAACACCATTAGGGAGCGAACGGTGATGAGTGTTCATTAGAGGGTGTATAATGATGGTCATCTCAACACTTAACCAAAAAATTTTCCATTCGGATCCTAACCCAATTTAGATTTTTAAGTTGAGCAACTAAAGAGGCTTCTTCAGACATTTACTTTCCCTTTCCTTTCTTCATAAGGTTTCCTTTTAATAAAGTTGCATATTGATGTGAAAAATAAAAGTAATTATCGGAATCATTCCCATGTAATAAAGGAGGAACAACAGTACATTACTAGAAATTGTGTTATTACGAAGTCCACATCGTCCAAATAAACAAAAAACTAATTGTACACCGTATCAATCTACCCTACCAATCTGACAAACACAATAGGAAAAAATGAATTTAATGGAGAACCTTGCCTTTACAATATGCAATTCACCTCTCAAGCTACAATTCCGGCAATCGCAAGCATCTGATTTCCAGAAGTAGATAGAGGAAACCAAATCTATAGGGCTATTTGGAGGCCATAAAATACAAACAAAGGCAAAGGTTGCATAGTCTTCTATTAAATATGCTGTTCACAGAATTATGTGGAACGAAAATGGCGATGTTAAAAAAATGTGATGGCAATATTGAGAGGAGGAAGTCATTGAAGAGTGGTGCTATATATGCTTGTTTAAACTTAAAACGCATTGTTATGGCTTAATTTCAGTTTTTCTTGGAATAGGTTTTGATATATTGGGTGATTTCAGTTTTTCATGGAATGGGAATTTTTATCACAGTTATGTGAAAATACAGTGATCGGAAAATACCTGGAGAAGTAGAGGTAGAACACAACAAAAGAAGAGTAAATCCAAAGCGAAGCAGTCGACAAACCGAGAGTGAAGAAAGAGACAAGGAAGGTGAAGAAGACGATAACAAAGAAAGAAACAGAGAGTCAACAAACATGCTCTCCAACAGGTGGTGTTGAAGGGATCAAGGAAGAAATGACTCAACAATAATGACATTATTGTAAATATTTGATATCAAGATTGCAAATCCACTTAAACATCATGGGTAATAGGGGAAAAGAAAATTCAAAAAAAAATTTGTAGTATGTTCTTTTATATATAGTACTAGGGTTGTTTCATGTGCAAGGCACGTGTGGATCATAGCGTCGGAAGTTGTAGGAAAGAAATGTGTGGGTCATAGCGTGGGAAAGTAGGAAAGAAAATTGCGGTTAAATTGTGTTTGGAAATCTAAAGTAGGAAAGAATCTCCACTAATTTAGTTGAAGCCTGAAATATAATTTAGACCAATTTAGGATGAAAACAATTAAAAACAAATAAGTATATTTTTGGTAACACTATATACATGAAAAGAGCCAAAGTGTTCTCGTAAAGCATTAAAAGTAACATAATTTTTTAAAAACATCTAAAATGTTCGCTGTTGATGGAAGTTTGCTTATGAATTTCCTTTTTGGTTTGGATAGAGCTGATTGATAGAAACTATGGCTTAATTTTTAGCAGTTTAGAGGTGGTAGATTGTGGCAATTGTAATTTGTATGGTTATAACATAATACATTAGTCATGTAGTGGATTCTTCAGTTCAACCAAAATGCTTAACCAGCAATACTAAATATCGCGGGTGTTCATTTCATCATCTGGAGAAAAATTAGTTATTTAAAAAAAATTTAATAATTTATATTATTATATTAAACCTTTAGTCTCAATAAAAAATATAGATTGCAGTTTACATAGACAATACATTTTGTCTTTGAATAGTGCCGATAATTATTGCAGCTGTAATTTCATCATAGAGGATATATGAGAATAGTTCAGGACTTTGAATCTGTAAATGAAGATGCACTGTGTGACAAGTAAGAAAAGGAACGCCAACACAAAAGAAAGATATTATGAAAAGTAAAGTAATAATAATAATAATATTGCAAGCACCCAATATCTATCTATCCGTTTATATTTCAACCTAAGAATTCAAACAACAATGTTAATTTTTTATTTTTTTATTTGACAACAACAAAAATGTTAATTATTCTACCCATAATTTCATCATAGAGAAAAGATAATACTTGTGAGTACCATGGTCTTTGAAGCGTAACTTGCGTGCTAGATGGTAGGGCCGGCATCAAACGGTCGAGGCCACTTATCATATTAAAACCGGGACGGAACTAACTAAACGGGAATCTTGGCTCAAAATGCGAGTAGAATTCGGTGTCTGATAGGACTCGCCGTGGCGGCTGTCCCGGGATTTGAGTCCCAGTGCGACCACTCTACCGCGTATGGAAAGTTCGTTATGGATAAGCATACGAAAGCGGAAAATATGCAAAAGAGGTATTTATCAGCGGGATTCCCAGTTTCTAGATCCCATATTTTTCAGAATATTAATCCTTGATAGGGAAGAACAAATTTTATCCCTAAAATTAAGAGATTTTATTACTAAAATTAAGGGAAGATTGGCAAACCACACCCATGTCCGGGAGATCTCCCATAGTAGGAGCATTCATTTGTCACCGAAAACTCTACGCTTTTTCTTCTCAGTTTTCGGTGACTTAATAATCGGAGGTGGCGACATCTGCGCGGATCACCTTTTCTTGGTTCACATTGCGTCGCTGATGCTCGGAGGTGTTGACGATCAAGGTAACAACAATTGACGCGGTCTGTGGGAAACGAAAAGAAAGTCTTATCTACAGGCTGCAAGGGCTTGACTCCAACGATTGTCCAATAGCCCTTCATCACCTAGACCTCTGTCGATTCCCCTTGACTTATCCCCAGATCGTCTAGGCAATCCTGATGTGACATTAGATGAACTGTCGTTAGAAGATCAATTCCTCCATTGACTTCAGGACATGGAGAAGAAACAAGAGGAGCAAGCAAGGTTAAAAATATAGGTTTTGACAGATATATCGGTACTAGAATTTTACAGATATATTGGATATATTAGAGATATATCAGTGGATATTTTTACATGAGTATATCGGAAATTAACAAAAATACTTTAAAATTCATGGAAATACTTTATAAAAGTGTAAAAATGACATTAATAATCAAATATACACATTGATATTACATTGCAGTGGTCTTTCAAAACCAAAATGAAGATCGATGTGACTCCATTCTCTAACATTGTGAAGGGATCCCACGTCTTGGTGAAGACAATGCTTCGTACGAGGCGTAGTGTTTGATAATATTGATTATGGGATCGAACATGCCATGCATAAATGTCTTGACTTGTACCCGCAATATAGTGGATAGAAATCAAGGTTCACCCAGCATGCTCGTTTAAATCCTTGTTGCATTTGATATGGAATTTCTGATGGCATTTGTGGATCGTGGATAGTTAATCATTCCATATTCTGATGGAACTGAGGATGTGAGCAAGTGACCATAACTCATTGTGTAAGGAGGAGGAAGCGTTGAGTCATTGGATGAATCCAGCGTATTGAGTGGCCAATGCTCATGAAGGACTCCGGCTAGTAGAAAATGAATCCTCATTATGTTGTGACATCCTTCTTTGTCGACCTCTATATGGCTCCAATACCTAGACCAACTCTCCTATACCCATGGTATTCATCTTGTGTAGCATGTGTGAAATCATCTTCACCAGTGATGGACTCAATGGATATTCACTTTGTTGTCGATATGTATTATCCCCACCATCATTTCCAGTATCACTACCATCATTGGTCCCCTCTCCTCTTGAGCCATCATAGCCTGTAGTAGAAGTACCCGACAAAACTAGGTCTCTCATATACACTTAGAATCAAAGGGTCGGTAATGACAAGGCGAAATGAGTCTCTAGTGTCTTGAAACTTTCAGCATGAACTTCTTCGAGATAAAACCCGCTCAACATCAACACGCTTCTTGAACATGTACGGCAATTCGTGTATCGAGTTTTCCGTTTCGTAAATGCAAATAGAAGAAGTGCAACCCATTGGAATAATTGATTATCCTCTTCTTTACCAAACTCGGCTGAAATGTTGAGTAAATCAAGGTAATCCTTTTCAGCAACTTTATCGGTCTCTGCTTACATATCTCGTATATTTAGTTTCATGTTGTAGTTTAAAAAACTAATTGTTGGAGCCGAGGGTAAGCTAGCCGATTTCTTTGTTTTGTATGGATCAAAGCAAATATGCTCCAATTTCTCTCACATGCTAAAGATGATGCAATTTAGGAAAGAACTTTAAGGGCGAAATTCCTCAATGTGGGAGCGTGTTTCCATACATAAACCATCATTCAGCTGCAATAAAAATTACTAACATTCAAAATCTAATAATAACATGGTAATGGACTTTCTTTTAATATTTTAATAAGAAATAACACTTACCAAGAACCATTAAATATCTTGATGCTATTGTTTCTCGATCACCGAATCCTCTTTTGGTATCTCGAAACATTATAAAATGTGAATTCAAAATGAACTTGTTAAATCAATATATGTGTAAGTGTAACCAAATAAGTTTAATCAATTAATTAGAAATATAGCTTATTGATATACCTTATTTCCAATATTACCAAGGCTTACAGTAGTAGAAGATAATTTTAACAAATACTTCATGAACAGCTTCGAGTAGCTCAAGGTCACTACTAACTCTAGGTCTATATTGAAATCTTAGATTAAGATAATATGCTAAAAATTGATTTAGAATTAGTATGTGATAAAAGGAAAATAATATGCATTAAAATTGATTATGATATTGCTTAGTTGTCTGCTGCATTGAGAGGATGTTTGAGGGTTTTATCCCAATGATCTGCGATGATTTTTTTGACCCAATCTTTAGCTTTGAGTGCATGTAAATTTTGCTTAATTACTCGAATTAACTCATACACAAATAACATTGTTAGGACGATTTCAGAATCAACAATGGGAAGAACTATATATAGTGCCTCATAGATTGACACTAGATTAAAGACCTTCTTCCAATATGCATGATTAAACATGAGTCCTTCAACCTCATATCCAACGGTCATTCGACTAAGCTTGTGAGAAGCCCATTCATGTGTAAGATCTTAGTCGTCACTTTTTTTAGAAGACTTGCTAGGGTGATGTAATTTAGCCATATTGCCCACAGACTTGATATCTCCACCCGCAAACCTTTCTCATTGTTACAACAAACCAACCATGATTGTAGATGAATTTTGTGATCTTTCTTCAAATCATCCCTTTTTTTTAGAAGACTTTCTAGGGTGATGTAATTTGTCGCAAATCTTGTTGCCCCCAGACGCCTGATATCTCCACCCTGAGTAGCTCATTGTAGAGCCAACTTGACCATGATTGTAGATGAATTTTGTGATCTTTCATGCATTGGTAATCAAGTCCAAAACACTTTCTCAGCCTTCTTCATTGGTAAAGTCGATGCAATGTAATTTGCACATGAGTCAAATATAAAGATTATGCTTTAATTTAACAGATTTGCATGCGTTTGCTTCATGACTTCCTTTATCACGTCCTTTAACAAACCATAAATGTATTTATTATCTTTGAGATTATCGATGCATCTGACGAGACTTAAGAAAAATTGTACTTCCTCACCTGATATACCATGAAATTAATTATACTTAATTTAGTGCAGGACCGATCCATCCATCACACATAATTGTGCACCCATGGGTCTTCCATTTTCCCTTTAGAGATTCACATAATCTTCCATGTCTTTATTTACATGTCAAAATATTTGTTTTTGATTTCATGTGGAGGGTGGGCATACGATACATGCACCTGGTTAAAGTAAATAAGTATATGGTTTCTGTTATAATGTAAGATAATAAAGTTATTAGAGTGGCAAGTTTCACATACCAGCTTGTTGTGCACCAACAATCATGTTTTTGAAGTGGTGAGAGTCTGCTTTGTGTGGCATAACACTCTCATATATGAAGAATTTACTGATTAATCGACCCATCGTTTCTTGGATTGCACCTCCTTTAAAAATATTTTTAATACTCTTTTATCTTGTTGCCAAAGATTTGTATAATGAAGGAGCAAGAGGAGGTGATGGATCCGATTGTCTCACACTTTGAGATCTTTGCATGCTCCTTACTGGATCAGTTGCATGTGATTGTGAAGGCTCACCTATTGCAATTATATATGTTAGAAATGTTTGTAAATCCGTTTATACTATAATGAATTTAAGTTAAAAGATTTACTAATTTTTCTTTTGCCTCTCATAAACCCTTCTTATTGTTGTCGATTCCATTCATTAGCTTTGGATGCACGACAGACTGCTCGATAGTCAGCTCGCTCGTCAAGGTTCATGTCAATCGGATACATATAGACATCATCCTCCTCCTCCTCCTCCTCCTCTTCCTCCTCCTCCTCCTCATCATCATCATCAATGAGATGTCTATGACTACCACCCATTATGCCTCACAATTCACCTTGAATTTCGTCAATAATTGTAGCTTTCTTCACTTTGGCTTTATTCCTTTCAACCAAAAGTTGTCTCATTTCTTTTTTTTTTCACTTCGGGAGGCACATTAGGACACTTCTTGTTATTTGAGTGGGGATCTGTATGTGATAAGTGAAATTTAAACCGAGTAATTCCTCCACTTTTAATATTCATACCACAAAAATTGCATATTAAGCCAGTTCTGCTTCCTTTAATAGGTGTACAATATTTCCAAGTAGGATCATGACCTCCAGGAGTGCTTCCACTTCCACTATTCATCGTATAAACTTCAATAATTGTAATCAATTTATATTCATAATCTCAATCTAAATATAAAGTTACATTAAATATCATAAGTTAGAAAATGTGTTTTACATTAATTAACAATTTATTATATTTCATATTAACAATCATAATCTAAGCCTGAGTTATATTAATATAAAAAATATACATAATATATGTTTCATATTTCATACATTAGTGAAGTAAATTTTTATATTTCATATTCATAATCTCAATCTAAATATAAAGTTACATTAATTATCATAAGTTAAAGAAAATGTGTTTTTACATTAATTAACAATTTATTATATTTTTTATATTCATAATCATAATATAAGTCTAAAGTTATATTAAATATCTAAAATATACATAATATATGTTCATATTTCATACATTAATAAAAAAATTTTATATTTCATATTCATAATCTCAATCTAAATATAAAATTACATTAATTATCATAAGTTAAAGAAAATGTGTTTTTACATTAATTAACAATTTATTACATTTCATATTCATAATCATAATCTAAGTCTAAAGTTATATTAATTATCTAAAATATACATAATATATGTTCATATTTCATACATTAATTAACAAATTTTTATATTTCAAATTCATAATCTCAATCTAAATATAAAGTTACATTAATTATCATAAGTTAAAGAAAATGTGTTTTTACATTAATTAACAATTTATTATATTTCATATTCATAATCATAATCTAAGTCTAAAAGTTATATTAAATATCTAAAATATACATAATATATGTTCATATTTCATACATTAATTAACAAATTTTTATATTTCATATTCATAATCTCAATCTAAATATAAAGTTACATTAATTATCATAAGTTAAAGAAAATATGTTTTAAGACAATTAACAATTTATTATATTTCATATTCATAATCATAATCTAAATCCAAAAGTTATATTAAAAGATCTAAATATATATAATATATGTTCATATTCATACATTAATTAGCAAATTTTATATTTATATTCATAATCTCAATTTAAATATAAAGTTACATTAATTATCATAAGTTAAAGAAAATGTGTTTTTACATTAATTAACAATTTATTATATTTCATATTAATAATCATAATCTAAGTCTAAAGTTATATTAAATATCGAAATATACATAATATATGTTTATATTTCATACATTAATTAATAAATTTTTATACTTCATATTCATAATCTCAATCTAAATATAAAGTTATATTAATTATCATAAGTTAAAGAAAGTGTTTTTACATTAATTAACAACAAATATACATATATAATATATGTTCATATTTCATATTCATAATTTTAATCTAAATATAAACATAAATTAAATCTTAATCTAAATATAAACTTAAATTAATTACTAAATTGTACAAATGTAAAAAAAATAAATAAATAACATGGAAACATACCTTAAATTGCACAAATTATGTATTGAATGGAAGACTTGAACACCAAGAATTAGCCAAAAAGTTCTTCTCCAAGACTTGGACAAATCAAGAATTGTTTGAGAGAGAATGGATGAGTTTGATATGAAAAACTAAAGATTTTAGGGCTATTTATAGAATTTTTGGAGTCAAACTAACCATTTTTTTCGTAAAAAAAAAAACCCTTTAAAAATGAATTATGGCCGTTGGATTTGATTTTGGATCAAATCTGACCGTTAGATCTTGATCTAGCCGTTAGAAATCAATTTTGGACGTTAGATAAAGTCAAATATTCAAAATCCACCATTAAATAAAAAACCTGATCGTTGGAACCAAAGGGAATTGCTAGATTCAATCTTGGCCGTTGGATCAACACGGATTGAATTCTGGCCGTCAGATCTGCAGGTAGCTGTTGGAGGTTTTGAAAAAACTAGACGAAATCTCAGCTTTCCACGTGTCCTGTATTTTCATCCGTTGGATTGTCACAAAATTATTGCCGATATATCATCGATATGTTGCCAATATATCGACAATAATTACCGATATATTGGTTACATTCTAAAAAAAACATGGCGACACTCGTGTTTGTTCCATCCTCTCGTTTCCGTCCGAATTTTCGCCAATATATCGCTTATGCGATATATTCTTGGAGTATATCGGCGATTTTGAGCGATTTTTTTTTGATTTCTCCTCAACCATTGTGTTGTAAGTAGATGCTCGTGTTGGGTGGCGACACGAAATGTCGATATCCACGACATTTCCAAACAGGGCAGCGAAGATAGATGAAGGGCTGCGAGGCCGCATGATCGCTTGCAGCGGGAGAATGACTAGTTGCAGGCCTAGCTAGAGAAAAGCGCGATCTTGGAAAAGATGTATGAGATAGCGATCGGCTGCGCGTCGACCATCGCGATAAGGGAAGGGAGGCCATTGTCACGATGATGTTGATAACCAGTGGATGATGAGTTGTCGCCGACGTTCCCCCGTCTTTGGAGTCTCGCGTGAGGATGCTCGAGGGAACCGCGAAAATTTAAATCGTCGCGAGAGATCTTCACATCACTCTGCCTTCAATGATGTTGTTAGTGGCACATCCAGCAGGGCAAGGAGAGAGGTAGAGACGGCCCGGGTTCGGGCTTTAGGAACACGTCGGTATCATTAGAAGAATGCGTGCCATCGGTATTGCCGTGGCGCGATGCCGCGATAAACGTACATCCTGCCTTTGGTTCGAAATTTAACGTTCTACGTACCACTTGCTGGCCACGATTCCACGAACTTGATGACATGCTCTCTTTGCACATAGGGAAACACGTTCTTATTTATCGTCTCATGCGAGGTTTTTCATACCGGTCTTTGCCGCACGATGAATGCGCCCAGAGCCGCTACGATCACTATGCTCCCATAATCGAGGGCGATGATACTAAACATCGGCTATTGTGCAAAGTATTCCTGGCTAGTTTGTGGAGGCCTGCGTTAGCCTAGTTTCATAAGCTCCCACGCAACTCAATAAACTCGTTCAATAAGCTATGGGCGGCATTCGTATCATAGTGTCTTTGTGATAGACAAGAGGAATATCCCGACTCCGCTGCCGGACGCTACCAGCGAAGAATTACAGTAAAGACTTGGCCCAGGGAGGTTCGACGAGTCGATGCGGTAGTTAGAATCGTATAGCATGGATGGAATCCTCCAAAACTTTAGGAGAAGATTTGGGCTATCTACTCATTTCTTCCAATCACTATCTTTAGATCCCTTGACGGCTTGATGTAAGACTTATACGAGACGGTGATATATACTCAATCTTTGGAGGACAATGTCAGGTGCGGCAACCCGGAGAAATTGTCATGATTACAAGCGGTCGATTGAGGAAATAAGCGACCTAGGGAAGAAGCGGATTAGCAATCCCGAGGAAGGTCGGGGTAGGATTGGCGGTCCCATGATTAGTCGCGAGAAAAAGAGCTCAGCGGTTCACCCCACTGCAACATCTCTTATGAGAGGTTATTGCCTGTCGGTCGCGACTTTCCCGAGTTTAAAATGGTGCGCCTGATCGACGGATCTGTGATGCTGAATCTCGGGGTCTTTTTTTTTTTTTTTTTTTACAAATGTAGGAAGTCTGTTGCGATAGAGAACTCTTTGTCACGACGAATCCTGTCATGACAATCTGAGTGTATGATGAGTGCCTTGTCGTGTGTGCAGGCCCAGTATAACCACGCCCGGTGCATCGTGTAACTCTATTACCGGCCGGTTGTGCCATGTGACACGATCTCCATGTCGAGGACCAGGCTGATCGCGACCTAGAATGTCGAGTGTGTGACATGGGACTATCTCCAGCGGTAAGCTCGGACGCGACAACCTCTGTCATTTGCCTTGGCCACGTATAATAACCTCTGTTCTTTGAGCACCCGGGAGCCTGTGCGACAAGGTTCTCCTGTTGTTGCCTAACTCTGTCGCGATAGGAAAGCCCTTGCTGTGGCCATTCCCTGTCGCGACATAGAACCTTATGTCACGACATAGAAAGCTCCTACATTCAACACATTCTATCGCGACATAGAATAACTCTGTAGCGACATGGGTTCTGCCTTAATAATTATTCTCTGTCGCGACACAGAGATCTTTGTCCTTGTTTTCACAGAGATCTTTGTCATGTTTTCTGAGATCTCTGTATGACAAATCTCGCTCCCTTCAACTAATGATAGTATCATCGCGACATCGTTTTCTCTGTCGCGACATAAACTTCCCTAGTCATGACCAACCCCTGTCACGACATAAAAATGTATGTCGCGACATAGAAACCTTCAATCTTAACGATTCTCTGTCGCGATAAGGAAAGTTCTATCGCAACCTAGAAATCCCGACGGTAAGCACATTTGTAACATGACCACTTGTCATGAGCGTCTACTATGCAACTAGAAAACCTATCAGCGACATTGTCCACGACAGAAACGGGAACCACATTAAGTAACGAAGAAACACCATGTTGCGACGTTTTCTATGGCACTGCGAGAGCCATGTCGTGACTGAAGCAGGAGGCTGTGCGTGACCAAGATAACCCTTGTTGCGAAATGAAACACGTGAAAAGAACTGTCATGACCGGGAATCCCACAGCCCTTGACCTAACATACGATGGCACATTCTAGGCACTCCTGCATTTCCAACCATTCCCAGGAGCCCTTTCATCACAAAAACTACTAGAAACCTAGGAAAAAGTTACCAGACTGCATAAATCTTACAAAAATGAGTTTTATTACAACTCTTTCTCATTACATATATAGAAACTGAATAGACTATCCTCAATTTAACAGAAACTGGATAACTGTCCAGAATTTTACAAAATACATGAATAATCCATAATCTGGCCTTTTCACAACTAAAATCTTGGATGTGTTTCATCTCCCGGTGTACCTCAGAATTTTGAAATATTTTCCCACGGCGAGTGCTTGACTGACCCGATGAAAATCTCCTAAGAGCTACTCCCACCTAAATGCATGCAATGTAATGATTCACACATTAACACCCCATTCAAGTAAAAAATATGCATATTTCTACATGAATGTCTGTCATATGCCCCATGTCTCGATCCTGCATGGGGCTCTCACACATTACATTTGCTATGTATGAAAATTTGTTTTCAAAACAAAAGATTTTTGTTTTTGAAAAATCATTGGACAATCTCCGATATCAAAATCCATTGGACAACCCTCCGAAAGTAAATATGTTGGACAAGCCTCCGATAAGATTTGTTGGACAACCCTCCAATAAAATTTACTGGATAATCCTCTGATAAAACCGCTTTGTTCAAAAGCCATGTTAATATCCCCTCATACGTTTCACCTGATGTTCAGTGCACATGCAATGACCAGTGCCATTGTATGGTATTTACGTAATACATGCATGCGAACTACATGCAATATTTAGAATCATGCTTCATACCCGAGCATCATGGGTAACCACATCTACAACATGTAATTCCTTCACCCATACATAACCCATGTTAATATATTGAGTATGCATATATCAGCATCATTTTCACCGCGACACATGTTATTCGATCAAGCAATCAACATGGCGGGATTTCGTGCTCTGACCTAGAAAGCGGTACCGCAATCTGACATGACACATAATGAAGATCTTCATGTTGAGGATCCCACGATATTAGTATACTCGGCTTTGTTCGAGCTACGGTTTTGGAACAAAAATACATTGAAACCCGTCGCAATTTAATCAGTGTCATGAACCTGCCCTACTGTTAAGGCTGAACCCCATGGCCATTGAATGACCCTTAGACAAGAATAACCAAAGTAGGAGAAAACCCCTACATCTTGGAGAATGGAGACCGACCTTCTTTGAATCCTCACCACTTAAGAAATAGAAATCATACATTCCATCATACGTTTCTTTCCTTCTTTTATTTTCCCTTTTTTCTTTCTTCCTTTCCTTTCCTTTTTCTTTTCTTTCCTTTTCTTTTTTTTTCCTTTCCTTCTCATTCCCCACTAAACTGATTTTTGTCAAGGTGTAGAACACCTCTCTCAATCACCTTGACACATAGCAATTTCTATGCCATGTGTTTCTCATGCCACTTTGTCCACCACTAATTCCATACATGATAAGAACATGACACTTGGCTTCCCATGTGTCAAGTGTCCACTTGTCTGGTGCCACATGGCACGTGTCCTCGTACCATGTGTCGCCATATGATTCATCCATTCGCCTCGAAATATATGAAATTACGACTATCTTGGAATTCAATGAAATTCGACTGTTTACTTAGATTTCGTGAGATGAACTCAACAGCTTGGTTTGCGTCGTCATCCGAGATCTAGAGAAATTTCCAGACTTACAGTCTGTACATTAATGGTAATCTAACGTTTCACTTTACCTGGGTTTTCACATTCTTCCCCCCTTAAAAGAATTTCGTCTCGAAATTCACACACATATACATACTATCACATGTAGATGCAACAATCATTTAACATTTAATGATTAAACCACGTACCTCCTTCCTCAAAGAGGAAAGGATATCTGGTATGCATCGTGTCCTCACGTTCCCATGTTGCCTCCTTGACTCCTCGGTGTTGCCCGCAGCTTACCTTGGCCCAGCCTCACGGAGTCTTGCATCATGAGCAGTCTCGACTATCCATGATACGCCCACGGGTCCTCCTCGAAGGTCCCATCTTGCATCGGCTTGACAAGCTCTCCCCGATCCACCATGAGTCGGATCACGTTATACTTTGAGCATGGAGACATGGAACAACTTGTGGACACGATAAACTCGGTGGCAATGCTAGCCGTCTGTAAGCAGTACCCGCCCCTCTTGAGTACCTCGAAGGGCCCAGTAAACCTCGCGATAAGCTTTCCTTCTTGAACTTTGGCCATTCCCCTGCTTAGGCATCACCTTGAAGACTTGTCCTTTATGAAACTCAAATGTTGTCGCCACACATCGTGTGTCTCTATCGGATGTGTGAAGGCGGCCGATCCTCAATCCACAGCCTATAAAAGGTGTCTCCACAATCAAATTTGGACTGTGATGGATCTTTTCCACCTCTTGTCCAACAAATCGGAGAATCGACATGGCCTCCCATAAAGCCTCATGGGGTGCCATCGTACTCACACGATAGCGTTGTAGGCGAATTCCACTAAGGGTAAGTGCTCCTCCCAGCTACCCCCAAGATCCAGGACACATGCTCGTAGCGTGTCCTCCCGAGCTTGTATGGTCTCTCATTGACCATGCATGCGTGGATGAAGCGGTGCTCATCATCAGCGCATCCCATGGCCTTCTAGAAACTTTCCAAAATTATTAAAGTAAACTTGAGATCCTGTCGGAGTGCATGGACCTTTGGTACTCCCATGTAGCAGGACCGATCTCTCGCATGTATAACCTCTGAGGAATTCCTCCATTGTGAAGGTCATCGCTTCTTCCAGAAATAATATAGCGAGCTTAGTGGTGGTCACTTATCACCCACATCTGCGTCATGCCTCGCGATTGTCGGGTGGAAGATGGTTCATGAGGTCCGTCGTGACGTGCTCACGCTTTCAGCTCGGCTGCTCTAATGGCTGGAGTGAGCTGTGACCTACGATGGTCGGCTTTTACTCTTGACACGTGAGACATCGTTGAGCAAAGTCTCGACGTGTCACTTCATCAAGCTCAGGTATGCGCGGCCCAGATCACGGTACATCTTCGGTGCCACGTAGATCTACAGTAAATCGAGAGCGGTGGAACTCCCTTGAGGATCTCTCTCTGAGATGCATCAGCTGAGACCACGGCAGTCCCTATCTTGAAGACTACCATCTGTTTGGATGGCCTAGCCTTCGTCACCCGTACCCGGTCCCTGATGGACACCATCTCTATGTCTTGCCCCTAGGACTCAATCACTCTGCTCAGTAGGGAAGGCTTAGCCACTAAGCTCCCCAAAACACCTTATGCTTGATCGTTGTACTGTAGACCGAACTATCTTACTACCTCGAGCATCTGCACTCTGAGGAAGATTGCAGCTAGTACTCCCAGAAGTGACTTACGGCGAGTGCATCAACCACCACCATTTTCCTTACCGAGGATGGTAGTGTAAAGTGAGAGTAATAATCCTCAATCACTCGCTTCCATCTCTGTGCTCGTGTTGAATCCCCGTTGATAATAGTATACTTTAGACTCTTGTGAAGTGCAGAAAACACCTCAAATTGCTCACCATATAAGTAGTAGGCGCCCAGTATTTGAGGCGGAGCAATGGCGTGACTCCATTTCATGTGTGGGGGTAATTCGCTCACGATTCTTTAAGCTAGTAGGAACCGTAAGCTACCACCCTTAGAGCGCATCGAGGCATCCCGGTCGTCCTTGAGACATCTGGCACTATGTACCTCACATCACTACGGGACTATCATAATAGGAGAATTTGAATTAAGCCCTCCCCTTTTTCAATTCTGGAATGCCTTCTCACCTGAGTCATTCAGCTCCAGGCTTGACCTCAGCAGAGATTGACCTTGTCATAGGTCTTCTTGGGAGAAATCCTTAATAAATCACCTATAATGCCTTGCTAATCAGCTAGCGTATCTCGAAGGCGACTTGACCTCTCCCCGACTCACTGCGGCCTGACCTTCTCGAGGTCTCTTGACACACTGAAGCTAACATGAGCGTGTCCCGATAATTTCACACCAGTGAAGCCAGGAGTTACACTTCTTGAACTTGGCATACAGTGATGGTCTCTCCATGACACGGAGAGCGACCCTCGGATGATCCTCATGCTCCTCCTCGGACTGGGTGATCAGATGTCATCGGCCCAGAGACCAACAAACTAACCAAATAGGGTTCAGAATACCACATCCGTGAGATCTATGAATCTTCTTTAGGCGCGTTAAATCGATAAGGCATCATTGTGAACTCAAAATGCCCATACCCGGGTCCTAGCGTTGTCTTAGGGATGTCGGCCTCCTGTGATAACGTGCGAATCACATCTTGAAGTAGACCAGTGCCTCTCGGTGATCAAGCGAATCATCAATCCTTGGTAAAGGATACGGATTCTTGATCGTAACCCTGTTTAACTGTTGGTAGTCAATCCACAGTCGAAAGGTTTTGTTCTTTTTCTTTGCAAACAGAACTGGAGCGCCCCATGGTGAAGTGCTCTGTCTAATAAAACCCTTGTCCAACAATTCTTGTAGTTGGAGCGGTTCCTCTGACTCAGCCCAGATGTCATCTATGAGGAGTCGTATAAATGGGCGACGTACCAGGGTGTAACTCGATCGTGAAGTCATCCCTCTGAGTAATCCGTGGCTCGTCGGAAAAACATCCTCATTGCTCCTGAGCTACCCAGAAGTGGGCTAGTCGATCCTCACCTCGTCCTGCAGGAATTGAAACTATTGCTTGACTATCATCTGTGGTGCCACCTGGAGTCGTACACGGCACGGGGTAAAATGTCATGCTTATCCCCTTGAAATATAACATAAATGCCATCTGGGTGTGAGCGTGATCCTCCTGATCCTGATCAATGGCGACTCGGTGTGTTTGTCGATCAATCCATTAACAAGAATGACATCGAAGTGCGATATGTTCATCTCGCTAGAAGGTCCATAGTGACCAGAATCCTAAGATCTCTAACTCACAAATCTCGACATACACGATCAATCCTCACCTAGTCCCTAGGGGAGAGACTCTAAGTAGAACTTTTCTAAAGTTGACCTTTAAACCTAAAACATTCCTGAGATCACAGTGATAAATGAATGAGACCGCGAGGAATCAGAAGCAAATACTCTTTTACCCATGGGCGAGATAGTAGAAACGCCTGCAATATAGCAGGCCCAGTATGCCATCTTAGCCTGGGGTCTTAACTTGACATTGAACATGCCCTGGGTCCACGAAGTCACAGCCTATAGGCCATGTTGTTCGAGCCTCGACCCGTACTGCGGCTCTGCGGCTGCACAATGACAATGGTGGTTGCACATTAGCACCTTGGCAGAGGCTATCTTGGTTCCTCTGGCCCATGCTAAGGTAAGAAGGAATATACTACGTTTGTGTACGTCCCACTGATGATTGGGATTGAGGTGTCCCGTAGCCTTGGGATCCCTGCCTCTGTGGGCAATCTCGTCTCAAATGTCTAGGCTGATGGAAATGGAAACATGTTATTGGTCCTGACTGGCAAGGAGCCTTGATATAGCCTTGGCCTTGATAGCGGCGACCCTGTCCTTGAAATCCTCGTGGAATAGAAGTCTTCTGCTTCTTTCCCGAACTAGAAGCAAGCTAACCCTCCTTCCTCTTATCACCAGCACCCGTATCTCAGATGCTCCGTGCGTCGTCTATCTCTCTCTCTATGGCCATAGTCGTACTGACCATAGACTCCATATCTTGTAGGAGGAATCCTGCAATCTTGCCCCGGATGGACAGCTTTAGACCATCTTAAAGCTTTCTCACCTTGGCCATGTCTGTGGCCACATAATCATTCCCGAAATGTCGGTGAACTTAGCTACGTATTCGAGTACGGTCATACTTCCTTGTTTCAACTCAAGGAACTCTCGAGCTTTTGCATGCCTAACACATGCTGGGAAAAACTTACTCATGAAGAGTTCTTGGAACTCTCCCCATGTCATCGTCTCTAGATCCCTTGAGACTTTAATCTAATCCCACCATACTTGGGATCCACCCTCTAGCTTAAACGTAGCTAGCCTGATCCTCGTGGCATTAGAGGTAATCTCCATGGCCTCCAAAATCCTTTCGACCTGCTGGAACCAATGGCCAGCTACCACTGAATCCCCTCCCCCTGTGAATGTCGTAGGATGATGTGCCATAAACCTCTCGAGGTTACTTGGTCCTCCACTGACCTAGGCGCTACTAGCACATTGTAATGGTAGCGATCTGCTGGCACTATAGCCTCTGAGGCTGTTGTCAGCGAGGGCGATGGTAAATTTATTTCCTAGTCAGCGACCCCTACATATGAAATAGCAAAGTGAAATGTAGCCGATTGCATATGCCAACCTACAGTAATTCTCGAATCTTGTGTTACCTCATTCATTTTTCTTTCAGAACCCCAAGGTTATCTTATTTGCAGTGTTCAACATTTCCTATATACTATTTACCAAGTATATAGTTTACATAGTATATAACACAATATCATGCAATAATAGCACGCAATAATTCATCAGAATCCATAATGAATGCATGTTCTAAGCCCGTGCCCATTAAGCCTTAGGTAATCGTATATCTGCGGCTCCGATTTCACAAGTTATATTGCTAGTATCCAAATATCCCAACTCCCAGGTATTTATAAACTGGAAGCTCGATACCATCTTTGTGATGCCCCCAAAATCAAGGGGTTTTTTTTTTACTACGCGAGTCATTGACGGGGAGATCCACAGTCGTCAAGCGATCTCCTATCGTGACCGATTCGGTCGTGAAGCGATGCTGTCGTAATGTGGCGCTGACGCGTAGGTGTGAGCCCCGAGGGCCTTGGCCGTTAGTGACGCCCGAGCATTGTCGTGCGGCGTGAGCCTTCTGTCGGTGCCAACTTTGTTCGTGCGACCGGTGTGCCATGTCGAGCACGATCTCCATGTCGAGACGAGCCTGGTCGAGCCCTGGAATATCAAGTCAGCGACATGGGAACCTCCTCCCATGACTACCTTTGTCGCGTGACCTGCGGCCATTCAGTACTGATACGGCCCGGCGCGTTCGCCTGCACGACCATTTGCGCGCCCACGACCTATACGCAATAACCTCCATCGTTGCTTTGAGACCACTGTTGCGACAAGGTTCTTTTGTAGTGGCAAACTACGTCGCGACGTAAGCCGCTACTTATGGGCATTCCTATCAGCGACATAGAACGCGTAATGCGACATAGAACCTTATGTCGCAACATAGAACCTTATGTAGCGACATAGAAAGCTCCTACATCCAACACCTTATGTCGCGACATGGGTTTTGCCTTAATAGTTATTCTCTGTCACGACACAGAGATCTCTATCGCAACAATAAACCCTTTCAGCAGCAGTGAACTATGTCGCAACATCATTTTTCTCTGTCGCGACATAAACTTCCTTGGTCATGACCCGACCCACATCCATGACATAAGCGTATGTCATGACTAAGAAACGCCAGGTCTTGATGATTCTATCGTGACGAGGAAAGAGTTACGTCGTGACATGAAATCTGACGAGACGAGCTTTATTGCGGCGGGACCTCTTGTGGTAGCGTGCCGATCGCTGACACGAGAAAAACCTTTGTCGTGACATTATCCGCGACCAGACAGCAACCTACAATGATAACGAGAAAAACCATGTTGCGACATAGTTCGAGAGCTACGTCGCGGTAAAAGAAAACACTTGTCGCGACCCCGAGCACATGAAAAGAACTGTCGCGACCGTGAATCCCTTGTCACGACCGGGAATCCACTTATGTGACTAGGAATCCCTTGTCGTGACTTTAAGCATGCGATAACTTTGTTTTCTGACATTTCTGCATTTCTAACCATTCCTAGGAGCCCTTTCATCACAAAAACTACTAGAAACCTAGGAAAAAGTTGCCAGACTGCATAAATATTACAAAAATGAGTTTTATTACAACTCTTTCTCATTACATATCTGGCGAGATAGACTATCCGAATTTACTTGAGATGGATAGCGTCGAGTACACAAAATACATGAATAAGCCATAATTTGATCTTTTTCACAACTAAAATCTTGGAAGTGTTTCATTTCCTGGTATACCTTCAGTCTGTATTTTCTCACGACGAAAGGCGACGATGCCGTAGAGAAAATCTCCTACAAGGGCTACTCTCCACCTAAGTACATATGCAATGTCATGATTCACACATTAACACCCATTCAAGTAAAAATATGCACATTTCTACATGAATGTCTACATGTCATGCCCCATGTCTCGAGTCCTCGCCGACTCCCTCACACATGCATTTGCCATGTATGAAAAACTATTTTCAAAACAAAATATTTTTGTTTTTGAAAACTCATTGGACAATCTCCGATATCAAAATTCATTGGACAACCCTCCGAAAATAAATATGTTGAATGACCTAGATAAGATTTTTGGACAACACTCGATATAATTTATTGAAGCCTCAGATAGATTTGTGGACAACCCTCGATAAAATTTATTGGACAATCCTCCAGATAAAGCGCTTTGTTCAAAAACCATGTTAATATGCCTCACACACAGTTTCCATAGCGATGTTCAGTGCATGCAATGTTGATCTGCTTGTATGGTATTTACATATTACATGCATATCTTGAGAACTACATGCGATATTTAAGAATCATGCTTCATACCAAACATCATGGGTAACATCTGACATTTAATTCATACCCACTTACATAACCCATGTTAATATATTAAGCATGCATATATCGACATCATTTTCACATGACTGCGTGTTATTCAATCAAGCGTCAACATGCGACTAGGATTTCGGAGTCTCGACCCGAAAAATAGTACACCGCGATCTAGCATGACACATGTAGAAGATCTTCATGTTCGAGATCCTGATATTAGTTTTACTCGACTTGTCCCCGAGCTGCGGTTCTAGAGAGCGAATACAACTGAAACCCACGTCACGAGTTTAATCGAACTATCATGAACGACCACTGCGTTAAGGTTGAACCCCATGGCCCATTGAATGGCCCTTAGACAAAATAACGAGTAGGAGAAAAACCCCTTCACATCTTAGAGCCTGAACCATTGCTTCTTGAAATCCTCGCCTTAGGAAAGCAGAAATCCTACATGGCTCCTCCTTCTTTTCTTTTCTCTCTTTTCTTTCTTCCTTTCCTTTCCTTTTTCTTTTCTTTCCATTTCTTTTTTCCTTTTCCTTCTCTCATTCCCCACAGGCCGATTTTGGTCGAGTGTAGAACACTATGATCATGACACATGGCAATTGCATGCCATGTGTTTCTCATGCCACTTTATCCACCACTAATTTCATGCATGATAAGAACATGACGCGGCTTCCATATTGCAGTGTCCACTTTTCTGGTCTGACATGCCGCGTGTCCTCGTCTCCCGATGTCACCATATGATTTTTCCATTTGCCTCGAAGTATATGAAATTTCGATTGTCTCGGAATTCAACGAGGGTCGACTATGTACTGAATTTAAGTGAGGGCCCAACTCGTGTGGTAAGCGTCGTCATCCGAGATATGAAATTTCTTGATCTTATGGTCTTTCTTTATCAACGATAATCCCCAGTTCTTTACCAGGTTTCATTAGATCTTCTACAAAAAGCAATCCTTGCGGTGCGATTATCATAGAGATCATGGGCATAAAACCAATAGGTGTTGAAGCCTTAAGTTCTTGGTGGAAAAGCTTATCAAAGCAGGACACCTAAGGAGGTACATCAGAGAACCCGACCACGGGGTGGAATCAGGGTAACATGCGAACAGAATCACAGCCTTTGCGGCAGTCCCTTTAGAATCCAGACTTTCCATAAACTATATATTGGGCGGTTTGTCTGACGACCAGTATCAGTTGAAGGGCCAACAATGGAGGCTCTTGAGAGCTGCCACAGTTAAGGCCAGGGTAAATTCTATCCACATGGAAGGCAAACATGAAGAAACCAAGCCAATAGATGACCCCATATTCTTTCCTCCTGTCAACCTGAACAAAATTATTGCTTCCTACTATGATGCACTGGTACGTACCCTCTGTATTAGTAGTTTTGATGTGCATAAGGTACTGGTAGATCCTGGTAGTGTGGCAGACCTGTTTCAATTACCAGCCTTTAAGTAGATGAAGCTTCCTTAGGTGTGGTGAACTCAGCCGGGCGAATCCTCTTTGGTTTTAATGGGGCAACTACCATAACTTTAAGAGATGTAGCTACTCCCAAGTAAAAGTCGTAAATTCGCTCAGCGAGTTTGTTCATAGTTGTTGAAGACTTGGGAGCCTTAAGCGCTCTGTATGTAGGCGGGCTAGGTGCACTGATAAGCTATCCCTTCAACCATAAACGGTCGGCTATTTGTAACGTTTGGTAGGCCCAACTATGATTAGCTAACCGCCCACGATAATGTTACTAACTATTTGCGAGGAGCAAGGGGAGAAAAACACGAGACATCCCTTGAAGATCGAACCACTTAGCATGCTTAATCAAAAGTTCGTAGCCCGGATCGGGCGAAAGAGGAAAGGATCAACGGCTTTGGATCCTTGGAAAAAGAACGTTGAATGGGCTAAAATTTCTTCTGATCGGTTCTCTCACAATCGATGAAGAAAGTGAGTAGTAATGACTCGTGCTGCTGAATAAGATAGATATATTCACATGGAGCCACTTAGATATGGTTGGGATTAACCCGACGGTGGCCTCACATAAACTAAATATTATCCCCACTGACCGGGCCCGGTAGGAGCCAAAGTGGTTCCACTCGGATCGTAAATCGGATCATTCAAGCAAAGTAGACAACTTATTGAGAGGCCGGGTTTCATGTCGGAGAAAGAAAGTGCCCCCGATGGCCTTGACGTGGTGGTGGTTCGAGAAATGAGGAAAGTGGCGGTATGTGTAGATTACACTAACCTCCCCCGACGAAGCATGCCCGAAACAGCTTCCTTGCCACACATAAACGAATTTTTGATCTTTACTTATTAGGGCATGGAACTTATTGTCGTTTTGGGCGGCTTATACGGGTATCATCAGTTCCATTGCACCCACGACCACGAGAGAAAACGACCTCCATTACACCTCACGAGTTATACTATTACAATGTCATGCCTTTTGGCTTGAAAAATGCTTGGGCAACTTATCAGAGGTTGGTGACTAAGATTTTCCAACCACTGTTAGGCGAAATCATGGAGGTCTATATCGATGATATGCTTATGAAATCTAAAGAACTCTTTGACCACACCAAGCATCTACAAGAAACCTTTGGGATATTGCGAAGGTACGACATGAAACTTAACCCTTTGAAATGTGTGTTCGGAGTCAGTTAGGGAGGCGAGTTTTAGGCATAGTGACTAGAGGGATAGAGGCCAATTCTATTCAACTCAAAGCTATAATGGACCCTCTTGTCCGTTGGCAGCTAGTTGGCAATTCTTGGGTGGTTCATATCCCGTTTCACAGATCGATTAAAGCTATTTTTTTTATCACTCTAAGAAAGCCCAGGCGTGGAATGAAGAATCAGAGCCAGAGCCTTTGCGGAAATCAAAGCGATATCTTACCGACACTTGATTAAGGTAGCACAAGGCGGGCGTACACTTTACCTTTACCTGGCGGTGTTAAAGGCCTCAGTAAGTGCAACTTTGTTCAAAGAAGACAAAAACCAAAAGCAAATGCCAATATTATTCGTAAGCAAATCTGTAAGCGAGAAGCGATATACCATCTCGAACAATCGTAGTAACCCTCGTGTGGCGGTAAGAAGCTTTGCCCACTGCTTCCGGGTACACCGTCGTTGTGTTGGTAATCTCCACTTTGCGAAACCTTATACCTGGCGACTGTCGGAAGGATGGCAGATGGACCAGCGATTGAACTAAGTGGTGCCGTATTCAGTATAAACCTCACTTACTTGGCATTGAAGGGCGAGATATTGGCGAGATTTTTGTAGCATAACTACGGCCGGATGTGGACCGGGGTGGCGTTAATTTTGGTGGATCCCTTAATGTGGACGCTCTCTCCAGGGCCCGGGAGGCTGAATTAAAACTTGCAACTTAAAGCCCTAACTGGGGAAATTATAAAACAGGCCATACGGCTAGACTTCCCCGCATCTAATAATGAGACTGAATATGAAGCAATGCTAGCCGTAATTGACTTTGCAAAGTCTATATTCTCATAAAAACTCATCATACGCAGTGACTCTCAACTGGTAGTGGGACAGGTATACAGAGTATACGAAACGTGAGACCAGCGTATGGTTATGTATGCTAATATGGTCAAGCAATGACTGGAGAGTTTTGCGGCTTGGAAGCTTGAGCATATCCTGAGGTATTCGAATGAAATGGAAGATGAGTTGGCGGTAGTAGCTGCGTCCCTCCTAATAAAAGAAACGATATTCCTTCATGTCTATCCTCTCTTTGCATCATCGAATTCTTACCAGCGAATGCGAAATAGATGAGAAGCGTTCTTCTGGATGATTCCATTAGTCTTGTTATTTGAGCTGGGAGAATTTGGGATAAGATTGAAGCCCGTAAGATTCAGAGTGTTGAGAAATGACTAGATTTTCCCTTGTGAATGAAAATTATATAAGCGAGTCTCTGACGGAGTGTATCTCAGTGTCTGCCAACCAACATGGGTAGTATGTATTGCGAGCTCACGCGGGATATGCATAGCTATCGAGCGACGAACTTTGGCTCCTGAGACCACGTCTGTGAGTTATTATTAATAAACCATGAGCGTAGATCATTGCCCGACTTTAGAAATGTGATCGGTGCGAAAACTGACCCCGTCTGAGGGTCTTAGGCTTAAGATCTAACCACCATCACATGCCCTTGGCCTTTCACTTAATGGGGGATTGATATAGTTGATGCCTTTACCTACGTGACTGAAAAGTTACTATTGGTTGCCAGCAACTATTTCGACAAATGGATGGAAAATTTAAGCCTCCACCTCCATCAAAGATAAAGAAGTCATTCAATTTGTTTGGAAGAATAAGGTCTGTCGATTCAGAGTAGCTTAGTCAATTGTAACTAACAATGGGCCACAGTTTGATAACAGAGTATTCAAAATTTTTTGTCATGAGTTGAAAATCAAGAACTTGTATTCAGCAGCGATACCCAGCAGCGTGGCCGAGGCGGGAGAGCATCGACAAAACTTTTCTTAATGGCTTTGAAAAAACGACTACATTCAGCTAAAGGAAAATAGGTAGACGAGATACCAGGAGTTCTTTAAAGCGCATAGAATAACCAGCGGAGACGGTGGAGTGTGCGTATTCACCCTCACTAGGGATAAGGAGCCATAATTCTGAATTGGGGTGCTCACGCTTCAAACATAAATCCTTAAGAAGGCTAATACTGAAGCCATTACCAAAGATTTGGATATGGAAAACGAACTTCGTGAAGTTACAATTGTACGTATGGCATCATACTAGCAAAGAATGAAAAAACACATATATGACATGTGAGCGCATGCATTTTGACTGGAGACTGAGGTCTTGAGAAGGGTCTTGAAAACCGCTCGTCGAGCAACCGGCGGTTCAAGCCGAGGTGGGAAAGGCCGTCTGAGATAGTTAAAGTGGGGCATTTGGATCGTATCGTTAGATAAGGCTGGGCGGGCATGATTACTAGGATGTGGAATCTTATGCATCTTAAAATTATTATCAATAAAAACTTTCTTTAAAGGTATTATCAATAAAGTTTCATTTAAAGCGTTTTCTTCCAATTCTAGGAATATTATCAATAAAATTTTCTTTAAAGGTATTATCAATTAAATTTCCTTTAAAGTGTTTCTTTTAATTCTTGGAATAGTCGTATCGAAAGTCATTATGTGTCGTAGCTGGTGGCACTTTTAAAAAGACGGATGTGGCTCGTAACTCAGCTGGCACTTTCAAAAGACCAGATGTGGCTCATAGCCTGCTAGCACTTTCAAAAGACCAGATGTGGCTTATAGCCTGCTGACACTTTCAAAAGACCAGACGTCGCTCCTAGCCTGCTGGCACGTGCCTAAGCGCAACAGTGGTTCTTAACTTATTGGCTAGAGCCAAAACCTGAAAATGGTGCCTTGCCTGCTGACCCATGTGCAAACCATACCAACTTCTAGCTCCTAAAAAACATAACATTGATACCCTTGAAGCAACTATCCTAGTCAAGATTCGTGGGAGGGAGTTGTGAGATACAAGGAATCAATAACATAAGTAAACCAAAAATTGTATTTCATAAATACGCTAACGGCCTCAAAAAAAATAAAAATATAATATATATAAAGTATGGCTATTATGAGTGGGTCTGACCGAAAAAGAAGGAGGAGAACTTAAGATGTTGCGTGAGTCCTCAGCATGAGCATTCCTCTCTGGATCCTTTGCCTTCTCTATCGTTTTGCTCTGCTCCGCCTCGATTGTTGTAGCCTTAGTGGCTTTTGGGGCCGACTGGCATCTAGGGTTTAGGAAGAACTCTAGAGGAAGCGAGTGGGAGGAGTCGGGCATGCCATCGGGTACCTCGGGTGGATGTGCGGATGTTGTGTTCAACCGCCCAACACCCGTAACCTCGCGAAGATCAACTCTGAGAAGCTACGGTAGTCCTCCCCATTGGCCTCTTTGTCATTGCCCGCTTGGGATTGGAGGGAAGGCATTTCATCCTTAGCCGCCCCAATATCCAGCAGAAGGGAAGTCCGCTCAACCTCTAGGCGGGCGCCTCAACCTCAGCCATGCTCTTAACCTCTTCGGCAACTGCCAGGGCATCTCGGACCCTAGCTAACTCATCCTCCGCCCGTGCCTTCGTGTCACCCGCCATGACAACAGCCTGCCGAGCGACCTGAGCTTCTACCTTGGCTTCATCCCTCTTTTTTTCCACACCCACGATCCTCTCTATGCCCTCTTTGGCCTTCAGTTCCTAGTGCTTGGATCTACCCTTGCCCTTGCCTAGGCCATCTTCCATGGCCTGGTGCTTGGAGGCAACAGACTAAGCATAACGTCCCAGCTTCTCAGCATCGTCCAACCGGAGATAAAGCTCCCTATGCTAGCGTGCCATATTCTAGATAGCAATAACAACCTATGAAAGGAAAGGGGGTTAGAAGAAAACCATTGAATGGGGTCAGAGAGAGCCACCACCAGTATCCGAAGATTGGTGAAGTAAGAGCTTCCGGCGCATATGTCGGTGACCAGAGGCATCCCTCCCTGGTGAAGGGGTTCCGGCGAGTTGATCATTGAATGGGGCGACATCAAGATCCGCGACGGCCCAGCGTTTGCTAGGGCGTCCCTTCATCGGTTTGGCCGGAGAGTTCGGCACTAGCTTGTGATGAATGAGCAACATCGGGATCGGGCGGGCCGTTGAGGGTGATCAGTTCATCGGTTTGACGAAGAGTTGAGCAGCTTGTTAGGGGGCCCTTAACTGCGGTAGCGATTGTGAATTGAGCGCTGGCGAAGCGTGACCTAGCGATTGTCTACACAAGGGGGCATTGCCACTTAGCGTTATGGGCAAATGGGACATCCCGGGGTGAAATCCATCCTCCGGCTAGCTACGCGAGCCTCCCGGAGGACCTGCTGGCGGCGCCTTCCAAGCGTGAGAGCATCGGGGTTTTTGGAAAGTCCACAGTAATCACTATCAGACTCTTCTGAACCTCTCCGTCTAGACTAAAAAGTTTGGGTCACTTGTCGTCTGGTCCTTTAGAGCCGGAGGTAGTCTCCCTTTAAGCACTTACAGCTCGCTTGGACATCCGCGTAGTGGGAGTGCTTGTGAGGCTAGACATATCGTCTTCCCTGCTCCTCGGCCAGGCTAGTGAGATTGGATCCACTGATCAAAGCCTTCTAGTCCGGCGCGGTAGCCTTGGTGCGTCAACATTTTTCACCTTTTTCTCTTCTTCTTATTGCTGGGGAGTGGTATGATTCTTGTTCATTTCTGGGTGGTTGATTAGGCGAGAACAATTTAGTCAAGGCTCATGATCTCGGCAGGGCTCTTGCTCTGAGAACGGACCACAGCTTAAGAAAGAGCTGCAGGGATCGACTTGTAAAAAGGTCAGAAGCAATAACAAAATGTTCGCCCTTAACAAGCTCTCCTAGCAATGGATGGGGGATGACGAGGACTATGTAAGGAAAGGGGTTAGCACCTAATTCCCGCAAGTTCTTCATAGATAAGAGGAGCTCGTGGTTGTGCTCCCCCTCAGTGATCTCTAGAAGCGGAGTCTAATGCCTCCCGGAATGCTACTCACCTAACTAACCAGCCGGCCTCGCTTGTGCACACTATGAATTTTAGAAAAGAGAGCTTGTCGAATCATACGAAATTGAAAATAAGGGCATGTCGAAAAACACAAACGACTGGGGAGTCTGACCTCCAAGCTGGAAACAAACACAGGAGCAAGGAGCAGTTCGGGTAAAGGGAAGCCACTGAGGCAGAGCATCTCGTACCACAAACCTTTAAGTAGAACGAGCCCTTTTTAAACCGGTCTTAATGGGTCGGGGCAGGTTACTGGAAATTGTAGTAGGGACTGGTATGGGCTAACATGGATAGGCGGGCCTAATCAAAGGTTGAAGTGTAAATAAGAGCAAATCTCTACCATCCAAAATAATATCCAATTGGTGAAATTTTGCTTTTCGACCCGTAGAATCGAAAAGACATTCGGACGTACGGTGCGAGGTGCCACAGTGAGTGTAGGAACTACTTCACGAAAGAGGGATGGGGAGGCGAGTCGTGACAAACTACTTTAGGGTAAAATAAGCGACATTATCATCGGCTCTATTGTCGAGGTAGCCATCTTGGTAGGCATCCCGATACGATGGCGGTAGGGACGTTTTGAAAGGACTGAGTCCTCTGAGCATAATGACAATTAGCGCGCTACGAGTGGGTGTTTCTCGAAGGGTCCCCTCTTCGCCCACCACGACTAGTGGAAGCCTCTTCGACCTCTTTGCCATTTTATAGAAGCGAACAAATAGATAAGAGTTATCCCGAAAGATAAAGGAAATCACTCTTGAGAATCTAACGACCGAGTATGACGAAACCTAAGATTTATCAATAGATAATGTTCGCACCCTCAGGAAGAAACGAGAACTTTCTGACCTAAAAATACTTAAAAAAAAAAAACACTAAGAATTAGATACAAACTAGTTTAAAGAAAACACTCACAGGAAAATTGAAAGTTGTGAAGGGATCTCCTGTGAAATCCCTACAAAGAGCAGTTCGTAAAGCACAGAGAAAGAGGCTGGCGTAGGTAAGAGCTTTGAGAAATCGTAAAAGATAACCTTAGATCTGACCCACATGTAGAGGGCAAGCATCAACGGGCACATTAAATGTGCCGTCGAGTCATCATGCGCCGCAGACATGTTGGGAAACATGCGTTGCCCACACACTTTATATCCATACGCACTTCACCTTACGACGCATTCAATGTATGCTTTGATTCTCCCAATCCTTTCAACTTTCCATACTCAAAGTTTGGAAACACCATATTTTCCCTGATTGAAAAAGTACAAACCTTAAACTAGGGAAAAGGGGGGCATTGTGAGTACCATGGTCTTTAGATCTTGACCCGCTGCTCGTGGGCTGGGCTGCTTCATGGTGGCGGACCTTGCACTGTAAACAGGACGGAACTAACCAAACGGGGAGAATCTGGCTCGTCTAAGTAAGCCGAGGTGTTACATTAGAGACTCGCCAGTGGATGCTCATCTGGGGTTCAAGTCCCTTTAATACATCCACTGCATCGAGTGTGAAGTTCGTTATGGATAAAGCATCTGAAAGGAAAATACAAGAATTATTGCTCATTAGGATTCGATTCAAATCCGCTTATTTTTCGGAATATTAATCCTTGGTTGGGAAGAACAAACTTTATCCCTAAAATTAAGAGATTTTATTCCTAAAATTAAGGGAAGATTGGCAAACCATGCCTTATAAATTAGGGAGATCTCCCACGAGGTAAGGGCATTCGAATTGTGCAAAAAATCTCTACTTTTTCTTCTCCATTTTTCGTTCACTTAATCATCGAAGAGGTGGCCGGCACACCACCGCCAGATCACCTTTTTTGCAGGTTCACATTGCACTGTTGATGCTCGGAGGTGCCGACGATCAAGGTAACAACAAGACTGATGAGC
This sequence comes from Tetrastigma voinierianum, assembly GCA_016808115.1. Taxonomy (NCBI): domain Eukaryota; kingdom Viridiplantae; phylum Streptophyta; class Magnoliopsida; order Vitales; family Vitaceae; genus Tetrastigma; species Tetrastigma voinierianum. The sequence continues at coordinate 592,021 of JAEQBH010000755.1, forward strand.
AATAAAGAAATATTGGAAGCACTAAATCAATTGTAATCCAAATTCATGACTTTTAATGAGAATATGAAGATGTAGTATAAGAGAAATAGAAAGGGAGTTCTAACACAAAAGAAGGTTATTAAGTGAAAATTTCAAGCACCAAATATATAGCTATGTATCTTTTAGCTTAGGAATTGAAACAATGATATTAATTTTCTAGTTGCAATTTCATCATAAATCATAGATGAGGATCATGTCATTAAAATGAGATTGGGATAGCCAAATCAATCACCAATTCAAACTGAGCACTTCCAGTGTAGATATGAAGATGCAGTACTTGATAAATAAGAAGTGGAAAGCCAAGAGATAAAAATGATGTTAAAGGAAAATTTCAAGCATGAGCTATCTATGTACCATCAATCTTTCAACCTAAGGTAAATACAGCGTGTCCAATTATTCTATGTATGTTTATATCTCTGTGAATAGAAATTTACCTATGAAGATGTAGTATAAGACAAACAGAATGAATGCTAAATCAAGTGGTAGATAGTGAGTGTATCGGCATACGAAAAGGATAATGAGTATTGTAAATCACGAATGAATTACAAACGTAATTCTAGACTTTCAATGTGTGTATGAAGATGTAGAACAAGACAAGCAAGAAATTGAATGTCAACAAAAAATAATAGCTAACATTCCAAATATTTGTTCCCCAAAGCATTTTAGACTTATAACATGAAGTAAAACTACTTAAACTATGATTCAAGAATCCAATGGTACTCGATGTTCCTAAGTCAAGTTACAATTAAGGACACACTTGGAGTAGGCCTAACTATAATGGTCCTCCTCATCAGGCTTGTCAACAAATGTTATGAAAGGGTTAGGTTGTGTAGCTGCAACATTATTTTGTTCAAAATGAAATTGGGTTCCAAAGTATGTACATTGCTACAATGTCTATGTCAAATGAGGGAAAAATAACATTATTCTGAACATGATCTGAGATGTAGGTGTAATTTGATCATAAAGAATACATGATAGTAGGGCATATTAAAAGAAAATTGGAAGCACCAAATGAATTGAGATTTTTTTTTCAAAAATTAGCAAAAATTTACTTGCCAAAATGATATTTACATTTTATAGAAACTTTTGTTTCAGCTGTTAGGTGTGAATCATATTAGCACTTGAGCATGAATTTCCCAAATATATTGATCTTTTAATGCTAAATTCACACCATATTCATTCAATTTTGCACTAATCCCCCTCTTGGCCTTTATTTTGCAGATAAGAACGAAAGGCGAGTAAAATGAGCAAATTTGGAAGAGCTTTGGAGCACAATTGTTGATATAGGCTCCATGTCATGACATGCACACTCATGTCATGACATCGAGCATTACACTGCTTGAGCATAACTTTTTGCCATGTCGTGACGTGAGCAGCCCTATGGAGCCACTGAGATTACACGTTCGACCATAGAAGACCAGAAGAACACAACACTCGGCCATGTTGTGACATGACCAGCCATGTTTTAACAACTACTGAACACATGTTCAGCCATATCGAGACATGGCGACATCGGGCTACCCAATTTTTTCCATTTTGGCTCATTTTCCAAGGACTACATATTTTATACTTGTAATAATCATTAGGGTTCTAACTTGGAGGTAAGAACACTATCTCCTCTTTGTTAATAATCAATCTAGGGTTTTGTTTTTGTTCAATATTACCTTTATCATTTAGAGTTGAGAGGTGTTCTTGAGTTTATTCTTGAAGAATTAAAGATTGGAAGGAGAAGGAGAGCAAAGATTGAAGACCGTCATCTAATTAGAGTTTCTTCTTCTCTTTTCCTTATGTTTTCAATTTCTCCGTTCTTGTATCAATTCTTAATGATGTTCTAATTCATTAGCCTAGGATTTTGGTTGTAATTTAAATATGAACCTTATATTAATGTGCTGATTTTTTATCTCTCTGGTCAATTGGTTGTTAATTGCTCATTGATTCATGTTTGTGCTTATTCATATTGATTCTTGATCACATTCAATATGTTTTGTGACTTGTTACAAGATCTTAGAAGTGTGCAAAAGATTAGACCTAGGTGAACCAACTTGATTTGCTAGATAATAGAGATATTAGTAGAAATTATGAGGCATAATTGAGTTTCCTTTCCTTTAATGCATCACTAAGGCCTAGGGTTGAGCTAAGAAGCAATATACTTGGTATTAGATGGTAGGTCTTTAGCTTTCGAGAGAGGTTAATGATTAATTTTGTGAGACTTGCGTTGAGAATGTGTTCCATTTGACTTGAAGAGAGGAATTTCATTTTAATATTTAGGGATTATCCATTTACATCAAAATCATAAGGCCTTTAATATAGTAATCTTTTATTTTTCCCTTTTGAGAATTCGAATTCTATTTTCCCCTTGAAGTTAATTGATTTTGGTAAATTTAGAATCCCTTATTTTACTAAGCTTGGATATAAGAGAAATTATCCCAATTTCAGTAGTTAGCACCCAACTCTTTGTGGTTTGATATCTGGACTCTTTGAGTCCATTCTATTACTTGTAGGCCCATACACTTGGGGATAGAATTGCATACACCACGAGAAGTGTAAGCATAAAAAAAACACCAACAAGTGTTTGGTGTCGTTGATAAGGAGTTGGCAATTTATGTTAATATTGATACTAAGTGTTTCTTTTGTACTTCAAGCGTCTTGTTTTTCTTTGTTTGTTTAAGATTTTGTTAGAGCTTTTAACATTTTCTTCCCTTCTTTCTGCTGAATTTCAGGTACCAATTGATTTATGCGAAAGTTTGGTGACAAGGATCTTGTACCCTTAAACCCAAAATTAGAAAGGACTTTAATCTGAATTAGAAAGGGGAAGAAGGAGCAAAGTGAATTTGAGCAACAATCAATGGGGAATGTTGAAAGTTGCAGAGAAGGAGAAGAAGTAGACATCCAATCTACATGTGGGGAAAGTGTGTCCCAATCAGTGCCTCCCATGGAGGAGTTTGAGAAAGCTTTGAGAGATTATGCTCTTCGTCAAACTGGCATCCCACCGGTGATTAGGCGACCAACTATACAAGCAAACAACTTCAGTTCATGGGATTGCCAAATGAAGACCCAAACACACATCTTTCTAATTTCTTAGAAGGGTTTGATATGGTGAAGTATAATGGAGTAAGAGATGATGAAATTTGCTTAAGACTTTTCCCATTTTCATTAAAGGACAAGGCGAAACATTGGCTAAATTCAAAGCCTCCCAACTCCATCACTACTTGGGATGATTTGGTGCACAAGTTCCTCTCGAAGTTCTTCCCTCTGACGAAAGTGGCAAAAATGAGAATTGAAATACATAATTTGCTCAATTTGAAGGAGAGACCTTCTATGAGGCATGGGACTGATACAAAGACCTCCTCAGATAGTGCCCCCACCATGGATTAGCAAAATGGATGCAATTGCATCATTTCGGACGCTTAAGCTGGAGGCTCTTTGATGAGTAAGATTGTTAATGACGCTTATCAATTGTTGGAGAATATGACATCGAACAATTGCCAATAGTATAATGAAAAGGTAACTCCTAAGAAACTGGTTAGGCTTCATGAGTTGGATGTGTTCAACAATTTGGTAGTTCAAGTTTCGATGCTTACAAAGCAACTCTAATCTACCCAATTACCAAAGGCCTAAGCTATGGAAAATGTGATCTAAACACCCTCTCTTTCATGTGATTTTTATAGTGGATCCCATCTTAGTGCAGAATGTCAAATGAGAAATCCTTGTAGGCATATGATTGTGGAATAAGCCTAATGTTTGAGCAAATTTCCTTAACCCCAACTTAACCCTTATTCAAACAATTTCAATCCGGGGTGGAAGAATCATCCTAACTTTTCTTGGAGAAATAATCAAAGTGTGATGCATCAGGTGGAGTAACCTAAGCCTCCACCCCCCTTAAGAAAAGAAAGCAAGCTTGGAAGACACCATGAGTGAGTTGGCTAAGTTTTAAATGGAATTGAGTAAGTCTCAAGCTCACTTTGTTAATGAGACAAGAACCTCTCTCACCAATCAAGCCACATAACTTAGAAACTTAGAGGAACAAATTGGTCAAATGGCTACCATGTTCAATGAGAAGCAACAAGGCAACTTGCCTAGAACTTCAGAGGTGAATCCGAGAAGAGATAGGAAGCTTCATTGCAAAGTCATTACTCTTAGAAGTGGAAAAACAGTGGAAGAATCAGTATAAGCCAATGATAAAGAGAAATCAAAAGATAATGCTGAGAATTCTACATAATTTCCAATAGAAGCTGAAAACGGTATTGGAGATGCTGAAAATTTTGAGAAGCTATTGAAAAATTCAGCAACGAGCCAAGAAAAATTGAGTTAAAGGCTCCTTCAAGAGAAGATACTCCAATTGTTCCCTATCCTCTAAGATTGAAGAAGAATAAGTTAGAAAAACAATTTGGCAAGTCCATGGAGATTTTCAAAAAGCTCCACATTAGTATTCCATTCGCCGATGCATTAGAGCAAATGCCCTCTTACAAAAAATCCATGAAAGACATTCTTGCAAACAAGAGGAAGCTGAGTGACTATGATATCGTGGCTATTTCCAAGGAGTGTAATGCTATCTTCAAAGGATCCAGGGAATTTTACTATACCTTGTTCAATTGGCAATTCAATTTTTGAAAAAGCTTTATGTGATCTTGGTTCTAATATTTGATGAGCTTAAAAGTCATCCATTTTCAGTCCATTTTTCTGATTGATTTCTATCCTATAAAGGCGATTTGTAATGCGAAATGTTGAATAATTCACCAGCGCTGTCTGGCCAGGGAAATTCAAGAAAAAGAGAATATTACTTGGTAAAAGAGGTAGAAGCGGGTGGCGGGAATGACCTGTTGGGTGAATGATGTGCTTGACGGGAGAAATGCACGAGGAAGAAAGGACACATTGTAGCGGCAGCTTTGGCGGTGATGAAGAATTACATCAAAGTTGCAACCTGAAAACTCGGTCGCGACATAAGAACGGCGAAGGCGGGCGTGCGGGTTGCGAAACTCGATTCGAGCGACCATAAATTAATGAAAACGAGATATGATGTCGCGACCTGATTTCGAGGTCGTGATAGAGTGGCAGAGCGGTAGACATGAAGGTGATGGCACGGAGACCGAAGTCCGCGACATAAGATTTTCAAGAGGCGAACATAGAACGCGAACATCCCAGAAATTGGTGACATGGAAAAACCTTTGAATCGAGGAAAGAGAATTCGCGACGTCATTCGGTGGTCGCGATACGATTCTGCCGAGAAAGAAGGTCAGCGATCATTCGATGGTCGCGACATCGGGTTCGCGAAAAGAAGGTAGCGACATCATTCAGTGGTCGCGACATCGATTATGAAGCCCAGGTCATGACGTCGTTGATTAAGTCGCGACATCGATTCACGAGGAAAAAAAGGCAGCGGCGTCATTTAAGCGGTCAGCGACATCGTCCGTGTGGTCGACATGATTTAAAAATGAAGGTCGCGGCGTCATTTAAGTGGCGACATCGGTACGCAGTAAAGAAGGTGGCGTCATTCGGTGGTCGCGACATCAGATCAAAGGGATGCTAAAGGCAAGTCGCGACAAAATAAAGCTTTTGCAGCATTAGGCTGCGACAGGCGGGGTCGCGACGAGAATCTAGGTCGCGACATTAACAGCGAATGGGCGATTAACACGAAATCCCGCAAGGAGATGCATCGAATTTAGGGCCGACGAGAACCACATAAATCTGCGGCTGCTACTAAGGCGGCTCTCGTGACTCAAGGAGAGATGCGGGTAGTGAGGCTCTTGTGACTAATTTATTTTTCTTTATTTTGTTTTTTATTTTTAGATTAGTTAGTTATTTTGTTGAATTTGGATGCGGACTTTAGGCATTTGTTAGGTAGAAGGCCTGAATGCACTTAATTCTATTTCTTTGGTGCACAGGTGTACGAGATTCCGGACAAATTTTGGGGCCAGTTTCCGGTTCAGTGCGGTGGTGTTCTTGATCGACACGTCATTGTGAGAATGTAATCTTGTGATTTAGAAACCCGGCTTCCATTGAATGAACTCTTGTCATAAATTATCTTTCTGTAAAGGCTATCAGGAAGCTATTGAGCTATCAGTTTGTAAATCTACTTTACGGTTTTTGTATTCTGTAATTGATCCCCATTGTAGCGTCTTATACCCATGTGGATTGTCTCATTGCTCACGATTTCAGGAGGCCCTCTGAGGTGACACGAGAGAAGGCGATCCCGAGTGATGAACAATTTACGAGAAGGTATCACGAAGATATGATAATGGTGATCTAATGAGCTAATGAATTCATCGATAGATCCTCTTTCTCACTTGAAATCGAGAATGAGTTGGACAACATCCATTTAAACAAGCGAGAGAGGTCACCTCGGTCGAATAGTAAGTCTAATCCAGGTGTTAGAGGATCTGTCAAAGGAAAATGATGACTATTCCAATTTTGAGGAAGAGAGCCGAGTAAAGTGTAAATATGCTAACCTATGTCTTAGGAGCTAAGGTTTGCGATCCATGTTCGGGGATTGAAGTATTGAAAAGAAATACCCCGAAAGCGAGGCAACCCGGATTAAAAAGTATTCTCTAATCCTGTCTTGAAGAAGCGAGGGAAGATTAGATGATGAGCGATGACGTATGGAGAGATCCAAATGCATCATATTCGCCCAGACGGAGTTTTAAATCTGTGGTTCATGAAGCCAGTTTCGGTCGCGTCTGCGGGAATTGATGTTCCGCGATAGCGGTATTTTCAATGTTCCCTTTAACGGATAATTGTTCGGTCACAGATTTATTATTTTGAATTTTGATTTTAGTCGTTTTGTTATTAATTCACATATCTTAGGCTTATTTACATTTGAGGTTTGCAAAGCGATTTCAATTGCTATCGAGTCGAATGGTATAGAGTTTGAGTGGTCGAATTAGTTGATTAAGAATTCTTGAGATCTCTGTGGGATCGATGTCGGACTTAAATCGATTTACTACTTGTTCATTTGTACACTTACGTATCTGGATCAAAACCCGAGAAAGAAAATGATTTACTCTTAAACAGCTTTTAATCGGGTATAATAGATACGAGAACACAACCAAGCAGTTTCATGGCATTATTCTTGAGGATTAGATAATAGTCCTTTGGTGATAACGTCCTGAAATTTGTATGGGTGTTTTGATCCATCATCATCATCATGAAAGAAAGAGGTGAACATGTTTTAAGCGGATTCTTAGGATCGAAAAATTTGGTGAATCAATATTCGGACCAAAAATACTAATTTGGACATAAATTACAAAAGAAAATAGAAAATTTGCAAAATATGATTCAACGAGTAGTTTAATAGTACTAAAGTACAGAGCTTTTTCATGTTAAATCTGATTTTGGTATCAAGCGACTCCATTTGATCTCGGTATATTATAATTTCAAGAGTTAATTCATGCGAGGAGCGAGGGGCTGAATTATTGCCATTAGACAAGCGAATCGAAGCGGGCGAAAGGTTAAGGGTGCGAGTAGCGAGAGATGGCGGACGAAAGATTGGCGGGAAGCGATCAGTAGAGGCCAGCGTGAAGTACCTCGAGAGCGAGACACTATGGAGGACCGGAGACTAGTTATCGAGATGAATACTCGGCGGTGGGAACTGACTGTGATAGATCTTAACAATTTTGAGCTGAACCGGCCTTGATCACCATGGTTAGCCAGAACGATTCCACGAGGTCACCCTTACGAAGATCGATGAACACTTGGGAAGGTTTCGAGAATGGCAATCTCGGTTAAATTGAATGGTGTGAAGGACGGAGAAGTTATTAAGGCTGATTGTTTCCACTCTCTTTAAGAGATATAGGCGCATCGTATGGTTTGACTTCGCTACCATATGGTTCTGTTAATACATGGAAGGCGTGGAAGCTTACAGGCGATTCTTTCATCCGTCCCTCATACGAGCGAAGAGAGTACTACTTTCAAGCAGGGGAGGATGAGAGTGCGGCCCTGCGCTTG